>JARBWK010000004.1:774854-1512915 GCA_030556195.1 Anolis apletophallus | reverse complement strand
CGCCCTTCTCACCACGCGGGGGACTGAGGGCGGATTACAATGTACATATACATGGCAAACATGTAGACAGAGGCTATTTAACATTCCAGCTTTTGGCCACCAGGGGAGCTGTCGCTTCCTCATTCTTTGCATACTTCCTGGAGATTTTTATGGCCTCGTAAAATCAGTTAAATTGGCCCCCCCATGAATTGATACCTAAATTTCCTACATGACAGATGCAACTGTCTTTCGGGCTGCAAAGGTCGACAACAAGCTACACAATTTTGGTCGGGAGCTCACTCCGACCCGGGCTGGCTTCGAACTCATGATCTTTGCATGTAATACAAATATACAAATTATTATATCACATTATCATTGGCAGTATTATACTGTATTACATTACAACAACACCAATACCAAATGCATATACAACAAACCATACTGTAATCATACTATTGTTATTATTAGTATTACATTGCAATTATTCTACTATAACATAATACAACATATTGACATTATAATATATTATATTACATTAAATTATAATGTAATATAACATAGCATTATATTATATTATTTATAAAATAATAACTAACATTTATTTAAACAAAATAAAATTACTCATTTAAATAAATAATTTTATAGAATTATTTTAAAACGCAGCAAGACTTAGACAAAAGAAGGGGGAGGGTGAAAATAATAATATAAAACACAAAATAAAGTAAAATTAATAAAATTAAAACAAAAATAAAAATTTAAAACAAGATGACGAGAGGCAGCAGGACCCAAGATGGTGGTCGTTGTCTTCTGACTGTCATATAAGAACATAAGAACATAAGAAGAGCCATGCTGAATCGGACCTCAGCCCATCTAGTCCAGCATTCTGTGTCACACAGTGACCCACCAGTTGTACACGGGGATCTCGAGCAGAAAGGAGGGCAAAACCCTCACCTGCTCCCGACCCCCCACAACCAGTACCGGGGAAATCCTGCCTACCTCAACCAACTCCGAGGTGGCACTTGAATGTCCTTTTCAGTAACTACCGATACACTTGGTATCCATGAATCTGTCTAATCCTGCCTTGAAGTCGTTCAGGCTGACCGCTGTCACAACCTCCTCTGGAAGTGAGTTCCATAACCCAATGACCCTCTGGGTGAAGAAATATTTCCCTTTATTAGTCCTAACTTTCCTACCTTGGAGCTTCAGGGAGTGACCCCTAGTCCTAGTGTTGTGTGACAGAGAAAACAGTTTTTCTTTATTCACCTTTTCTATCCCATGCATGATTTTATACACTTCGATCAAGTCACCTCTTAAACGCCGTCTTTCAAGGCTGAAAAGACCAAGGCGTTGCAACCTGGTTTAAATGAGGAGCCGCTCCATCCCTTGGATCATTCTTGTTGCCCTTTTCTGTACCTTTTCCAGTTCCGTTATATCCTTCTTAAGGTGCGGAGACCAGAATTGTACACAGTACTCCAAATGTGGCCTCACCATAGATTTGTAGAGAGGCAATACAACATTTGCTGACCTATTTTCGATTCCCTTTCTGATCATGCCTAGCATAGAATTTGTTTTGTTGGGCGAGTGGACTTATTAACAAAAGACCCTCCCCATAAATGTACAGTAGAGTAACTTATTTGCAGCGTGACCCAGCACCAGGAGCCCAAAGTGATAAAAAGAACAAAAACACGCAGACCAATCTCTTCCATGGAAGGCTTTTCTTTGTAGTAAAATAACTTGACTGCACTATTCACAACAACAGGGTTTCCATAACACAAATAAATACACAGTAGCTTTACACTCCGCAGCCTTCACACTGGAGCTTTTCCACACGAGGCTTCTCTCACAATGAGGCCTACCCCACACTTTGAGGCCTATTCTCCCACAGTGAGGCCTACTACCACTGAGGCCTTTTCTCCCACTGAGGTTTACCTCGGACTCCTCAGGACGACACTTGCTTTGACCCACTGACTCCAACAGGCTTCGGCCTACTAACTCTTTCAGCGCTTGACTCACACTTTGGTAATCAAAAATACCCAGTTAATCTTTAATATTTCTGACGTGTTTGTCATAGAGTACATGTGTCAAACTCAAGGGCTGCCGCCCAAATCTTGCCCACCGTGTTCTTTTATGTGCACCACAACTCCAGTGTTCGTCATCTTTAGATATCATAATTAGAGCTGATGGGAGTTGTAACAGGAACACCCGGAAGGCAGCAGTTTGTTCTGTTTGTTTGTTTGTTTGTGTATTTATTTATTTGTTCAATCTTATATTCCGCCCCTCCCGGCCGGCTCGGGGCGGTTTACATACATGTTAAAATGCACTGTAAAACAGTGATACATCATAAAAACGACACGAATAAAAGTTGCAAATGATGCAACAACAGTAAAAGCAGACAGTTACAATCTCCAGGGGCCTCAATCAAAGGCAATTCTGAATAGTACAGTTTTGCAAGCCCTCCTAGTCAGGGTGATGGAGTTTGAATTTAGACTCAAGGCTTGTGGATAGAAGGTCTCACTTTAAAATGTCCTTTAAACTTTTCCCAACCTCAGAGCCACAAATGCTATTGGGTTGCAATTCCCATCATCCTCAGTCCTCCAAGAGGATAATCAAAAGTGATGGGAGTTGTTGTTCAATAACATCTGGGGACCCAAATTGGGTAAAACTAAAGTACACCAACCACTATGTAATATATATGTATATGTGTGTGTGTGTGTGTGTGTGTATCTATATATATAAAAGGGAAGTGGTCGTGCAACGGGGCAAATGCACGCCAAAACTACATTCCCCCCACACACGAAAATCACAGGGCCAATCATCCATACCACTAGGTACATCAACCACCCACGAAAACACCCCTAAACAACACACAACACCCCCAAAACATCCACCGAAACACAACATAACTATGCATGCGCAAAACACCGCACACACAAAATGGCCGCCAACAAAACATCACAGAACCACGCATGCGCAACTTCAAACCACATCCAAACAGAACACAACCCACAACCCCACTCCTTGACTACCCACTACCCCACATAAACAACAACACGCACACACACCTCTTCCACAGCCTTCTAGACCTCCTTCACCGACCCCCACACCACTGCCGAACACGAGCAGACACTCCACATCCGGCGACGGAGGACACAGCGGGGAAGCAGATCCCACCAGCAGAAGCCAAAGGGAGGCAGGGCTGAAGGGTGAGCCTCCATTACACGGCCGGCGCCGGCGCCGTGCCCGGCTCATCCGCCCCCTTCTCACTCTCCTCCGCCGCCTCTCTTCCGCTGCCCGGGAACGAGACCAAGCGGCCATGGCCATGGAACGACAGTTCCCAGAAGGCACCACACGCCTCCATGGCAAAGAAGGGCGCAGGAACAGGAAGTCGCCCTGCGGGGCCTTCTGGGAACTGTAGTCCCGTGGCCATGCCCGCTTGGTCCCCAGCCAGTAGCCGCTCACCTTACAGAGAGGCAGGCATGCAGGAGGCACTCCACGCGGCAGCTGCTTCCAGCCCTTCCCAGGAACAGGAGACGCTGAATTCCCCAGGCAGAATTGCGAAGCTCTGGCCAGGGAAGAGGTGCGCTGCAGCTTCTCCTTCCCCCTCCAAGATCTTCTTCGCCTCCCTGCTTCCATTCCCCTCAATGCTTTCTCCCTTCGAGGAATGGGGAAAGGAGAGGGAGGCTTCTCTCTCCTTGGCCAGGGCAAACCTCTTCCTCCCTTCCCTCACTCCCCACCCCCACAGACACACACACTTCTCTGCCACTCAATCCCAACCCCACTCTTCCCTTTCTGTAGATTCCTCCTTCCTCTCCCAATCTAAACTTCCCCCATTCTCCAGCCCCTCTCCCTCCACTTCCCATTCCCAGCCTTCCCCACGTTCCACCCTCTCTTTCCCATGTCATTCCTCCCCCTTTCACACACATATATACATATATACACATACATAAACACACATACATACATATACATATAAACAAGCACACACATATATACCTACACACATATACACATGCACATACATATACACGCACATATATACACATGCACACACCCACCAAGACCATAAGTAACATCAACTCCAACCCTTACAAACTCATACTTTCTCACATCTCCTAAATAGGGCACAGCAACGCGTGCCGGGTTCAGCTAGTGTGTGTGTGTGTGTGTTTATATATATATATATATATATATATATATATATATATATATATATATATGGTTCTCTGAATCCATGGATTCTGTGGCCCTTTGAAGTCTGCCATAAAGCTGATGTGGCCCTCGATGACTTTTACACCCGTCTCACAGAGGTTGGTATTCGAGTCCCCTCATCGTCATTACAGTGAGAGCCTGATTTTTCTACTTTGACAGATTGTGAGAAGCTTCAGCTCTGGTAAAAGAGAAGGCGGTGACTTTGTCTGCTGTGCCCTTTCTCCTCGAGGCGAGTGGATCTACTGCGTGGGTGAAGACTTTGTGCTCTACTGTTTCAGTACCGTGACCGGCAAACTGGAGAGAACTCTGACGGTAAGTAGCAGGGAGGGGTGCCCAAGAAACTGTGTGTAAATATTGTATCTTAGCTGAGTTTGGATATTATGATGTTAATGCAAGTGTTGTTGTTTTTTTTTAAACTAGAAACCTGTTTTAAAGAATGACTTACACAAATCATACATACTTATACAAAATAAAAAAATTGGGAGGTAGCATTTGCAAATGGAATAACCAGATGGATTTCCAGAACTATTTTAAACAGTTACCTTATAGCGGTGTTTCCCAGTAGTGTGCCGTGACGGATCTCCTGCTGTGCTGCGAGAAAAGCTCTCTGCCCTCCTTCCTCCCCCCCCTCCTGCCGAACTCCTGCTGCTTGGGGGAGGAGGAAGGGCTGGCGGCGGCGAAGAAAAAGAAGGGCCGGGGTGGCGCCTCCTTCGGCCGTTTCCCCAGCCAGCCTGCATTGCAGGAAGCGGGGCATTGCAGGAAGGAGGAAGCACGAGGCAGGAGGGAGCGCTCCACCCTGCCTGTCTCGCCAGCAGCGGAGGCTGAACAGCTGCTTCTGGAGGAGTGAGAGGCAGGGCGCACCTCTCTGAGGCCCCACCTCGTGTTTCCTCCTTCCTGCAATGCCCCGTGGGCGGAAGAAGCTCCGCCCGGGCGGAAGGCAGCAGCAGCACACCTTCCGCTCGCACGGTGCTACTTCCGCCCGCAAGGCATTGCGGGAAGGGGGGAGCGCGAGCCGGGCCTTCGGAGGGAGCGCTCCGCCCTGCCTCTCTCGTCCAGAAGCAACTCTGCCCCCCCCTCGCTCTCCCTCTGGAGGCCCTGCCTCATGCTTCCTCCTTCCTGCAATGCCCCGCAGGCGGAAGAAGCACCGCGAGAGCGGAAGCCAGCAGCAGGAGTGCACATGCGCGCAGGGTGTGCATGCGCATGGCAGGAGCGCCCCATCTGGTTGGTGAGGCCCGAAGATCGCCTGGATGAGGGCCGAAGATCGAGTAGTCGATCGCGATCAACTACTTGAGCAGCCCTGCTCCAGATGTTTTGGCCTTCAACTCCCAGAAATCCTAATAGCTGGTAAACTGGCTGGGATTTCTGGGAGTTGGAGGCCAAAATACCTGGGGACCCACCAATTGAGAACCACTGGTGTAGATTATTAGGTGAGAAATGCATACTCAAACACACATTTGCCTCACTCTTGATGTACCACTCTTATGTTCTCCCTGATTTCAAACTTCTAATGGTTGTTTGTATGTGTGGGAGAAACAAAACGAATTTGGGTTTATATTCCTGGAGAAAAATAATCGCCGTGCATTCATTTATTTCTGTATTTCTTTTGATCTCTAGGTTCATGAGAAGGATGTAATTGGTATTGCTCACCATCCCCACCAGAATTTGATTGCCACTTACAGTGAAGATGGACTTCTGAAACTCTGGAAACCGTAGAACTTATTTCAATCCCATTCAGTGCATGGCTCTTGAAGGTGTAAGGAAAGTACGTGTATTGTTGGGTGTTTTTTCCCCCCCAGTTCATTATGAGGTCCAAAAGTGTTGCTTTTATCTTAAATAATTTCGTATGTGCATCCAAGAGAGATGCCTATATTACTTTTGAGACAAATGTAATGTTAATGTTTACGTCCCTAGTTATGTGGCCAGGTAGCAAAAGCAAAAAACGTTCTGTAAAATGAATTTTCTTTTACTTCTAATAATACACATTATTCATAGTTCCTTGTGTGCAGTTAAATTGACATGGAAAGGTACAACAAGACGTAGTAAAGAAAATCTAGAGCTTTACTGTTATAAGGTAATGACATTAAAGTTTTCTGACTTTTAATAGCCCCTTCGTTTTTGACACAATAGTAAGATACATTGTATGTATGCCCAAGCTCAGTGTTTCCCAACCTTTTTTGAGCCGCGGCACACCTGGTCAATCGGGGCTTGGCCTCCACCCAGGTCCCGCCCCCTTTTGGCCCAGGCCCCTCCCTCTTCCTCCTTTCCCTCCTACCTGCCTGGCTGCCTGGCTTCTCGGGTGTGATGGAGGCGCACAGCTTGGGATGGAGCCTGTGCGTGGTGACGGGGGAGTCGCGGGGCCTCTGCCTGGCCACGCTCCTCTCCCCGGGCTCAGCGCTGCTTCTCTGGGGCCGGGCGGAGGGCCCGCTGTGGAGGTGCTGCTCTGCCGAGACTGGCCGCGCCTCCGCCTGCGTGTCTTCCCCGCAGACCTGGCCCAGCCCCACGCTGCCCAAAGCCGCCACCGCACTGCCTGGGAAGCCCACCGGCAGATGGAGGGCGAGGGGTAAGAGGGCGCGGGGCCGCCCCCGGAAAGGATCCTCCTGGTCAACAACGCCAGTGAGCCAGGTAGGAGGGAGAGGCTGGCAGGAAGGAAGGGAGGAGGGAGGGAGGAGTAAGGGCCTCCCACACAAGGGGAAGGCACCCCCAGGGAACACTAGGAAGAAAGGGGGGAAGAGAGGTTTTCCCGCTGCACACCAGCTGATCTCTCACGGAACACTCGTGTGCTGCGGAACAGTGGTTGGGAAACACTTCTCTAGCCAACGCTAAACACCCAATATTTAAGCATGTCTAGCACATGCTTAAATATTACCTACTCAAAGGGGACTGTGACCTGGCCATGTCCCACACATTTCTTTTCTTTTGGACTCTCCAAAAATAATTTTTGTCAAGCTCTTTGCGACGCTTCTTGCTCTAGGCAAAATCCTTTTACCTCCTCGTGAGCACAGAGAATAGCTGTGAACCTTTTATTGCTTTTTAAATTGCTTTCAGCCTCTTAGTGTGAATGCCTAGTGCCATCTGGCTAATTTCAAAAATGTGCTCGTCCTTGATCAAACTCTTTAAGAGTAACTGCTATTCAGGGTGTGGTCATTTTCTGGATTTGTATAAATTTTTGATTTTGTGGACCTTATTTTTTTAATTCTGTAACTTCTACAATAAAATCTCACTTACTACAAAACATCAGGCACATTGGAGCACTTTTTAAAACACACAAGACACACGGTATTCAGCTTGGGCTTGACAAAACACTTAGGGCTGGTGATGTAAGGTTATCTAGCGCAGGGCTGCCCAGGAAGTCGATCACGATCCTGGGACCGAAGGAGATCGATCCCAGCCAGATGGGGCACTTCTAGAGGGGGCGGAGCCATGCCGCACCAAGCCCTGCCCCCTCCCCGGGCTTTAGTGCTACCACAGCTTCTTCAGCCTTGAGGAGGGTAGTGCCAAGCCAGTGGCGGCTAGTTATGCCACCACTGGCTTGGCACTACCCTCCTCAGCCTGGAGAAGCCGTGGTAGAGCTAAAGCCAGAGGGGGGAGGGGCGAGCCAGGCCGTGACAAGCCCCCTCCCGGCTTCAGCGCTACCACAGCTTCTTCAGCCTTGAGGAGGGTAGTGCCAAGCCAGTAGTAGCTAGTTATGCCACCACTGGCTTGGCACTGCCCTCCTCTAGCCTGGAGAAGTTATGGTGAGAGCTAAAGCCAGAGGGGAGGGGCGAGCCAGGTCGTGACAAGCCCCCCTCCCAGCTTCAGCGCTACCACAGCTTCTTCAGCCTTGAGGAGGGTAGTGCCAAGCCAGTAGTGGCTAGTTATGCCACCACTGGCTTGGCACTATCCTTTTCACGCCTGGAGAAGCTGTGGTAGCGCTAAAGCCAGAGGGGGAGGGGGCGGAGCCAGGCCACGCCAAGCCCCTCCCTGGCTTCTACCACAGCTTCTTCAGCCTTGAGGAGGGTAGTGCCAGGCCAGTAGTGGCTAGCTATGCCACCACTGGCTTGGCACAACCCTCCTCAAGCCTGGAGAAGCCGTGGTAGCGCTAAAGCCAGAGGGGGGAGGGAGGGGCGGAGCCACGCCAAGCCCCACCTCCCCCTCGGCTTCAGCGCTACCACAGCTTCTTCAGCCTTGAGGAGGTAGTGCCAAGCCAGTAGTGGCAGCTATGCCACCACTGGCTTGGCACTACTCTCCTCTAGCCTGAGAAGCTGTGGGCGCTAAAGGAGGGGAGGGGCGGAGCCATGCCACGCCATGCCCCACCCTCCCCGGTTTCAGCACTACCAGTTTCTTCAGCCTTGATGAGGGTAGTGCCAAGCCAGTAGTGGCTAGTTATGCCGCCACTGGCTTGGCACTACCCGCCTCAAGACTGGAGAAGCTGTGGTAGAGCTAAAGCCAGAGGGGGCGGAGCCAGGTCGTGCCAAGCCACGCCCCCTCTTCCGCCCCTGCTTCTCTCGGTAGATCTTTCTGACTTGGTTTTATTATAAGTAGCTCGCATGCTGAAAAAGTGTGGGCACCCCTAATCTAGCATTATGGATGGAATTGTATTTGTGAAGTTGCCTATGTTTATCAAATGGTAGCCAGGCAACTCTCATGTGGAAATGTCAAAACTGTGCACAATACTGTCAAATGAAAAAAAAAACCTGTCCTCTCACACACAAGGTACCGTAACTAAACTTTTAGTTACCTTGTGTGAGAGGACAGGTTTTATTTGACATAAACCACGGTGGCACAATGGGTTAAACTCTTGCGCCTGCTGAACTGATGATCTGAAGGTCGGCAGTTCAAATCTGCTAGACAAGGTGAGATCCTGTCAGCTCCAGCTCCCCATGTGGGGGACATGAGAGAAGCCTCCTACAGCAGTGTGTCCCAACCGCTGTGCCGCGGCACACTAGTGTTCCAGGAGCGATTATCAGGTGTGCCGTGGAAGAACCGACCACCCCGCCAGGAGTCATCTGGGCAGCCTGCCTCTCGCTCTGTCTCTCCGTCTCCCTCTCTCAGGGGCGCCAGCAGGGCCAATCAACGCCGGCAAAGAAGCAAGCCCCGCCTCTCTAAGGGTCTCCCGCCCGGCACCGCTATGTTTGTTCAGGGCGGAAGTCCCGAGAGAGGGGAGGGGTGGGGCCTCGGCTTCCTGGAGAAGCGGTTGGTTGGAAGCTGAGGAGGGGAGGGCCAGGCGACGCCTTTCCCTGTGAGTCACTTCTGGAGAGGAGCGTTGGGCTGTGTTTTCCTCTCAGCTGGCTCAGGATTCTTTCGGGCTTTGGGCCGGGCGGCTCGGGCCTCCTCCCTTCTTTCTCTCCTGGCCTGGGCTCTGCCTCGGCCTCCTGCTTTCAGACCTCCTTCCTTCCTTCGCGACCTGCCCTCGGCCCGGAAGGGAGCGGCCTGCCCCTACGCCTCCCTCCCTGCCTGAGGGAAACCCAGGTGAGCAGCGGCCTTGAAGCACCGGGTGGTGATGATAGGGCAGTGTCAGCCCAGGTGACCCAGTCTGAAGCACAAGGCGGGATATCCATCTGTGTTCATCGGAACAGGCCCACGCAGGTTTCACACTGAGTGTATAAATACATTTAAAAACATATAAACTAGATGTATTACTGTGTTAAGAGTGTCATTTTTGCCGGTGGTGTGGCCCAGGATTTTGTAAATGTAAAAAATGTGCTGTGGCTCAAAAAAGGTTGAAAAACACTGTCCTACAGGATGCCAACACATCCAGGCGTCCCCTGGGCAACAACTCTGCAGACAGCCAAGTCTCTCACGCTAGAAGCAACTTGCAATTTCTCAAGTCGCTTCTGACACGATAAAAAAAACCCTAAACCTTAATAATAATAATAATGGAAGTCTGATCTGGCTATGGTTGTCACGCTCTGGTCACATCCGAATAGATTACTGCAATGCACTCTACGTGGGGCTGCCTTTGAAGACAGGTCGGAAATTGCAGCTAGTCCAAGGGCAGCATCCAGATTATTAACTGGAACTACATACAGGGAGCATACCACCCCCCTGTTGTGTCAGCTCCATTGGCTGCCTGTCCACTTCCGAGCTCAATTCAAAGTGCTGGTTGTCAGAGCTGGGAAATCTGAGCTTTGAAGAAGTTCAGATTCCCAGTCTGCCTTGAGGCGGTATTGACCTTTGTCCCAGTTCTGTGGGAGCTGTGCTGACCTTTGCTCCAGTTCCTGAGAAGCTGTGCTGTGTCAGGCTGGAAGTGATGCAACTTCCAGATGCCTGCTGAGTCTTGGAGGAAGTGAGGTAACCTCCTCTGGACATGGACATTGGACACTGTTCTAAATATGCGGACTCAGAGACTTATGAGGTCATATCCCTGGACTATGGGAACTGCTGACTCACCGGATATGGTGCAACCCTCCTTGGACATTGCGTGGGCAAGGGAGGGGGTTGGGGTATAAAGAGTGTGTTTGGGTGGCGGGACCTTTGCTTTAGCTTCACAAGTTCTGTACCTGCAATAAAATCGTGTTGGACCGTGCTACTACCTACGCGTGTTTCCTTACCGAGGTTGGAGAGTCTTTATAGAAGCTAAAGCCCGTTTCGACTTTCCCAGAAATGGCGAGGTCGGCAAGAGAGGAGGAGGAGTATATCGACATGTGGAACCTTGCTCCTGATGAGATCCGGAGAACCATGGAGTGGGAATGGACCACTATCGACCATGTGGGATTCCCGGACGAGTCCAGAGAAGCGATGGCGTCTTGGCGTTCGTCAGCTCAGGTGGACGAGCTCAGAGAAGCGGAGGACCGAAGATTGTGGTCTGCTCAGGTGAGCTCCAGAGAAATGGGGGCGAGAGCTCCCATTCAGGTGGATTTCAGATGACCGGAGGAACCAGAGAAGCTGGGCGGAGAGGTGGACCAGCTCAGGTGGATCCAGTAGATGGCAGGACCAGAGAAGCTGCGGGGAAGGTTGCCCCAGCTCAGGTGGACCTGGAGGATAATGGAAGTGAAACCACTGAACCGGAAGAGCCGTCAGAGTTGGAGGTGATGCGGTGCAAGATGGAGGCGATGGAGCAAACTCTGAGGAGGATGTCCCGGGCGATGTCGCGGAGGGAGCCAGTGGATTCAGTGTGGAGTGCCCCTGGAGGAGGAGATTTTACCTTTTACTCCTGGATGGAAGGCGGTAATGCTGATGAGCATCCTAGATCTCCTTCGGGAGTGTGGGTGATCATCCGGGGGAAGGCCAAGGGGTCCCTGTGTCAGAGGGAAATCCGGCTCAGGTGAACCGCATTCGGGAGAAGGTGTATCTGAATCTCCCGCAGCCAGTGGGGATGGGGAGAGGAGTTCGGAGGCCAGAGGCTCCCCAGTGGAGGGGAGTACAGTCCCAAGAGTTTGGAGGGCAGTTGAAGAAGGAACCTCTGCGAGTGGAATTCGAGGGGAAGCTTGCAAGGTGGCCTTTTTCATTGCTGCGGTAAATGACCATATGGAAGATTACGGTCATTTATACCCAAGTGATTGCAGTAGAGTACGTGCCATTGGAGGAGTGTTCAAGGGACGAGCGGCAGAATGGTACGTACAATGCCATGATCGCAAGGACCCATGTTTGAAAACTGTTAGGGCCTTTCTGCAAGCAATCCGAAATCGTTTCCGTGATCCTTTGGAGAGGATAAAAGCTAAAGAGGCATTGCGCAGTTTGGTTCAGGGCCCCCGATATGTGACGGAGTATGCGGAGGAGTTTATGAGTTTGGTGGGTAAGGTTGCTGAGTGGTCCCAGGCAACGCTGCTAGAGCTTTTTAAGGATGGTCTGCGGAGAGAGATCCTGGAATGGTGTTTGCATCGAGATGATCCAGGTGACGTGGACGGATGGATCCAGCTGGCCGGCAGTGTGGAGGGGATCTTAGCCCAGGTGCAACGTCGAAAGTTCCCATTGGCGAGGTCCAGAGGCCCAGGACGCAACTTTGGAGAAGGACGGTTCCGGGGAGGAGAGACCAGGCGTGGTGGCAGTGACGGACGTTCCAGTGTTATGAAAAAACCTGTGATGGGAAGGGGCCTTTGTTTCATTTGTTCCCAACCAGGTCATTTTGCATCCCAGTGCCGGCAGAAGCAGATGCCGGATCAGAAAAAAAGTAGCTTCAGCTAAAGCGGCTGTAGGCGACAATATGGACTCAAAGAGTGTTGGGGTGAGTGCTCCAAGTGTACAGTGTTCATTGGGATTGTATAAAGGAGGGGAGGTGATAGAGAAACAGGCATTGATTGATTGTGGGTGCTCAGAAAACATCATGTCGCCAAAGTTGGTAGATAGTTTAGGGGGAGAAACTAAAAATTTACCAGTGCCGGTGATCTTTACTCAGTTAGATGGGTCTTCTATTGGTGGTGGGCCGTCTTTATTGGGCACTAAAGATTTAAAAGGCCGGGTGGGGCCTTGGGAAGGTAACATAGACTTTGTGGTAGCACCAATTAAGGGCCATGAGGTAGTATTAGGATTGCCATGGCTAGAGCAGGCTAACCCCAAAATTGATTGGAGGACTGGGGTTTTGCAATGTGAACCAAATATGTAAAAAGGGGATTTGGTTAAGGTGCAGGGAGTGCCCGAGGAATATTGGGATTATGCGGATGTGTTTAACCCTATATTAGCTCAAAGTCTTCCCCCCTTCCGCAATGTTCAATGTCGGGTGGAGGTTAAGGAGGGGGCGGTATTGCCTAAACCTAAGATATATGCTATGACGGTGCAGGAGAAAGTAGCTTTAAGGGAGCAGATTGACGAGTACTTAAGGAAAGGGTTTATCCAAAGGTCCGAGTCCCCTATTGCTGCGCCGGTGTTATTTCGGGAGAAGAAAGATGGGAGGTTACGATTGTGTATCGATTATCGGGGTCTGAATGCCATCAGTACTACTAATTGTTACCTTTTACCGCTAATTAAAGATCTATTAGGCCAGTTGGGGGGGAGGTAGATTGTTCACTAAATTGGATTTGATAGACGCGTTCCATATGGTGAGAGTGAGGAAAAGTGACCAATGGAAGACTGCTTTCTCTTGTCCCCTCGGGCTGTACGAATGGGTCGTAATGCCATTCGGTTTGGCTGGAGCCCCCGGTATTTTCATGCAGTTAATAAATGAGGTGTTGCACCCCCTTTTATATAAGGGGGTGTTTGTATATTTGGATGATATTGTGATTGTGACGCGTACCAGGGATGAGCATGTTCATTTGGTTCGGGAGGTGTTGGAAAGGTTGAGACAAGCTAAGTTATATGTCAAGTTGAGTAAATGTGAGTTTGGAAGAAACCAGATTGATTTTTTGGGTTACCGGATTAGCGAGAGTGGCGTGGCTATGGATCCGACTAAAGTGGAGGATGTGTTGAGCTGGGAAGCTCCACAAACCCGTAGACAATTGCAGGCTTTCCTAGGTTTGGCAAATTTCTATCGCACTTTAATCCCTGCATTCGCGACGATAACTCTTCCTCTTACGGAGTTGTTAAAGACTAAGGGGAAGGGGGAGTCTAAGAGGACTAGGTCTCCAGGCTCAAAGTTAGGGTGGACGGATGAGTGTCAGGAAGCTTTTGTGAGATTGAAGAGGGCTTTCACCAGCGGCCCTTTGTTGATGCATCCTGATACGGGAAAGCCTTTTATAGTGCAGTGCGATGCTTCGGCGTGGGCATACAGAGGAGCGTTGTTACAGAAGGATCAACAGGGAACCTGAGACCCTGTGCGTATTTTCTAAAAGTTTGGGGAGCAAGAAAGGAAATGGCCAGTATGGGAGAAAGAGGCTTTTGCCGTGAAGAGTGCGTTGCGGACGTGGCGTCAGTTTTTGGAGGGGCTGTTTTTGCCTTTGTGGTGCTGACTGACCATCAGAATTTACAGTATCTGAGGAATCCTCAAAAGCTATCTCCCAAATTGGTGAGATGGGCTCAATATTTTGCGCGATTTAATTTTTCGTTGCAACATATCAAAGGGAAGGAGAATGTGGTGGCAGACGCTTTATCTCGTTATCCGCATGTAGGGGAGGATTCTTTTACTAGGTCTGAGGAGGTGTTTACCAAGGAGCAATGGGGTCTGGCGGTGCAGACAAGGTCTCAAGTGAAAAAGGAGGTAAAGAAGGAAGAAGAGGTTGTAGATGAATGGTGTTTAGAGTTGCAGAAGGGGTACGAAGGGGATGTTTGGTTGAGTAGTCATAAGGAGGAGTGTAAGTGGTTGAACGGGTTATGGCTTGTGGGAACTAAGGTGTATGTGCCTCAAGTAGTGAGGAAGAAAGTGTTAAAGCTTAATCATGATCATAAGACTGCAGGCCATTGGGGAGTTACCAAGACTCTCTTGAATGTAAAGAAACGTTATTGGTGGCCTGGTATGAGGACAGAAGTTAAGGAGTATGTGGGGAGTTGTGAGGATTGTGCGCGAAGCAAAGTTCCCGCTGCTAAGCCACAGGGTTTGATTCAGGTAGTGGCTTCTCCAGTGCGGCCATAGACGCATGTTAGTACAGATTTTGTGGGGGAGTTGCCCTCTAGTCGCGGCTATCGTTACATATGGACAGTGTTGGATCTGTTTTCTAAACAGGCTCATTTTGTCCCTTTAAAAGGTTTGCCTTTGGCGGAAAGGTTAGCTGAATTGTATGTGCAGCATGTGTATAGGTTGCACGGGTGTCCGGAGCAAGTGCTTAGTGATCGTGGGTACAATTTACTGCCCGGTTTTGGGAACGGTTTTTGGAGGTATTAGGGGCTGAGAGGAGGCTTACTACTGCTTACCATCCTTGCTGCAATGGGGGCGTTGAGAGAACGCAGAAATCTTTGGGAGGTTATCTGCGTATTTTCAGTAATAAGGAGCAAAATAATTGGTCGGATTTGTTGCCATATGCTGAGATGGCGTATAATAGTTCCGTGCATTCTTCTACTGGAAGGTTGCCCTTCGAAGTGGTTTACGGCCAGGATGTGGCCCCTTTGCCTCAGTTATTGGAGATAGGGAAAGAGGAGAAGAGTGATTGGAAGGTGCGAGCGCAAGATGAGTGGAAGGAAGTGATTGAAGCCCTGGGGAAAGCGCAACGGTCATATAAGTTGTTCGGAGATCGGCGAAGGCAAGAGGGAGAGGTGTATGCTGAGGGCGACCTAGTGTGGTTGTCTACTCAGAATTTGAAGTTGGGGTTACCCTCAAAGAAATTAAGCCCATTTAGGATCGAGCAGGTGGTGAATAGGGTTTCATATAAGCTAATTCTGCCAAAGGGGTTAGGTAAGGTGCACCCTACATTTCATTGTAGTTTATTGAAAAGGTACATGGGTCCCCTTCCTCCCAAGGATTGAATGGTGTTTTGTTTCTGCAGGGGGAGGACGCGGTGGAGAAGGACATTATGTCAGAGCTGGGAAATCTGAGCTTTGAAGAAGTTCAGATTCCCAGTCTGCCTTGAGGCGGTATTGACCTTTGTCCCAGTTCTGTGGGAGCTGTGCTGACCTTTGCTCCAGTTCCTGAGAAGCTGTGCTGTGTCAGGCTGGAAGTGATGCAACTTCCAGATGCCTGCTGAGTCTTGGAGGAAGTGAGGTAACCTCCTCTGGACATGGACATTGGACACTGTTCTAAATATGCGGACTCAGAGACTGTGAGGTCATATCCCCTGGACTATGGGAACTGCTGACTCACCCGGACATGGTGCAACCCTCCTTGGACATTGCGTGGGCAAGGGGAGGGGGGTTGGGGTATAAAGAGTGTGTTTGGGTGGCGGGACCTTTGCTTTAGCTTCACAAGTTCTGTACCTGCAATAAAATCGTGTTGGACCGTGCTACTACCTACGCGTGTTTCCTTACCGAGGTTGGAGAGTCATTACACTGGTTTTGACCTTTAAAGCTCTATACGGTTCTGGCCCAGCTTACTTGTCCAAACGCATCTGCCGCTACGTCCCACCTCGTAATTTAAGATCATCCGGGGAGGCCCTGCTCTCGCTCCCGCCAACTTCTCAAATGCGGTTGGTGGGGACGAGAGAGAGGGCCTTCTCGGTGGTGGCTCCCTGTCTGTGGAATGCGCTCCCAAGCAACATATAATCAACCCCATCTCTCCTGGCATTCAGGAAAAAAGTGAAATTGTGGCTCTGGGACCAGGCTTTTGCACATTAGCACAATGCAGCACTTTGGATTGGAATTCGAATTGGTAAGTTGATGGTTATGGCTCAATGCTTATGTGATGGATGGAACTTTGTTTTAACTTAATGTATGTGTATTATGTGATAATGCTAATTGTATTTTAATCCTGAAAGTCGATGGTTTTATATTGTATTTATATTGTGTTTCGGCATCGAATTGTTGCCTTTTGTTAGGCCGCTCTGAGTCCCCCCTCGGGGGTTGAGAAGAGCGGGGTAGAAATTGTCAGATTATTGCATTTTGAATAGCAATTCATGAGTCAGCACAAGATATATTTTCGCAGTTTGAGATGACCTGCAGTGTGACATGTTTGACACCAGATGGCGCTGTCTCAAGACTGCTAAATGGAACCTTGAGGAATTTCCGTTACAAAGTGAGAGTTGGGATTTGTCAGTTGGGATTCAATATCTGTGAGGAAAGGATGTTTAGAAAGGTAGCTGTGATGGCTGTTGTTTTTCGATGTTTTGCCAGTTATTGGTAAATACAATTCAATACAAAGTTATATATTTACCTTGTGAATTGAATGAGAGTTTCATTATTCACTCGAACAGAGACGGGAGTTTTTTTTTGGGCCGATGGGGAATTAAACTTCTATATTTCTGTTGCCTATCCGCTGTGACATAAATACTCAACGCCGAAGAGAAATGATGTAAATAAATAAATAAATAATATACAGAGGGCTCTTCTGTCTACACTAGGCAGGTGAATGAAACAAGAACGAGGCATTGCTCCTTAAGTTGTTTCTGTGCTGGAACTGGGTTGCTGTTGTTGTGCTTACCCCTATACATTCTTCTCCCTCTGTACTAGCCTCAATTGCTGAGCAATGAATATGGACAGAAGCATTTGCATGTTTTATACATTATCAAGCACACAAATGCCACTGAACACATGTAAAGAAAAAGAATCTCATCAAATCCTCTTGCAGATTTAAGATGTCATTTAAATGAACCAAGAATGGAGAAAAGTTGGCAGAATATTATTTCCTTTTATCATGACAACTGAACAACAGCCTGAGAATAATGGCTTTTGATTTGCAAGCCACAAATTGTGCATTAGGGACCTCTAGGCTTGTATACAGCTCACACTGAAATTCAAATTGCACATTTCTCCATTTTAACTGTTTATAAATAACATTGCTGCCATTGCTACAGCATTCACGGAGCTTGCCAATTATTCTAATTGACAATTAGACTGAGAGAGTGTGCTAAAACATGCTGATGCACACTGCATCAAAGATAGACGTGAATGATCTTTGTTTCCAAACTGGATAACAATGCTCCTGAAAGTTAAAAGAGCAATAAACAGATTAGTATGATGAGTTAAAAACTGAAATGCTAATCTACAGTCATAATTACTTAGAGTATATCATTGTCACTACTTATTCTATAGTCATTTCCATGAAATGTAGTGTCATCTGGCTTGGTGAATGTTCACTCAAAGAACAACTCTTGTATTGGGCTCTAATGCAAATGAACAAGTCTAATCACTTCTTATCTTGGTGACAACTTTAGCCTGATCTTAAAATACAGCTCTAATTTTCCAAGCAGGAGGGTAATAGGTTCTGGGAATTTAGTAGGTAAGAACTATTTATTTATTTATTTATTTATTTGCCTTATTTATACCCTGAGGGGGACTCAAGGTGGCTTCCAATCGCACCTTCACGGTGCCTTAAAACATCTCTCTCTCGGCATTACTTCGTGAACAAAGATTCTTTGAAAGGACTCATCCCACACTTTTTACAAGCGCATTGATGACTAAAAAGGCCAATCTGAGATAGGCAAGTTCGGTTGCAGAAAGCACAGCAGAAAGTCTCCTTGGGTGATATTGTTTCCAAGTTGTGGTACTTTCTGCGTTGTTGTTTCTCTTCTTTGTTCAACTGCATCGGAAGCTGCCTGTTGGCCGCAGCTAGCCAACCGGGTAGATGGAGATGAGCTTTCATTAGGCCACCTTTTCTAGGCCCCTCTCCATATGGAGCAAGCAGTGCTCTCTTTTAAAAAGGCTGCTTGGTCGTTCAGGATGCTGCCAAACAAGACTGCCACCTCCCGGGTCAATCTCAAGCGACCAAAGTCCTTAACCGCCTGCATGCAGGTTTGGGTCTGCGGCTTCCAGTGCATCTTTACAACTGCCATTTCATCCCTCGCCTATCGCTACAGTGCTTTTTCGGAAATTGGATGTGTCCTTCGAGCCTGTGCAATTGATTTTTCTGGTGGAGCGCAGCGTGCACAGAACTGGCCTCACCCTTTAAACCAAAGGTTCATCTGCCGTGGCCTAGCAAGCTTGGACAGTGGCAGCGAGGTCCTCAGGTCATAGGTTTGGTTTGAGTTTCCTTCTCATAGATGGTTGACCTTACAGGGTTAGACGTGCACCATCTGCCCGGGTTTTCCTTCTCTTAGGATGGTTGCCAAAAGGCTAGAGAGCCCAACCTGCCCGTTGACGCTCTTTGTCAGGGCCTGTCTGGCATGGGAGGCCCTACCGGTGGCTATTATGCCACCGCCAGCATAGCTCACCACTTCATTAGGGTACGCAAGCCTCTCCCCCACTGCAAGGGGGCGCCAATGGAGACATATCACATATCACATCAGTTAAAACATAAGTGAAACATTAAAACATAATAAGCATAATAAAAATACATTTCAATGAATCAATTTACCCAGAGTCCTAGTTTATTATTTATTTATGGCATTTTACCCCACTCTTCTCAACCCCCGAGGGGGGACTCAGAGCGGCTTCCAAAAGGCATAATTTGATGCCTACATCACAATTGCAGTATAAAACACAATATAAAACCCTCCAGCATTTGACACTAAAATACATTAAAATACAATTATATTCACACATCCTATGCATTCACCTATGTTAAAAACAGTGTTCCATCCATAAAAGCATTGAGCCCTATTCACCAACTTTCCATTAAAACTACTAAAGTGCTGTCCTGTGCTACTATGCGAACGCCTGGTCCCACATCCAGGCTTTCACTTTTTTCCTGAATGTCAGGAGGGATGGAATTGATCGTATGTCGCTAGGGAGCGCATTCCACAGACGGGGAGCCACCACCGAGAAGGCCCTCTCCCTCGTCCCCACCAGCCGCACCTGGGAAGCCGGTGGGAGCGAGAGCAGTTTACAGGCCAATCCATAGTCAAAACTTGTGGGGTCCCCCAGGGGGCCATCCTCTCCCCTTTATTATTCAACATCTACATGCGGCCGCTGGCCCAGCTGGTGCGCGACTTTGGTCTGGAGTGTTATCAGTATGCGGATGACACCCAGCTCATGCTGAGAATGGACAGCAGGCCGGACTCCGTACCCGATTGTTTCCAGCAATGCCTTGAAGCCGTGACTGGTTGGCTGCGCTCCAGCCGGCTGAAGGTGAATCCATCGAAGACGGAGATCCTGTGGCCTGGTCGCCCTGGACTGGATGAGTGCCGGTTGCCTACCCTGGATGGCGAGCAGCTGAGCCCGTCATCTTTGATTAAAAGCCTGGGGGTTCAATTGGACCCTTTGCTGGCCATGGAGGCCCAGGTCTCTGCGGTCAGCAAATCGTCATTTTTCCACCTGCGACAGGCTAGGCGACTGGCCCCCTACCTGTCCAGGGATGACCTTGCCACGGTAATCCAAGCAACGGTTATCTCAAGGTTAGACTACTGTAACGGCCTCTACATAGGCCTTCCCTTGTTGACAATTCGGAAACTCAAGCTGGTGCAAAATGCTGCGGCTCGCTTGCTGGCGGGAGCGCCGGCAAGAGAGCACATCACGCCCATTCTGCGGCAATCGCACTGGCTTCCAATCGAGTACCGAATTGTCTTCAAGGTGTTGGTTCTGACCTTCAAGGCCTTACATGGTCTGGGGCCAGTGTACCTGAGGGACCGCCTCACCCCATACGTTCCCCTGAGATCACTGCGCTCGGAAGAGTGCAACCTGTTGTCGGTACCATCTGTCCGCTCCTGCCACCTCTCCAGCACAAGGCAACGAGCCTTTTCAGTCGCTGCCCCAATGCTCTGGAATGTATTACCAGATGATGTCCGGGCTATGGCGGAGCTTACCTCATTCCGGAGGGCCTGCAAGACTGTATTGTTCAGAATTGCCTTCGATTGATGCCCCTGGAGATTGTAATTGCTTGTTATCACTGCTGTTGCACCATTTGCAAGTTTTGTAATATACCACTGTTTTACAGTGCATTTTAACATGTGTGTGAACCGCCCCGAGCCGGCCGGGAGGGGCGGAATATAAGATTGAACAAATAGATAAATAAATAAATAAATTGCACATATTCCATACCAACATTCCTGCACTGCTCTATTTTTCAAACATCAGCCCCCAGAGCCAGGTTTTGACTCTCTTTCTAAACACTAAGAGGGAGGGGATTGCCCTGATATCCCTAGGGAGGGAATTCCACAACAATGCAATATTGATTGATTGATTTATAACCCACCTTTCTCCTAAAACTGATACAATTATTTTTATGTTAACTCTTTCATTCACACAAAAACACGTATTTTTCTTAAAGGGTCACTATAAGAGGACATTTTACAATTTCTCTACATCTCATTACACCAGAGCATTGCCCTACAATCCAGTTTCAGAATATGGATTAACTGCACTGATCTGGATTATAGGGCAGTGTAGACTGATTTAATTCAGTTTGATACAGTTAATCCGCATTTTGAAACTGGATTATAGATCCAGCCTAAAATGGCTTGGTGCAGCTCAGACTCATTCTGAGCAAGTAAGAAAGGACATTACCCATATGTTACAGCATGATATAGACAACTCCATGAGTTGCACATTTGTCTATTTGTATCTATTATGTTTGGAGTAGGATGTGCCAATCTTCAAACCAGATGGACTCTGGAGAATAATCTGAGATGGTTTTAAACAATTGATTTTAAAGTAGAGATAACTGATTTTAGTGTTTATATATATACTAGCTTGGGGACCCGGCGGTGCCCGGGTTATTTGAGGAAAGCATTGTGTGCCAAGGTTGGTTCCTATTAGATGTTTAGTGGCTTGCAGTGGTCTCAGGAACTTAGTGAAAGTACTGCAAGTCCCATTGGCCATGGTCCATCCCCCTCCAAACAGCACCAGGATGTAGAGTGGGTCATGGGGGCTCTGTGTGTCACATTTGGTCTTGATCATTCTTTGGATGAGGGTTGCAGTGGTCTCGGAAGGTGAGTGAAGGTATTTCAAGTCCCATCATCTGTGGTCCATCCTCCTTGAAACAGCACCAGGGGGTTGAGTGGGTCAAGGGGGCTCTGTGTGCTAATTGTGGTCTGTAGTGGTCATTGGGTGAGGGTCGCGTTGTGAAGTGGGCCATTGGGCCCCTGTTTGTAAAGTTTCGTCCTGATCCATCACTGTTGTGGGCCGCAGTGTCTGACTGCCTGAGGCCTTTCCTTTTCCCTCTGAGTCACCTTAGAATGTTGGAATGTGGATGGCCAATCGGAGTCCTTTATGTAAATACCATTTCAGTGGCAACCAATCCCCTCTGTCTGGGGCCGTAGAATGTTGGAGTTCTGAGGCTGGCCAATCAGAGTCCTTTATGCACATAATCCCATAGTGGCAACCTATCGAAACGCTGTCACATATTCCTTGGCACCTCCGCACCTTCCAGAAAATGAACATTCCATTTCCAACGGAAAAAACTGTCATTTGGCTAACTCAAGCACTCAGTTGTATTTTTTTTGCTGGCCAATCAGAGTCCTTTATGCAAATAGTTCCTCAGTGGCAACCAATGTTCTCTGTCTGGTGCCTTAGATTGTTGGAGTTCTGAAGCTGGCCAATCTGAGTCCTTTATGCAAATAATCTGGTGCCTTAGAGTGTCGGAGTTCTGAGGCTGGCCAATCAGTGTCCTTTATGCAAATAATCCCACAGTGGCAACCAATTGAAATGCTGGCACATATTCCTCCTCACCTCCCATCCTCCGTACCGCCGCAAACACTGACTTTTATTATATACATAGATCAATAGATTATAGTTTATGTTCTGGCATTGAATGTTTGCTGTATATAAATTGTGCTTCGCCTTAAGTCCCCTTCGGGATGAGAAGGGTGGAATATAAATGCTTTAAATAAATAATACATAAATTTGTATTGTGGCACCTTCTTTTTGGAATGCCCAAACCATTCAAATTTTGATATTCTGGTGCCAAGCACAGATATCTATTAATTAATTTACTTTTTGCTAAAAAAAATTCTGTTCTGCAAGATGCCCATTCTAAATCTGCATTCCCATCATGTTTCAAATATATATCAGAATGTTAAGAGTGTTGTTGGAAAAAATATATGTATGTCAGTAGTTTGTTGAAGTACAGAGGGATGGTTTAGGAATTGCGATAGAAAAGTCTGGTTACAAATCCAAGGGTTTTTTACATTACCAAAATCATTCCATTATATGCTGGAGTAAATGGTAAGAAGGAAGGCAAGAGAGGTTCTGGTTTATGAATCCTACATACTGTATTGCATTTTGTATTCAGCTGTAGTTTAGCAATAAGAGTAAACTGAAACACCACACCAGTTTATTCCCATTGCTAAGCTTCAATGGCTTTTGAACATCAGGCACCACTGCTGAAAACACCGTGTGGCGTCCTGCCAGGTGGAGTGATTTTTAAAATATTTGTCAGCTTACCCAATGTGTCTCAAATGGACATCGCTGCCTTTTCTATACCACCAGCTTCTAACATCCCTGCGGCGATCTGTCTTCTGCTATGATCTCAGTCTCGAAGTCTCCTTGCCTCTACAGGTTAGGACACTGAGAAATACGTCATGCTCTAGCCATGCTGACAGGTGTTGTAATCAACGCTCTCCCCCTTCTCTCTCACTGGCACTTACACTCACACACACACTTGATGCTTCATCCCAGAGGATATGGAGAAGGAATGCACAGCTAGACAGCTGAGCGCCTACCAATGATATCATCCTTTAGGACTGCAAAAATAGGGGCACAACTGCAAACTGGAAAGAGAATTCTATGAAGCAGTGCTAAGGAGGAATCTCTTTGGGATGAGGAAGGAAGTAGGAAAGACTCCCAAATTCAAAGGCAAAGCTTGGAAGCATTGCTTTTCACACCATACAGGGCAAGAAAGTAATGTTTAACCCCTGGTAATAAATGTAGTCATGTGTACCTGTCACAACAGTGTGTTATTTATAGAATGGTGACTGTGTGCTACTTTCTGAAATCCTACTGTGGGGAATCTTTCCCCCCAATTTTGTATATTTAGACTACAATTATGTTGGTGCTAAATATGGGTGGTTGCAGCTTTTCCAGGCGCAGACATTGGCAGCTAAGGGAAATAAAACAAAATGCACTCTAGAAGGAGCCTGTTTCTCCAATGTCTGTCTACCATCACAGCTATATTCCAACTACAGTTTTTTTTCTTCTGCTGCTACACTGCCTTCACTAGCTTATTAGCCTCATGTTAGGCACCAGGGTTACAATATTATTAGTTTGTATAAAATGTAAATTTCATTTTAAATAACAATTTTATGAAAATCCATATTTTGATATGCTTCATATTATTTATTTACTTTATTTACTTTATTTATACCCTGCACCCATCTCCCCAAGGGGACTCAGGGAAGCTTCCATGAGGCCAAGCCCAACAACACTGTAGCAACCCAGCCTCCATTCCAGCCGGGGGCAGGGGGCCGCCCCGGGGGTTCCAATTGCTTTAGACCCGATTGCTGTGGATACAGGTGGAGCGGATGATGGGGCTGCGGGGCCCGCATCTCCAACAGACAGTTTGCAGTGGGATGACACCTGGCCTGAGGTTTATTCGGATGAAGAAGGTCAGGATGACCCAGATTCTGATAATGCTTATGAGAGACCGGGAGGGTATGGTTCCCAGGAACGTATCTGGGAACCTGCGGGGGATGAATTGATGGAAACCGAAGGGGAGGAAGCTTCTCAGGAAGATAGCGAGCCAGCTGCGGCTCGGCCTGGGAGGTGTTTTGATCGCAGGAGAAGCATCGAGTCCCATCGTAAAGAATGGAGACGTAGCCTAGAGCGGCGATGGTTTCCCAAAGGGGGATTAAGTATACGTTCACTGGGAACGGTTCCTCAGTTGGTCGGCCACTTCTGATCTGAAGGGAGTGAAGCGACCGAGATCCTGTAAGCCATAGTTTTGGCGGCCTTGCTAAGGATTACCTTGGAACCCTGTTTCTTCCATGAACTTTGTCTTGCTTTGATTGCCACGGACTAAGATACCTTGTTGCATCACTTTGTTTTTATGGACCTTGCTTGTTCCTTTTTGGATTGCTCAAGAACTTTGATTGCTATTACCCTGGACTCTTTGATTCTTAACATTGGACATTTTACCTTTTCACCTGTTCTTAATTGCTTAATAAATAGTTAATTGATTATCGTCTCTGTGTGTGTGATTAAGGGGCCGGGTCTAGTCCCAGCATTGTGACAAACACATAATGAGCTTGGCCGACTTACTGGCTGGGCAGGTTGTGAGGCGGTGGTTGTCCTCGCCGCCATCTTGTTTGAAGGGAGGGGGGTCTTCTTCCCAGAAGCCCCTGGGGGTGGTGGGAAGATGTTAGCACACAAAAGAACACAGAAGATCAAAGAAATTTTAATCCATTCAAATCACCAAAAGAAAGCCACATTTGCAAGCAACAACCCTGGGACAAAAAAATGTGGACATTGTGGGATCAGTTCACAAGTGAACACCTCTAAAATTATCCAGAATAAAACCAATGCCAGGATTTTAAAGCTACGCCATGAGATTGCCTGCGGTACTTCCGCAGTGACGTATTCTATAGAGTGTTTTTGTGGCTATCATTACGTGGGGCAAACGTCATATGAATTACGAACGAGAATCTTTGAACATAAATCAAAAATTAGATGTAAATCTCAAGATTCAGCTCTCTATTCTCATTTCTTAGAAGCAAATCACTCAGCAGAGTCTTTCACTGTATATGGGCTAGAAAGAGTTAAGAGCAATCCACATAGAGACCTCCATAAGTCTTTGCTAAGAACCGAAGCAAAATGGATATTGGTACTCTCTAGCAAAACCCCTAATGGGTTAAATGATGAGATCTCGTTACAGAGTTTTAAAATTTGATTAATTAACTTAAACTAATGAGCTCCACCTCCCCGGAAACATAATAAGCTCTCCTGTAGGAACACGAATTGCTGCATCCAGCCACATGGAACGCTATCTAGTGAAGCTATTGGATCGATTACTTGAGGTATGTAAAAAGGCTACCAACATTTGGGGACATAAAAAGTATAGTTCGCCATGATTTAAATGCTTACTTTTTGGTTCATGCACTTTGGTTCGTGACAGTAGAAACTGTCCACACATAGTATCACTGGTTGTTGCGAGATTTCAACGCTATTATGAGAATACTAAGCCACGCCCTGAGGAAGCGCCAGGGAGGGCGCGAAACGGCCCGAAAGATCAACGCCTTGGAATTACAAGCTGTAGGCAGCAGCCTCTTTGATCAGAGGACCTGCCTTTAAGAAAAGAAAACACACAAACTGAAGGACACACAACCGCAGATCCGTGAGTGAGAAATTGTTGAAATATAGGGACTATGGATTCCACTATTGGTTTATAAAAACATTTAGTGAGACAAGAACGCAAGATAACCCAGATTATAAGAGAAATATAAGAGACACTTTACAATAGAGGACAAAAAACTACAAAGGACTATGGAATTATTCTTGTATTTTTATGAGGGTTGATGGTCTGATGCGGCACCAGTGCTCTTTGGCAAAGAAGGCTAACCACCTTGTAAAACCACAACTCCCATGATTATATAACATTGAGCCATGGCAGTTAAAATGTGGCAAACTGCAATAAATCCACAGCATTGATGCACCTTTGGAAGCCTTCCATTCACATGGTTGCCATAAGAAAAAACTGGCTTGGTGGCAGTAACAACATCACTATGTGTTCAGTCATAGGCTAGTATTGAATACATAATACATGCTCTTTTTTGAGACATTCCACATCTTTATATATTTTCAAACAGATTAAGAATTTAATTTCTGCTTATTTATTAAAGAATTTGCTAACACATATTCCATCATTTTGGGGATGCACAGAACTTGAAGGTTTTAAAAAAACCAAATATCTAAGCAAGAAAAACTAACAAATTTTCTCATCCCTATTTGTGCAGTAAAAGGTTTGTGAACAAGAATCTGAAAAGCTACATGACATTCACATTATAAATACACTGACAGGGATATACTATAAAAGATAAGCTTTTTTGGAAGCAATATTAATAGAAAACTGTATTTCATTACACATAGAAACATTTCATTACATACATGTCTCTCTCTCTTGGCTTTCCTTCGCAAACGAAGATTCAGGAAGGACTCATCCCACGCTTTCTACAAGTGCGTTGATGACTAAAAAGGCCAATCCGAGATAGGCAAGTCCGGTTGCAGAAAGCAGAAAGTTTCCTTGGGTGATTTTGTTTCCAAGCTGTGGTTCTTTCTGCGTTGTCGTTTCTCTTCGACACTCGTTTGGCATGTCTTCTTGAAAGAGGCCGCAACATTGTGGATAGTGCGTCTCCATGCTCCCGATGAGGGGTCAGGGTGGACCATTGTTGGTGATCAATCTGGCTGAGCCTGAGATGTTTCAGGGAGTCCTTATATCTCTTTTTGGGAGCGCCTCTCTTGCGCTGACCCATGGCGAGTTCACCATAGAGTAGTATCTTTGGGAGGCGGTGGTCCTCCATCCATGCCCTGACCAGCACAGCCGTGTTCTCAATACCAAGGACAGCAACGTTTGTCCACCTTTTGTAGGCTCCTCTCCATATGGAGCAAGCAGTGCTGTCTTTTTAAAAGGCTGCTTGGTCGTTCAGGATGCTGCCGAACAAGACTGTCATCTCCCGGGTCAGTCTTGAGCGCCTGAACTGCCTGCATAGGGTTGCCACTTTTTGATATAAGAAATAAGGGACATTTACGGGATTTTTCACAAAAATGAACTTTAATGAACTTGAAACTCAAACATTAGGTAGAAATAGTTTTATTAACAGAATAAGATAATGATTGAAACTCACAAAAGAAACGGACTTATACCCTCTTAACAGTACATGGTATGTTTCTGCATGCTTTGTCATGCAGAAAAAAACATTATTAGAACTACCTTATTTTTTCCATCTGCATTTAGTACTTGACTTTGCTGACTTTAAAAGTGCACTGTCTAAACACTAAAATAAAATAAATTTTATAAGACAGTACATCTTCATGATTATTATGTCAATAGTTAATGTTGTAGTATAGTATGGGATACACAGCATTGTATAGTATTGGGATGCACAGCTAGGCCTATTTTAAGAGTAACTCTCAAGCAACCAGAAACTATCTTTATCCAACATGATCCAACATTCCCCTTGGGTAACGGTTAATTGAGTCTACTGTACTTTGAAAAAGTCCTGTATCGCCTCTTCCTTCCAACGGGGACGCAGGCTGCCCTGCGAGTTGGAATCCCCGGGCAGGCATTGCCGTGGAAACCACAGTGCGGACCTTCCTCTGGTCAACCCCACCCAGTCCTGTCCTGCTAGTCAAAAATAAGGGACAGGGCCTGAAAAAAAGGAACACAAATTTTAGGGCCAAAATAAGGGACGTCCCTTAGAATAAGGGACGTATGGCAACCCTACGCCTGCATGTAGGGATGGGTCTGCGGCTTCTAGTGCATTGTTAAACCTGCCGTTTCATCCCTCACCTATTGCTACAGGGCTTTTTCAGAAGTTGGATGTGTGCTTTGAGCCTGTGCAATGGATTTTTCTGGTGGAGCACAGCGTGCACAGAACTGGCCTCACCCTTTAAACCAAAGGTTTGTCTGCCGGGGCCTAGCAAGCTTGGATGGTGGCAGCAAGTTCCTCGAGTCGTAGGTTTGATGAGAGTTACCTTCTCTTAGATGGGTAACAAACAAAAAATGGGAATCACACCTTGCTAACATAAAGTGAAGATGTGTTACAGCTCAGTGTTTACATATATAAGCAAATACCATGAGAGTGGATAAGTATCTTGCATCTCTTGAATAATAATTTTAAGGCTACTCGGATGAACTGCAGCAGTGTTAAAAACAGCTCACATTAAAAAAAATACATATAAATTATGTGCAAATAACAGATGCAAGATAGTTAATGCAGCAACAGCCGCAAGCCTTTAGAATTGCTCATGTACACTGATGCAGCTTTGTACAGATATCTGTCCCTCCTAAGTGTAAAGCCTTCTGTTATTACAATATGGAAAATCAAACTTAATTGGGTATAAAATTACACAATAATTAAATCGTGTGTAAATGTGGCGCATTCAAATGAAGCCTAACCAAATAATGCCCGAGACCTAAGGTATTAGCATAATACTGATGGCATATGGTCGTCATTCCTTTTCACATAACTGTCATTTTTTGTCTTGTCAGCTGCCCATGTCAACTTGCCAGATCATACTTACCCCACAGCCAAGCATTTTTAACAGCTGGCATAACCCTGCTGCACTGATGTAGAACTGGTTAGACACCAGATTAACACTCAAAATGTTGTGTGTGCTCTAGTACAAGGTAGAAAATTCAAGCAGCAGCTGTTAGGCTTTGCATTTTGTATATAGTTTTCAAAACCCAATTCCCGTCATTAATTTTAACAAGCTTTATAGGGCATTATACTAAGCAAACAGTGAAACTCAAATCAGTGTCCCCACAAAGCTATTAAGGGTAACACAACGCAACAAAAATTAACCTCTTGGTATCTTGGTTTTTAGGCCTGTTGAGACGGCGCGTTGAGCGCGACCTTCATGGAAAATCTTGAGTTCTTAAAGGTTTGCATTGTTAAAGTGTGTTTTTACAGCCTGCACAGTTTGCAAGAGGTTTAGTTGCATACATTGATTGGTCCTTAGCACCTGCCAATCATCATTTGCAGAGCTCAGTTGAGTTTTTCCAGGGATCTGGGGAACTAGCTACTTTTCATTCCAGAGACAACCAGGACCCCTCCTGTAAGGACGTGTTTCAAAGGTTTGCCAGACCCTTGGGTAGGCCGTCTTTCAATACCAGTCTGATTTCCTTGGAATTCAAGCAGAAGGCTCAGCATATCGGAAGGCTGAGTAACTCTGGGGAGTTCCAAGCGCCTCCAAACCAGTCGTCTGGCCTCAAGAGGAAGACTTCGTGACTTCAAGTTCGGCCATCTGACCATCTGACTGAGGCTGCGAGTGTCCCTACCTCAAAGCCATTGGAAGAGAAAGGACTCGGAGAGCTTTTCCGCTACAGCTTCTTGGACCAAAACAGCAAAGAAACTTTAAAGTAAGCCAGTTATTATTTTGGGGAAAATTAAGCAAAGTGCCTGAGTGAAGTTAACTCATGTAATGAACAATAAAGTGTTTGAGCTAACCAAAGTCTTCAGTTTGGTCCTTGGAGCCCTGAGCCTTTAAAGGGAGGCAAAAAAGCAATCACCCGGGATGGAAAGACCACGTCCTTGCCCTTTCACAAGGCATTGACAGCCTGGGAGCAACGGCACACCTGTCCCTGGGGTTATTTGGGGTGCTGATTCAGAGAATTGCACTCAGCTTTCATTTCTTAGATATGGTTACCATGATTTTCTATGGGCAAGCAGATGAAGGTATATGGCATATTCTCTGTATCCCAAAATATAGAGCTGATAGGGGAAATTTGGTGCCATTTTTGGAATCAGCAGGTCAAATATGGCCTAGCCACAGTGGTCCAAGCCACGGTCATCTCAAGATTGGACTACTGTAATGCTCTCTACATTGGCCTTCACTTGTCAGTGATCCGGAAGCTGAAGCTGGTGCAGAACGCGGCAGCTCGGCTGCTGGCCGGTCTACCATCTTCCTGTCACGTTATGCCTGTCCTGCGCGAACTGCACTGGCTTCCGATTGAGCACCGGATCACCTTCAAGGTGCTGGTTTTAACCTTCAAGGCCTTGAATGGTCTGGGGCCAGTGTACTTAAGGGACTGCCTCTCCCTATATTGTCCCGCAAGACCACTGCGTTCAGAGTCTCTTAACCTTCTTATGGTTCCGAGCGTCAAAACTCTCCACCTGACCTCGACACGGAGGAGAGCCTTCAGTGCCATAGCTCCAATTCTTTGGAATGCTCTTCCTCCCAAGGTCCAACTTGCTAGCCTTCAGGAAGGCCTGCAAAACTTTTCTATTTGGGCAGGCATTCGGTTAACAACTCTAACTCTAGGCCCGGGAGTATTTACTGGGTGCTATGTCTCACTGCATGATTTTAATCTTGCTGTAATCTCTGATGTTTTTAACTGTTTTTATTGTGTTTGTATTTTATTGTGTTTTATCATATGTAAGTCGCCCCGAGCCAGACGAGAGTGGCGACGAATAAATCGAAATAAATAAATAAATAAATATACCCAGAAAGAGGACTAACATTTGACATCATGTAGAAGAAGAGTCCTTACCAGAAAGCGTACTATGTCTTTTAAACATGAATGCTAACATATTTTGAAAATCGAGCATTTAAAAGTTCAGTAAGTTGCTGTGAGGTTTTAAATATGATTATTTGTCTCCTATCAGAAGAAAAAGTACTTTAAGTCAACAGGTAAACGTCTGTATGTTTCCTCTTCTGCAGCCTCCCGCACAGTATGTGTGGCGCCCCCACGGGGCTGATATTATATCTGTATTTGTATTTTGCTGCCCTCACCTGCAAGGACTTTGTTCTTTTGTTGTGGCCATGTGGGCACTTAGGGGTGGAGCTGTGTCTTGGTTCCAAACCTGACGTCACCGCCCTTAACTCCTCCCTTTTCCGGAGTTTACCTGAGGGGCAGGACTTCCTCTCTGCCTCCATTCCAGAGACCACATGGGCATAGCAAGGTGGAATCTAAGCCATCTGGGACAAAGCAACTTAGTTCACTGCAACAAAGCCAGCCTGTCACACCCCAGCCTGGTCCCCAACCTGTTTCCTTGGTCAAACCAGACCGAAGCCATGATATCCCAGTCAGGCCTGCTAGGCCAAAAGGCAAGCCGCAGCCAGGCAGCTTTTGCAAAGACTCCCAGTTCATTCATCGTTCAAGGCCAAGTGGAGCTCGGCTCCTCTATAACTTTGCCTGATAAGCAGAAAATGGCCATCACAGACTCCATTTTGCCCAGGTGCTACTGCTAATCCCAACTGGGATCACATACCATTCCCATGTTGAAAGGCCCCGTGAAAGCCCAGCTGGAGATCTGTTATGAGAATTGCTATTCAAAATGCAATAATGTGACAAAGACGCATTCATGGTGGCGTCGTAACTTCAAAGCGTATGAGACCTACTTAAGCCAGGTCTCAGAGATGGAAGCATCTCTCGCCAACGTTCAGAACTCCAAGCCAAGTCTTCACGGTGCCTTGCCTGGCCATTAGGCCTGCCTAGAACTTTGTTTGCCAAGCTTTGTGCCAAGAACTTACCTTTCTTGGATTTAGCCCGTTGGGGCAAGAAGATTCTCTTTGCTTTGTTCCTGTTTTGCCAAAGGACTATAGCTTTATTATCTTGCTTTTCTTGGACAATTTGCTGCTATTGGTTGCTGCCTTAAATCATCAACAGACTATATCCTAGCCTCTTTACTTTAACCATTTATTCTAAATAAAGCATTTAAACGTGGCCAGTGTCAAGCGGTTTACTGAGGGGTCTTTCAGGTCTTGGGGACGCAACACAGCCTATGCTTTCAGCCATAATTTACAGGGACAGGTCAGCCTTCGCGCATAGCCTGTAGATTTTGGGGATCCGGAAAACTTCGTGAGTCAAAGGAACCATTGAAAGCAACAGCAGCCTGGAATCCAAGAGAGACCCCATCACTCTGCAAAACTAAGAGGCAAGTGATAGCTTACCTTTTCAAGGACTTCCTTTTGCAACCTACTTCAAGCATTTTGGGCCTCCAGCATTTTTACTCGTTGTATTCAATAAATCTTGTTTGATTCACTATTTTTTTGGCTCTAGCACTCATCCTTAAAGATATTCCAGGCCTCCTTGTATGTGGGACGGCTTGTGCCCTAAAGGCAAAAGAGTATGTTTCTTTATGTATTATGATTTGCCTGGCTGATAAGATATACAATGGTTCAATAAAATAATGGGATAAACACAGGATTGTATTTTCTAGATCGCTGTGTTGCATTAACATTCCTCTTTTGTTAGTGCCTCGGAAACGGTTTGGTGAGTGGATGAAATTACATTTAGAAGTAGGGCAAGATGCAATTAGCCGCAGACAGAGCATTAGTCAATGTTGACAAAATGCAGTCAGCATCTGTGTAGAATTCCAACTTCTCTCCGTATGGAAATTATGCAGGAACATTCTTCCATGTCATTAGGCCGTAAGTGGATTAGCAGATTTCCTAGTAATTGTAATATAGCATTTTACTTTAAAGGCATCCCAGACTATTACAATTTTAATGCAGTAGCTATAGTTCAATGAAAGTCTATACCACATTAAATCTTCCAGCTAAAACCTATAGATCTATGTACCATTCTTACACAAACGGTGAGGACTGAATGAGGATATTACTCAAAATATTACTTCTATATTGTTGTGTAACGGTCTGTATCTACATACAATTTACTTGGAATGAGCTCCCATTTACTTTAATCACAAGAATCTCGGTTGGAATCAATGGGTTATATACTTCTTGGGCAATATAAGTAGGACTGAAAGAATGCAAAACACATTTTCTGGTTCACAGAAAAACAAATACAGCTGACAAATGTTAGAAAGTAATGTGTTCGAAATTGCCCACAATTTCGCAGTAGTGATTGATTGTGGGCACCAATGTCTACAGCAGTCTTTCTCAACCAGTGTGCCGTGGCACACTAGTGTGCCGTGACAGACCTCCTGCTGTGCCGCGAGAAAGCTCTCTGCCCCCTTCCTCCCCCTCCTGCCGAACTCCTGCTTCTTGGGGGGATGAGAAAGGGCCAGCGCCCCTCGCTTGCTGAAGCTGTGTGGAGGAGGAGCCCCGCCCACTGAAGCCCGTCCACCGCTCATGCTCCTCCTCTGTAGGAGAGCTGAAGCTGGGGGGAGGGGTGGGGCATGGTGCGGCCTGTAGGAGAGCTGAAGCTGGGGAGGGGAGGGGCATGGCGCGGCCTGTAGGAGAGCTGAAGCTGGAGGGAGGGGGGGGGGCATGGCGCGGCCTGTAGGAGAGCTGAAGCTGGGGGGGGCGGGCATGGTGTGGACTGGCTCTGCCCCCTCCCCTGGCCTCGGCACTCCCAGCAGCTGCTCCAGCCTTGAGGGGACAGTGCCAAGCCAGCATTGTGCTGGCTCTGGCACCACTGGCTTGGCACTGCCCCCCTCAAGGCTGGAGCAGCTGCTGGGAGAGGTGAAGCCGGGGGTAGCAGCTGCTGGGAGAGGTGAAGCCGGGGGTAGCCTGGCTCCGCCCCCTTCCCAGCTTCGGCACTCCCAGCAGCTGCTCCCAGCAGGCCACCAACCCCCAGCCATTCCTTACTGTGTTAGAGTGTCATTTTGTGTCATTTTGGTTGGTGGTGTGCCCCCGGAATTTTAATGTTAAAAGTGTGCCGCGGCTCAAAGAAGGTTGGGAAACACTGGTCTACAGGAATCCTACAAGAAGCACACGCACACACAATATATGTTTATCCACAATAGCCAAGGATAAATCTGTAATGCATTGTTAAACTCTTTAGAAGAGTGTGCACACACAAAAGAGAAAAAGGATCATATATCATTTATGCTTGGTAAAACCCCATTTTACTGTCTGCAAAAAGCAATTCAGTTTAATTTTTATTTATTTGTTGTTCATTTTTATATTCCGCTCCTCCCTGCAGGCTCAGGGCGGGTTACATAAAACAACAGATTAAAATGCAGACAAAACACTCTGTTATATAAAACACAAGGACATGATCAGAGTTGTCCGGGGGAACTTAGATTGAAGGCCTACTTAAAAAGGGTCGTCTTGCAGGTCCTCCGGAAGGGAGCTAACTCCGTGATAGCCCAAATGTCGTATGGTAACACGATCCATAGCGTCAGAGCCACCACGGAGAAGGCTCGTTGTCTTGTTACTGAGAGGCAACGGGAACAAACTGATGGAATCATCAGAAGGTTTTGTTCTTTTGAGCGCAGAGATCTCGGGGGAACGTATGGGGTGAGGCGGTCCCTCAGGTACACTGGCCCTAAACCATACAAGACCTTAAAGGTCAAAACCAGCACATTGAAAACAATCCGGTACTCTATTGGCAGCCAGTGCAATTGCTGTAGGATTGGTGTGATGTGCTCTCTCACAGGTGCTCCCACCAGCAATCGAGCAGCAGCATTTTGCACCAGCTTGAGTTTCTGGGTTGTCGACAAGGGAAGGCCAATGTAGAGGGCATTACAGTAGTCTAACCTTGAGATGACCGTCGCCTGGATCACCGTAGCGAGGTCATTCCTGGATAGGTAAGGAGCCAGTCGCCTAGCCTGTCGAAGATGGAAAAATGCTGTCCTGCTAACCATGGAGATCTGAGTCTCCATCGATAGCAGTGGGTCTAATTGAAACCCCAGGCTTTTTACCAAAGACAACGGGCTTAGCTGCTCGCTATCCAGGGTAGGCAACCGGCACTCACCCATATCAGGACGACCCAGCCATAGGATCTCAGTCTTCGACGGATTAACCTTCAACCGGCTGGTGCGCAGCCATCCAGTCATGGCTTCAAGGCATTGATGGAAACAATCGGGTACGGCGTCCAGCCTGCCATCCATTTTCAGCACCAGCTGGGTGTCATCAGCATACTGATGGCACTCCAGACCAAAATCGCGAACCAGTCGGGCGAGCGGACGTATGTAGATGTTAAACAATAAAGGAGAAAGGATAGCTGGCAGCTGACATTATTTCTCATTTAAATGAAGCATTCTATCTGAAAAAACACTGTAATTTACACCAGTTAAACAATAAGCAATCTGAAATAACATACAGTATGAATGCTTGATCTGATAATTCTTTAGAGGCATGGAAATTGGTGTATAAAGTGGAGAATCAGTGATTCATGTGTAGTAAATAATTCGCAAAGTTTGAATTTGGCTGACACTTCTTGCCCTTGCATTAATCTTTGGACACTTGTTGAAGAGAGAGAAGGAACACCCACTGATAACATTGTAAAACATCCCGTGTATTTACTGAATTTTTCCATTTGCTCGATCCTTAACACATGCTTTCATGATGAAGTCATTAATGTTGAGTAACTGTAGAATTGATGGGGCGATTTGTACAACCAGAGAGTCTTGACATGTTTTTAGCAAATATTTTCAGATGCCATAGACATAGAGAGATGGCACTTAGAATTTTAGCTCAGGGTCATAATCAGGTTCTAGCATGAATATATTAGCATTCAAACTTGACTGAGACTGGGAAAAGGTTAACTAAATAGGCTTATTCAACAATACAAACACAGAGTGCAGGGATCATTGGGCGGCACTAGGTTTCCTGACAGTTAGGAATTTCAGGTAATATTTCGTCCAGGTCCATAAAAATGCTGAGATGTCATAACAGGATCACATGGCTTTGAATTCTCATTTCACTGCTAGTTTTTGGAATGTAGTGAGATAACGAAGGTCATTCTTTGTATTAATAAATATGTACATTACCAATACTGTTTGACTTCAGATTATGATGTCATAGATTTTAAGCTTGCTTTTAAGAATTAATGTAACAACCAATGATGCAATCCATAAATGGGTGTCTTCTTTTCTCCAAAATCAGGGACAGCATGTGGAGAGGGGAGGTGTGGTCTCTCAGAGGTCCCCCCCTTATGTGTGGGGTTCCTCAGGGGGCCATTCTCTCCCCTTTGTTATTTAACATCTACATACGCCCACTTGCCCAACTGGTGCAAAGCTTTGGGCTTGAGTGCCATCAGTATGCTAATGACACCCAGCTCGTTCTGAGGATGGAAGGCCAGCCAGACTCCGTGCCTGATAATTTCCATCAGTGCCTTGAGGCCGTTATTGGATGGTTGTGTGCCAGTAGGTTGAGGGTGAATCCAGCAAAGACGGAGGTCCTATGGCTGGGTCACCCGGATGGGGGGGGAGATCCAGTTGCCTACCCTGGATGGCGAGGCATTACGCCTGTCATCTTTGGTAAAGAGTATTAACATTAAAGGATGAGATCACCTGTGCTACTTCTGGAATTGTGTTCTGTCTTCAATGTTTATGTGGCTATCACTATATAGGTCAAAGTTCACGCCAATTACGCGTTAGAATGTTTGAACACAGATCTAAAGTGAAATGCCAATCACAGGATTCCACCTTGTACAGTCACTTCTTCAGATGCAAACATCCTCCTGACAGCTTTAATGTATTTGGGCTAGAAAGAGTTAAAGCTTCTCCTCACTGTGATTTAGAGAATTTGCTACCCAGGGCGGAAAGAAAGTGGATTTTACTTTTAACTTCAGAAACCCCACATGGCCTCAATGACTGTCTTTCTCTACAACAACTATTATTGTAATCCGGTTCACCTGTCTCCATTCCTATTTAATTGATGCATGTGCCTTTCCCTCTTGCTGAAACCAGCCACTGGAGTCTCTATCTTTGACGCCTTGGTATGTACCTTGTATCTCACTACTTTCTTGTTGGCTTGTCTTATGGACTTGTATTTTCTTACTTATAATTATTATACATGTATATTATACAGCTAACAGCGCATGCCCTGATGAAGTGCCTTTGAGCACGAAACTGGCCACATCTTGCGCCTGAGGATCTCCATAGCCGTTGGCACGGCACTGGCTCCCCTTAGCCAGTCCTTCTTTCTGCCGCTAGCAAAATGCTTCTATGTTTTTCCACGTTATAAATCTACGACCCAGACGTGGGGTGCATAATATTGCCCACCCCTTTCATCAGCATCACCTTCCTGCGCTACCTTGTTAGATTACAAATAACCATTGATTCATCTTTGGCTTTCACCGCGTCTCCATTGAGTTGATACGGCTACAGCGTCTCCAAAGAGCTTCCAGCGAACTACTTTTCACCTCCCCAATGCGGGTTATCCACTACAAACTGGTCAAGTCTTACTACTTACCTCCCACACAATTTGGGTTTTTTCCTATATTCGTCATTTCAGCACAGACTTGTGACTTATGTGGGTTATCGCTTGGATTATATATGCTTTGGTTTAGTCTCGCTCTCCAGAACTATATTTATGGGCAATACACGCGGCTTACCTTATGCCATATTATCCCTTTGAGTGCGCAGTGAGTAACATATGAGTAGACCAATATAATCTGATATTGATACTTTCATGAGTCTTTTTGGGTCTTGTTGTTAGATACATTCAGTCCTCTGTGTTGTTGGTCTTGTTAGACTCACTGCTGACAATGGAGGCCCAGGTCTCCGCTGTCAGCAGATCCGCATTTTTCCATCTGTGTCAGACTAGACTGGCTCCTTATCTATCTAGGAACGACCTGGCCATGGTCATCTCAAAACTGGACTATTGTAATGCCCTCTACATTGGCCTTCCTTTGTCAGTGATCTGGAAGCTTAAGCTGGTGCAAAATGCTGCTGCTCGACTTCTTGTAGGGGAGCCGGTGAGATGTCGCATTACTCCAATCTTGCAGCAATTGCACTGGCTACTGATTGAGCACCGGATTACCTTCAATGTGCTGGTTCTTACCTTTAAGGCCTTATATGGTTTAGGGCCGGCGTACCAGAGGGCCTGCCTTACCCCCTACCAACCCCAGAGATCTCTTCGGTCAGAGGACCAAAACCTGCTTGAAGTCCCTAATATTCAGACTTTTCATTTATCGGCCACTAGGCACAGAGCATTCACGATCGTGATGCCATACCTGTGGAATGCCTTGCCAATAGAAGCACAAACCATTCAAAGTCTGCCTTCCTTCCAGAGGGCGTGCAAAACATTTCTTTTCCAGCAAGCATTCAGATCTGGTTGAAATTAGGATTTTGTTGTTTTAACTGTGTTTTTATGTATATTGTTTTCTGGTTGTTGTAAACTGCTCCAAGCCTTCAGGGAATGGTGGTATACAAGTTGGAATAATAAATAAATAAATAAATAAATGAACCATAGCCCCTTACTTGTATGTAAAGTTGAGTTTATGTCAACTTGGGAGTTTAAATGGACACGCCTGTTCGACTACATTAATTTGACAAAGTATTTATTTATTAATAAATAAATAGCGTGGCTCTGACAAATATCAATATATGTGTGAAACAAAACATAACTTTAAAAATTCTAAAAAAAATTCTCAAAGTGGCCTGCAAATTTCACTTTACCTCAATGATATGAAACAAAATGAAAGTGAAGTGATATTTAATCAAGTGCCTATGTAGATCACTTATTGATTTGGATATGTTCTAATCTGTGGGCGCTCCATGCAGTCATGCTGGCCACATGACCTTGGAGGTGTCTACAGATAACACCGGCTCTTCAGCTTAGAAATGGAGATGAGCACCAACCCCCAGAGTTGGACACAACTGGATTTATTGTCAGGGGAAAATCTTTACCTTTACTAATCTGTAGGCATTTAAAAGTAATATTCAAGCCCCCAGTGGCGCAACATCTATATGCGACCACTTACTCGACTGGTGCGAACCTTTGGGCTTGAGTGTCATCAGTATGCTCCTCATTCTGAGGATGGAGGACCAGCTGGACTCCGTACCCGATAATTTCCATCAGTGCCTTGAGGCCGTTACTGGATGGTTGCGTGCCAGCAGGTTGAGGATGAACCCAGCGAAGACGGAGATCCGATGGCTGGGTCGTCCGCATGGGGGAGATCCAGTTGCCTACCCTGGACAGAGAAGCATTACGACCCTCGTCCTTGGTAAAGAGTCTGGGGGTCTTGTTAGACCCTCTGCTGACAATGGAGGCCCAGGTCTTCGCTGTGAGCAGTTTCGCATTTTTCCATCTGCGTCAGGCTAGACGACTGGCCCCTTATCTATCTAGGAATGACCTGGCTACGGTGATCCAGGCGACGGTCATCTCAAGATTGGAGTATGGTAATGGTCTTCCTTTGGTCTTCCTTTGTCAGTGATTCAGAAGCTTAAGCTGGTGCAAAATGCTGCCTTCTCGCCAGGGAGACTTCTCGCCAGGAGCCGGCGAGATGTCGCATTACTCCAATCTTGCAGCAATTGCATTGGCTACCGATTGAGCACCGGATTACTTTCAAGGTGTTGGTTTTGACCTTTAAGGCCTTATATGGTCTGGGGCCGGCGTACCTGAGGGCTCGCCTCACCCCCTATCAACCCCAGAGATCACTTCGATCAGAAGACCAAAACCTGCTTGAAGTCCCCAACATCCGGACTTTTCATTTGTCAGCAACCAGACGCAGAGCCTTCATGATCATGACTCCAAATTTGTGGGATGCTTTACCGGCAGAAACACGAGCCATCCGAAGCTTACCATCCTTCCGGAAGGCGTGTAAAACATTCCTTTTCTGGCAAACATTCGGTTTCTGGTAGTTTTGTAAACCGCTCCTAGCCTTTGGGGAGTGGCAGTATACAAGTCGAAACAATAAATAAATAAATAAATAAATGGGTTAAACTTTTGTGCCGGCAGGACTGAAGACCAACAGGTCAGAGGTTCGAATCTGGAGGGCACACGGATGAGCTACCTCTTTCAGCTCCAGCTCCCATGCGGGGACATAAGAGAAGCCTCCCACAAGGATGGTAAAACATGAAAACATCCAGCTGTCCCCTGGGCAATGTCCTTGCAGATGGCCATTTCTCTCACACCAGAAACAACTTGCAGTTTCTCAAGTCACTCCTGACACGAAAAAAAATATTGTTAATTAATATTTAATGTTGCTGATTAGCTCATATGTTGCAAAGATAACTGCAGTCATGAAGTAGGCCTGTGGAAAGAAATGTACCAGATTTAAAAAGATTCAGATGATAAAATCAAATGCATAATTGGTACAAAAAGGAACTGAAATCCTACTGAAAAGTAATTTTGTCTAAGACTTTTAGCTCATTGTATTATGATGAATACATTCTAATAAAATTAGCTTATTTAAATGAGAAATTATCTGCATATGAATATTGGGTTTGTGCTAGTATGGTTTTTACTGTAGATCTGAATGGTCTGTCATATAATTGAAATTATGCAAAACTTCATTTTAGACAGGTTATTACTCTTCCTGTATTTCTGCTTTCAGAAAGGCTGAAAATAATAATAGGCAGCTTCCCATTAAATGGTAGGGAAGATGGAAATATTGATAGGTGTATCTATAATAGGTTTAAAAGATATAATTACACAACTTATAAAAGAGCAAGTGCATAGCTTGGGGCTACTTCTGTACTGAATACTGTCATTAGCCATTCAGATGGCTTCAGTGGTATAGTGTGTGTTTTGCCAGCTTCAACTGGTTTGGCAGTTCCTCTGTGGAGACCATCTGGCTTCAGTGATCCACTGTGTAATAATTTCCAGGCTGGACAGCTGCAGTTCACTCTGTAAGGATGCTCTTCAGGAAATCTTGTCGCATCCTATGATGTTAACCGCCGGCACAGCTAGTTGAAACCACATTGCATGTTATGCTTCTGAACAAGTTACTTCAGCTGCCTATTTTCTTCTGAACACATGTCAAGCTGTTGATACTTATCTTTGAAGTACTAATGGTTTAGGTGTTTGTTACTCCAGACTCTTTTGTGAAGCCTTCCGAATGCACTATATGCCTTTGCTAATCTGTGATCTATCTCTTTGTCAATCTTGGCGCCTGAAGAGATGATGCTTCCCAGGTAGGTGAACTGCTGAACGGACTTAAGCACAGATGTGCCTATGCTGATGTGGGGATGATGGTGTTCTTCCTGTGGTGCAGGCTGGTAGAGAACTTCCGTTTTCTTCAGGCTGACTTCCAGCCCAAACAGCTCTGCAGCTGTTGCAAAGCAGGATGTTAGGTGCTGCAGGGCTGCTTCTGAATGGGCAACAAGGGCAGCAGCACCTGCAAAAAGCAGCTCATGGACTTGATAGAGTCTTACTGGGACCCCTTAGATGGCTTAAGTTGAACGAGCTGCCATCAGTACGATAGCGTATATATATGCTGTCTTCTTCTTCGAGATCTTCTGTAGCCCTTTGGAGCATCATGCTGAAGAAGATTGTAAATAGGGTTGGTGCAAGAACACAACCTTGTTTCACTCTGTTAGTTATTGGGAAGAAGCAAAGCACCAAAATCAGTGTGTACAGAGCTATCGTACTGTCTATTCTCCTTTATGGGTCTGAAACATGGGTCACCTATTGCCAACACCTACGACTCCTAGAACACTTTCATCAGCGCAGGGATCACGAGCATTGAGGCCATGCTATTGAGAACACAGCTGTGCTGGGCAGGGCACGTCTCTAGGATGGAGGACCACCGCCTCCCAAAGATACTACTCTATGGTGACCTCGCCACGGCGCCCCAAAAAAGAGATATAAGGACTCCTTGAAACAACATCTCCCCACATTAAGAGGGGAGGCAAATTTTCACTGATTTATGAAGCCATAAGAATTCCAGGAGTCACTGAAGATTGCGGAAGAACAACAAGGGATGCTGGAAAAAACGCTGAGAGAGATGAGGAGTGCGTCAGCTCCCCTGGTGGCCAGAAATTTGCCAGAAGTTTGCCTCTATGTTCGTCTACATTCGTCTATATATGTCTAAAATATGTCTATATATGTTGAACAACAAGGTGCAACAATGGTGTAGTTTAAATCATTCATTGAGCAATAATCATTTGCATATAATACATATAAATCAATCAATCAAACGCAACTAATCTGATCCCAGTCCTACCAGATGTGTAGAATAAATGAAAGTCCAACCGGCTAGAATCCACAGGGGTGCCAGGTTATTTGTAATCCACAAATAGAAGGTAGGAGAAAATAATGATGCCCGAAATCGGGGGAGATGTAGTCGCGGTGCCTCAGTGGGAGTTGGTCGGAGGAACAGAAATAGCGCTCCTCATAGTGGATGCTGGAATGCCAAAACGCCGACGGAATGCAAGTGCTGTTAATCCCAGGCCATGTTGGTATCCGTTTCTCCCGTGAACCGGGTTTTCTCAGGGCGAAACATATCAATAATAAGAAACCAACCACATTCTGAGTAGAGCCATAAGTATAACCCCATTCGCAGTCAGAAGTTTACTGTTTAGTAAGATAACTTGGCTTGTTTACTACTATATATGTTGAACTGCAGGGATTGTCTGCAAGTATATGTACCTGTAATCCGCTCTGAGTCCCCTTCGGGTGAGAAGAGTGGAATATACTGTAAATGAAGTAAATAAATAAATTGGGCAGATTGATCACCAACCATGGTCCACCCTGGCCTCACATCGGGAGGCATGGAGACGCACTATCCACAATGCTGCGGTGTTTCGAGAAGACACACCAAATGGGTCTCGAAAAGAAGCAACAACGCAGAAAGAACCGCAACTTGGAAACAACATCACCCAAGGAGACTTTCTGTTGTGCTTTCTGCAACCGGACTTGCCTATCTCAGATTGGTCTTTTTAGTCATCAACGTGCTTGTAAAAAGCGTGGGATGAATCCTTCCTAAGACTCTTCGTTCACGAAGTAATGCCAGAGAATGCCAGAGACTAATGGTTTAGCACCCAAATTTTTGAATGAATGTCTCTTCCGATTCCAGGCTGCCCGTGTTTTAAAATATCCAGAAAAGGCTCCGCTTAATGTATTCTGGTCAGGACAGGATTGTGATAAGGGAGATGACCTTTTTTTGGTACTGGTTCTCATAGGATTGGATCATACATAATCCCCCCCATCCTCCAAGAGTTCAAATGGCTCAAGGCACCATTATCATTATCATCATCCTCTATATCCTGCCTGTCTCCCCATGGGGACTCAAGGCGGCTAACATCCACCCACACTACACAGTTTAAAAAGAGCAATACAAAGGTTAAAAAACAAATAGTAAAAAGTGTCGTAAGAACTGAATTAAAATGCAGTAAATACACTAAAATGTCCTTTAAAACGCAAAAGCCCCTCAGAGTGTGCCCCTTCCCCTTCCCCAAAAGCCTGTCTTATCAATTGACAAAGGCATTCTGAAGCGAACAACATTCTGGCTAAAACTAACTAAGTGCAAACTGACATTAAAAGTGCAGAAGTACAATGATTCAAATCCAAATGAACTTTTCAAACTCTGGGAAGAAGTATGTGCACACATTATGACCTCTCTGGCGCGAACTGTGTCGCACTTGCTGTTCCGGGAACCTGCCTTGTTTCATATAAAACTGATTCTTCAGCCAAGCTCCCAGGAAGAGAACAATAAAATACAAAATTCAAACACAGACTAAATATGTATAGATAGAAGCACCAGGATGGGTTTCTCTGTAATATATTTATTTATTTATTAACTTTATTTATACCCTGCACCCATCTCCCCAAGGGGACTCGAGGCAGCTTACATGAGGCCAAGCCCAATAACACATAATAACAAAACAATAGCAATTATAAAACAATACAATCAATAAAACTCAAAAACAAGCAGTAACAATTTAAAACCATTTCATGCGGGCCAAATGTGAAAGTTAAAAATTATAAAATAAATAAACACTGGGTGCAGATAGAGGTAGTTTGCATATAGCAGGAAGGCTTCAAGGACAATGTGGGGCAGACAACCAACAGGTAATTAAAGTGCTTCTGAGGACATTTGCAGAGAATGAACACAGCAGGACATCATTTACTTCATTCAGGGAAGGCACATTGAAGCAACCACATCTTCAGGCTCCTCCTAAAGACTGCCAAAGTAGGGGCTTGTCTGATATCCTTGGGGAGCACATTCCAGAGTCGGGGCGCCACTACAGAGAAGGCATTCTCCCATGTCCCCACCAACCGTGCCTGCAAGGCCGGTGGGAGCGAGAGTAAGGTCTCTCCAGATGATCGGAGAGATCACCTGGGTTCGTAAACAGATGTGCAGTCATGTGGGTAGGCGGGTCCCAAACCGTTCAGGGCTTTGTAGATAAGAACCTGCACCTTGAATTGGGACCGGAAGATGAATGGCAGCCAATGGAGCTCCTTAAACAGGGGGGTTGACCGCTCCCTGTAAGTCGCTCCAGTTAGCAATCTGGCTGCCGCCCATTGGACCAATTGAAACTTCCGGGCCATCTACAAGGGCAGCCCCACGTAGAGTGCATTACAGTAATCAAATCTGGAGGTGACTAAGGTGTGGACCACCATGGCCAGATCCGACTTCATGAGGTACGGTCGCAGCTGGCGCAGAGTTTTAATTGTGCGAAGGCCCTCCCAGTCACCGCGGTGCTTCAAACGTTACCGACAAGTGTAGGAGGACAGCCAAGCTGCAGACCTGTGACTTCAAGGGGAGTGCAACCCCATCAAGCACGGGTTGCCATATAATATAGTGGTTATATGCATTTTTTGCCTCTTGTATATATCATGTCGCAGGACCCAGAGCTAATTTTTGTGTGTATATCGAATTGCCTGTCAACTTATGATAACCCCATTAATTTTATAGGATTTTCTTAAGCAAGGAATATTCAGAGGTGTCTTTACCAGTCAATTCTTATAACTCTTGTTTCCTTCTACACTGGGGAGCTGTCGCAATTCATGGTTGGTGGGTAAGGAAGGTTTACCAAACAGAGAAGGCACAAGCAAGAAATAATGCCTAGCTTGCAATCTGTAGATTGCATGTATATGCATAAAAGTGCGAAGTGCTGTCCAGGGTACAAGAAGGTATAAGAAAGAATCTGAATGCATGATATACCCCAGCTGATTTAACAGACTGAAAACTGTAACTTGAATCTTGCCATTCATAAGAGTTAGGTCAATTCTCAAAACCGAAAGAAATTAATAACTGAATTTTGCTCAATTTCACTGGATTAATTCCAAGTATATGACTAATGTATATAATACCTTTGTGAAAGTTCACTGTGGAGTAATCAATTAATCAGCTGTTGCTGAGCTGTGTGCTGAGCTGTGTTTGGGGATCAAAAAAATCTCTGATGAAAAATATTATCTTTCTTAACATGTTAAGATACAGTTGGAAACGGATAAATAGGAAATATATTAAAAAACCTGTTCTATGTTTGTGTTTTTGCACTGCCATGCTTGTAGTGGATATATTTTGCTGACTGGACTATACTTTAGAATTTTACAACATTAAAACTGTCTGTTTTTCCTTTTAAGGTGGAGTTGGGAATTTTATTTCCATCATTCCCAAAAATATCTCAAAAAGATGAAAAATTTACTTTCTTAACAAGTCAGCAATCTAAACCAGTTTTTGTAATCAACAGGTCCTTTTTGTTGCAGGAGTCGCTATAAAGGGACCTCAATGCTGATGTAGTCTATAAATGGACATCACATCACTTGAGTTTAGCTACAGTATAAGACACCATCAAGACACTATGTGGATCAATGTCCATAATACAGGGTGTGGTAAAGTGGGGGCTGTGTTCCAAAAAAACCCAACTTTTCAAGGCTCTATCAGAGTGAAACAAAGGGAATCAGAAAAAGAGTGAAGGAAACGATGAAGAAAAACTACAAAGGCTAAAACCTCTTATTTATCTTGGCAAGAGGATTTAAAGAATATGTAGAGCCAGGAAGTGAGCAGATAGCCCTGAGGCTACATACTGCAGCTCTCCAATACATCTGCTTGTAGTCTTGCAATATTAACTTCCGCTTGCTCTCAGTGCCAAAGAAGCAAGCCAGGCCACCTGCACTTGACACAAAAGCCACCAGTTTTCCGGACACAGAGATAGAAGTACCTGGGAGCTTTAGCTCCCAAACAACATCACACATGGGAGAACAGCCTCATTTTGATGGCAGTTCTAGATCAAGGGATGTTTTTTTCAAAGCAGGAAAAGTTTGGAGTGGGAGCCCAACTCCCCCTCTATATAAGAAAAATATTTCGAAAATCCAGTTCTTTTCCCACTGCATAAGTGCCCTGTGTAGCGACTCTTGTATGGGTCCTTCTTTTTCTTACTCTTTATCATTGTCCAAGCCTCTTGCGTACTCTAAGGAAGTTAGGCTTGCGTACCCTAATGAAGTTGTGACCTATGCTGGTGGTGGCATAATAGCCACCGGTAGGGCCTCCCATACCAGACAGGTCACAACCGAACGGTCTGACAAAGAGCATCAATGGGCAGGATGGGCTCTCTAGCCTTTTGGCAACCATCCTAAAAGAAGGAAAATTCTGATTTCAAACCCGGGCAGATGGTGCTCATCTAACCCTGTAAGGTCAACCATCTAGAGCAGTGATTTTCAACCAGTGTGCCGCAGAACACTAGTGTGCCATGAGAGATCATCAGGTGTGCCGTGGGAAATTATATTCAAACTTCATTCATATATAAACTATAAGGCGCATCTGTCCCTTTAAGAAATGGAAGTGACGCGAGAGTGCTATGGTAACGCATTCTTGGATTCTCTCAGATGCGGCTAAGTAAACAAAGTTAGAGTTAGTGCTGCAGCTGCGCGTCAAGTGACAGTGGCAATTTGGGATCACAGCAAGACGAGCGAGTGACAGGGATGGAGAAGTTTTTGAGGAGGGAAAATGCAAATGCTGAACAGGGCCCTGGACAAAATTATGACACAGATGAAGGCCCTAATATGAGTGGTGGACAAAAGAAAAAAGAAAAGACAGTGAGCTCGAGGCAATACAGCGAAAGCTATCTTTCATTTGGATTCACTTTCACCGGGGATGAGATGGCACCGACTCCGCTGTGCTTGGTGTGTGGTGAGAAGCTGTCCAATAGCGCCATGGTGCCAAGCAAGCTTAAACACCATCTCTAAATGAAACACCCTTCCATTCCAAACAAGCCGATGGATTATTTTGTACGCTTACATACAAACAATGAGAAACAGACAAATTCTTTGAGAGAGCCCTCAAAGCTAGCTACCTTGTTGCTGATCTCGTAGCTAAATTTAAAAAGTCCCACACTGTGGCAGAAACATTAATACTGCCAGCTAAGTGAGTGTATAAATACATTTAAAAACATATTAACTATATGTATTACTGTGTTAGAGTGTCATTTTGTGTCATTTTGGTTGGTGGTGTGCCCCAGGATTTTGTAAATGTAAAAAATGTGCCACGGCTCAAAAAAGGTTGAAAAACACTGACCTAGAGGAGGAAACTCGAACCAAACCTACGACCTGAGGACCTCGCTGCCACCGTCCAAGGTTGCTAGGCTCTGGCAGATGAACCTTTGGTTTAAAGGGTGAGGGCAGTTCTGTGCACGCTGCGCTCCACCAGAAAAGTCCATTGCACAGGCTCGAAGGACACATCCAACCTCCTTAGTCATCAACGCGCTTGTAGAAAGCGTGGGATGAGTCCTTCCTAAGAATCTTCATTCACGAAGTAATGCCAGAGAGAGAGAGAGAGAGAGAGAGAGAGAGAGAGAGAGAGAGATCATTGTCCAATAGATTTACCCTCTCCCTCAGGCTACAATCTATGGGTCAAATAGATTTGAACTCTTTGAACTCTTTTCACTGTTTTAAATCCTGGTAAAGTGCCAGCAAAGAGGCAATCACACTAAGGAAGGGGAGCTATAGAAACAGAAGTACCCAAGGAATCAGCAACGTGTATCAGAGGACCTTTCAATAGTTTGATCACAGCTTTGGAATGGGTCTTGATAAATGCCCAATGAAGTCAGCCACTAACACTTGCCTTACCTAATAGGTCCAGAAATTGCAGCATGAAAACTGGTAAAATGTAAAGGACATTCAAGTGCCACCTCGGAGTTGGTTGAGGCAGGCAGGATTTCCCTGGGAACTGGTTGTGGGGGGTCGGGAGCAGGCCAGGGTTTTGCCCTCCCTTCTGCTCGAGATCCCCGTGTACAACTGGTGGGCCACTGTGTGATACAGAATGCTGGACTAGATGGGCTGAGGTCCGATTCAGCATGGCTCTTCTTAAATGTAAATAGAAAACAATTAATTATTTTAATTAATAAGACTGAGTTTGACAAGTTAATGAATAATGGAATAGTTTGATTCTAATACGGTATCAACCCAGATAAATTACAGCAGAATAAATAAAAAAAGGAAAATCAAACTAGCATTCCTCAATGCATGCACACTTCCCAGAACTTTCTGATTTGAGTTTCTGTCCATCTTATGGAAATACTTTCTCCACATTGGCTAAAAAGACATTAAATATCTACATAAGCCAGCTATGCCTTTGCTGAGTTTTTATAGCACACACACAACATTTCTGTCCCAATAATTGAGACGGAGAGCAACTGTATTCCTCAGCTATGGCACAAAGGCAGCACCACAGAAAGTCCCATTGTTACTTCAACTGGTGAATAGAGATTCTGAGAGAGGAGCAGAAGGCAGGTGCTTACATTTCAGTCACAACTACAACCCTAGAGATGGCACCCTGGGAATACATTTCTGACATCAAAGTTGTTCAATTCAATAGATCAAGAGGCTAAAGTGAATTGTTCACCCCAAATACCTTAATTATGATGAACTAGCTGTACCCGGCACCCGTTGCTGTGCCCTATTTAGGAGATGCGAGAAAGTCTGAGTATGTAAGGGTTGGAATTGTTGTTAGTTATGATATTGTTGGGGTCATGGCTGTGTCATTGTGGGTTGTTCTGGTGGGTGGGATGTTGAAGTCCTGTGGAGTTGTCAGTGTGTGGTGTTGCTGGCGTTCTGCAGAGCTTGTGGATATACAATGTTTTTTGTCTTTCCGTCTGCTGTGTTGATGTAGAGGTTGATGCTTGTGTGGTGGTGGGGTACTTTGGAAGTGAGTGGAGGTACTTGAAATCCCATTATCCATGGTGTGTCCTCCTCTGAACTGCAGTCGGATGGAGTGTGGGTCATGGGGGGCATTGTGTGCCAAGTTTGGTCTTTATCGGTCTTGGTTCTGAGCCACAGTGGTCTGTGGGGAATGATGGGTTTTGAAGTAGTACAAATCCCATTATCCATGGAGGTACTTCAAGTCCCATAATCCATGGTCCACCCTCCTCCAAACTGTAGTAGAATGTAGTGTGGGTCATAGGAGCTCTGTGTGCCAAGGTAGGTTACTGTAAATTCAGGCCATACACAATGTCCCATGAGCTGAGGCCTAGTCAGGAACAGCAAGTTGATGAAGCCTTACTGTCAATTCAGGCCATACACAATGTCCAATGAGCTGAGGCGTAGTCGGGAGAATCAAGTTAATGAAGCCTTACTGTCAATTCAGAGCGTAAACAGCATTCCATTAAGTGAGGCCTAATCAGGGAAATTAAGTTAATGAAGCCTTACTGTCAATTTTGGGCGTGGTCTGTGATTTGAATTTTCTGTGGGAAGTGAATTGGGTGTTTGTGTTTGTGCCTCAGCCCTTTGCCTTATTGTCCTCTGACAGTTTATTATGGGTCGGAATGTTCATGTTGGCTGGCCAGTACAGGAGTTATGCAAATCCGCCCTTATTGGCAGCCAATCATGTTGTCAGAATGTAGAGGCTGGGAGAGTCATTGGCAGCCCTGGAGGATGCTGGGAAATGTAGTTTTTTTTACTCATTGTTTTTGGGGCCTTTTAGGTTTTGGGGAGGAAAGTTTCTTTACTACAAACATACCTTGCTTGAGGCCTATTTCTGTTGGCAAGTTTGGTGTTTCTGCGTTGTAAGGTTTCTCTGTTTGGGACTGTCATTCCATGACGGGAACCCCTTTATATAATAGATAGTAAACCAACACTTATGATAATTTTATTGCTTCAAGCAGATCTTCTATAAATGAGATAAACAGTAGAATTTAGGCTAAATATACACCAAAAGAGTTCAAATTTAAAGGTTTTTATTCTGAAAACCAGAATTTTCAGCATGAACATCTCTTTTTAATTCTACATCAGGGGTAGGGAACCTATGGCTCAGGAGCCAGATGTGGCTCTTTTCATGATTGCATCTGGTTCTCCAGAGCAGCCTGGGCCTCAATTTCCCAGCATGCAGCAGGGAGGAGTGACACAAATGCGCCGCAACTGCTGCTTCCGCACTGCCATCGCCGCCTCTTCCTCATCCCCTGCTGCTCTCGGGGCCCTGCACCCTCTTCGCCGGGGATGGCAGAGCCCGGCGGCGGTGCATCGTCTTCCTCTTCGTCCTCTGCCACAGACCTCGGGGGAGGCGGCGGAGGCGGCCCTGGCGCCGCTGCAGACCCAGCCTCACTGCCCCGGGGGACGGCCAGCTCATCGTCCTTATCGTCGGGCAGCTCAAGAGCTGCAGCCTCTTCTACCCCTTCCAGAGAGACTGCCTCGCTGACATCGACACCAAGGTCCGCCTTGGCCCCACGTCCTCCTCCCCCTTCCTTCCTTTCTCTTCCTTTACTTTTCCCTCTCTTTTTCTTTCATTCTTTTTCCTCCCTCTCTCCCTACCTTCTTTCCTCCCTCCCTCTTCGTTCCTTCCTTCCTCTTCCATTCTTTCCTTCTTTCCTTCATTCTTTTTCCTCCCTCTCTCCCTACCTACTTTCCTCCCTCCCTCTTCGTTCCTTCCTTCCTCTTCCATTCTTTCCTTCTCTCCTTCCTTTTCCCTCCCTCTCTCCCCTTCCTTCATTCCTCCATTCTCTCTCTTCCTTCCTTCCTCTTCCTTCCTTTCTTTCTCCCCCTTCACCCTTTCCTTCTCTTCCTTCCTTCTCAAAATATATTATATTTTATATATCTTAAAATATATTATATATATATTATATGGCTATCGCTGAAACACATTTCCAAATATTTTGCTTTCATGGCTCTCTGAGTCAAAAAGGTTCCTGACCCCTGTTACAGATCCTTATAAGTTAATTTCAGGGACTGTGCTATTTTGATGATATAATCTATTGATCATGTTCACAATCAATTCGTAGCAGCAGGGGTTTTGTAGTTAAGAGGACACCACTACTATAAACATCAAACCAATATATTCCACAGTGCCAGGCTGCATTTGTCTATACACATAACACAGTTTTACAATACTTTTTAAAAACACCATTTTACCAGAATATTTCAAAATAAGTACGGTACAGGAAATGAAATTATCAGTCCATCTTCTGTCTACGTCTAAAACTAACGATGTGTTTAATGTGAAAAGAAAGAAGGTGAAGTATAGAGGCCTGACGCCATGCGAAGGATCAGAACTCAATTGCATTTCTGAAATACATTTTGTCCTTCCCGACATGCTTGCTTTTTCTCTCTCCCTCCTTCCTGCCTTTTTCTCAGAACAATCTGGCCAGTGCTTGCAGAAGGCTGTTCTAGCCTCAGGGATTCTCACACATACTTCTGTTGACAGAGAGTTCCTGTGTAGCAAGCTTTCTGTTAAATATCTATTTGTGTCCTTTTCGATTCTGCCCCAACATTTGGAGGATTTTCTAGCTGCTTGGTTTCTGCTCTTGCACTCATGGAAAACTTGAATTTGGGATTTTCTTGCAGAACAGGGAAGGTAAAACCAACCATGACAAACTTATTATTTCTGTTTTCTTAGTACAGATCTCTCTATTTATATTTACTTCTCCTAGTAATAATAAAATCTTTTATTTAGTAATCGGGAGCCTTTAAAGGGTCTATAACACCATGACTGGAAAATAACAAGGTTGTAGGTCAAAGATATTGGTTAAAAATCCTTAGTTGTTGTTTTGGTCAGGTTACACTTTCAAGCTTGGTAGTCAACAGGTTTTTTTTTAAAAAAACACCAATGCTTGTATTATTATTTTAGAAATAGGTATAAGATGATAACTAAAGTATGTGAAAAATCCACATACACTGATTCTGTAATCAAAACAACAATATTTGAAATGTAATAAATTATGACGTATGTATAAAAATAGGTTTCCTTTAAGAATAATTTTTGAAAATGACAATTAGCTTATTGCCAGATGTTTCAAGATACTTTGTATTACATTTGGTGTTGATTTCAGACCTTATTCTGATCATCATAGTTTCTAATGGAAAGTTGGGATATGCAAGCAGTACAGAATCAGGTCCCAATATGATAATTACACATTCATTTCTATGTACATATTTATTTATTTATTTATTATTTCGATTTGTATACCGTCCTTTCCAATTTGGCTCAGGGCGGTTTACAGTATATCGAACTACAGTAGTACAACAATAAACATTAGGATATAAAAACAGTTAAGACAGTAAAGGCTCTATAACCAAGAGTGATTAGAGGCTGAATGCCTGTCGAAAGAGAGCAGTTTTGCAAGTTTTGCATGCTTACATGCATCAAGATTCCCGCTACCTTGTGGAGTCCCTCGGGGTGCCATACTCTCTCCCTTGTTATTTAACATCTATATGCGACCACTCGCTCAACTGGTACATAGCTTTGGGCTGGAGTGCCACCAGTATGCTGATGACACCCAGCTCATTCTGAGGATGGGGGGCAGGCCGAACTCCGTACCTGATAATTTCCATCTGTGCCTTGAGACCGTTACTGGATGGCTGTGTGCCAGCAGGTTGAAGGTGAATCCAGCGAAGACGGAAATCCTGGGCCATCCGGGTGATAGGGAAATTCAGCTGCCAACCCTGGATGGCGAGGCACTACGCCCTATCTAAGAGCAAAGTCAGGTTAGAAACTACTAACAAGAATAGTTCAACACAATATGTGCAATTATTTTTCCATTTTATATAAACAATTCAATCAGTAAGTAATATGTATGTATGAATTGTTTATATAAAATGGAAAAATAATTGCACATATTGTGTTGAACTATTCTTGTTAGAGGCACTACGCCCGTCATCATCTATAAAAAGGCTTGGTGTCCTTTTAGACCCCCTGCTGTCAATGGAGGCTCAAATCTTCACTGTCAGCAGGATCGCATTCTTTCATCTGCAGCAGGCGAAGTGGCTGGCTCCCTATTTGTCCCGGAACGACTTGGCCTCGGTGCTCCAGGCTACAGTCATCTCAAGACTTGACTACTGTAATGCTCTTTACATTGGCCTTCCCTTGACTGCGACCCGGAGACTTAAGCTAGTGCAGAACGCCGCAGCTCAGCTCCTCGAAGGGAAACCTGCGAGTTGTCATGCAACACCTATTCTGCGAGACCTGCACTGGTTGCCTATTGAATTCCGGATCACTTTCAAGGTGTTAGTTCTTACTTTTAAGGCCTTACATGGTCTGGGGCCAGTATATCTAAGAGATCGCCTGTTCCCTTACAATCCCCCGAGGTCACTACGGTCGGAAGATTTGAACCTTCTTGCTATTCCTAGTGTCAGATTCTTTCATTTAACAGTAACCTGGCGGAGGGCATTCTCCATCATAGGTCTGGTCCTATGGAACTCCCTGCCACCTGAGACTCGGGTTCTTCGAGATCTGAGCTCCTTTCGTAGAGCATGCAAAACCTACCTCTTCAGGCAGGCTTTTGACAATTGCTGAGTTTTAAAACCACTGTTCTATTCTGTATTGTTATTCTTCCTTGTAAACCACCCCGAGCCCTTGAGAGTGGCGGTATATTAAATAAATAAATAAGTGTGCACCTGAAGATTTGTCATTTTCAATACTAAATTCATTCTGCAGTTTTACTAGAACTGTTAAATACAACAATGTTTCTAACAAACCATTCTATATTTCAGGAACAAAGCAATCTTGGGTAATATTCATGATTCTCCACATAACAGAGCAAAGGAATAAGTGCTAATAAATAAATGAAAAACTTCATGAGAAATCTCAAGACAAAGCACATCTGGAAATGCAATTGGATTTGGCCTTGCCTGATGGATGAACCTTGCAAGAATGGAAACTCAACAAATCAGTAAATGGTCTTGCCCTGCACTTGCCAACTCTGACAAGCTACTTGAGACTTCAGCAGAAATAAAGGATGAAACCGAAGTGAAGATCCACTGCCATTTTCAGAAGGACAGCTCACATCCAGTGCTTCTGTCTCATTTGGCACACAATGAAATATCTATGGAATTTACCAAAGATATTGGTTCTCTGTATGCAGATGGAAAGTCTACAGAAAATCATACTGATGGAGAATTACCGTATCTCTCAGACTGCAATGGAGTGGGTGATCAAACGCAGCCTCCTTCTCACCTTCTGCCTAAATTAAGCTCTGATGAGAGACCAGACAAAAATCATAAAATTAATCTTTTTAAAAAGAAGCAAAATACTGGTAGCTGTTCAGACGTCCAATTGTCGTCATCCAGAAATAATTGTGTATTTCAGATTGATGAGTTGACAAATATAGATGTTTCATCATCAGAAGATCAAGAAGAGGAAGAGGATGAGGATATTTTTACTGAGCTACCAGTAAATGAGACAGTCTTGGAAAGTATGCACAAAACATACATTTTTCAAGCAAGAGGAGACAGATATCACTGCATCAGCAATAAATGCCACCTTCACCCTGTCATTGGTTGCAGTGATCGCAATCGGAAGACACGGAAAGAGAACAAAATGCACATACAGGTAAGGTATGATTTCAAGATATTAAAATATCGGGGAGTGGGGAGTACCTGACTGAAATTTTGTTTTAGTCACTGTGATACAGAAGTTTCCAAAGTTGTGCATCTGTAGAACAAGGCAGTTGTGATGATAAAGTATTATCACTTTAAATTATTTCTGCTTTGAGGAGGATCGCAGTAAAAACGAAATCAAGATCAACACAGTGTGCAGTTTCTTTTATCCAGACAGGAACAACTACTCCATGGAAGCTAGTAAAATGATCCAAATCTAGAATGGGCAATTGTATGCATGGTGAGCAGATTTTGCTATTTAAATTGTTTTAAAATTAGTCGGTATTTTGGCAAACTACCAAGAATGGGCATGGAGAGGCTAGCACTAATTTTTTTTTACACACAACATTGGCCTTCATACGAGGGCAGGTCAATAAGTCAGTGACTTTTTGAATGAAATGCAGGTTTTTGGATTTAAAAAGCACTTTATTTTTCAACATAGTCTCCTTTGAGCTCTATACACTTGGTCCAACATTTCTCAAATTTTTTATCCCTTCCAAAAAATAAGATTTGTCGAGGTCATCAAAATAGGTATTTGTTTGTGAGATGATTTCATCGTTGGAGTCAAATCTCTTTCCGCCGAGCCATTTCTTCAGGTTTGGAAACAAGAAATAGTCTCTCGGGGCTAAATCCGGAGAATAGGATGGATGAGGGAGCAATCCGTATCCCAATTCATGGATTGTTGCCATGCCAATTGCACATGTGTGCACCCTTGCATTGTTCTGGTGCAAAAGAACTTTTTCTTGGCCAAATGCGGTCGTTTCCCGAAATCCTCATTAAATCGACCCAATAAGTTGGCATAATATTTGTCATTGATCGTTTTACCCTTTTGAAGGTAGTCAATGTGGATTATACCGCATGCATCCCAAAAAACGGTCGACATGACTTTATTGGCTGACAAACCCACCTTGGCCTTCTTTGGCGCCGATTCACCCCGAGAAACCCAGTGTTTTGACTGCTGTTTGGTCTCTGGTGTGTTGTGGTGGATCCACGTTTCATCCACGGCTACGAAACGGTGCAAAAATTCGTTAATATTGCGGTTGAACAATGCCAAACACTCCAGCGAAATTGTCACACGATTGCGTTTGTGGTCGATTGTGAGCAAACACGGCACCCATCTTGCGGAAAGTTTTCTCATACCCAAGTGATCATTTAAAATTGAAACCACGGAGCCATGCGAGATGCTTATGGCTTCCACAATCTCTCACACTTTCAATCTCCGATCGGCCAACACCATATCGTGATTTTTTTCAATTGTTTTGGGTGTAGAGACCTCAACTGGGCATCCAGAACGTTCGGCATCTTCCGTGCTTGTACGGCCACAACGAAATTCAGTAAATCACTTTTTACCATTGAAATTGATGGTGCAGAGTCCCCATAGTATTTATCAAGCTTAGCCTTGGTTTGAATGATGTTTTTTCCGCAAAAAATAATGCTTAATGAGCACATGAAATTCACTTTTTTCCATTTTCTCCTCATATCACGCAGTAGTCTGCTATCAATGGCTGTCAAACACAAACTAAATGATGCATCTTGTTCAAATTTTGACAGGAGTCAACTGACAGGTGCCTGTTGACAGGAGCAGTGTTGCCCTTTCAGTTAAGAGGCAGGAAATTCAAAAAGTCACTGACATATTGACCCGCCCTCGTATTACTCTTTGCCTTGGATGCCAGATCCAGATATCATGGATCAGTCATGTTCATCATCAGTGCTATTTTCCATTGTTGTTGTGCTTCTCTCCCATCCGTAAACCTTGGAATGGACTCTAGCAGTTACTTCCAAAAATTGTAGGACATCAGTGCTCCAGGAAAGGCTCTTCTTCAGAGTAAGACATTATAGGTGAGGTAAACCTAAAGAGTGCTTGGCAAAGAAAAAAATCCAGATAGGCCTAGCTCCAGTGTAATTGTGGTTGATCATAAGTTGAACATGATGCAGCAGTGTGATGAAGCAAACAAGGTAAATAATATTTTAGCCAGCATTAATAGAATCATAATTTTCAACTTGAAGAACACAATAGTCCCACTATATTCTGCACTAATACGGCTTTATCCGGAATGATGCATTCAGTTCTAGGCACCTCACTTTAAGAAGGATATAGACAAGTTGGCACAACTTCAGAGAATGCTAACAGGATAAGAGCTACTGAGAACAAAAGACATGAGGAAAGAGTGAGGGTATTGGGCATGTTCAGCCTGGAGAAAAGAAGACTCAGGGATGATAGGGTACAAAGTTTAAATATTTAAAGGGCTGAACAGAATACATTTGTGTCTTTGGTTTTTATTGTATTGTAATTTGTTGTTTGGGCTTGACCTCATGTCAGCCGCCTCGAGGCCCCGTTGGGTGAGATGGTGGCAGGGTATAAATAACTGTTGTTGTTGTTGTTATTGTTGTTGTTGTTGTTGGGTGCTCCAGAGGGTAGAACCAGGTCTAGCTGTTTTAAGTCACAGAAGGGTAGACTTCAGTTGAACATCAGGAGGAACAATAATATCACTTCAGCAATGGAACCAATTCCTTAGAACAGTGATGGGTGTCTCTTTTCTCTAGACATATCCAAAAAGAGGATTTGTTTATTTTTTTATTGTGTCAGGAGCAAATCAAACAATTGTATTGCATTAAAAACAAACTAACTAACTAAACACAAAGTTTGCAGACTTGATATTCTATTAAATGTCCTTTGACCATTAGCTGGCCACTTGGAGTGCCTCTGGTGTTGCCATAAGAAGGTCCTCCATTGTGCATGTGGCAGGGCTCAGGTTGCATTGCAGTAGGCGGTCTGCGGTTTGCTCTTCTCCACACTCGCATGTTGTGGATTCCACCTTGTAGTCCCATTTCTTAAGGTTGGCTCTGCGTGGTGCCAGAGCACAGTCTGTTCAGCGCCTTCCAAGTTGCCCAGTTTTTAGTGTGCCCAGGTATCAGCCATTGTTGGAGGTTCTGGCTTTTAATAGCAAGCAAAAAAACGGGCTGTTCCACATATACAGAATACAAAGTGGAAAAGACAGCGTGTAGGCTGATAAATAAACAATAAAGGCAAATACACAATGGGCAATTATGTGAGCAATAATAGAGTCATCTCTAGTTCATACACATATATTGTAGAAAAGGAATACAATCATGAAAATATACAAATATCACAAGGTAAATACCAGCATAGTATGTATCAACATAATAGCGGTGAACAGGCTCACACAGGGGTGAACCGAGACACCCAGGCTCAACGGAGGAATGTTGTGGTAAATGACCAGGCACAGTCCCAGACGCCTTCCCAAACAAAGGAAAATGTTCAAAATAATATAAAGTTCAAGTGAGTTCTCACAGCAATGTGGCAATCAATAGGGAAGGTTGTCCTTGGGCCGACGAAAGGGTCTCGCGCACTTTCGTTTCTCCCCCGTAGGGGCTTCCTCAGGGCCAGGGGCGTGGCCTAAATGGCGAAATCTCGCAAGCGTCTCATGAGTGTCGAAGCACTAGAGTTACAATAATACAGATTGATTATAGTACATATACAGTATTTACATAAGAACACTACCAGCAAGGGAACAGCAAGGGTCATTGGGAAAATATCTAAACACACAGTATAATACAAAAGAGACAGGCAGGTACATACCAAGGCAAGGAGCAACAGGAGCACCGCAGATGGAGGCAGTATTTAATTGGGACACCTGTGTCAGCCACTATTTAATTGCTAACTCACTGAGCTGCGGTGCTTTTAGCCCAGTATCCACAGATACTGCCTCCATCTGCGGTGCTCCTGTTGCTCCTTGCCTTGGTTCTGGCTTTTAGCCAAAGTGGCAGGCTTCTGGCTTTTAGTCTGCCACTTTTGGACTCTCGCTTGCTGAGGTGTTCCAGCGAGTGTCTCTGTAGATCTTAGAGAACTATTTCTTGATTTAAGTCGTTGGCGTGCTGGCTGATACCCAAACAGAGGATGGGCTGGAGATGTCACTGCCTTGGTCCTTTCACTATTGGTTGCTACTTCCCAGCGGATGTAAAGTGGTGCAATGCCAGTTAAACAGTGTAATTTCTCCAGTGGTGTAGGGCGTAGACATCCCGTGATAATGCGGCTTGTCTCATTAAGAGCCACATCCACTGTTTTAGTGTGGTGAGCTGTGTTCCACACTGGGCATGCATTCTCAGCAGCAGAGTAGCATAGCGCAAGGGCAGATGTCTTAACTGTATCTGGTTGTGATCCCCAGGTTGTGCCAGTCAGCTTTCGTATGATATTGTTTCTAGCACCCACTTTTTGCTTGATATTCAGGCAGTGCTTCTTGTAGGTCAGAGCACGGTCCAGGGTCACTCCCAGGTATTTGGGTAGATTGCTACCTATTGATGATGCTCTAGCTGTAGTTCCTGTAGTGAACAGGAGGTTGGATCTGATGACATATGAGGCCCCTTTCAGGTATATAATTCTATGAAAACACTGCATTCTATTCAGTTTTCCAGTATCATATTTGTTCAATTGTATATTTACAAACTGCTGCATGCTAGCCATTTCAATGCAATTGCAACATCAACTGCAGTAGTAGAAAGGTATCAACAGACACCAATCTTAAAATTTTCCGTATATTCTGGGGTACTAGACGACTTTTTAGGCCTGGAAAATCTTAAGAAAAGTTGGGGGTTGTCTAGTACGCTGGGTATAAAATTAAAATAATAATTAAAATAAAAGAATAAAATTCAACTACCTTAGGAGGGAGGGAGGAGGAGGGCAGAGGGAGGAGGAGCGGCAGGCCGTATTGCCATGGAGACTGGCCAGGGTGATCGCCCGCTGGGCTGTCCTCACAGCCCTCTCCGAAGGCCACTGGCTCACCTTAGGCCCAAGGAAGCGCCTCCATAGTTTCCTGACTCCTGAGACATGGCCGTGCCTCGAAGCAGGGGCTGCCGCCGGCTGCACTGAGGCAGCAAGGATTCCTGCCTTCTCAGGCAGCTCCAGAGCACCCTCGCCATTGCAGTGGCGATCCTGGGCTTTAGCCCTCTTGGATGGAGGGTGCGCGCATTGCCAGAGGGAAGGTACAGCCTGAAGGTGGCGCTGGGGCCAGCGCCAAGTCTCCCCCTCATCCTCACATGCCTCCAATGTGGAGGGGCTTGGGATGGATGACGTGGGAAGAGTCAATGCCGAAGGAATAGTAAGCGACTATCATCCGAAGGTGCAAGGAAGCACCTCCAGATGATGACTCCCTACATTCCCGGGCAACAGCGTGCCTGGATTGGTCTTGCTGAGGCATTCTGAGAGCTGTAGTTTCCTGACTCCTACGTTGGTAAAATGTATTGGGCTGGCCTTGCTTACAGTCAAACAAGCCTTTTAAATTTAAGAGGAGGAAACATCAAGTGAATCCTACTACTCAGTGACAAAGCACACATTTTTCCAAGAAGGAAACACAGTAATAGAGAACACAATTTGAATCCAGACATATTATAAACAATGTTTTGTTAAAAGGATTTTATTTATGTATTTATTTATTATTCAGACTTGTACGCCACCACTCCCCGAGGGCTCGGAGTGTCTCACAACATGCAAGTAAATCACAAACAAAGCTAAGAATTAAAATTAACTAGTGAGATTAAGATTCAAATGCCAGCCGAAACAGATGTGTCTTGCATGCCCTGCAGAAGGTTGACAAATCTCACGGGGCATGGACTTCAGCTGGCAAGGCACTCCAAAGATATGGCGCCACAATAGAAAAAGCTCTGTGCCTGGTCGCTGTTAAGCAGAAGGTCTTAAAACTGGGAACTTCCAATAGGTCTTGATCCTCTGAGCGGAGCAATCTCTCGGGTTGATAGGGGGTGATTTCAAAAAGCAGTTCCAGGGAAAGCCTGTGACCAAGATTTAGATAAGTTAAATGGTGATGGGTCCTATTTTACAAGCAAAAGTCCTCTCTTCAAGGTGCTGTCCCTAATCTAAAGCTTGTCCAAAGAACCATAAGGATAGTAGTTGAGGCCTTGAACTTGTGCACCAACAATGAGAACATGGGCATCAAATGCACCTGATCACTGCCTTGCCTACTATGGTGAAATGTATCTTATTCCCCATTTAAGCTTATGCTTAACATTTCTTTCAATTTCAAGAGGTGCTACAGCATTTCAATATAGCTTATTCTGCTGATCCTCTCCATTGGCACCCCCTTGTTGTGGGGGAGAGGCTTGCGTACCTTAATGAAGTTGTGAGCTATGCTGGCGGTGGTATAATAGCCTCCCATGCCAGACCGGTCACAACCGAAGGGTCTGACAAAGAGCGTCAGTGGGTAGGATGGGATCTAGCCTCTTTAGGGTAAGAGAAGGAAAACTCTAATTTCAAACCCAGGCAGATTGTGCTCATCTAACCCTGTAAGGTCAACCATCTAGAGAAGGCAACTCAAATCAAACCTATGACCCGAGGACCTCGCTGCCACCGTCCTAAGCTTGCTAGGCCCTGGCAGATGAACCTTTGGTTTAAAGGGTGAGGCCAGTTCTGTGCACGCTGTGCTCCACCAGAAAAATCCATTGCCCAGGTTCAAAGGACACAACCAACCTCCTTAGTCATCAACACGCTTGTAGAAAGCGTGGGATGAGTCCTTCCTAAGAACCTTCGTTTGCGAAGTATTCATAGCCTCCGATCCTTAGTGTCACAGGCTCATTTATATGTAGCAAGATATGAGCTTAATTCTAGATGGAATCCTGTTGCCTGCCGTATGTCTATGAGCAGAAGCAAGCTTAAAGAAGGTATGGAAACTGCAGTCTATCCTCTTGTCCTTACAGGTGAATGCAACAAGGGATTTTTTTCTGTACCAGAGTATGTCTCTTCCCCATTTACTAGTGTATTTAACTTGAATAGGCTCCATGACTGCCACCTAGTGGGTAATTGTATTTAATTTTATTGTATTTAATGGTTTTAATTATTGATTACTGTTTTTATATGGATGTTGTTTTAATTGTTTGGATTGTATTTTATATTTGGGCATGGAGTGCCACGTGTAAAATGCCTCGAACATAAGAACATAAGAAGAGCCATGCTGAATCGGGCCTCAGCCCATCTAGTCCAGCATTCTGTGTCACACAGTGGCCCACCAGTTGTACACGGGGATCTCGAGCAGAAGGGAGGGCAAAAACCTGACCTGCTCCCGACCCCCCACAACCAGTACCCGGGGAAAATCCTGCCTGCCTCCATCAACACAGAGGTGGCACTTGGATGTCCATTTCAGTAACTACTGATTCCCTTGGTATCCATGAATCTGTCTAATCCTGCCTTGAAGCTGTCCAGGCTGACAGCTGTCACAACCTCCTCTGGAAGTGAGTTCCATAACCCAATGACCCTCTGGGTGAAGAAATATTTCCTTTATTAGTCCTAATTTTCCTACCTTGGAGCTTCAGGAGTGCCCTCTAGTCCTAGTGTTGTGTGACAGAAAAATATTTTTTTCTTTATTCACCTTTTCTATCCCATGCATGATTTTATACACTTCGATCAAGTCACCTCTTAAACGCCGTCTTTCAAGGCTGAAAAGACCAAGGCGTTGCAACCTGATTTCATAAGGGAGCTGCTCCATCCCTTGGATCATTTTTGTCGCCCTTCTTTGTACCTTTTCCAGTTCCGTTATATCCTTCTTGAGGTGCGGTGACCAGAATTGTACACAGTACTCCAGATGTGGCCTCACCATAGATTTGTAGAGAGGCAATACAACATTTGCCGACCTATTTTCGATTCCCTTCCTGATCATGCCAAGCATAGAATTTGCTTTTTTCACTGCTGCAGCGCACTGGGTTGACATCTTCATTGAGCTGTCCACCAAAACCCCAAGATCCCTTTCCTGGTTTGTCTCGGAAACTTTGATCCCATCAATTGGTAGGTGTAGTTGGGGTTCTTTGCCCCGATGTGCATGACTTTACACTTGTTTAGGTGAAAATGCATTTGCCACTTTGTTGCCCATTCACTCAATTTCGAGAGATCTTTCTGGAGCTCTTTACAATCGAGTTGCCTTCAGACTGAAAGGGGTGGTACAGAAATATGGCTGGGTCCTCCGGGCTGTAGGGATGTTCAGCTTCCAACCCTGGACGGCGTGACATTATGTCCGTCGCCCTCTGTTAAGAGCTTAGGAGTAACCTTGGACCCCCTGTTGTCGATGGAGGCCCACGTCTCCAGCGTCAGCAGGGTAGCATTTTTCCATCTTCGCCAGGCGAGGAAGCTGGCCCCCTATTTGTCCCGGCTCGACTTAGCCACAGTGATCCAAGCCACGGTCATCTCGAGGCTGGACTACTGTAACGCTCTTTACATTGGCCTTCCTCTGTCGGTAATCCGGAGACTCAAACTGGTGCAGAACGCTGCAGCGTGACTCCTGGCAGGGGTCCCGATTGGCCACATCACGCCAATCCTGCGCGAACTGCACTGGCTCCCAATTGAATGCCGGATTGCCTTCAAAGTGTTAGTCCTGACTTTTAAGGCCTTACATGGTCTGGGGCCAGTGTACCTGCGGGACCGCCTTGTCCCATATCATCCCACCAGATCACTGCGCTCCGAAGAGCTAAACCTCCTGGTCATCCCAAATGTGAGGACCTACCATCTGTCCGCAACCCGCCAGCGGGCTTTCTCTGTTGCAACCCCTACCCTGTGGAACGCACTGCCCGCCGGCATCCGTGCCACCCAGGGCCTCCTCCCGTTCAGGAGAGCAGTTAAGACATTGCTGTTCCAACAAGCCTTCGGAGTTAGCTAAACTGTAGCTCACACCGCCTAGCTGTCAGCCCACTGCGACTCAATTATTTGCTTCAACTGTTCTAATTGTAATTCCATCTTAATGGTATTACTGTGGTTTATGAGTTATCTGACAATTGTATTTTACGAACTGTTGTAAGTCTCCCTGAGCCGTGGGGGGCAACAGACAAATGCGAAATAATAAATAAATAATAATAAATAAATATAATAAATTTAGGGAAAGCCTTCCATGGGGTCATTGAGGCTTTGATTCTCCACCTTTACTCCTGCCCTTCTTAATAGTTCAGAACTTGGCATATTTACTCATAGGAAGCATGAGTACCACAGCATTCATCAGAGCTTGCTAGCAACAAAACGTTGGAAGGGCTGCAACTTTAATTTCCATTTCCAAAGCCAAGGAGTCCATGCCATCCAGATTCTCATCCATCAGGTCAAGTTCAGGGCCTTGCCTATTCAACGCTGGGTCCTGCATTGCCTACTCAGCAGCCAGTCCCATTGAGGCCCTTGATTTGAGCATTTAACCCAGGCCTGGGCCAACTTGGGCCCTCCTTCCAGGGGCTTTGGACTTCAACTCCCACCATTCCTGACAGCTTCAGGCCCTTTCCTTCCCCCCCTCAGCCACTTAAGCGAAGGAAAGGGCCTGAGGCTGTCAGGAATGGTGGGAGTTGAAGTCCAAAGCCCCTGGAAGGAGGGCCCAAGTTGGCCCAGGCCTGGGTTAACCTGTTCTCATGCTATAGAACACATTCAAGATAACCAGTCTTCTCGCTTCTTGCTCATAATTTCCTTTGACGACATGAAAAATCCCAGAAGGCCAAGTGATTCTTTATAGACTCTCCTGAACTGGCACCTCCCTGCCTCCTTCCCCTGTGGACTGAGCCTCAACTGCACCCTCCTTGCCCACGTGACCCCTGTGATGATGATGACGCGTCTCCCCTGTGAAGCTCCGCCCTCCCTCTCTTTCTTCAACCGTCATTATTTAACGTTTCCCGAAGTCTCCGCCCTTCCGCTGGGAAGCGCGCATGCGCGTTGCTCAGAACGAGCCTGAAGAGTCAGCGCCGGGCGCCAGATGGCGCTGCAGCCTTGTCATGGCGAGTCCGTCAGGGAGGGAGGGGGAGAGAGAGAAAGAGAGAGATAGCCGCGCGCAGTGTTTTCCACTACGTCAGGGAATGAAAAAAATGAGCGCGAGAGCGCAAGCGCGCGGGCGGGCGGTATGGATCGCAGCGCCCTTCCTTGTATCCCGGTTGGAGAAAGGGAAGGCGAGGGGGACAGTGCGCATGCGCGCTTCCTCTCCCCCACCCTCTCCCTCCCTTGCCTTGATTGCAACTGTGTTTCTCTCTCAGAAGTGGCGCTTTCTGGGGACGCGGGAGGCCGGGGCAGCGCCTTTTCCTTCACGTCCCTCGCTGTCTTGGTGATGTCCCTCACCTTTTCAAACCCAGTTTTTTGGGGGATGGAAAGGAAAGTCAACGAGAGCCTGGTCCCCCCCAGATTTCGGAATACCTATATTTGCATAGACAGTGTTCCCTCGCTACCTCGCGGTTCGCTTATTGCGGGGTCGCTGTTTCGCGGATTTCAAAAACATATTAATTTAAAATATATATCATGGTTTTTTTTGCTGTTTTGTGGGGGCTCTCCCAAGGCGCTTTCCTTCCTCAGTCCTCCCGCCTTCCTTCCTCTCTCCCCCTTCACCCTTTCCTTCTCCTTCTCTCCTTACTTTTCCCTCCCTCTCTCCCCTTCCTTCTTTCCTCCATTCTCCCTCTTCCTTCCTTCCTCTTCCTTTCTTTCTCCCCCTTCACCCTTTCCTTCTCCTCTCTCCTTCCTTTTCCCTCTCTCTCCTTCCTTCTTTCCTCCATTCTCCCTCATCCTTCCTTCCTCTTTCTTTCTTTCTCCCCTTCACCCTATCCTTCTCCTTCTCTCCCTCCTTTTCCCTCCCTCTCTCCCCTTCTTTCCTCCATTCTTCCTTCCTTCCTCTTCCTTTCTCCCCTCCCTCTCTCCCATTCCTTCTTTCCTCCATTCTCCCTCTTCCTTCCTCCTCTTCCTTTCTTTCTCCCCCTTCACCCTTCTTCTCTCCTTCCTTTTCCCTCTCTTCCCTTCCTTCTTTCCCCCATTCTTCCTTCCTCTTCCTTTCTTCCCTCCCTCTCTCCCCTTCCTTCTTTCCTCCATTCTCCCTCTTCCTTCCTTCCTTCCTTCCTCTTCCTTCCTTTCTTTCTCCCCATCACCCTTTCTTTCTCCTTCTCTCCTTCCTTTTCCATCTCTCTCCCCTTCCTTCTTTCCTCCATTCTTCCTCTTCCTTCCTTTCTCCCCCTTCACCCTTTCCTTCTTCTCTCCTTCCTTTTCCCTCCCTCTCTCCTTTCCTTCTTTCCTCCATTCTCCCTCTTCCTTCCCCTTCCTTTCTCCCCCTTCACCCCTTCCCCTTTTTCCTTTTCCCTCCCTTTCTCCCCTTCCTTCTTTCCTCCATTCTCCCTCTTCCTTTCTTCTTCCTTCCTTACTTCCTCTTCTATTCTTTTCCCCAAGTCTTCCTTTCCTTCTTCCTTCCTTTTCACTTCCCCCTCTCTCCCCTTCTTCTTTTCCCTTCATTATTTTACTTTTTCCTCACTCCCCTTCCTTTCTTTTCCTCACCCTTTCCTTTCCTCCCTTCCAATTTTTTTCTTTTCCCCTCGTCTCCTGCTTTTCTTCCCTTTCTATAGTTCGTTCTTCTTTTCTTCCCCCTCCCCCTTTATTTCCTCTTTCTTTCTTTCCCCCTTCCTTCCTTCCGTCTTCTCTTCCTTCCCAGAGTCCTGAGCATGCCTTTTGCAGAGCCAGGTCTGAAGTGTCCCATCATTCTGCCGGGGAATCCTTTTCTCATAGTATGCACGTGTAGACTCACATTTAGTTGAATTCAGTCTTAAAATATATTATATATATTATATGGCTCTCACTAAAATAAATTTCCAAATATTTAGTTCTTATGGCTCTCTGAGTCAAAAAGGTTCCCGACCCCTGTCCTAACGGCTGGAACACCTAGATGGCCAAGGTTTGCCCATGCCTGGTCTTGTGGCATCTCAATGACTTAACTAACAACTGCTGGCCAAACACAAGAGGCTTCTGTTGAGGAGGCGGAGGTGGAGTTCTATGCCTTCCTTTGTGGAACTTAGAAAACGAAAGGCTCAGCTGAGAAGATCATCAAGGCTTGCTGAAAAAAAGGCCAACAATCAGGATCATTTGTGAAAGCAGCATTTGCAGTGTGTTACCTGATTGCTGGCTGCAACTTCTGTATCCACATCTGGATCTTGGAACCTTGACTCTTGTGTATCTTTTGACATTTGGACTACAGCTCTTTACTTGTGGACTCAACCTCATTGTTTGGCATTTAGATATTTGACCTGGACTCTAGACTGGTTTTTTCTTCTGCTTATTCCCTTGGTTTTTGTTTCTACCATGTCTCCTGTGTCATGGGTTGGAAGACCCTCCCCTCAGAATCAACTGCTGCTCTGGGGCCAGAGTGAAGAAGGGGAGCCAGGAAGACAGAGTTCCACCTTGTCTCCTGGGTCATCAGTTGGGAGCCCCTCCTCCCTACAACAATATGTTTTTGCATTGTTTAATTTATTTTGATGTATTATGTATTTGTTGCATTTATCTTCTATTGTATTATGTCTGGGCTCGGCCTCATGTTGTGAGGTCTTGTGGCTGGGTCGCCCTGGGTTGGATGATGTCCAGTTGCCTACCTTAGATGGTGAGCCTCTTCTTCCATCTACCACCGTCAAAAGCCATGGTGTCATTTTGACCCGACAATGGAGGCCCAGGTCTCCAGTGTCAGCAAGTCAGCCTTTTTCCATCTTCGGCAGGCTAGGCAGCTGACGCCTTACCTATCCGGGGATGATCTCGCCACAGTGGTTCATGCCACGGTAACCTCAAGAATTGACTATTATAATGCCCTTTATGTTGGCCTTCCCTTGTCGGTGACCCGGAGACTTCGACTGGTGCAGAATGCGGCAGCCAGAATCCTCGCGGGAATCCCCGTGAGGAACGATATAACATCTGTTCTATACCGACTACACTGGCTTCCGATCGAGTTCCGGATTACCCACAAGGTGCTGGTTCTAACCTTCAAGGCCTTGTACAGCCAGGGGCCTGGGTACCTATGGGAACGCCTTTCTCCCTGTTGACCCTGGAGATCACTATGCTCAGACCATCAGAATCTATTACAGGTCCCAGGCCCTAAGGAAGCCCATCTGACATCAACCTGGCGGGGAGCTTTTTCGGTGATTGCCCCATCACTCTGGGACGCCCTCCCTACCTACCTACATCAGAGCTACCAGTGATTTAAAAGATTTTAACACGGCTTGTAAAACATGGCTATATGAGAGGGCGTTTGGCTGAGGAACTGTTTAGATTGTTTAAATTGTTTAGATGTTTAGCTGCGTGTTTTATTGTAAATCGCCCAGAGCCACCTGGGATGGGTGATTAATAAATCTCAAAATAAATAAATAAATGTTAGCCGCCTGAGTCCCCATTGGGGAGATGGTGGTGGGGAGTAAATAATAATAATAATAATTATTATTATATAATACTGTGCTGTGCTAATATATTGTATACACATATAATATTGATAATAATGTAATGTAATACAATATAATAGAAGAAAAGCTAAGAAGACTAATAACAATACAATATAATAATTATATATTTTATATTACATATAATATTACTAATATTACAGTATAGTGTTATAATACAATTTAGTAATATATAATACTAATATTGTGCTATGCTAATAATATAAAATAGTGTATGTTTATATAACTTGTAAGCTGCTCTGAGTCCCCTTCTATTGTGTTTTACTGTGTGGGCATTGAATTGTGCCTTTTTGTAAGCCGCTCTGAGTCCCCCCTCGGGGGTTGAGAAGAGCGGGGTAAAATGCTGGAAATAAATAAATAAATAAGGGCAGGATATAAATGTTACAAATAAATAAATAAATACCATGATCTTGACCCTAGATTGTAATACTCTTCTGTTAGTATGTTGTGGTCGAGGCTCATGACAAACTGCCATTGTGACTTATGGCAACTCCATGAATAAGAGACCTCTCAGTCACCCTACCACCAACAGCTCTGTTCGGATCTTGCATTCTTTGATTGATTCAATCCATCTGGAATGTGTTTTTCCTCTTTTCCTACTGTCTTCTATCTTCCCAAGCGTAATTGGTTTTGCTAACAAGTTGTGTCTTTTCATGATAAGGCCAAAAGCACAATAGCCTCAGTTTAGTCATTTCTGACTTCTAGGGGGAATTTTGGTTGGAACTGCAGTGCCATATAATCCAGTTTCTGAATCCACATTATCTGTTTTGAACTAGATTATATGTGTCCCCACTGCCATATAACGCAGCTCAAAGATGATAGAGCTGGATTCAGAAACTAGATTATATGGCAGTGTAGATGGGGGCTCAATCTTGATTTGCCCTAGGACTATTTCATTATGTTTTTAAGCAGCCCATGGCATCCGTACAACTGATCTCCAGCACCACATTTCAAATGAGTTAACTTTCCTCCTACTAGCTTTCACAGCTATACATATAAATTGCATTTAAATCAGTTTATTAATCTGCATACACTTTGTGTATCTTTGACCATTGAGCTATTTGGGTGTTTGGACTGTAATAAAGCTTTGTGCCCAGGTTATTTGAGGAAGGCATTGTGTGCCAAGGTTGGTTCCCATTAGATGTTTATGTGGCTTGCAGTGGTCTCAGGAACTTAGTGAAGGTACTGCAAGTCCCATTGGCCATGGTCCATCCCTCTCCAAAGAGCACCAGGATGTAGAGTGGGTCATGGGGGCTCTGTGTGTCACATTTGGTCTTGATCATTCTTTGGATGAGGGTTGCAGCAGTCTCGGAAGGTGAGTGAAGGTATTTCAAGGCCCATCATCTGTGGTCCATCCTCCTTGAAACAGCACCAGGGTGTTGAGTGGGTCAAGGGGGCTCTGTGTGCTAATTTTGGTCTGTAGTGGTCATTGGGTGAGGGTCGCGTTGTGAAGTGGGCCATTGGGCCCCTGTGTGCCAAGTTTGGTCCTGATCCTGATCCATCACTGCTGTGGGCCGCAGTGTCAGAGTTCTGAGGCTGGCCAATCAGTGTCCTTTATGCAAATAATCCCACATTGGCAACCAATCGAAATACTGGCACATATTCCTCCGCACCTCCCGCTCTCCGTACCGCCGCAAACACTGGCTTTTATTATATACAGTACATAGATAGATATTTCACAGATAAAAATAATACATTTGTACATATCTATAAAGCCTGTTTTCATGCCAGGAATCTTCAACTGCATCATAGTGAAACTCTTTTATACCTGCTGCATTCTGAATTCATTCACTGTCACAAGTGATCTCTCTTTTGAAACAGGGCCCATTGTGATAAAACTAGTCAAAGTGGTAGGGCATCTATGAATAGATCTGATACGTACTTAAAAAGAAGAAGAAGAAGCCACAGAGCTGGTATTGCTGTAGCCATTTCGGAAACCTTGATCCTCCTGGCCTAAATTCAGTTACTGTTTGTTTTAGGCACTGGGAGAAGGGGATGGAAGATGTGCTGTTTTTTTGCAAGTCCATGTGTCCATATGTGTATGCATGTATACAAAAGAAAGACTCATCTTTTTTTAAAAATCCAAAATTTATTGGAATATTAAACATACCAAGAAACGGACAGATGTCCTGTCCTAAGACTCTAAGAAACAGTACATATAAATCCAAAATGGGGTAATGGAGGTTGGGGAGGTGGGGTTGGGAAGGGGTGGGGTTACAATATGTAAAACAGTTCAAGGAACACAACAGTTAAAAACAAAGGTTTGACTTCTCGCAGTGCTGTATGGAATAGATGCATTCTCTTTTTCCTAATACATTTCTTCTTATCACCTAAATCCAAAGACCTTTTAAATCAAAATGTTTCTTATTTTTTACATACAAAATAAAAGGTTTCCAAGCATCATTGAATTGTTTAGAGGTATTATTTCTCAGTAAATTTGTTACCGGTAGTTTGTCCATTTCGGCAATCTCAAGAATCTTGTAGAATAATTCTTCTTCATCCGGGATTTCCTGTTTCTTCCAATATCTTGCCGGAGTAATTCTGGCTGCAGTTGTGATAAATGATAATAGTCTCCCCACTTCTTTTCCATCTTTTTTTTGTTTCTGTAATATTTAGGAGGTATAATTCAGGTTTAAAATTTATTTTGATTTGGAGGATTTCTTGCACTATTCTATGCACCAGTTTCCAAAATTTTCCCACTGCTTGACAAGACCACCATTGATGGAAAAATGTTCCTTTTTCTTTACCACATTTCCAACACCTTGATTCTCCATTTTTGTATATTTTCGCTAGTTGTGCAGGGGTAATATACCACCTGTACATTATTTTTAGTTGGTTTTCTTTTAGGAAGTAGGCATATGTATGTTTTAAATTAACTCTCCACATTCTTTCCCAACTTTCCAATGGGATGTTGTAGCCAATATTTGCCGACCATTTTTCCATGTATTCTTTTATTGGGTTCTTTTCATATTTACTTGATAAAATAAATTTATATAGTTTGCTTACAGTTTTTTTTCAGCATATAGTACATTCCCCCTTTGTTTTTTCTTCTTCCCACCCGATTTTTTTTTTGTCTTCTTCGTATCTCATTTTTATTTGATTATACTGGAACCAATTAATATTGCAATCTGTTAATTCATCATATTTTTCAGTTGTAATATATTATTTTCTTTTTTAAATAATTCTTTGTAGGTTGGCCAATTTTCTTTGTATATGTTTTTAACTTGAAAGGCTTCTATTGGTGATGCCCACATTGGAAGTTTGGTACATATATTTCCTTTATATTTACTCCATACTTTAAACAAAGGTGCTTTTATAATATGGTTTTTAAATTTTTCGTCTTGTTTATCTTTTCCATAAAACAGGTATGTATGCCACCCAAATCTATTTTCGTAACCTTCTACGTTATTTACTTTTCTATCTTTTAAATTTAACCAATCTTTAACATTTTCCAAACAGTTTGCCTCATAGTATGATATTAAGAAAGACTCATCTTGTGAAGCTCTATGAATGAAAGATGAAACACATATATTTTGAAAAGAATCCCCATGTTTATCAAAATGTAAAATGGAGTCAACTGGGACAGAATTTTACCAGCAATAACTACCAAAATCATTGTGATTTATTTCCTGTTAACATGCATTGGTTTGTGCTGTGTGATAGTCGTCAACAACTTTTCAAAGTAAGATAATAAAAGGTTTAAAATCATAAATACAATCAAGTTCAGGCCCCGCAAGAAATGAATTGCATTTTTAATACACTTTGGGAAAATATTTGAGCAACAACAACAAAAGTATTTTAAAAAGCTATTGAGAAAATGTGTTGTCATTTATGCAAATGCTGCCAAGCTTAAGGTGGTGTAGATATGGATGATATGTGAAATTAAAAAATGTAATTTTCGAAAGTGTGGACAGAGCAGGGAGTTTATTAGGTAGTTGAGAAGATGGTGTCAATAATGAAGAATGTGAAGATGAGAGAACCCAAGTTAATTCATGCTCTCAAAAAGGAATAAGTGTCAAAACAGTTTTCCTGATTGTTTGGATGCCAACTTTGTAACATCTGTCAACAGCAGTGCCTTTCATGACAACCTGATAATTAAATTCATTGTTGCCTGTCACAATCTGTGTTAAAAGAATGGCACTTTGCTGCAGGCTATGTGAACAGAAGGAAAAGAAAACTCATTAGAACAAACCAAACTTTGCAATATTCAATCTAATGTGGAAAGCACAACCAAAACAGATTTTCTTTCTTAAGACAATCAGTTTCTGTATATCTCTATTTTGAACATACTGTTTGATAGTTTTCTGATTTGGAGAATGTATATCAAAAGTAAATGCTGAACAGAAAACTTTTCTGGACAAAAGGTTGTATGTTGGTTTCTCTCTCTATCACTTTGGACAACGAGGCTAGCAGTGAAGGTATTGGTTTTATATATTGGTTTTATATGTTTTTTGAAGGTCTTATTGTATGTACTTTTAAATTCTGTTTTAAATGTGGTTTTAAGTGTATATTGTTAAGGCATCAAATGGCTGCCCGGTTGTATGCCGCCTTGAGTCACCTTCGGGTTCGAGAAAGGCGAGATAGAAATATCATAGATAAATAAAATCACCTTTATATTATGTTATTTTTTACGCCCATGACCTGTGATTCTTTTGGCCTTTTGGTATACATTTCTTGGAGTTTTTTCTATATTGTTTTGGAACTGGAAATTTTGTCAACTTTGTGTCTTAAAAGTTTGGTGGCAACTAAGCATCCTAACTAGATCCAGTATTTGTCTTCTCACGGAAACTCAGTTCTGTAGTATTCAGCAATGCTTTTCTAAATGGTCTGTGATATAGGATGTGCAATGTGGTTTCTGTTTTCTTGTTTACTTTTCCTAGTCAAGTATGAATCAACTCAAGTTAGTTCTGCTTCAAGTGAAAAACAGTTTTGCTCTGACCAAATTGGGGGAGGGTGTGTCTTTAGTATTCATCTGAATCTTGGAAAGTATCTAGTCAAGCAAATGAGAATTTTGTTTCGATTGATTCTCTGATATCTACAATATGACTAACCACAATAGCGTCTATTGACAACATTCCTCACCCCTCAGGAAAATCCAGATGTACCCAATAACATTAAAATGTTATTCTAGGACAGTGTTTCCCAACCAGTGTGCCGGGGCACACTAGTGTGCCGTGAGCGATCATCAGGTGTGCCGTGGGAAATTGGAACCTCCAATACCCTTTCTTCCCCCTCCTGCCGAACACTTTTTCTTCTCCACTGGGGTTCCCTTCTTCCCAGCCTCGCTCTGCTTGCTTTGCCTCGCTTTGCTCACGCTGCCGCTTCTGCGGGAGGGGGGAGGGAGGAAGACGTGACCCATGTGGGCGCTACTGCACATCTTCCTCCCTCCCCTCCACAGTGCTCTCTAGATATAGGTGAACTACAACTCCAAAACTCAAGGTAAATGCCCACCAAACTCTTATAGTATTTTCTCTTGGTTATGGTAGTTCTGTGTGGGAAGTTTGATTCCATTCCATCATCGGTGGAGTTCAGAATGCTCTTTGATTGCAGGTGAACTATAACTCCCAGCTGTTGAGCAAGACCTTCGTGTGTGTCTTTCTGCCATTCCTGCCAGGATATCTATGTTGTGTTCATTGAAACAGGCCCAGGTTTCACACTGAGTGTATAAATACATTTAAAAACATATTAACTATATGTATTACTGTGTTAGAGTGTCATTTTGTGTCATTTTGGTTGGTGGTGTGCCCCAGGATTTTGTAAATGTAAAAAATGTGCCGCGGCTCAAGAAAGGTTGAAAAACACTGTTCTAGGATATACGGTAGGGATGTGTGGAAGAGCCCCCAGACAGCATGCTGCCCACATATGATGTAAACACACAGATAGTCTGCTAGTGGGCTTTGCCACAATGCTTCAGTCTTACCCATTTTTCTGGAAAGCCTTGTGCTATTCAAGACACTTTCTTCTTTCTACACACTGATAGTCAATGCATAGCGATGGCATGAGTGTAGATAGTAAAAGGAGGGAAATCAGTCATGTAGCTGTTGAAATGTTCTCAATAAGCTCTTCAGTTCTGATCTGTTGCATAGATCGAATGGCACATTTTGGGCTTAGATATCTGGCACACATTGTCTTTTTAATGGCATTTATGTCTTTGATCTAGAGCACAATAAATAGTTTCATGACTAGATAGCCAAGTACTTGCATTCCAACAATTTTACTTACTAAAGTCATTTTGACTGGAAAAATACCAAGCAATATTGTCAGAAAGCGAAGATTGTTTGCCTGTGCCATCATCTGCCTCTGTATTTATAGCTGAGAATCACAAGGCATTTTAATTTCAGTAGATGCTGATGCTGGAAACTTTCACCGCATTCTGTAAGTGCTTGTTGATTTCTGGCACATTCCTGAAGTTCAAGTTTAAATTTGTGAGCAGCTATTGAATCCATTGAAATATGATTTGTAGTGAAGGAGAGGCCCATTTTTACATTGTAAGTAGTGTGCTGAATAACATCATAGAAATTAGAAGCTATTTTGGAGTCCAACAGAGAAAAGATGTCATGTGTGGTGCATGCTGACTTCAAATTATGGAACATCAGTACAAGGCAATCTGCTGTCCTGGAAACTAGGACTCGGAGCAATGGGTTCAGATTACAGGAAAGGACATTCCACCTGAACATTAGGAAGAATTTTCTGACTGTAAGAGCTGTTCAGCAGTGGAACACTCTGCTTCGGAGTGTGGTGGAATCTCCTTCCTTGGAAGTTTCTGGTGCTGAGGATGGATGGCCGGCCAGACTCTGCACCCGATTGTTTCCAACAATGCCTTGAAGCCGTGACTGGTTGGCTACGAGCCAGTCGGCTGAGAGTGAACCCATCTAAGACGGAGATCCTCTGGCTGGGTCATCCAGGTGGGTGTGAGCTCCAGCTGCCTACTCTGGATGGTGAGGCATTACGCCTGTTGCACTTAGTAAAGAGTCTGGGGGTCCAATTGGACCCGCTGCTGACAATGGAGGCTCAGGTCTCCGCTATCAGCAGATCCGCTTTTTTCCATCTGCGGCAGGCTAGGCGGCTGGCACCCTACCTCACCGGAAATGACCTAGCCACGGTGATCCAAGTGACGGTCATCTCGAGGCTATACTACTGTAATGCCCTTTACATTGGTCTTCCTTTGTCGGTCATCTGGAAGCTTAAACAGGTGCAGAACGCAGCAGCAAGACTCCTGGCTGGAGTGCCGGCCAAGGCTCATATCACTCCAACTCTGCAGCGACTGCACTGGTTGCCAATTGAGCACCGGATCATCTTCAAAGTGTTGGTTCTGACCTTTAAGGCCTTGCATGGTCTGGGGACGGTGTACTTGAGGGACCACCTACTCCCATATGTTCCCCAGAGATCTCCGCTCTGAAGACCTCAATCTTTTGCAGATCTCTTCCCTGCGAACCATTCACCTGTCGTCAACTAGACAGAGAGCTTTCTCTGTGGCAGCACCTTGCCTGTGGAGAGAAGCCGCGCCGCCGGCCCTCCTCCCTTGTGTCGCGCCAGCCCCGCCGAAAAGGGGTGGGCAGCGTGCAGGATGCGCGGTGGGAGGGCGCCTCTTTCTCCTCCTCACCCTGCCCTCCTTCCTTCACTCCGGCGAGGAGGCGGGGGTGGGGAGGGGCGGAGCCGGGGGGCAGGGAGGGGCGGAGGCAGACCCTTTAGCCTTGGGCGGCAAAAGGGCCTGATCTGGGCCTACTAGAAGAACATCTGGACAGGTACAGGTAACCAGCAGTGAGTATTCGCCATGTAACAGTACAACACAAAAAGCAGCATCAGCATTCAATACATACCACAGGTTCAGAAATCAGCCTCCTAGGGCTGGATACAGCAACCATATGCTCTGGAGGGGAGGTTTATATTGGAAAGAGTTAAATTCCCGGCGCGATGCGATCAACATAAACATCTGCTTAGGGCAGAAAGAAAATGTATCTTACTCCTTTCTTGAGAATCCCCAGGAGGACTCAATGATGGGCTTACTGTCCAAACTTTACTCTTGTAATTGAACCCACCTGGGTGTTAACCCCCTATATAAACCTCCCCTCCAGAGCGTATAGTTGCTGTATCCAAAGACTTTGGACTTGACTGACTTTGTGGACTCTTCAAGCCTCCCAGCATCCTCCCAGCAATTGCTATGCGTAATGTGTTGACCTTTGTAATGCTATGCTTAATGTGTTGACCTTGTGCCACTATGCTATTTGTATTTGATAATGAAAGATATGTGCTTTAAATCACACTTTATATATTTGCTATACAAGTGTGTTGATTGATATATCCAGGGACACTGCTGGGCTGAATTTGATATTACTTTAGCCCACCTATTGTGTGGAACCTTGTTCGTCGTTTGCCTTATCCACAGTGGGTATCACGTTGTTATATAGTGTGGGTTGGATTAGATTGCCCATGTGGTCTCTTCCAACTCTATTATTCTGTGATTCTATGACATTGTGACAGATTAGTTAAGGCAGGGCTGTCCAACTCCTACGGGCCCAAGGGCCGGAATTCCGGTCACTGATCACCTGGGGGGCCGAAGGGTCTGCCTCCGCCCCCAGCTCCGCCCCCACCATTCCCCCGGCTCCGCCCCCTCCCCGGCTCCAATTTACTTACAATTGACCTTGAGTTGTAGTTCACCTCCATCCAGAGAGCACTGTGGACTCAAATAATGATGGATCTGGACCAAACTTGGCATGAATACTCAATATACCCAAATGGGAACACTGGTGGATTTGGGGGAATGTTTCCTAATACCTTTGAGTTATTTGAGTCCACACTCAAATTGGGACACACAAAAAAAACCCCAAACATCTCAATGCCGTCGCAGGGCTTGATGGGGCCTCCTTTCCCAGAGGCGGGTGGAGGAGGCCCAAAGAGCTCCCTCCCTCCCTGAAGGGAAAACAAGCCGCGGGGGCAGGCACAAAGGAAGCCACGTATTGCCCTGCCTGTGGGGGAAGGCAGCACAACAAGGGGGAGGGGGCGCGGGGGAGGGGAAGGAAGAGTCGCCAAGGAAACCACCGCTGAGGGACCCCTCCCCCCCCACTCACCCACTGTCCCGCTTTCACTCGAGCCAGGCCCTTACCCATACTGCGGGAGCCCCGCCACAGGGCCGAAGCGCCAATGCCGCCGCCGTCCCCGAAGAACCTCGCTGGAGCCGAGGCCAAGCTCAGGCCGGGTGCGGCGGCTCTACCATCTGCGGGGTGGGAAGCGAAGGCCCTCCACAGGAAGAGGACGGAGCCAGGAGGGGCTTTCCCTGCCTCACTTCCCTCCTCCCTCTCTCTGAGGGAATGGGGGCTGGCCTGGAAGCAGCCGTGAGGTAGGAGGAGGCGCGCGCCCAGGCCGGCCGCAAATCCCGAGGGAGCCGAGATTTCGGCAGCTATTGTGAGACTACGCAGCCACAGACAGGATTTCGACCTCCCTCGAAATCCCGTCTGTGGCTGGAGTAGTCTCGCGATGCTTGCCTAAACCCGGAAGTAGGTATATTTATTTATTCATTTATTTATTTATTTATTGTATTTTATTAAAACAAGTTAGGGGGCCGCAGGTAAGCGGCTCGGGGGCCGTGTATGGCCCCAGGGCCGCCTGTTGGACAGCCCTGAGTTAAGGGTTTTGACTGGATAGAATTTGAACATATTGTCCAGCCTAACCTATTTTACAAAAGAATAAGTCTGGTCTCTTTTCAAATGGTGCCCCAATTTATTCCATGTGGGATGTGAGCTGGGATAGAAAAGGAGCCGCAGGACATCTTTGGACCTTATAGGAGCCAGACCCAATATCTGTGCAGCTGCACAATATGTTGGGAACCAAAAGCGCACACAAGCATTTAGAAGTATTCCGTGTGGAGTTTAGTTCTAGGGGCTGATTTAATCAGAGCTTTTCCTTGTCAGATCTGCCTGCAGTATATTCGGGAGCTGTTATCTTGCCCTGTCTCAATGCTGGAGAAGTCATATGTCAAAATGCTTATGTACTGTTGAAAGAACAAAAGAACTTTGTTTGGTGGGACAAAATGTCCTCTTATCCAGTACTGCTGTTCCAAATAGTCACCACACAGCTACTTATAAGAAACTCGCAAGAACAGCATGTATTTGCAAATTTCTCCCAACGTCTTTATTCAAACACAATATGGAATATCCTAACACAAAATTTCAATTTTTGCCGACATGGCTTATACCTATTGACAGATCAATATTACTCCAACATGCTCATAAAATAAAACTATATATCATTTCCAATTTCTAAACAAAGTCTTATTCTGGAAGAAATAATTGTTTTAAAGTGTTTCAACTGATTTTATTGTAGGCTGCCCCCCCACCCTCCAAAAACAGTCGTTTCCAACTTATAGAAGTCCTAAGGCAAAGCTATTACACAAAATTTGGCAAAATTTGTTAAGAGGGTAAAATATTTGTTCCACTTTATTTAAACATATTTTAATAGGAAGCAACACATTTTATTTATTTATTAAAATAACATATATATTCAAGTCTAGTGCTCACCTTTTTTGGCTAAATTACATTGCTAAAATGAAGGTGTGCATTAGATTTGACAGCACATTAGAATTACGCACCTATCTGCAATGTTGGGCAAGATCCCCTCTGGAGACAGAAGAGGAAGAGGCAGCAGTGGCTATGAAAAGTCTGGTGGGAAGCTGATGGTGGCTGCGAAAAGGCTGATGGGAATGCCAGATGGAGAGGTGCAGCTTTCCACCAGCCTTTTCACAGCCACCACTGCTTGGCATTACATTTGACTGCCAATCCTTTTTTCTTTTCTTTTTTTTGGTAATGCATACCTTCAAAATTGAGATGCACCTTACTTTCTATGGTGCATTATACTCAAGTAAATACAGTATATTTATATACCATCTTATATCCAAGTATGTGAGAGGCAGCATGGTGTAATAGTTTGAGAATTGGGCTATGACTCAGGAAAACAATGTTCAAATCCAAGCTATGGAAATTCACTGGGTGACTTTGGACAAGTCACACTCTCAGTCTCAGTCAGAAGTGGAGTAAAACTTCCTGGTGGCATGACATTAACTGCTAATTTGCTACTGAGTCAAATTTATAAATTCATAAACAACAGCAAAATTGTATCTGCCATTGACAATTCGAGCCATTTGATGCCGCGTTGACTGCCATCACTCCATTCTATGGAATATGAAATCCATGAAATTTAGTCTAGCCCCCTGAACTTCTATGGGAGGTGTCCAGTTTGGTGTGGTACTTAAAATATTTTGCTAGGAAGATTTAGTGCTGTAGTCCAGGGGATCTCAAGCAGAGGGTTTCTAACTGCAAATTTTAAAAAAAAATCAAGACTGCACTCTAATGAAGTAGCATTAAACTACTATAACTGTGGTGTATACTCCTAGAGTCTCCTTGCTGTGGGTGGGATCCAACAGCATCATTCCACTGACAGTGAATTCTCCCTCTCCTGTGGTCTCTGCACAACCTTTGTTTATTTTATTCAGTTGCAGAATTCATTCATTCTGCAATTCATTCTGCAAACTCTGCACAGCTCCAAAACCTGTTCAAGAGGGCAGCAAAACCCTCTTGGGCAAAGGGAATGAAAATTACATCATCATGCCAAAGGTTGTCCATAGGAGACCACTGGATTGAAACCAATAATGAACAGTCCTGATTATTGTTGGGTAAGGCAACCAGAACTGGAGTGATGTCACTTGGGATCCAGGCTGCATCCACAAACTGTTGTTTAATCTGATTCAGGATTTTTTAATGAAAAAATCTCTCAAGTCTGTTGTGAGAACCGTGTTCAGCTGTGAGGCTGGTTGGATTCCTAAGACAGTAGTCTTATTCTTAAGCGCCTCTTTCCTTCCTACCTCCATGTTGATAATCATCAAGGGGAAGGAATGTTGTATATAAGGCAGAACTAAATTTTATCATGGCACTACATCAAGCATAATGCAGTTTTTGTTCAACATAACGTTGTGCAAATTCTATATCAGTATCATTTAGGACTTGTCATGTTTTCTGTAGTTTAGTGGAAGTTTGTTTATTTATTTATTTATTTATTCGTATTTGTTTGCCGACCTTCCCAATGGCTCAGGGCGGCTCACAACATATTCATAAAAACAACCAAATACATCAAAGTTAAAACCACAATTAAAACAACAGATAAAAAGGGGCACTAGGCCGCACATTAAAACAACGGCGACAACAGAGGATATACAAGATGGCAATACGCAACAGAAGACTGCAATTCATCCAACTCCAAAAGCCTGCCAAAACAACAGAGTCTTACAGGCTTTCCTAAATGGGAGGATGTTCTGAATGGGCAATGAGTTCCAAAGTGTTGGAGCCACGATCGAAAAAGCCCGCCGACGAGTTGCAGTCAGGCGAAATGTCTTTGGACTGGGGACAACCAGGAGGTTATGTTCTTCAGAACGCAAAGATCTGGTGGGATGATATGGGGTGAGGCGGTCCCGCAGGTACACTGGCCTCAGACCATATAAGGCCTTAAAAGTCAAGACAAACACTTTGAAGGTGATCCAGCATTCTACGGGTAGCCAGTGCAGTTCGAGCAGCCCTTAAAAATGATGCAGCCCTTAAAAATAAGTCTTCATCCAAATAATTTTTGTACTAAATTTCCTATTAGCAAATGCCATTTTATTAACTAAGTCCCATTCAACCCCCTTTATTTATTTATTTATTTATTCCATTTATATACCGCTTTTCTCAGCCCTCGGGCAACTCAAAGCGGTTTACAGCAGCAAAAATTCAATGCTCAACATCATAAAAACAAGTAAAAACAATTAAAGCAATGGCATAGTTAAAGGAAAGCCATTTTACTCTTCTTAATTTAATAAACAATTTAAAGAGTTTTTGAACTAGACAGAGACATCTTTTTAAAGAAAGGATGTTCCGGCCCCAACTGGGCCTGTTTGGTACTGCGTTGTGTACCTGTTTGCCTTCACCTGCAAGGCCTTTGTCCTATTGTTTAGCCATGTGGACTGTGATGGGAAGAGTTGTGCCTGGCTCCAAACCTGGCATCACCACCCAGAACTCCTCCCCTTCCTGAGTTTACCTGGGAGGCTCTCTCTGGCCTCTTTCCAGGAGAGCACGTGGACGAAGGCAGGCGGAAATCTGGAGCCAACGCTCAGACAAAGCACCTTTGTTCACGTATAGCCTACCCAACGCTCTCAAGCCAAAGAATTCAGTAATAGGAAGGGCCAGCCCTTCAACAGAGACTGTATTTCTTTGGGGACCCGAGGACTTCGTGAGCCAGAAGTCCATTTGAGGAGCAACAAAGGAACCTGGAACCTAAGAGAGGCACCTTCACTCTGCAAAGGCAAGTGAATGCAATCCCTTTTCTCAAAGGACCATTTCTAGCAACCAACCTCAAGCTTTTTGGGCCACCGGCATTTTTACTGGTTGTTAAACAATTAACCTTGTTTTGAGTTCACCCTTTTTGAGTCCTGAACTCATTGCTTAGAGACTCTCCAGGTTTCTTCTGCATGGGAAGGCTAGAACGCGAACCCCAGGGCCTATAGAATTCGTCCATCCCTTTAAAGCCCCTTTTTTCGGCCCTGGTGGGACGCCACAAAGGGATTAGTATGATTTTAAATTCTAGGATTTCTTTGCATCTTGACTGTATTTAGCTTCACGTCTGGAAGATGTGTTTGATCTTTTCAAAAAGAAGATGAATAAAAAGCTTTGTATAATAGTTTGGAAGTAGTTAATGAGTAAGAGGGTGTGACTACGAATATCACAGGGGAGTTTAATTTTTTAAAGTTTGCAATGCTAATATAAAGCTTGGGATAATTCATTTTTAAGGCTGTATTCCATCCCATTTTGACAACAATTACGCATGTCACAAACACAGAGAGAAGTTCAAAGGACTTCTTAGGGGGATAGGGTAAACAAGCGTCCTTTTCACAGGACAACCACCACTTGTTTAGTTCTTCTTCCTTTACTATCTAGTAAAACTTTGTGCATGTAATGGTTTACATTACTTTGTATATACACTATTTATACACATTGTGTAAACACATGCACCAAAGACAGCTAATGAAGTGGAGTGAACTATGTGGCAACATAAAGGAATGTCTGCAAAAAATTTTTCAAATTTGGACTGTCTAGACATGCAGTAACCATTCCTGTCTGTAGGAGTGAGGTATTATTTTGTTTGTTGCCATTGTGTACCATCCAGTCAGCTCTGACTTGGGACCTCATCGGACACAGTCTTCTCTGCATCTTCTCTCTGTTTTCAGGTGCTGGAAACATGGGGACCCAAGGAGGTCATCCCACAATGCACAGCCACTTCCAGTGGCTGCTGTGTTGTCAGTGCGTTAACACAGAGATAAGACTCCATTTTCAGGAGTCAGGTGCTACCTGACCCCTGTAGAAAACAAGGAGGACGCTGGAAAACATAAGAAATGATGGTAAGCAACGTGAGATGGCTAGCTATCCCAGAAGATGGGGCAGTGGCGGGTCAGCTGCAACAGTTCTTAAATGACATAGCTGAACTCGATCCCTTCCAGTCCAGCTTCCATATTGGGCATGGGACGGAGACCATGCTTGTCGCCATTACAGACCAACTTCGCTGCCAGTTGGACCATGGCGGGTCAGCTCTGCTGGTGTTGTTAGATCTCACAGCAGCCTTTGACACAGTAGATCATGCACTACTGACCCACCATTTAGCCGTGACGGGAGTTAGGGGAACTGCCCTTAAATGGGTGGACTCCCTTCTCCAAGACCGGGGACAATGAGTGGAGGGGGGAGGGATGGCCTCTGGTAGACTCCCATTAAGTTGTGGGGTCCCCCAGGGAGCTTTCCTTTCCTCTTTATTGTTTAACATCTACATGCGTCCGCTCGCCCGACTGGTTCGCGACTTTGGTCTGGAGTGCCATCAGTACGCTGATGACACCCAGCTGGTGCTGAGAATGGATGGCAGGCCGGACACCGTACCCAATTGTTTCCATCAATGTTTTGAAGCCGTGACTGGATGGCTGCGTTCCAGCCGGTTGAAGGTGAATCCATCGAAGACGGAGATCCTATGGCCGGGTCGTCCTGGTATGGGTGCGTGCTGGTTGCCTACCCTTGATGGTGAGCGGTTAAGCCCGTCGTCTTTGGTAAAAAGCCTGGGGGTTCAACTAGACCCACTGCTATTGATGGAGACTCTGATCTCCATGGTTAGCAGGACAGCATTTTTCCATCTTTGGCAGGCTAGGCAACTGGCCCCTTACCTATCCAGGAATGACCTAGCTATGGTGATCCAGGTGATGGTCATCTTGAGGCTAGACTACTGTAACACCCTCTACATTGGCCTTCCCTTGGAAACTCAAGCTGGTGCAAAATGCTGCTGCTCGATTGCTGGTGAGAGCACATCACACCAATCCTACAGAAATAGCACTGGCTACCAATAGAGTACCGGATTGTTTTCAAGGTGTTGGTTTTCACCTTTAAGGCCTTGTATGGTTTAGGGCTGGTGTACCTGAGGGACCGCCTCACCCCATACGATCTCTGTTGTCAGAAGAACAAAACCTTCTGATGATTCCATCAGTTCGTTCCTTCGCCTCTCAGTGACAAGACAACGAGCCTTCTCCCTGGTGGCACCGACGCTGTGGAACGCGTTACCAGATGACGTTTGGGCTATCACGGAATTAGCCCCCTTCTGGAGGGCCTGCAAGACGACTGTTTTTAAGCAGGCCTTTAATCTAAGCTCCCCCGGATAATTCTGACAATGCCCCTGTGTTTTATATAACAAAGTGTTTTATCTGTATTTTAATCTGTCGTTTTATGTAAACCGCCCCGAGCCTGCAGGGAGAAGCGGTATATAAAAGTGAACAATAAATAAATAAGAATGGTAGGGAACAAAATAAGATGGTTCCCTCCACTTTCCCTAGCTTTTCTCAGCTTCCTCTCTTCCCATCTGATGAAGTGATTATGGCGACCCAATGAGTGAGAGACTTCCAAGACTCCTGTTACTAATGGCCTTTTGCAGATTATGAATCTCAGGGGTATGGCTTTCTTGATTGAATCAATCCATTTGTAATGTGGTGTTTCTTTTTCCCTACTGGCTTCAACTTTACTGAGTTTTATCGGCGTATTGAGTTTCCCAATCAGTCATGCTATCCGTGATGTGTCTGTCCAAAGTATGATAACATTAACTTAGTTATCTTGGCTTCTAGTGGAAAATCATGCCCCACTCTCTTCCATTACCACTTTTCAAGTGAATTAATTCCTGATTGTCAATTTTCTTCACATCCCAACTTTCATACCCATACACAGAAATCAGAAATATCATGGTATCAGTGATCCTGACTTTGGTATTTAATTATCTGTCTGTATACTTGAAGACCGTACCTAATTCCTTAATAACTCTGTTTCCAAACCCAAGTAAATGAATAAATAAATAAGTGTTCTGTTGATTTGAGTACATTCTCCATTGGGGTTTATTTATTTATTTATTATTTGGACTTGTACGCCACCACTCCCTGAGGGCTCGGAGCGGCTTACAATCAGGTAAAACACACAGAGGTAAAAGCATACATGTTAAACTAGCTTAAAAAAGATTTCTGGACCAGCAATCAAAGGCTAGCTGGAGAAGATGAGTCTTGTAGGCCTTGCGGAAGGAGAGAAGGTCCTGCATGGCTCGTACATCGCTAGGAAGAGTGTTCCATATTGACGGTGCCACTACAGAAAAGGTTCTGCGCTGGGTCGATGTAAGACGGATTGCTTTGAAGGTCGGTACTTCAAGGAGGTTCATTTGTTCGGAATGAAGTGACCTCTGGGGTTGGTAGAGGAAAAGACGGTCCTTCAGATACAGCGGCCCCAGACCATGCAAGGCCTTGAAAGTTAACACCATCACCTTGAAGGTGATTCGGTGCTTGACAGGAAGCCAATGAAGCTGCTGGAGGATAGGTGTTATGTGATTGTGGAGAAAGGAAACAGCCATTTCAGGGATGTTCCCCTAACTCCAGCAAAGGCAAGGCGGTGGGCCAAAAGATTGTAATCGACCGTATCAAAAGCTGCTGTGAGGTCCAATAACACAAGCAGCGCTGAACCGTCCTTGTCCAGTTGGCAACAAAGCTGATCTGAAATGGCGACCAACACAGTCTCCGTCCCATGCCCCAAGCGGAAGCCGGACTGGAAGGGATCTAAGCCGGCTGTGTCCTCAAGGAACTGCTGCAGTTGCCCCGCTACTGCCCTCTCAATCACCTTGCCCAAGAATGGAAGGTTCGAAACTGGGTGGTAATTGGAGAGAACTGATCGATCTAGTGTCTCACATTCCATGTTCCCATTATATGCATTGTGCAGCTCAGACTTTCCTTTCACATCTAAAATACCATGTAGGCAGGCATGTAGCCGGGGGTGGTCATTATATCCCACATTAATGGGGTTATTGGGATAACAATACAAAAGGTTTGCTAGGGTAGACCCTCTTCCACCCAGTCTCAGCCCCTCCCGAACCAAACTCAGCCCCCCTCCCCCCGAATCAAAATCCTGGCTACGGCCCTACATGTAGGGTGATCATGCATAAACATGTAACACAGTCCCTCTTCACAGACTAATAGCATAATGCCTTATCCCAGAGATAGATAGATAGATAGATAGATAGGAAGGCAGACAGACAAACAGACAGACAGTAGCTGATAGATTAGCTATGATATATTATGTCAGCCAGAAGACACATTTTGATATCAAAATATAGTTGCATAATTCTGTACTTCTGATAGCCTGTCTCCTTTTGTTTTGTAATATTGACTAACCCAAGAGTCCTACTTCATCCGATATTTTGTAATGTTTTGGCAATTTAAATAAGGAGTTGTGTGGTTGTCTCTAATGGAGCAACATGTTTGCAAATATTAGGGCAATTAACTTTAAAAGCTTTAGTCTTCTGGCCTTTTTCAATAGTACAACCATGAATTAGCTTACCAAATTCAATTACTCTTGCAAGTTCACAAGAGAGGATGGCTACATGGCTTAACCTTTCCTACCCCATTGTGTTTATTTTTCTTAATGCAGGCATTACATCTCCTTTTTGCCATCTTTATGTATATTTTTCTAAAATAGGAATTTTGAATGGTGCTTTTATGAATATATTTAGCCTTGTGTTCATTTGTTCATTTACTTTTTTTAAAAAAAAAGTCCTGATGCTCATCCCCCATCCAAAAAAGAGAGTTCGGGTGTTCTTGGAAAACGTCAAAGGAGTAGAGAGAGAAAAGGGTTTTCAAGGTATAATTCAATGGTTTAATGTTCCATAGGATATCATAAAGAAAATCATCATTCAAAAATCAACTTGTAAGTGGAATGAGTGTTGATGTAGGTCACAATTCACACACTTTCTGACAAAACAGAGCCCCGCAAATCCTAAATCAATGGTGAAACACATCCGTGATAAAAGTCAATTATGGGACAGTCGGAAAGGAAGTGGGTCAACGGTCTGTGAAAGGCCCCGCCGTTTCGCCTATGTAGGCTTCATCCGGACCCAAATGTAAACAAAAATTAAATGCTGTGACCATTCCACTGTTCCGGGTATCCAATATTATGTATACATTTTCATCACCCTGGTAATGGTGGACGCAGCCACCGGTACGCTTAGGTCCGGGCGTCTATTGTACGGTGGCTGGCTCCATTACCAGGATGATGAAAATGTATACATAATATTGGATACCCGGAACAGTGGAATGGTCACAGCATTTAATTTTTGTTTACATTTGGGTCCAGATGAAGCCTATATAGGCAAACGGCGGCCTTTCACAGACCGTTGACCCACTTCCTTTCCGACTGTCCCATAATTGACTTTTTATCACGGATGTGTTTCACCATTGATTTAGGATTTGCGGGCTTGTTTTGTCGGAAAGTGTGTGAATTGTGACCTACATCAACACTCATTCCACTTACAAGTTAATTTTTGAATGATGATTTTCTTTATGATATCCTATGGAACATTAAGCCATTGAATTATACCTTGAAAACCCTTTTCTCTCTCTGCTCATCCCCCCATCCACCCCGAAGTGAAACAAAAACATACATTCATGAATAATCTCACAGATCATGAATTTGATAAATTCATATTTCAAAATCTCAGTTAATACACATTTCTTTTCCATCCTTAATGGAAAGGAGCATGCTATCCCAATGCTGCCTGTCTCACACTGGCAGTTACTTGGCTTTGTAGGGCCTCAGTTCGCAGGGGGGCCTCCAGATGGGACATCTCCACGTCTCTGTCAATAGAGCCAAGACGATAGTTCAAGCTTCAGATATGAATCAGATCATATAGGAAATGTTTGCCTGTTGATTGGCGAAAATCCACAAATTAGAAAGAAAACATTTTGACATGCTTTTGTGCATTTCTTCCTTTTTCCTGTAAAGGAAGGAGAATGTTCAGAATCTATGTTGCACCTGATGAAGAAATTGGAACAGCTGAATCTGGATATCGAAGAAGCTCTCAGCATTGGCTCCTCTCCTTCCGGGACTCCACATACCAAAAGGCATAAACAGATGGTGAGAGAATGGTACACAATACATATCATTTACTGTGTATGATGTTTTGTAGCACAATGGAAAATGTATTCAATGGCAATTAGCTTCAGCAAGAATCCTTTTCTCACAAGCAGTATATCTTATGTATATTGGTGAGATTTGGGGATCAGATCACAATCCCGTTTCAACAAATTGATCTTACTCCTTTAAAAAAAATCATAGTCTTCTAATTCTCCAATTCCTTATGTGTTCTTTTATAGTGCCTTTGTAATTTCCCTGTTTTCATTGCAAACTGGTCTTGACTCTTGGTGTTTGGCTGTTTTGTAAAATGCATCATATGTAGATAAGATCATCCCTTTCAATGATTGTGCCCAATGGGATATTATAGAATCCAACCAATATAAAAACTTTATGAACATATACAATCTTTCCAACTTATATATTGACTTGATCACACAGCAGCAGCAGCAGCAGCAGCTAGCTAAGGGATGCTTCATGTTATAACATGAATTTGATAGTGAAATAGCAACAGCAAAAGCAATCAGAAAATGACTTGGTTTGTTCAGTGTACTATGATCCTTAACTGGGAGTAGGTGCATAATTTCCTGTCCCAACGCAGAAAAGTATCTTAACCCCCCCGCCCCCAAATTTAGGTTCATTTATAAAAATTAGGTTCATCTGTAAAAAGCCTGGGTGTCCATTTGGACCCTCTGCTGTCAATGGAGACTCAAATCTCCACTGTCAGCAGAACCACGTTTTTCCATCTGCGACAGGCGAAGCGTTTGGCACCCTATCTGTCCCGGAATGATCTGGCCACGGTAATCCAAGCCACGGTCATCTCAAGACTTGACTACTGTAACACTCTTTACATTGGCCTTCCCTTGACCGTGATCTGGAAACTCAAGCTAGTGCAGCATGCTGCAGCCCGGCTACTCGCAGGGGAGCCTGCGACGTGCCACATAACTCCAATTCTGCAGGATCTGCACTGGCTACCAATTGAATACCAGATCACCTTCAAGGTGTTATTTCTTACTTTTAAGACCTTGTATGGTCTGGGGCCAGTGTACTTGCGGGATCGCCTGATTCCATATAACCCCTCGAGATCACTACGCTCAGAAGAACTGAATCTTTTAGCCATTCCAAGTGTTAAATCCTTCCATCTAACTTCTACTAGACGGCGAGCCTTTTCCATCATTGCTCCAACATTGTGGAACACACTGCCTTCGGAGACACGAGCTCTGCGAGACTTGAATGCATTTCGCAGAGCATGTAAGACACACTTATTTAGGCAAGCTTTTGAATGCTTGTGATCCCCGTCAGTGTTCTATTTGTGCTATTGAATTTTATTGTTTTAGTGTTTTATTGTCTTTTATCCATTTGTATTTCACTCACTGTGCTGTAAACCTCCCCTAGTCTCTGGGAGTGGCGGTGTACAAATCCAATAAATAAATAAATAAATAAATCTGGGCCTTGGAAAATGCAGATTTTAGAGGAAGATCTGTTGTGACTATAGGGGCTATGCCATTTTTTTCCTTTTAGGAACCCTATTTAATATGCAAGAGTGTGATTCTTTATTATATCAAGGAAGTAATTCGATTAGCCACATCTATATTGGGAATGCCGTGGGTTTGGATGCTGTATCAATACTGTGCTCAAGTTCTTTTTTGATCATACCACCTTTTGACTTTTCTATAAGCTTCTTCAACTCCATAGTCTGACTAACCAGGCCGACATGCAAGCTGGTGGGCTATGGGAAATCCATAAGCAGATAGGAAAGTCAGTCCAGATAGCTCAGTACTGTCAATGCTTATTGGCAACAGTTCTGCAGAATTTCAGGCAAGTATTTCCTAACCGTTTCTAGAGAGAGAAATGAGGGGAGGGAAAGAGAGAAAATTGGGTCTTTTAAAAACTAGCTGGAAAAGTGAAGAGACAAAGACTAATTCAGGATTGTTTCCAATATTTATTTACTTCATTTATTTATTTACATCATTTATATTCCGCCCTTCTCACCCCGCAGGGGACTCAGGGCAGATCACAATGCACACATACAGGCAAACATTCAATGCCATAGACAAACAACATATATAGACAGACAACAAGCTACACAATTGGTGGAGAGCTCACCCCGACCCGGGCAGGCCTTGAACCTCTGGTCAGTGGAGATCTTATGCAGCTGACTCCCAGCCAGCTGTGCCACAATAAATCAGACAAGTTGGAAAGGTGTGGATGTGTAGGTAGGACCCCATAGGTCAGTGACCAAAGAGCTGAACAGGAGTCCCCCAGCACCACCTTCTGAGACCGTCCCTCCACTTGGAGGCAACTGAAGAACAGTACCTCCAAGCAAGAAAGCTAATGATAGAAGCAAGGGAGCTCCCTCTGAAACAAGGTATCTAGGTTGTCCTGGATGAAGTGGCACTGGCTGTGAAAGAGAAGGCATACAAATGAGTACTCTGGGTCCTGAGTGGCATGCTCTCATATAAACAGGATGTAGTAGCACACGTCAAAAAGTTGTTTTCTCCCAGTTTTTACAATTATGGGTTTTTTCTAGGAGAAAAACTTTATTTTTCCACAATTACTCACAGCTATGGTACTTTGAAGTTGTATAATTTGCTGTGCACAGAGATCCCATTAAAGGATGTTCGGAAATGGCAATGAGTACAAGATGTGCCATCTGAAAGCAACACAGTTGTGTAATTGTATTACATTACTGCTTCATCAGCTACAGTAGGTCCCAGTTTCTAGCCCCAATTTAAAGTGAATTTAAACGTATTAAGCAATTTAGACCAGGAGGTCTGAAAGATTGTCCTCACCTGTGTGAACACATGCTGCCGAGGTCACCAGGTGTGACCCCTTTTCACATCCCTTTCCTTTGTGGAGGGAGGAAGGCAGGGATGTGTGCCTGGGTTTTTTCAATAGTCATACTTGAATTCTTTTCTTCAGTTATATCAGCTGTCCTTCTCTTCTGGCACATTCCTGCAGCGTGTGAAGACAATCCTGTTTGACATACTTTTTGTGATACTGTAGGATCTTTTTCTGGTTTTCTGCTTCAAAGATTTTGCAGCTTTTTGTAGGGTTACTGTAAGTCAATCTAGAACAGGGGTGCTCACACTTTTTCAGCATGCGAGCTACTTATAAAACAACCAAGTCACAATGATCTACCTACCCATATTTTGATAGAAGAAATAAGGGACATTTACATGATTATTCGCAAAAATAAGGGACACTTCATTTAATGCATTCAGACAAGAGTTCCTTCTCCTACCCTGACATCATTCCAGAGATATAAACAGGCAGAATTAAAGCACACAGACCTTTAAGCTGCAAGGCCATTCAATGCTGATCAATGTGGCCAAGCAGATGAATTCCACGCAGTCGCAGATGGCTTTGGCAGGAAATGGCTGCCAAAGCCTCGTTCTGGTTGTCCTCCCTCATGGCTCCTTCGCACACCGGCGCACACTCCAAAAGCGCATGCGCGGGCCGCGCGCCCGCCCCCTCCTTCTCTCTGCTGCCCTCCTTCTCCCTCCCTCCCCCTCAGGCCACGCTGCGACAGCACTGAGGATGGTGGCGGGGGAGTCGTCCCAGAGGCAGCGGAAGGTGCGCCGTGCGGAAAGTGCGCACACGCAGAAGGTGCACCATGCAAAAGATGCTCCGCGCGCAGGGCAGAAGCACCCCATCCGACTGCGATCGACCTCCTTTGGACCCGTGATCGACTGGTCGATCGCGATTGACTTCGTGGGCAGCCCTGATCTAGATATTAAGGACAATATATATATTCCTTTTGATTAACCCATTGTTTTTCTCCCATGATGGAGTTTGCTCAAAAATAATCAGACTTTTAAATTAAGTCCATGTTTACTTTTCAATGGCCAGTCACAAAGCAAATGATGAGGTGAGAAAAAGCAGAGTAATTCATCAGAGTAAATATTAATTTTCTCACCTTGGATACTAACAGGAAATTACAATGTATTTACATAGTGCAGATCGTTTCCAATGGCTGACAAAAGAGAACAGGCAATATGTGACAAGGCCCGTTGGCTATCATATGCAAAGGGGTTCAGAAACAGAATATAAGGCAATGTGACAAGATTCTCAATCATAACTGTATTCTCAACTCGCTCCTGACACGATAAAAAAGAACAACATTACAAGCAGATGTGTATAGTGTTATATGCATCCCCGGATCCCACTTTTCTGATTCGCCTGAGCCTTAAACTAGTCTTCAAGGCACCCCTACCTGCAATTAAAAAGAAGAAGAAGAAGAAGACAAGAGTACAGTTGCTTACTTCTACTATAGGAGGATGCGCTTTCAGGGGAAATATGGTAGGCGGGCTGTAGCAACCCACGGGACGCCCCAGGAAACGCGGACAGCGGGCCGGCGCCATGGCTCAGTTAACCGCGGCTCAAGTTGCCGAGCTGCAGCAAGAACTGGGCGAGCCGCGAGCCCGAGCGGGCCGACACACTTCTGTGTCGACCCCGGCTCGGTTCGGAGGGAACCCGGCCCAAGTCAACGTGTTCATTGGACAATGTGAGATGTACCTGGAGCTTCGGCCCATGGAGTTCGCCACCGAATGAGCCAAGGTGGGCTTCGTCTACGTGCTGCTGGAAGGGACGGCGGCAGCTTGGGCTACCACGCTGATCAAGGCAGTATCTCCCCAAGTGGCCACGCTGGCAGTTTTCCTGGAGGCCATCAAGACAACTTGGGGGGATCCAGTGAATGCGGAGTTGGCGGAAAGAGAGTTGGATCGGTTGTCGATGAGCAACATATCGTTGTCCCAGTACATCTCCCGGTTCCGTGTGCTGGCAGCCCAAGTGGAATGGAACCCTGCGGCCCTGCGTTACCAGTACATGAAAGGGTTGTCGTAGGAGATGCAGCAAGAGATCCTGAGAGGGGCCACCCGGCCCGCAGACCTGGAGGTGGCAATCACCGTGAGCTTACGAGTGGAGGCCGGATTGCAGACCCGGAAGCGATGGGACAAAGGTTCCGGGGAGAGACCGGGGGTACGGAAGGAGACGGGGGCTAGCCAGTTCTCATTCCGGCCGTTCGCCCCGGCTCCCCAGCCCATGGATGAACCGGGCATGTGAGGCCAAAAGTGGATGCCGCCGAGAAAGCCCGCCGTCAGCGGCTGAATTTGTGTTGGTACTATGGGGGAGCTGGACATTTTTCTAGAGAATGCCCCTAGAAGCCGCGCGGAAAGACCCCCCGGGTCTCTGCCGCGTTTGAAGGGGCCCCAGAGGCCGAAGAGGCAATCCAGGCGGCGGGGGAAGGGGTCGGCCGAGTTTAAGAGGGTTCACTAACTCGGCCGTCGCTAACCTCCCCCAGAACCCAAGACTGGACAATTGTTCCTGGTGATGGTCGCCCTCTGGTCGCCAGAGAAGGGGCCGATGATGGTACACGCCATGATCGACTCGGGGGCTACCAACAATTTCATTGACTCAGACTATGCCAAGGCCGCCGGCTTACAGTTCCATGATCTCCAAGAGCCCAAGGGCGTACAGACTATTGATGGGAGAACCCTGAAAGCCGGGGCCGTGACTCAATACACAGCTCCTACCAAGATGTGGACAAGTTCCCACAAAGAGGACATTTCTTTCCTTGTAACCAAGTTGTCAGACTTCCCAGTCATTCTGGGCATTGTGTGGCTCACACTTCACGACCCCCAGATCTCCTGGGCCAAAAGACAGTTGCAGTTTTCCTCTGAACATTGCCGGGGACACTGCATGACGGCCCGGGCTTGCCAGGCTCAAGAGGTGGAACAAGTTGCCACGTTGCCCAAAGAGTACGCCGGGTTTTGGGATGTTTTCAGCGAGAAGGAGGCAGAGCGCCTACCTCCCCATCGACCCTACGATTGTGCCATCGAATTAGAACCCGGAGCCCCTATCCCGCGGGGAAGACTTTACCCTCTCTCGGAACCGGAGCAACAGGCTCTCCGAGAGTTTTTGGATGAGAACCTGCGGAAGGGCTTCATCCGGCCTTCTCAGTCCCTGGCCGGGGCGCCAATCCTGTTTGTCAAGAAGAAATCGGGGGAATTGCGGCTCTGTAATGACTATCGGGAGCTCAACAAGATCACGATTCGGAACCGCTACCCCCTACCCCTGATCCCGGAGTTGTTGGAACGAATGCGGGGTGCCAAGGTGTTCACTAAACTGGACCTGAGAGGTGCTTATAATCTGGTGCGGATTCGCCAGGGCGACGAATGGAAGACTGCCTTCCAGACCAAGTGGGGAAGTTTCGAATACCTGGTGATGGGATTCGGTTTGTGCAATGCTCCCGCCTGCTTCCAACATTTCATGAATGACATTTTTCGAGATCTGCTGGATCGTTATCTGGCAGTTTTATGTGGATGACCTGCTGATTTTTTCTCCGGATCAGGCGACCCATGACCGCCATGTCAAGGAAGTGCTCCAGAGACTGAGAGACCACGGCCTCTATGCCAAGCCAGAGAAATGCGCATTTGATCTTCGCGAGGTGGATTTCCTGGGCTACCGCATCTCTTCCATGGGCATAGCCATGGATGACACCAAGGTCCAAGCGGTGGCTGACTGGGCGGCCCCTGCCAGCAAAAAAGACATTCAAAGATTCCTGGGCTTTGCCAACTACTACAGAAAGTTCATTCCTGACTTTGCCAAGTGGGCTGATCCCATCATGCAGTGTTTGCGAGGAAAGGTGCCGTTCCGGTGGACATCGGAGGCGGACGTGGGGTTCCGGAAGTTGAAGCAGCTGTTCACCACGCAACCGCTTCTGCAGCATCCCAACCCCCGCACCCCTTTCATTGTGCAAGCTGATGCTTCGGATGTAGCAGTGGGAGCAATCCTGCTACAGCCGCAGGGGACGTACTTATTGCCCTGTGCTTACTACTCCCGGCAGCTGACGGCGCCGGAAAAGAACTATAACATTTGGGAGAAGGAGCTCCTGGCCATTAAAGTAGCTTTTGAAGTGTGGAGACATCTGCTTGAAGGGGCCAAATTTCCGGTGGAAGTTCACACCGACCACCGGAATTTGGCACACTTAAAGACCCAGCGCAAATTGAACTAGAGGCAACAGAGATGGTCCCTGTTCTTTGAGCGCTTCAATTTCCGTATCCACTATGTGACCCCAAGCAGACCAAGCAAGCCGATGCCTTGTCCCGGAAGCCGGAGTATGTCAGAGGTGGGGACGGGCTTTCTGAGACACCGCTGCTGAAAGCGGAGAACTTTGCTGCCGCTGGAGCGGCCCCTGCCATTTCCCCGGCGGTTCAGCCGGCCCCCGGGGACAAGAGACCTCTGCGTGACCGGATTCAGGCTCGCCAACGGGGAGACCCTTGGGTGCAAGAGCAACTCACCAAGGGGGTGCAATCCCCTTTCTAGGTAAAGAACCGGGTGCTTTACCACCGCGAGTCTGTTTACGTTTCCCCCGGGCCCGAGAGAGAGGACATTCTCAAACTTTGCCATTATAGCCGGGCCGCGGGACACTTTGGGCTGTTCAAGACTTTACAGTTGGTGCTGCGGGACTTCTGGTGGCTTAAAGTGCGGAGGGATGTGGAGGACTACGTGGGTTCTTGTCCTGTGTGCCAGCGGGCTAAGAACCAAGGGGGCAAGCCGGCTGGTTTGCTCCAGCTGCTCCCGACCCCTTCCGCCCCTTGGAAGATGATCTCGGCCGATTTCATCACTGACCTCCCCAAGTCCAAGGGGTTCACCACGGTCCTGGTCGTGGTGGACTGTCTCACCAAGATGGCACACTTTGTTCCCTGTGTGGGGATGCCTACTGCTAAAGAGACTGCTGATATGTTTGTGCAACATGTGTTTCGGCTGTATGGACTTCCACAGAGTTTGGTGACGGATCGAGGCACCCAATTCACTTCCCAGTTCTGGCGGGCTGTTCAGAAGTTGCTGGGGATTCATTCATCAAGGTATCTTAAAACAAAAGCAAAAAAGGAAGGCAGAGGATGAACTTGATGAGAAGTTGAAGGAAGTAGATACAGAACTTAAAAGAACCCCGAGCAGGAAACTGAGACTGCAATACAATATGCTCCTTAAACAAAAAGAAAAACTAGACCTAGATAGGGTAGAAGCCAATTTAAAATTTATAAAGCATGATCATTTCCAAAACGCTAATAAGCCGGGGAAATGGCTGACAGCAAAAATTAGGAAAAAGAAGCAACAAAATCATGTCTCGCACCTGATAGAGAAGGGGGAAACATTAAGTTCGGACAAGCAAATTAGTGAGGCCTTCCAAAGATTCTATAGAAGGCTCTATTCAAAGGATGAGATCAAAAAAGAGGAGGTACAAAGATATATAAGTTCCCTTAAGTTGGAGAAGGTCTCGGATGAGGATAGGGAAGCCCTAAATCACCCCATAGACAAGGAAGAGCTAAGCCGGGCTATTAAAAACTTGAAGAGTAATAAGGCCCCGGGGCCTGATGGCTTTACTGCCAAATATTATAAAATCTTTGAAGAAGAGATTGCCACCCATCTATTGAGATCTATGAATGAGATTTTAAATACCAAAACCTTCCCGAAGACCTGGTCAAGAGCGAGCATAATAGTAATCCCTAAAGACGGCCCAAATAAATCGGATATCTCAAATTATAGGCCAATCTCGCTTTTGAATGTGGATTATAAAATTTATGCGAATATCATGGCAGAAAGATTGAAAGTCTTATTAAGTAAGTGGATTAAACAAGACCAGAAAGGCTTCCTCCCGGACCGCTATTTAAAGGATAATATCAGAACGATCTTGGACTCTCTAGAATACTATCGGTCGAACATTTCTAAAAAAGCGGCCCTCCTTTTTTGTGGACGCGGAAAAAGCTTTTGACCGCATTAATTGGGACTTCCTCAAATTATTAATGAGGGAGTTGGATTTGGGCAATAACTTTCTAAACGCTATAGAGGCGATATACACGACTCAGTACGCAACAATATATGTTAATGGAATGGGCTCGAGTGAGTTTGGAGTATGGAAGGGTACCCGACAGGGGTGCCCCCTCTCACCCCTCCTTTTTATTCTCACCCTGGAGACTCTGCTAGAAAACATCAGGAGAGACAAGAACTTAAAGGGCATTGGTATAAATAAGGAAACAATAAAAGTAAGGGCCTATGCAGACGACTTAGTCTGCATAGTCGAAGAACCAACGGAAAATATCAATTTATGGATAGACAAACTGGAGGAGTTCGGCACAGTCTCAGGTTTTAAGATAAACAAGGAAAAAACGAAAGTATTGGTGAAAAACCTCTCCCAAAATGAGAAAAGACAGTTAGAGGAAAACACAGGCCTCTCCATCACTAATAAAGTAAAGTACTTGGGCATCTACATAACCCCCAAAAGCATAGATTTGATTAAGAACAATTATTCACCAAAGTGGCTCCAAATTAGGCGAGACTTAAAAAAATGGGAACACCTAAACATCTCTCTTTTAGGGAGGATATCCTTAATTAAGATGAATGTATTGCCCAAGCTGATGTTCCTTTTTCAAAATCTACCAGTCCTTACAGACGATAAACTGCTCTTGAGTTGGAACAGAGAGTTGCGCAGGTTTATTTGGAAGGGAAAGAAAGCCCGCATCAGTTGAAAAATCTGACAGATGCCAGGGAGAGAGGAGGGATGGGAGCGCCAGATCTAAAACTATATTACGAGGCTAATGTACTGGAATGGGTGACAGAGTGGACCTCGCTCAAAGACACCCAATTGCTGAAACTAGAGGGCCATGATCTTAGAACAGGATGGCATGGGTACCTATGGTACAGCAAGGCCAAAATTGAGAGAAATTTTAATGACCACTGCATTAGGAAACCCTTATTAAAAATTTGGCTAAGATGGAAGGACAGATTGTTCGATAGCACACCAAAATGGCTTGCACCCCAAGAGGCGCATTTTAGAAGGCAATACGGAAAGAAAGATTGGTTAAGATACGAGGAGATCCTTCAAAAGTGGGTAACAAAATAGAGATAAAAGACTTGGAAGATTTTAAAAAACTAGATCAATCAATAGATTGGTTTCAACACAGACAGATTTGTGAGATCTTTAGGAAAGACAAAAGAATTGGATTTAAAGACAACAAAAACCATGGGATCTTCTGATGATAAAGCGGAGGGGAAAAATAGCCTTTCTTTATAAATTACTATTGCAGTGGCAAACGGAGGAAGAAAATATAAAGAACAATATGATTAGATGGGCCAAGGATATAGGGCATACAATACCCCTAGCACGTTGGGAAAGGTTTTGGAAGGTACATTTGAAGTGGTTATATGCATATGATCTGAAGGAAAACGGATATAAGATCTTCTATCGATGGTATCTAACGCCAAATAAAATAGCGAAATTCAATAACAGATATAGTAACAAATGCTGGCGAGGTTGTGAGGAAGTGGGATATTTCTTTCACATGTGGTGGGGCTGTAGGAAGATTAAAAATTTTTGGGTAAAAGTGAAGAGAGAAATGGTCAAAATGTTGGGTATAGATCTACCTTTAAAACCAGAATATATGTTATTGGGACTGCTGGACTTTAAAATAGATAAGAATAAAGAAAAACTTTTTGTATATAGCATAACAGCGGCACGGATGGTGATCGCTAGACACTGGAAGGAGGAAGCCATCTTGAAGTTGGACGACTGGATTATTAAACTAACGGAGATCATGAATATGGACAATTTGACGAGGGTCATGACAGACCGAAAGGAATCAACGGACTGGTCCCCGCTAATGGAGTACATGGGAAATCATAGAGACATTAAGAATATTTTATATGTTAAGAACTGGCAGTAACACGCCCGGATCGGGGAAAAGAGGGATCGTGGGAAATAATAGCTCAAAGAAACAGCGTCTAAGATGTATTAGACGAGGTTAGCCGATGGGAACAGGGAAGTCTAGTAATAGTAGGACATGTTTTTGTGGTGTCATAGTGTGACATTGGTATTGCCCAGGTGGTTAGCTGGGTATGGATGTATGCATGATTCATGTTTGTTTTGTCTGTTTTTAATGTTGGAAATTCAATAAAAACTATTTTTTTAAAAAAAAAGAAGTTGCTGGGGATTGATGCGCGGATGTCTATGGCCCATCACCCCCAGACCGACGGGCAAACCGAAAGGGTTAACGCCACGTTGGAACAGTATCTGCGGTGCTATGTCAACTATCAGCAGAACAACTGGGCGTCCTTGTTGTCGTTGGCAGAGTTTGCTTACAACAATGCGACGCAGGAATCTATCAAAGAGACGCCTTTCTTTGCTAACTATGGACATCACCCTAAGTTCTACCCTCCTGTAGACCAATCCGGAGATGTGCCAGCAGCGGAAGATTGGCTTCAGGAGCTCACTGCCTTGCAAGACATGCTACGTACTCAATTGGACCAGGCTAAAGCGGATTACAAGCGGATGGCTGATCGGCGGCGCCAGGAGGGTCCGGAGATCCGAGTGGGAGACAAAGTTTGGCTCTCTACCAAGAATCTGCCCACACAGCGCCCTAGCCGCAAACTGGATGCGAGGTTTCTGGGGCCCTACAAGGTGTTGGAGAGTGTGGGACCTGTTGCTTTTAAACTACAGCTTCCGGCGGACATGAAGGTCCATCCTGTTTTCCACCGTTCCCTGCTGCGGCCGGCGAAGGGGGTGCGGCCTGATGTGACGCAGCCACCCCCTCCCCCGGTGATGCGCGATGGGGAGGAGGAGTTCGAGGTCCAGGACATCCTGGATGCCCGCATCAGATACCGGAAGCTGGAGTATCTGATAGACTGGAAGGGTTTTGGACCGGACGAACGCTCTTGGACCCCGGCGCAGGATGTGCATGCCCCTGACATTGTTGCCCGTTTTCACCGCAAGTATCCCAACAAGCCCAAGCCTCGAGGGAGGCCTCGGAGGGGCCCTGAGGGGGGGGGGATAGTGTAGCAACCCAGTTCTCTTTCGTGCCTGAGGGGCAAGGGGCAGCACCGGGGGTCCCACTTGCATTAGAACCAGCAGCAGCTGAGGAGGATTCTGAGGAGGATTTGGAGGGATTGGAAGAAGGGGTTAATGAGTTAGCTGGGTCTTCTTCTCCCACAGAGAGCCTGGCCTGGGATGATGGATGGCCTGACCCGTACGAGAATGTGGAAGGTCAGAGGGATTCAGAAAGCAGTGATAGCGAAGGCTATGAGAAACCGGGGGCTAGGTTCACAGGAACGAATGTGGGAAACGGAGGAGGATGAGTCCATGGAAGTGCAAGGGGAGTTTGACTCTCACGAAGATAGGGAACCAGGTGTTGGGAGGCAAGGTCGCAGCTTTGATAGGAGACGGAGCATTGAGGCTAGCAGGAGGGGCTGGCACCACAGCCTAGACCGGCCAAAGGGGCGGGGGCCGAAGCACAGATTGGAGGCGAAGCCTAGAGCGTCGGGCCCTCGCCAAGGGAATTAAGTATAGGATCCGTGGGAACGGATCCTCAGTACCTCAGCCACGTCTATCATCTACAGACGTGTAGCGAGCTAAGACCCACGTAGCCAAATCTGGGCTTGTGGCCTGCCAAGGAGTGCCTTGGACCTTGCAACCTTGCCTTGTTCCTTGATCCGCTTTTGCTGAGCGGAGCTTTGCCAAGTTTTTGGAAACTTCCTTGCCAAGTTTGCTTTTGGACATTACCATTGACTCTTTACCTTTGGATTACTTTTGATATTTTTATGGACGATACCTTTTCAACTGTTTCTTATTCTTCAATAAAGTAGTTAGCTGAATACCGTCTCTGTGTGTGTGTTTAAGGGGCTGGCCAAGACCCGGCATCGTGACACGGGCATAGCAATCCATAATATTTCCAGGTAAGGAAATATTAAGGAAATATTGGCTGTTCCAATGTGCCTTCCCTGAATAAAGTAAACAACACCCTGCTGTGATCAATCCTTGCAAATGTCCTCAGAAACACTTTAATGACAGGTTGGGTGTCTGCCCCCCATTGTCCTTGAAACCTTCCTGTTATATACAATCTACCTCTGTCTGCATCCCATGTTTCTTTATTTTAAAATTTTAATATTCACATTTGGCCCACCCGAAATGGTTTTGTACTGTATGTTATTGCTTATGTTTGAGTTTTATTGATGGTATTGTTTTATAATTGCTGTTGTGTTGTTATTATGTGTTGTTGAGCATGGCCTCATGTAAGCTACACCGAGTCTGTGGTGCCCCCACGGGGCTGGTTTTATATCTGTACTGCGTACCTGTTTGCCCTTTACCTGCATGGGCCTTTGTTCCATTGTTCTGCCATGTGGACAAATGAGAGGGGCTGTGTCTTGGCTCCAAACCTGATGTCACCGCCCTTAACTCCTCCTCTTCCGGAGTTTACCTGAGAGGCAGGACTTCCTCTCTGGCCACATTCCAGAAGAGCACATGGACATAGCAAGGTGGAATCTAAGCCATTGCTGCAACAAAGCAGCTTAGTTCACCTACTAAACCTAACTTTCGCTCTTAACCGAAGCCTGCAGTGCAAAGAAGGACCTGTCCTCAACATAGACTGTGGATTTTGGGGCTTTTAAAGTACTTTGTGGGCCTACAATCCGGAGGGCAACAGGAACCTGGGATCAAAGAAAGGCACCATCACTCTGCAAACAAAGTGGCAAGTGATCGCTCCCTTTTTCAAGGACTTCCTTTTGCAACCAACTAAGCATTTTGAGCCACCAGCATTTTTACTGGTTGTTTTTCAATAAATCTTGTTTGGTTCACTATTTTGAGTCTAGCACTCATTATTAAAGATACTACAGGTCTCCCTGCATGTGGGACGGCTTTTCTCTACCTTCAGGGCCCATAGCTTGCAATGTCCATCCTTTTAAAGCCCATTTTTAGGCCCTGAAGGCAGAAGAGAGTCCCCTGGGGGAGATGGTGGTGGGGTATAAATGAAGTAAATAAATAAATAAATAAGGCACCAACGCTGAAAACCTAGCAAGCCAAAGTTACAAATCCGCAGAGATAATATTGAATGTGGTCTCCATATTCCTTTGTTCCATTTCTTTCACAGCTGAAAGAACCGTGACAAAACTCTTCTAGGCGAGCAACAAGTCCACTTTCCACTGGGGAAATCTACTGGCAATTAGGTAAACAGCAAGGGCCATGGTTCCTTGCGGTGTCTTTCTCTGTCTAGTGCTCCTCTCTCTGTGAAGCAAGGCAACATAGTGCCTTTCTCAACAGTTCATTGCAAACAATGTATCCTTTTTACATTTCCTCCCCATCCTCTTGAGGAAGCACGCTCTCTGTGTGTGCTTGCAGTATATCATAAAAGGATTCTGCCGGGACACTGTGTTATACTGATTAGCCATCTGCTGAGTTTTCAATATATTCATTCTTCATTATATATTTAGTGTGAGGATACTTATTCCATCAGTTACTGTCTATTTGCTTCTCATGTGCTTTCAGTAGCTTCATAATAAATGGTAAACCTCTCGTCTTGGCAGAGACTGCCTGCTAAGTAATTCTGAGATTAGATTTTCCACTTGAATGGCAACCCGTAAAATTAGGTTCTGCTTCTCACAACCACAGCAGGCGGGTGTTTGATATGCGAGAATACTTATTGTCTTCCCGACCCTGCCGACAATTCCTCAGCTCTCCAAAAATTCACAGGTATTATAAAGTCACTGTGTGCCTGAGAGGGAATATGGGAGGTGTTAACCAAGGAAGAGTTATTCCTTCATACAAAATGATTTGTGATATAACTGCATTTTCCTACCCATCCTCCTTAAGTGTAATGTGAAGCATCCACAGAAATACGACTGGAGCTTTCATTGCTGTAATATCCACAAGCAACCTGCTTAAAAGCCGTATAATCACAGAAATGTAATTTATTCCTTGCTCCCAAAGCCTGATGTATAGCCACATTTTATCTGTAAAGGAATGACATTTCACAACATTAGAAAATTAAATCTTGCTAAAGATGCCAAAGGCTCAATGTAGCTTGCATCTAAGGAGTAAAATTCTGCCTTGGCTTGCAAGAGTTTTCCCAAAGTACTACGTATATTATGCCTCCTACTCCAGCACCAAGCAGCAACACAAATCTCATTAGGTCTCAAGGACTCCCGTAATCGAAATGCTGCTGCCTTCGCTCTCATTCTGAAGACATCCTTACAAGCTCTCTCCCTAGTCGCTGGTACTACCAAGGAAGTGAAGTGTTGCATTCCCCTTGGCCTGTGGAAGATTGCCTTATACATGCTGAAGGGAGTATAATATTGGAGCGAGAATTCCCCTAAAGGAGAACACGGTGTTAAGAGTAAGCTATCTATTGATCTATTGACCACAACTACAACAAAATCCAAGCAATCATTACAAGACCAAGCACAACATGAACCTTCAAGCCTTTTACTTTTTGCAATACAATAAAGGTAGTTCTCATCGTCCATTGACGCCCCCTTGTTGTGGGGGAGGGGCTTGCATACCCTAATGAAGTTGTGAGCTATGCTGGCGGCGGTATAATAGCCACTAGTAGGGCCTCCCATGCCAGACAGGTCACAACCGAAGGGTCTGACAAAGAGCGTCAACGGGCAGAATGGGCTCTCTAGCCTTTTGGTAACCATCCTAAGAGAAGGAAAACTCTGATTTCAAACCCGGACAGATGGTGCTCGTCTAACCCTGTAAGGTCAACCATCTATGAGAAGGAAACTCAAACCAAACCTACGACCTGAGGACCTCGCTGCCACCATCCCAGCTTGCTAGGCCCCGGCAGACGAACCTTTGATTTAAAGGGTGAGGCCAGTTCTGTGTGCGCTGCACTCCACCAGAAAAGTCCATTGCACAGCCTCAAAGGACACATCCAACCTCCTTAGTCATCAACACGCCTGGGTTTGAAACGTGAGTTTTCCTTCTCCTAGGATGGTTGCCAAAAGGCTAGAGAGGAAGAAAGTATCAGAACGCTGAATTTAGAAAGTATTTTGTATTGAATAATTACTCTGAAGGAGTTTCAGGCAAATTAAATAAATCAACCCAAGTCGGGTGCCAAAACTTAACAAAAATTCAATCCCACAATTGAAGTAGCTCACATAGGAATCTTCCCCCTCCTGCTGAGAGAGGTTTTCCCGTGGCACACCAGCTGATTGCAGAACAGCGGTTGGGAAACACGACCCTCTCTAGGACCTGGGGAGGCTCAGGAGGGGATGGGCCGGGCGACGCTCTCCTCCTCCTCCGGAAGGATAGAGTCTATCCTGTGGGCTCACTTCTGGAGGAGGAGGCGGGAACCTGGGCACCTCGGGGAGCCTTTCTCCTGGTTTGCGGCTCTGCCGAGCCCGGCAGAGCCACGAACCAGGAGAACGGCTCCCCACAGGGCCCAGGCCCTGCTTGGGAGCTGGGTTTGTCCGGCTAGCTCCCACTGGGCCAGGCACCACAACTGGAGGACTTCTGGGGCTCCCAGTGCTGCTCGTAGGAGAGAAACTCCAATGAGCTAGGTCAAAGGGATGACCATCCATTTGACCTAGTTCATTGGAGTTTCTCTCCTACGAGCGGCACTGGGAGCCCCACAAGTCCTCCAGTTGTGGTGCCTGGCCCAGTGGGAGATAGCAGCTGTTGTTGACTGCAGCATATACATCAGACCACTGATACGATTTCTTTTCATTTATTGATCTTAGTAGCTTAGTTCAGCTTGTTGTGTGTTTTTGTGTACTGGGCAAGTACCCGTGTGTTCTGTGTTTGTCCGGCTAGTGTCTTCCATCGAGCCCGGCAGAAGACACTAGCTGGCCAAACCCGGTTTCTTGCAGGGCACAGGCCCTGCTTGGGAGCCGGGTTTGTCTGGCTAGCGTCTTCCGGCGAGCCCGGCGGAAGATGCTAGCTAGCCAAACCCAGTTTCCCGCAGGGCCTGTTCCTTGCGGGGAGCCTTTCTCCCGGTTTGCGGCTCCGTCAAGACCGGCGGAGCCACGAACCAAGAGAAAGGCTACCCACAGGGCCCCGCCCCTCCCTCCCCGGTGCGTGGGAAACCACTCTTGGCCTCCCTCCAGCTCCCTGCCCGCCACCACGGCGCCTTCCTTACTGCCTGCTTCGCCAGTCCCAAGTCCAGAGTGCTCTCTGGATGTAGGTGAACTAGAACTCCAAAACTCAAGGTAAATTCCTATTACCTATATGTATTACTTTGTTAGAGTGTCATTTTGTGTCATTTTGGTTGGTGGTGTGCCCCCGGATTTTGAAAATGTAAAAAGTGTGCCGCGGCTCGAAAAAGATTGGGAAACACTGCTCTACTGTATATGTTGCTTGCTAAAGAAAACAACTCTCCTCAATTCAATGAAACTGAAAACAAAACCTGAAAATCTCTAAATACAAGTAGACTGATCTCTTGAGCGGAAGAAGTGTGTGTTTCAGATAAATATGGTTTAAATCTCTGCCTTATTTCTATGGTAGAATTCAGCTTGCACTTGAATTTTATTTTTAACTCCGTGGTGATAAAAATAGGTGCTCTATTTATTTGAAAAGAGAAATGATTTAGCACTTTTCCTGTAGGGCCCTACTGGGGAAAAGATCGTAACAGAGCAATAACAGAGGTTTCCTGGTAGGTGAAAGCGGGGGAAAGATGGTTGTCTCAGAGGATTTACTGTAAAACCACTGTGTATTTCAAGTAGGTGGCATTTTCTTTGCATAAATGGTAACGGCATATGAATCCCACTCGCCGTGCCACTTACAAATGGTGCAATAAACATTTCCTGGAGTCCCATTTGATCAGGGAAGCTTCAAATCCATATACAAACTGAGCCATACCGGTTGCTATGCAATCTGTGTAAATATTTTATGTCAGAATAAGGCTCAAGGGCAAAAATATCTCTTTTGCACACTCACAAAGAACTGTATACATAAAGACATCTACATGCAACCACTTGCTCAGCTGCTTCGAAGTTTTGGGTTGGTGTGCTATCAGTATGCTGATGACACCCAACTTGTTCTGAGGATGGAAGGCCGGCCGGACTCCGTACCCAATAATTTCCAGCAATGGCTCGAGGCTGTTACTGGATGGTTGCGGGCCAGCAGGTTGAGGGTGAATCCAGCGAAGATGGAGATCCTTTGGCTGGGTCGCCCAGGCAGTGGAGATATCCAGTTGCCTACCCTGGATGATGAGGCACTATGTCCGACATCATTGGTCAAGAGTCTGGGAGTCATTTTGGACCCTCTGCTGGCAATGGAGGCCCAGGTCTCCGCTGTTAGCAGAACCGCCTTCTTCCATCTGCGGCAGGCTAGACGGCTGGCCCCCTATCTCTCCAGGGACGAACTAGCTATGGTGATCCAGGCCATGGTCATGTCAAGTTTGGACTACTGTAATGCCCTCTACATTGGCCTACCTCTGTCAGTGATCCGGAAACTCAAGCTAGTGCAGAATGCAGCCGCTAGACTCCTCGCCGGGGCCCTGTCGAGATGTCATATAACAGGGCTGTCCAACTACCGGCCCTGCAGGTGTTTTGGACTTCAAATCCCAGAAATCCTAACAGCTGGTAAACTGGCTAGGATTTCTGGGAGTTGAAGTCCAAAACACCTGCAGGGCCGGCAGTTGGACAGCCCTGTCATATAACACCAATTTCACAGCAGCAGGGTTATATGCTCCCTGTACATTGCTCCAGTGAGCAACCTGGCTGCTGCTCGTTGGACTACTGGGAGCATCTGAACAATCTTCAAAGGCAGCCCCACGTAGAGTGCATTGTAGTAATCTATTCTAGAGGTGACGAGAGCGTGGACCACAGTCTTCAAAGGCAGCCCCACGTAGAGTGCATTGTAGTAATCTATTCGAGAGGTGACGAGAGCGTGGACCACAGTCTTCAAAGGCAGCCCCACGTAGAGTGCATTGCAGTAATCTATTCGAGATGTGATAAGAGTGTGGACCACTGTGAGCATACTCAAGCATGCTCAGTAAGCAATTCTGGAGAAAGGTACTGTTCATCATCCCTGTTGTAAGCAGATGCACACAGGTATAATAAGATAGTCCATACAGAGGTGGGCACACATCCATCACACCTAGGCTCAGCAACAGAGGAAAGACTCTCCCTCCATCCCAACTGCCACTGCCCTGTGCTCAGCAGAACAGAAGAGGCAGTACCTATTGGACAATCTCCTCCAACATTGTCACCCCCTTATCCTTCTGTGTTGTATCTTAATTAGATTTTGCTTATGTTTTGGGTTTTAAGAAGTCCTCTCCTGGATCTAGATTCACTTTCAGCAAAATATGAAGAAAATGCATCCCATTACACCTGCCCCCTCCCCCTGGACTTTTTTGAGCATTTGGGGGCAAAATGCTTTTAAAAATGTACACTTGAGCTATAGCCTGAAATAGTAGTGCTCAAAGGTTAGTTCTCCAGATGTTTTGGACTTCAGCTCCCAGAGAGCCCATCCAGTTTCACCAAAAGTCAAGGATTTGGAGAGCTGAAGTCCAAAACATCTGGAGTTTGTGAATCAGCGGACTGAACTAAGGATATATGATATCATCACTAACTCCAATGGAATACAATGCAATGTTATGTAGCCAAAAGAGTTGTCAGGAAATGGAGCATTTGTGAGTCATGTTATGTGAATGTGTATGGCAAGCCATTCCTGATAGTTTTCAGCCAAACCGCAGTGTTGATGTTGGACGATCTGGCGTGGGAACTACAGAATCATCTTGACCTGCCCCACCTTCTCATTTTATTTGTATTTACTTATACGGTGACTTCCATTTCTCAGATGGTCTTTTTTTTTTTCATTTCCTCCAACTATATTTATTTAACAGTTGTTATTAGACTAAAGACCCTAAGGACTGCAGTGTACTTTATAGAAGAAGAATTAGTATTTTCCAGAGATCATCTTCTGTTTGATGTGGAAGGAAAATATCTGTTCTCTGCCAGGAAAACGTGCTTTGAATAATATATTCTTGGGAAGCTCAGTCTTTGGGCATGCTCAAAACTTTGCCAGTCTTTGCAGTCAAGTGTGCATGGCCATGGCCTCATTGTTTGTCCTTCTTGTGTCCGTTTGGGGATTTTAAAAAGTCTTGAACACAATTCAAACTTTTCAGTTTTGTTCAATTGGATTATGTGAATATTGCTGACACTACAATTACTTTTTTAAAAAAATCTATTTTTGATTCAATACCAGCTAGGAAATGAATTGTGTTGTGCAAGAAAATGTTTTGAAAAGTAAATTACAGTAATTGGCTTACAATAGTGCCAGGGAGTTATTTGAACCAAGGAGTCTAGCAACCAGAAACAGTTATCCGCACTTGACAATAACATAGGCGCTGGCAAGAAGAAAAGGGTGCCAGGTTCTTTTTTCCATCGGCACAGCTGCCAGAAGACCATTTTAATTAACATTTGTCAGGTGACTCAAGGGACCAATATGGCTTCATCTGGATCTATAAAAGCTATCTGAGGCTTTGTAAACTTTAGTCATACTTTGGCTCCTCATTCTGTGAAACTTGCCACTGGAGTGAAGAGAAATCTGTAGCTAACTGGCTCCTCGTTGCTTGTTTGGTCTCCAAACGTGCAGTCCCAAGAAACATTTTGTTCATAAAAACTTTCCTAGGAAAGTGAATATTATTTTGATATGATGAGCAGTGAACATTAACTAGTTATACAATTTTCTAAAATTCCGCTGAGATTCAGTCAGACGTGTAGTGTACCTTTTGTATCCTTCAACATTTCACAGATGGGAACTGGGACGTGCCTGAGCAAGAGACATCAGAGTGTGAGAGAGATGGCAAAAATTATTAATGAAGAAAACACCAGCTAGGAGAGCCATTTATTTTTGTTTGCATCTATAGCAGTAGTTCTCAACCTGTGAGTTCCAATGTGTTTTGGTGTTCAACTCCCAGAAATCCTAACAGCTGGTAAACTGGCTGGGATTTCTGGGAGTTGCAGCCAAAACACCTGGGGACCCACAGGTTGAGAACCACTGGTCTACAGTAGGGGTGGTTAGGTTCGTCAAAAAGCTACAAAAATCGTATTAAATTCGTATTTAGATCACTTCCGAATTAGTTTTTGAAGAGCTTTAAGCAACCCGGAAGTGAATTTGTAGTTTTGAATCCGGGGCCGTTTTCTTTCCGGAATGACTTCGGGCCCTTTAGATGTGGATGGAAGGCATAGGTTTGGAAGCCCACGCCTTCCCTCCAGATCTGGACGGCCCCGCATCAGTATAGAAATGCCAGTCAGTCAGTCAGTAGCCTTTATTTCGGTCAACAAACCATCAGCTAAGTAGGTGAAAGTAGAACAATGGAATACAACATTTAAGAAATTAATAACACCACATTTGGGTTATGATTAATAAAAACAAGTGTCACAATTCACTATCAGTTGAATGACTGTCTTTATAATTTAAAGCAGGAACTGATTGCCAATTAATAATAGGTGTTCTGGGTACTCTTTGTTATACCTTTAGCATTTACAGGTTATTAATGAAGCACTTGCGGCTTTTTGCCGCTGCAAAGAGAAATTTGGCCACCTGTTCCGTTACCCTTATGTCAAGATCAGACAGTAAATAAGTACAGTACCAATTTAGGGTTCTTCCTGGCATTTGGTGAGTAGAGGGGATATTAACCTTAGTCTATCATCCCTGTAAATTATGCAAATAAAAAGTACATGTATTACAGTTTCGATTTTACCCTCCCCGCAGGGGCAAACTCTGTGTTCATAATCAGTCCCTTTGTATCTACTCTCTAGTATGGCTGATTTGAGGGCATTAAATCTGGCCCAACTGAAAGCAATACAAAATTTTGGGATATTTAAATTTTCTAAATATTTGGCATGTCCCAAAGAATTAAATGTTAGTGGAGAGCATGTGGAGCTTGCCAGAGTCCTCGAGGCCTGTTTGTCTATGTCACTGATTCATTCTGCTAAGATTTGCATTGTCTTTTTATGCTCAAAACTGCTCAGTATGTTCTCTGAGAAGCCCATCTGCCTAAGTTTCTGATGTAATGCTTTGATTCGGTGGGACTTAAAGAGGTCTTCTTGAATCAAATATGTATATCCCGCTTCTGGCCCTTTCTACATCCTCTCCATCCAGTATCCTAGGGCCCTTCTCCAAGCTAGTGATTCGAGTGAAGCTGTTCCTGATTCCAATCTTAAAACCGCAGATGGAACGCAATTGGGGACAGCAAACAGTTTTCTGAGAAACCCTGATTGAACTTGTTCTACTTTAAATGTGAAGCCTGTGAGCCATACCGGAATTGCATATAGTAATTGGGCTGTTACCTTTGCTTGGAAGATCTTTGTGTAGAAATGTGGTAAATAAATAGATAAATAAATGTTGGAGCATGCACACAAGAGGGGAAAGGGTTAAACCTTCTCTGGAATATTCAGCTACCGACAGACCTTTGCAGAGAAGTTAAGCCAATGTTTCCCTTTGGAAAAAATGAAGGTAATGGGAAGTAGACTAAGGTACTAGGTGCTGCCTAATGTAGGGCTGACAATTTATTCTTTGGCTTCAAGTGCTCTCTGTATTGGAGAAATTTGGCAGGTAAAGCATTCCTGGCACAGAGATGAAAAGAAGCAGGGAAACTTCTTCAAATCGGGAGGTTCTTAAAAACACAAGACCTCTGTTTGACAACCAGATCCACTGCCAACGGTCACATAACGTTCAACACACCATTGTTCTGTAGGAAGCTGCAGTGAGAAAATATTTAGCACTGCGGGCCAATTACCTACAAAGATGTTGTCGTCAGCCCAGGTGATGCAGGTTGCTTTTGACATGTGTCTTAATTTGGCATGGATTGAGACCAAGTTCCTAGCCAGCCATTGTTCCTCTGCTGCTTAAGCGGGAAAGTGCTGTCAAGAAGAGATAAAAGAAGCCACTTCAAGGCTCATTAACAAAAGGAATCCTCTAGAACAGTGTTTCTCAACCAGTGTGCCGTGGCACACTAGTGTGCCGTGAGTGATCATCAGGTGTGCCGCGAGAAAAGCTGTCTGCCCCCCTTCCTTCCCCCCTCCTCCTGCCGAACTCCTGCTGCTTGGGGGAGGAGGAGGAAGGGCCGGGCGGTGGTGAAGAAAAAGAAGAAGGGGCCAGGGCACCGCCTCCTTCGGCCATTTCCCCAGCGAGCCTCCAATCCACCATGACTCCCACCATGACTCTCACCCCTCGCTCGCTGAAGTCGCGCAGAGGAGGAGCCCCGTCCACTGAAGCCCGTCCACCACTCATGCTCCTCCTCTGTGAGATAGCTGAAGCCGGGGGTGGGGGCAGGGCATGGCACCCTCCCCCACCCCCCGGCTTCAGTGCTCACACAGCTTCGCCAGCCTTGAGGGAGCAGTGCCAAGCCAGCAGTGGCAGAGCCAGCACAATGCTGGCTTGGCACTGCCCCCTCAAGGCTGGTGAAGCTGTGGGAGAACTGAAGCTGGAGGGGAGGGGGCGTGGCATGGCACGGCCTGGCTCCTCACCCTCCCCCAGCTTTGGCACTCCCAGCAGCTGCTCCCAGCAGGCCACCATCCCCCAGCCATTCTTTACTGTGTTAAAGTGTCATTTTGTGTCATTTTGGTTGGTGGTGTGCCCTGATGACCTGGATTTTTCATGTTAAAAATATAATGTGCTGAGATAAAATGAGCTAAAAAAGGTTGGGAAACACTGCTCTAGAACAGGGCTGTCCAACTTCTACCGGCCCAAATATGAATTTTTACCATCACTGATGACCTGGGGGCCGTATGGTCTGCCCCACCCCCGCCCCAGTCAAATATAATCTTTTACTCCGCCCCGGCATACTTACTACTCATAAGAGGCATCCATACAGTCAAATATAATCTTTTACTGAGATAAAATGCAGGGTGGGCATTCAAAAGGGGCATCCGTACAGTCAAATATAATATTTTACTAACATTAAATGCAGGGTGGGCATTCAAAAGGGGCATCCATACAGTCAAATATAATCTTTTACTAACATTAAATGCAGGGTGGGCATTCAAAAGGGGCATCCATACAGTCAAATATTATCTTTTACTAACATTAAATGCAGGGTGGGCATTCAAATACACAATTACATAATAATAACATAAAGATTATAATAACATAAACCTTCCCAAACGCGCGGAATCCAGGAGCAGCCAGACCACGAGCAGAGGCGACAACCGACCGAGGCAGCAGCCGGGAAGGTACAAATCACGTCTGCGTGGGCCGCAGGGATTAAGTAGCCGAGATTTTGGCAGCAGGGTATCACGAGACTACGGAAGCCACACAGGATTTCGCTCTCAACGCAGGCGAGATTTCGCGTTGAGAGCGAAATCCCGTGTGGCTTCCGTAGTCTCGCGATACTTGCTCCCAAACCCGGAAGTGGGTAATTTTTAAAAATATTTTAATTTAATTTATTTTTTATTTTTATTTTTTATTAAAAAGCTTAGGGGGGCATAGGGAAGGGGCTGGGGGGCCGCAAACGGCCCCCGGACCGCCAGTTAGACAGCCCTGCTCTAGAAGCCTTTGTCGCATCATTCCCATTTTCAGGTTTCTTCTGGTGGAATAAGGAGTATGAAGGGCGAGGAGACCCAGGCATCTGTCCTTCTTCGGTCCATGGCTCATAACCATTCAGTCAATCTTTTGGTCCCCCTATATTTCTATATTGATGTTGTCTATATTTCATATATTGATGTTGTCTATATTGATGTTGTCATTTATTAATGTATCTATTATTTATTAAAGCTCCTTATAAATGCTTTAAAAGAATTAAAACAGATAGAGATAAACAAGGAGGATGTTCTCATATGCCTTACTAAACTAAATGTCAACAAATCACCAGGTCCAGACGGCATCCACCCCAGAGTTCTTAAGGAACTCAAGTGTGAAATTGCTGAACTTCTAGCTAAGATATATAACCTTTCTCTAAGATCAGGCACTGTACCTGAGGACTGGAGGGAGGCAAATGTACACCGATCTTCAAGAAAGGAGCAGAGGTGATCCATGAAATTATAGACCAGTCAGTTTAACCTCAGTTCCAGGCAAAGTGATGGAAACCATTATTAAAGAAAAAATTACTAGGCACATAGAAGAACAGGCATTGCTGAAAGAAAATCAACATGGTTTCTGCAAAGGCAAATCATGTCTTACTAACTTGTTAGAATTCTTTGAGGGTGTAAATAAACACATAGATAAAGGGGACCCAATTGATATTGTTTACCTTGACTTTCAAAAGGCTTTTGACAAAGTCCCTCACCAAAGGCTCCTAAATAAGCTCTTCAGCCATGGAATCAGGGGACAGGTCTTGTCCTGGATTGGAACCTGGCTAAACTGTAGGAAACTGGTTGTGGGGGGTCGGGAGCAGGTGAGGGTTTTGCCCTCCTTTCTGCTAGAGATCCCCGTGTACAACTAGTGGGCCACTGTGTGACACAGAATGCTGGACTAGATGGGCTGAGGCCCGATTCAGCATGGCTCTTCTTATGTTCTTATGTTCTTATGTTCTAAACAAAGGGTGGTAATAAACGGACATTTCTCTGGGTGGAAAGAGGTGAGAAGTGGCGTACCCCAAGGTTCAGTTTTGGGTCCGTTACTTTTTAATTTATTCATTAATGATCTGGATGTAGGAGTGAATTCTAAGGTAACAAAGTTTGCAGACGACACTAAATTGTTCAGGGTAGTTAAAAATGAAACTGATTGTAAAGAGCTCCAGAAAGATCTCTCGAAATTGAGTGAATGGGCAACAAAGTGGCAAATGCATTTTAACCTAAACAAGTGTAAAGTCATGCACATCGGGGCAAAGAACCCCAACTACACTTATCAACTGATGGGGTCAAAGCTTTCCGAGACAAACCAGGAAAGGGATCTTGGGGTTTTGGTGGACAGCTCAATGAAGATGTCAACCCAGTGCGCTGCAGCAGTGAAAAAAAGCAAATTCTATGCTAGGCATGATCAGAAAGGGAATCGAAAATAGGTCAGCAAATGTTGTATTACCTCTCTACAAATCGATGGTAAGGCCACATTTGGAGTACTGTGTACAATTCTGGTCTCCGCACCTTAAGAAGGATATAACGGAACTGGAAAAGGTACAGAAAAGGGCAACAAGAATGATCCAAGGGATGGAGCGGCTCCCTTATGAAACCAGGTTGCAACGCCTTGGTCTTTTCAGCCTTGAAAGACGGCGTTTAAGAGGTGACTTGATCGAAGTGTATAAAATCATGCATGGGATAGAAAAGGTGAATAAAGAAAAAATATTTTCTTTGTCACAAAACACTAGGACTAGAGGGCACTCCCTGAAGCTCCAAGGTAGGAAAATTAGGACTAATAAAGGGAAATATTTCTTCACCCAGAGGGTCATTGGGTTATGGAACTCACTTCCAGAAGAGGTTGTGACAGCTGTCAGCCTGAACAACTTCAAGGCAGGATTAGACAGATTCATGGATACCAAGTGTATCGGTAGTTACTGAAAAGGACATTCAAGTGCCACCTCGGAGTTGGTTGAGGTAGGCAGGATGTCCCTGGGTACTGGTTGTGGGGGATCGGGAGCAGGTCAGGGTTTTGCCCTCCCTTCTGCTCGAGATCCCCGTGTACAACTGGTGGGCTACTGTGTGATACAGAATGCTGGACTAGATGGGCTGAGGTCCGATTCAGCATGGCTCTTCTTATGTTCTTATGTTCTTATAAATGACATTAAAATACCAAGCTGCGTCCCTAGGGGAGCTCCCCTTTAAGTGCCTTGAAATATACTATCGGTAAAGAGGAAATGGTTTTCTACAATAATATTGTGTTTCTGATGTTTATGTCTAGGTAAAGCTTGGTGAAATAACTAGACAAGGTAATCTAAGTTTTATAAGGTTAACTGAGCCAGAGGCACTCCTCGAGCACACAAAGGGAAGGGTTTCCATATGAATAAAATCTCATAGCACATAATAGAGGAAGTGCGAATACATGCTATACCCCCTCCTACCTGCACAGTTCACTGCTATTTCTGACCTGACACTTATAAAAGCCTATAGCTCTCTTTATTACAAAGCCCAGAAGAGTGGCATTGGCCAGGAATCTAAAATCACTGCTTTAGTGTTTTTAAATTTGAAGTTGAATATATTGAAAAACAGGTTGTTGCAGTTGCTGCCTTTCACTGTTTTTGTTTTATTTTACATTTTCTCACCTTCCTAGGAAGCAACTTCTTATATAGGGAAGAAAAAGGGAAGTATATGAGGGCACAGGAGGAATCTAGCAACTTGTTCCAGACTCAATTATTTTTGGCTGAGCTTTGGTGGATTTCAGTCTATTTCAGATGGACTATTGAAGTGCAGAACTGAAGGCATAGCTTATTTAAATGTAGTTACAATTGTATCTTTCCATATGCTGTTACAGTCAGATCCTACCCCTCATGACTGAGCAACCATGCTTAAATATCTGTGTCTTGAGTGTTGTACTCCACCAATACATCTAAAAAGTGGACTAAAAGCCCTCAAATTTAAAGAGGACGTGTGGCGAGAACTCTGTGATGAAGTATCGAGATCAGCTTATAGGCTATTTGTGGAAACCTATGAGCATGCTATCATTGAGGCAAAAGAATTATACTATGCCTCTTTGATAGCGCCTGCTAGCTCACGCCCGGCTCAATTGTTTAAGGTAATTCGATCCTTGGCGATGGTCCCTACCATCCCAAAAAGTGATGATCAGGCCTTAACTGCTGAGGTTTTCCAGAGCCATTTTGCAGACAAGATCTCTCTCCTTCAGCAGGACCTCCCAGCCACGATTGATACAGTAAGATAACTTGCTACTCTGTGGCCACTCGCTGGGCCCACCCTTGACCAGTTTACACCTCTGGACATAGAGGCTGTTGATAGGTGCACTGTGTCCAAATTTGGTATCAATTCGCCCAGTGGTTTTTGAGTTATGTTAATCCAACAAACGAACATTACATTTGAATATATACAGTGTGTATGTGTTTGTGTGTGTGTGTGTAGGTTTTGCTATATACAGAAAAAAGGAGTTCTGTATTTAATCTAAGCATGGAATACATTATTTTGAAATGAAAATATCATTCTAATGGAATGATATGAAAGCACATAGACCAGACCTGGAAGCATCAGAGGTTAAGCCAGTGGTTTTGTAAAAATACATTTTAATATGTGTATTTGTGGTATTTTTACAATGCTTATGTGTTTTAATTAATCTGTAACCCGCCACGAGGAGAGGCGGGTAAGGAAGAAAATTGTTGTTGTTATTATTTGATACATAACAAGATTAGTACACAACAAACAAGATCACTATGCTTGGCTTTTGTATTTGATCACACATCAGACACTTCCCAAGTGTCTAGGACTGTGTGATGTATTGGCGAATAATGCATGCAGATCCAAGTAGTGTGGCCTTTTACAGCTGACAGATGGCCATTTTGTCAGCGCTGATTGTTTTGAGGGCAGGCCAAACTCTTTAGGCACTGTACCTAAGACCTCATTATTATTATTATTATTAATATTAATATTATTAGGTAAGGTTTTAGCTGGAAAGCTAGGAGAGAAAGAATAATATTCTATTCAATTCCATTTACAGATTTAAAAGAAATATAAGGGAGAAAGACCCAGATCATCCATTACTGCATTTAATGGGTATCTGGACATCAAATTTCGTCTGCTCTTTGAAGCTAGGCAGGGTCAGCGTTGGTTAGTTCTTGGATAGGAGGTTATCAAGGAATACAGTCCTTGGATAGAGACTGTCAAGGAAGACACTGTAAGTTCAATTTCAGAGGTAGGAACTGGCAAAATCACTTCTGAGACTGGATCTACAAAGCCATATAATTCAGTTTGGAATTGCATTTTATGGCCAGTTTAGACCATATAATGCAGTTTAACTGCATTGGACTGTAGTGTGGATCCAGTCTGAGTATTCCTTGCCTACGAAAACCTTATGGAATTTATGGGGTTGTCATGAGTCAACAGGCAACTTGAAAGCAGGCACACAGAGAGATTGGTTAGTGGCCAGAAGGAAGATCTCCTATGGTATGTGACTACTTTGTTCTCTTGGATCATCTAAAACTCTCTGTTCTTCATGCCTTTACTTTGTATGCTTTGGATTATGTCGGTTAATCTTGGGAGGATTAGCTGGAATTTATTAGAGGAAGACAGTTGGATTCGATAGTTTACTGGTCTGTTCGAAGTCTGATTGAATGGCAGTAGAAACTGTTGAAAAAAAATTGGCTATGTAAATGCTTGCAAACAGAAATTGGAAACAAGTCAGTTTGCAGACTGATAAGAAGTTACCAAACATGTACTTCCAAATCAGTACTGAAAGTAGAATGCAATTATGGTTTAGTAGCTTCTCAGAATATTGTGACACAGTTTTCCAAACAAAGATGAATACAAGCATGTGCATGTTGGTGGCATTATTTACATAGCAAAAATGTATGTTAGGAAGCATTTTGAGCTACCATCATCATAATCCCTATCATCATCTCTTTTCTGACAGTCCCTATGGATTGGAGTGGGGAACAGCAGACTAAAATTTATTTATTTATTTATTTAGCACATTTGTATACCGCTCCCTCTCAGAGACTCGGGGCGGTTCACAAGTAGCGGATTGAATGCCAGCGGCATCATAAAAACAGCATTCAAAACAGTTAAAAACATTGGCAAATAGATTAAAAACATGACAATAATAATAATAACATTAAGTCCCCAAGATAAAACATAATATTTATTTATTTATTTATTTATTCGGACTTAATTAGTCGCCACTCCCATATGGCTCGGGGCAACTTACACAAGCAGAACAACAATACAACAGGTGTATTAAACATTAAAACATTAAACATTGAAATCACAAATTAAAACAACAGTTCTAAAAGGGATACAGCGTTAAGAGGGCCGATAGTTGTTGATAGAGCCACCAAGTTAAGATCCGAATGCCTGTTGGAACAACAGAGTCTTACAGGCCTTCCTGAAAGCCAGAAGACTCGGAAGCGCACGAATTTCAACAGATAGCGCATTCCAAAGAGTCGGGGCAATAACAGAAAAGGCCCTCCTCCGCGTCACAGTCAAGCGGTAGGACTTGTGGCTTGGAACCGTCAGGAGGCTCTGGGTCTCTGAACGCAGGGGTCTGGAGGGACAATATGGGATGAGGCGGTCCCTGAGGTACACTGGCCCCAGATCATGCAAGGCCTTATAGGTCAATACCAACACTTTGAAGGTGATCCGGCATTCCACTGGGAGCCAATGCAGTTCGCGGAGGATCGGCGTAATGTGGCAGCTTGATGGAACACCTGCCAGCAGCCGAGTTGCAGCGTTCTGCACCAGCTTCAACTTCCGGATCACCGACAGAGGAAGGCCAATATAAAGAGTGTTACAGTAGTCCAGCAATAAATGGATACATAACACAGTTAAAACATGAACATTAATTAAAACAATAAATTAAAATGCAACAATTAATTAAAATAACCAGTTAAAATGCAACAATTTAAAAGCATACATATGAGATTCATAATTATATAACCCAGGGCTGTCCAACTGGCGGCCTGCGGGCCGTATACGGCCCCAACCCCTTCCCCACGGACCCCTACCCTCCTGCAAGATATCTGCTTTTTAAGATTTTTAAATAAAAAATTTAAATATTTTTTGAATATTTTTTTCGAATATTTTTTCGAATATTTTTTATTTATTTTTTCACGGCGGGGGGTGAGGGGTGGAGGAGCAGACTCCCTTCCTCCTCCTCCTACTTCCCCCCCTCCCCCCTCTCCCTCCCTCCCTCCTCTCTCTCTTTCCCCCTTTCATTCCTTCCCCCTTCCACCACCTGAAAGAAAGAGGGAAGGAGAGAGTGCACTGAGCGAGAGGGGGTGTGGCCAGAGCCAAAAAGGGGCGGGCCGAGTTCAGAGCGCGCGGGGGGTGCTCATCCATTCCCTTTCCAGCTTCCTCCTCTTCTGAGGCTTTGTGCCAAGTTTGGTCCTGATCCATCATTATTTGAGTCCACAATGCTCTCTGGATGGAGGAGAACTACAACTCCCAAACTCAAGGTTCAGTACTTTCTGTTGCTCTCATGAGAGTTTAGGTTTGATTCAACATGGCTGAGGAATGCTTTGATTGTATTTTCCCCTTATGGCAGAAGGAGATTGGACTGGATGGCCCTTGGAGGTCTCCTATTCTAGAAACCCATTGTAATTATTATTATTATTATTATTATTATCATCAGAGGCTGAATGGCCATCTGTGAGGAATGCTTTGATTGTGTTTTCCCCTTATGGCAGAAGGAGATTGGACTGGATGGCCCTGGATGGTCTCCTACTCCAGGAACCTGTTGTTGTTATTATTATTATTATTAGCAGAGGCAGAATGAATATTATGCCTTATCATTCAGGGTTATAGGCCTGTGTGGAAGGGCCTTGGCTTCTTATTTGACTTCCTTTCCACACATCTGAATAAAATCCCATGTTATTTGCTTTAAACCAGATTATATGAGTGTGGACTCCGATAATCCAGTTCAAAGCAGGTATTCTGGGTTATATGGCTGTGTGGAAGGGCCCTGAGGCCACACTGAAATATAATCCAGTTCAAAGCAGGTTTTGTGAGGTTTCCTGCCTGGATATTCTGAGTTATATGGCTGTGTGAAGGGCCCTGAGTCCACACTGCAATATAATCCAGTTCAAAGCAGGGACTGGGACTTGAGACTGGGATTTTGGTGTTCATCTCTATATCCAAGTCAAAGCCCCGGTGTCCTCCACAGACACCTCCAGGCGGGAGAGAGAGCGAAGCCGGGGAGGGCGGAGCCGGGAGGGGCGGAGCCAGGGAGGGGCGGGGCTGGGGGTGGAGCTGGGGGGCGGGGCAGGGTGGATCCGGGAGGGGCGGAGCCGGGGCGGAGGCAGACCCTTCGGCCCCCCAGGTCATCAGTAACCGGAATTCCGGCCACAGGTCCGGTAGAAGTTGGACAGCCCTGATATAACTTATAATTTAAAAACCATCTGGATAGGCTTTAATATTAAGAAAAAATTGACTGGAAATACTAACACTGAAAATACAACATGTTTAACCTTTGGAAGAAAGCCCTTTTGTTTGCCAACCATGCTGTTGGGAATAGGCTATGGTAGTTCGCCTCAGATCTTGGCTTCCTACTTCTTCTGTGGCCCTACCCTCTTCATCAATCTTGAATGTTTTGGATTCTTCCATCAGACTTGCTCCAAAGACACCATTAGAAGACTCATCGATGCCTGGGATGTCTCTGGAATGTATTTATTTATTTTATTCAGTGTGTTTATACCCTGCCCTTCTCACCCCCAAAGGGGACTCATGTATGGATACTCATGTCTCCAGGCTGGCTAAACAATTCCCCTTACTTACTTTAAGGTCCTTGGATATTTATACACCTTTCAAGGTAGAATACAAGAGTGTATTGTCTAGGATAGGAGGGAGGAGAAGTAGCCAACACCCACAGAGTTTGAGGTTCACTGTCTCCATTCCCAACCTTAAGCTAGAACATCTTCTCATCTTCATGCTCTATCTGAATCTTCTGATCAAGCTGTTCAAGAGAGGCCATCTGACTTCTAGTTTGATGGAATCCCATCATTCTTCTGACTTACCTGAATGTGTCCCTGCTTCTCTGCAAGAGAAGCCCGCAGAGGAAATTCGTTTCATTAGTAGTGTGTCAGAAGAAGCGATTCTCCACTCATCTCCTAGGGTTACTCTGAAGGCCCCTCACGTTCTCATGTGACCTTTGGCTGCTTGTCTGGAAGGTAGCTTTTTTTTGGTAAGCATTATATCCTCCAGATGGGAAGGAGAACTATGTCCTCCAAGAGTTTGTTCTCCATACTTTTATTTTCATACAGATAGAGTGGTTCTTCAGCTCAATATATCATTCCAGCCCAAGGTAGTTTCTCCCTTCCACCTTTCTTAGAATATTGTATCACCTTCTCTAAGGTGGAATCCTGCTTCTTACTTGGCGCACTCCCTACATTCTCTACTTGCTTGACAACTCTCTAACTTTCTACTGTGTGAGCAGCCATTGCACTTTAACCATGTTTACCAGAGGTGTTCCTCTACCAGACATCTGCAGAGCAGCTACTCAATCTCAACCTTGATGCAAGATCTAAATCAGGATTTTCTCCACTGCTTGTTGATCTCCAATTTGAGTGAGTTTCAGAGGTAACAAAGAAGAGGTTGCTTAACTGTGTTGTTCTTTGCATGGCCTTCTGTGAACTTGTAAAATGCCACCCATGCTCCCGTCATGGTGCCCTGCTCTCCCTATTTCCTTGGCCACTGCTGTGGTAGCCAAGGAATTGAGGAATCAAATGGAAATCATACTCACCCTGAAGAAGGGCGAGACTACTGCTAAAGTGCTCATTTCTCAGGTCAGGAGGTTCAGGATGATGAAGTGCTCAGGTAACGCCATTTGTGTGAACACAAAGATGACCACTTGAAGAACTGAAATTACAGGTAAGCACCCTGTTATTTTCAAGCAGTAAAAATGTAACATTTTTGAAAGTATACACTGGATGCAAGGTTCCTGTCTGCAAGATTGACATTAGCAAAGATTTACACCTCTACTACCAAATAAATACCTCTCCGTTGGTGCCCCCTTGTTGTGGGGGAGAGGCTTGCATAACCTAAGTTGTGAGCTATGCTGGTGGTGGCTTGGGGGGAAGGGGTAGGTATTCCCACAGTTTACCAGGCTTATAGGGTACCCTAATGACGTTGTGAGCTATGTTGGTGGTGGCATAATAGCCACCAGCAGGGCTTCCCATGCCAGACAGGTCACAACCGAAGGGTCTGACAAAGAGTATCAAAGGGCAGAATGGGCTCTCTAGCCTTTTGGCAACCATCCTAGGAGAAGGAAAACTCTGATTTCAAATCCAGGCAGATGGTGCTCATTTAACCCTGTAAAGTCAACCATCTAAGAGAAGGAAACTCGAACCAAACCTACGACCTGAGGACCTCGCTGCCACCATCCAAGCTTGCTAGGTCCCAGCAAACCTTTGGTTTAAAGAGTGAGCCCAGTTCCGTGCACGCTGTGCTCCACCAGAAAAATCCATTGCACAGGCTTGAAGGATACATCCAACCTCCGAATCATCAACGTGCTTGTAGAAAGCGTGGGATGAGTCCTTCCTGAATCTTCGTTTGCGAAGAAAAGTCAAGGGAAGGAAGGAATACATTTATACTAAATCACACAATTTTTGTTGAAAGTCACAAGCTTTTAAAATTCATATACAAATAGCCAATGTTTTTCTTTGAGATAGCTTTGACAGCAAACATATGTTTTAGACAGAGCTGCACTTAAAGTGTGTAAAACAACTTGGCACCAGCCTGCTTTTACTTTCGATGAGCAGCTCTGCTAAAAATAATACCACTACTGAAAAAGCTGATGTTGCTGTCTGATGTGGAACTCCAGTGGTTACAAACTGAATAATATGTATTCAAAGAAGATACTATTAGAAATAATGTTAAGCAATCAACGTCCATAATTCTGATGGGAATTCTTGTACTAGCTGCTGCTGCTGTTGTTTATTCATTCAGTCACTTCCGACTCTTCATGACCTCATGGACCAGCCCACACCAGAGCTCCCTGTCGGCTATTGCCTCCACCAGTCCCTTCAAAGCCAAGGCAGTCACTTTAAGGATAATATCCATCCATCTTGCCCTTGGTAGGCCCCTCTTCCTTTTCCTTCATATCCCCCCAGTATCACTGTCTTCTCCAAGCTTTCCTGTCTTCTCATCATGTGGCCAAAGCACTTCATCTTTGCCTCTAATATACTTCCCTTCAGTGAGAAGTTGGGCTTTATTTCCCAAAGTATGGACTGGTTGAATCTTCTCGCAGTCCAAGGTACTCTCAGAATTTTCCTTTAGCATCATAATTCAAAAGCATCATAAATCCGGAGATCTATCTTCCTTTGCTCAGCCTTCCTTATGGTCCAGCTCTCACATCCATAAGTTACTTTAGGGCAGGGGTGCTCATTATGGTGATCGGGAGCGCCTAGGTGATCTTCGGCCCTCTTCCAGGTGATCTTTGGGCCTCACCAGCCAGATGGCGTGCCCCTGCCATGCGCGCGCACGTGCGCTCTCGCCACCACCTTCGCGGGGCTTCTTTTGCCAAATTGAGGCTTTAGTGGGTGGGCCATGGCGCTCGTCTTGTCACGCACAGTGTGGTGACATGACCGCCCATTGGTTGCTGCTGGGGGGGGGCGGGATCAAGGCGGAGGCATGCGCATGGATAGGATGCGAGGCTGTGGGAGGGATGGAGGGAATGTGTGTGTGTGTGTGTGTGTGAGAGAGAGAGAGAGAGAGAGAGAGAGTCAAGGAGAGAAGAAAGAAATCCGGAGAACTTTTTCGGATCCTTTTGGCAGGCAGGCATGCGCTGGAAGGAGAGAGGGAGCGAGAGAGAGAGAAAGGCGAAGGAGGCCGGGCAAAGTGGGGCAAAGCCAAGCAAGCCCCGCCGCCAACCCTGCTGCTGTCCTCGGGACTCCCATTCCAAGCCGAGACCTGGGCAAGCGAGCTGTGTGGGGCTGCTTTCTTTCCTTGTTTGGGGGCGAGGAGGGAGGGCTCCGCCGTGTTCCTGGGGCTGAACCTGAGGAGGAGGGGGCTGCGGGGATGGAGACTCCACTTGCTTCTGCTGCTTGTGCCCTTGCCGCCTTTCTCTGCCTCGCCCTCCCTCGAAGGAGAAAAGTGGTGAGGGCCCACGGGGGGGGGGGGGGAGGGGGGTGGCTCTTCAGAGCTGGCTAGGAAGAGCCACCCCCCCTCTCTCTCTCTCTCTCCCCCGTGGGCATGGACTGCCACCAGTGGGAGGGGTCTTCCTTCCTGCCAGCCGTCCTTTCTGAGTGACACCCTCGAAAGGAAGGAAGGAAGGAAGGGCGCCCCCCCCCCGCTGTATCTGTCACTTTGGGGAAGCACCTCTTCCACTCTTCCTTCTCCTGCCCAGGTAAGGAAGCCTCGAGGGCGGAGTGAGGGGTGGGAGGCTGCCGTGGGGAGGCTCCAGCCTCACGTGGGTCCCTCTCTTGGTTGAGTTTCCCGGCCCAGGCAGCAGCCAGGCAGCCTCTCTTCCCAGCCCTGCGCCATCCGAGCCGCTGCCGAAGCCATATCTGGCCGGAGCGCTGGCGGGTGCGCCTATAAATACCCTTCTACTGCGTGCGAGGGAGGGGCCTGCTGTGCACGCAAGACGCAGGACGGGATGGGGACTTCCTGCTTGGCAAAAGCACGCAGCAGTAAGGAGGAAGGCAACGAAGACATCAAGAGACCGTGCGCGCGCAGGCAAGGAGGATCCCCTTCCCGGGTGCGCGCGGCGGCAAGTTCGTGGGCAGGCAAGAAAGAAGCCCCACGCGGACAGAAGGCTGCAGTAGGAGCATGCGCGCGCTCGTGCGCGTGCACGCTCACATGCACAACAGGTGATCTTTTCAACTTGATTGTTCATATAGTAGCTCGCATGATGAAAAAGTGTGGGCACCCCTGCTTTAGGGGATACCATTGCTTTAACTATGTGGATCCTCGTTGCCAGTGTGATGTCTCTACTCTTCACAATTTTATTGAGATTGGTCACTGCTCTCCTCCCAAGAGGTACATGTCTTCTGATTTCCTGGCTGCAGTCTGGGTCTGCAGTCATCTTAGTACCTAGAAATACAAAGCCTGTCACTGCTTCCTTGTTTTCTCCCTCTATTTGCCAGTTATCAATCAGTCTGGTTGCCATACTTATACTAGCTAGTGTAACAATAGTTGCACAAGTCATTGCATTTAGCAGACATTTTATCTGTCATTTCCAGTGCAGTTGGTGGTTTTGCACTTGATGGGAAGTTCATGGTCCATTCCCAATGGAGGAGCGGAATGATATGATGCCCAATGTGCAAATGTGGTATCCAGTGTAATTCACCTATCTCGGCATTATTTCACGAATGAAGGTTCTTAGGAAGGACTCATCCCATGCTTTTTACAAGTGCGTTGATGACTAGAAAGGCCAATCTGAGATAGGCAAGTTTGGTTGCAGAAAGCACAGCAGAAAGTCTCCTTGGGTGATGTTGTTTCCAAGTTGCTGTTCTTTCTGCATTGTCGTTTTCCTTCGAGACCCATTTGGCGTGTCTTCTTGAAAGAGGCCGCAGCATTGTGGATAGTGCCTCTCCATGCCTCCCGATGTGAAGCCAGGATGGACCATTGTTGGTGACCAATCTGGCTGAGCCTGAGATGTTGTTTCAGGGAGTGCTTATATCTCTTTTTGGGGGCGCCTCTCTTGCGCTGACCCATGGCGAGTTCACCATAGAGTAGTATCTTTGGGAAGCGGTGCTCCTCCATCCTAGAGACGTGCCCTGCCCAGCGCAGCTGAGTTCTCAATAGGATGGCCTCAATGCTGGTGAACCCTGCTTGCTCAAGGACAACAACATTCATCACATAGTCGGTCCAGTGTACATTTAGGATTGTGCGAAGACAGCACTGATGAAAGTGTTCGAGGAGTCGTAGGTGTTGGCAATAGGTGACCCATGTTTCAGACCCATAGAGCAGAATAGACAGTACAATAGCTCTGTACACACTGATTTTGGTGCTTTGCCTCAGGTGCTTGTTGCTCCAGACACTTTTGTGAAGCTTTCCGAATGCAGTATATGCCTTTGCTAATCTGTGATCTATCTCTTTGTCAATTTTGGCATCTGAAGAGATGATGCTTCCCAGGTAGGTGAACTGTTGAACGGACTTAAGCACAGATTTGTCTATGCTGACGTGGGGATGATGTTGTTCTTCCTGTGGTGCGGGCTGGTAGAGGACTTCCGTTTTCTTCAGGCTGACTTCCAGCCCAAACAGCTCTGCAGCTGCTGCAAAGCAGGATGTGAGGCGCTGCAGGGCTGCTTCTGAATGGGCGACAAGGGCAGCATCATCAGCAAAAAGCAGCTCACGGACTAGATAGTTTAGAGTCTTAGTGTGAGCCCTCAGACGGCTTAAGTTGAACAAGCTACCATTAGTACAATAGCGTATATATATTCACCTATATATTTCTGCTATACGAAATGTGCATAAGGGGTAGTCAACATGCTTGTATTCTTGTTTGTTTAACCATGGCAGTAGAATTAAAGAGTTACAGGGGACCTTGGTGTTGGGAAACATGAGGAAATCATACTAAATCTGCCAAGCAGACTGAGCAAATTGCCAAGATGGATGTTGAACCCATGCCCACCCACCTACAGGATCCAGCAGGGGAAAGAATTTAGCTTAACTCTCTTTATAAAACATACAATTACATATTTACAAATCTGTTATGTGCCTCCAAGTCAATGCTAACCCTATCATAAAATTTTCTTGGCAAGATCTGTTCAGAAGAAGTTTGTTTTCACCTTCCTCTAAGACTGGGAAAGTGTTACGTGCTCAAGCTCACCCATGGCTTGATGGGGATTTGAAACCTGGTTTCTACAGTTCTAATCTAACACTGCAACAACTATACCATGGTACCCACTTACTTATAAATACTCACGCATAATCAAATACATAATTTTGAGGAGAAAAGAGAGTGAAAAGAAAGTGACTGCATGTTAGAAAAAGGCAGGAAGTGAGTGGGTGTAGTTTTTAAAAAATCTGGAAAGTACTCCAAATACACGGTACGCCTAAATGTATATAATGCATTCTGAAAAGTAATTGTATAATCCTGGAGTGGTTGCTAAATCTAGCATTGTAGGGCAATGAATCCAAAAATAGAGTATTTCTCACAAGTGGCAAAGGAAGATCACAGACCTCCAGGAATTTGAGCAGGGTAGTTTATTTATTTATTTATTTACTGTATTTATTTACTGTATTTGTATTTATTTATTTATTTACTGTATACAAATACAGTAAATAAATAAATAAATGTTGTTGCTGCTACTACTGCTACCTAAAGTGTCTTAGTTGAGATGCAATGGAAAAATGTGATTAATTATCAATAAATCTTTATTCGTGGCTTATCGAGAAGAGAAGAGGTGCTGTTTCCATGCACAAGGCTCATGCCGTGCTTACTGGTGGCTCCTCGTATATCAGCGGGTCAAGAAATCCATTCTAGGTTTAAGTGTAGAATTTAAAGGAACTATCTGAGGTGCTGAAACTATTGTAGAAGGAAGTAGCTCCTTCAAAATAGCTTTGGCTAACACAATACCACTTATCTGGATGTCTCCAGCTGCCACTAGACCAGTGGTTCTCAACCTTCCTAATGCCGTGACCCCTTAATACTGTTCCTCATGTTGTGGTGACCCCACAACCATAAAATTATTTTTGTTTCTACTTCAGAATTGTAATTTTGCTACTGTTATGAATCGTAATGTAAATATCTGATATGCAGGATGTATTTTCATTCACTGGACCAAGTTCGGTACAAATACCTGGTACACCCCAATTTGAATACTGGAGGGGTTGGGAAAGTGGTTGATTTTGTAATTTGGGAGTTGTAGTTGCTGGGATTTATAGTTCACCTACAATCAAAGAGCATTCTGAACTCCACCAATGCTGGAATTGAACCAGACTTGGCACACAGAACTCCCACAACCAACAGAAAATACTGGAAGGGTTTGGTGGGCATTGACTTTGAGTTTTGGAGTTGTAGTTCACTACATCCAGAGAGCACTGTGGACTCAAACAGTGATGGATCTGGACCAAACTTGGCAGGAATACTCAATCTGCCCAAATGTAAACACTGGTGGAGTTTGGGGGGAAAAGACCTTGACATTTGAGGGTTGTAGATGCTGGGATTTACAGTTTACCTACCATCAAAGAGCATTCTGAACCCTACAAATGATAGAACTGGGCCAAACTTCCCACACAGAACCCCCCCCCCCCATGACCAACAGAAAATATTGTGTTTTCTGATGGTCTTTGGTAACCCCTATGACACCCCCTCGCGACCCCTCTAGGGGTCCTGACCCCCAGGTTGAGAACCGCTGCACTAGACTCATGCACATTTCAGGGCAATTAATCAATAGGTGATGCATCTGAACGGAGCCATTTGGTTACTATGTTGAATATTGGTGGCAGGCTATATTTTAGGTTGGGAAGCTGCCAGTGGTTGAGGTGCAGCACTGGCTTCTGTTGGACCATACACACAAACCCCATGTACACACACTCTTTGACATTGTCATATGTTTAAACTCTCAAATACGAGGAATTGGTGGGAGTTTCCCCTAGTCATTGGGGGCTCTGGGCTCTTTTAAGCTCAGTTGAGGCCTTTATTTAACATGGAAGTAAAACATAAATATTGGAATCACAGAAGCATAGATATGGAAGAGACCACAAGGGACAACCTGCCCAACCTCCTGCCATGAAGGAACACACAATCAAAGCACCCCCGACAGATGGCCATTCAGCCTCTGCTTAAAAACCTCCAGAGAAGGAGACTGTCCCACAGTTCTCTGAGGAAGCATATTCCCCTGCTGTGAAGAGGTTCTTCCTAATGTTTAGGTCGGGAGTGCTCATTAGGTAGATCGCGATCTACTGGTAGATCCCGTATGGCGTCCTGGTAGATCGCAGGCAGGGTGGGAGGAAGGCTCAGTCCCGCTTTGCAGGCTCCCAACGCCACCCAGGTTCAGAAGGAGGTTGGACTGGATGGCCCTTGGAGGTCTCCTCCTATTCTAGGAACCTATTATTATTATCAGAGGCTGAATGGCCATCTGTGAGGAATGCTTTGATTGTGTTTTTCCCTTATGGCAGAAGGAGGTTGGACTGGATGGCCCTTGGAGGTCTCCTTCTACTCTAGGAACCTATTGTTGTTACTATTAGTAGTAGTAGTAGTAGTAGTAGTAGTAGTAGCAGCAGAGGCTGAATGAATATTATCATCATCATTATTATTAGGAATAAATTCAGGGGCTTATTATACTCAGATTTAGTTGAATTCAGTCTTAAAATATATTATATGGCTCTCACTGAAATAAATTTCCAAATATTTTGCTTTTATGGCTCTCTGAGTAGTGGGTAGGAAGATCATTTTGATTTGGTTGTTTTATAAATAGCTCGCATGCTGAAAAAGTGTGAGCACCCCTGGTTTAGGTGGAATCAAAACTTGCCTCCTTTTCCTCTCTGTGACATCCTTTCAAATATTTAAACATGGCTGTCATGTCCCCTCTCAGTCTTCATTTCACCAACTTAAACACACCCAGCTCCCTAAGTCGCTCCTCAAAAGGTCTGGCTTTAGCGGTGATGGAAAGCATTACAAATCTGTTCCCACTTCCAAAAATGAGAAAACTAGAGAGTTTTTGGGACCTTCAAAACAGCCTGGAGAATGTATCCATATGCTTTTAAGCTATGCAGGATTTGCTATATATTTGTTGCATAGTATACCATATTTCACTGTGTAATCGTCACACTTTCCACCCTTTTGGGGCAGAAAAGGGTGTGACTGTTATGTCATGACAACTCTCATGTGGTTAAAAAACCCCTTTGATGGATTTTTTTCTCCGCATAATAGTCCTTTTGAGGGCACAGCAGGGCGGACAGGTGCTTCACCCACCTGCACAACCTGCCCTCTTTCCTTGACATAGTGCCACAAGGGCAGTCACACTCGTGACAGGTTGAGTGAACAAAGGGTGTGACTATTACCAATTGTGACTTCCCGCAAAAGGGGGTGTGTGTGTGTGCAACTATTATACAATGGTGACTATTATGCGAGGAAATGTTTGTTTGTTGTTTGTTTACATCATTTATATTCCACCCTTCTCACCCCTGCAGGGGACTCTGGGCGGATCACAATGCACATATACAGGCAAATATTCAATGCCATAGACATACAACATATATAGACAGACAACGAGCTACACAATTGGTCGAGAGCTCACCCTGACCCAGGCCTCGAACTCATGACCTTCTGGTCAGTAGAGATCTTATGCAGCTGACATCCAGCCAGCTGTGCCACATTCCTGGTGCGAAATACGGTAATCCATTTAACAAAGCTTTGTGAAGATATTGCACTGACTGTTGTGACTCAGTCATTCTTACGGTAGGAACACTGTAACCAATGGGATGTGAATTATTATGAGGATAGATGCACTGTAATCAAGAGACTTGGATGTGTCTTAGGACAGGCACTCTGTAATCAATGAGGCTTGAATCAAATAGGACTAATGTATATTCAGTGGGCTTCAGCTGGGCTTACTGAAGTCATGATAATGAGTTTACAACATAGCAGCGCATACAAAATGCTCTCGTGAGCTTGCTAATGTAAGAACAAATGAAATATGACTTTATATGTGCTTAAATTTAAATAATGTCCCTACATTTGTTCATTGTACATAAACTTGATTGTATGTAGCGGTGTTTGCACAAACCAGTATATATAGATCATTGTCTCATACTAAAAGCACACCGTACTGCATGGTGTTCATTATTTAACCCCCTTTTCAACTGCCTTCAGGGTAATGACAAAGCATGTCTAGTTGAGGGTTCAAAACATTTTCCTTTTATATAGACTGGCAAGAAGCCCAAAATCCCATATTTTTCTCTTCACAAACATAGAAATGTGTGTATCATGTAATTTATGAATGTAGACAATTTTTCAGAAAAACACATGGCTAAGAAACTGAAAACAATACTTTCACCTGGTATTTAGAAAAATACAAGCTTGTTAACTACTTAAACTATTGTTAATAACTACTCAAGTCTTTTTTTCATCCAGCAGCACTATTCTTGTACAGTACTCTTAAAGAATCAGATCCATATTAGATGTTGTGTGCCTTCGAGTCATTCTAACTCAGTGGTTCTCAACCTGTGGGTCCCCAGATGTTTCCTTCAATTCCCAGAAATCCTCACAGCTGGTAAGCTGGCTGGGATTTCTGGGAGTTGTGGGCCAAAACATCTGGGGACCCACAGGTTGAGAACCACTGTTCTAACTGATGGTGATCCTAAGGTCTACCAAAGCCATCTCCTTGACTTCATGAGTAACCACGCAAGGGCTCCAATACAACCATTTGATTGAATCAATTCTGTAAGACTTGCCTGCCCACACCCGAAATAAGAGACAAGACAACCGTGGTTGGGTTCAAATTGGGCAACTTTTATTTTAAATTGTTACCTATTTAACTGTCCTTAACCTTAACTCAAGGGGTGTCAGGAATTTGGCGTAACCAATTCAGGAAGCCTACCTACCCGGCTTCAATAATAATTTGTGGGCGAAACACCTGGCTTCCCTGGCTATCAACCAGGGCAACCTGTAAAGGGAAATGAGTGCGAGGTCTGGTCCCAAGATATTGGGACCAGCCTCCTCCCATTCCAGGTCCTTTAACTGCACTTTACCCATCAACTGGAACTTTTGGTGAGTAATAACATGATGACCTGCACCCCTAAAGCGGGGGGTGCCTCAGGTACACACCAATATATGGGGATTTCCCTATCTATTTTCCGCTAAGCCTATTTATTTATCCTCACTCCCTTGTAGCCCCTAAACAGTAAAGGGGGGGTAGGCGGAAAAAACCCCTGGCCCTAATGGCAATAGACTGCGGGAAAACTCCTCCCTGGCTCCAACAGGCAACCGTACCGATACTGTTAATGGGCGGGAGTGGTGGGTAAAGGTCCAATGACGAAGTGATCAACTGGGGCTGGCTTCCGGTCAGAAGGCCACGCCCCCGTTGCAGAAAGGTTCCATGCGGAACCTCCCCTTCCTGCCCTTGTGGCAGGGAGGCAAATCTCCTTCCTCCCAACAAGCGTTGGGGGGGAAGGCATCATTCTCTGATCATGCATTCAAAGAACCAGTCATTTTCTTAAAAATACCATTTTACATCTATCTGTTCAAGGAGAGACCAGCTTGTAAAAGAGCAAATCATTGAAATCCATCATTCTCAATCTGTTTCATGCAACAACACAAGAAGGAACGGCGATGCCGGGGAGTTCCTTCTGTGCTGTCGCACGCTGGGCCTGTAGAATGGCTATTTCTTGGACGTGACTTCTGTATGCCCAAAGGGACGCCGGGGTGCCTCAGCTGGAAGGGCCCCTTAGTTTCCCTCAATGATAAAGGTCCTTTGAGGCTTAGAATAAATTTAACAAAGTTCTTTATTTGGGAACAAACTGGATGGCTTCTTAAAAAACTGGTGACTTTCTCAGTCTGCATCAACAGGGCCAGCAAACTGGGCAAAGCTGGTCTTCTGTTTCGGGGGAAAACCTATGACCCTTCCCTTGGGCAATCTTTCTTTACCTTGCTGGCGTGAGGACCCTTCTTCCAACTCCAAGCTGCGTTATGGATAGCCAGACGTCCCCTACCATGCAAGGTTTCCTTCGATTAGCCAGGTTGTAGGATTGCAGGTGATCCCTTCACAGAGGATTGTGAAGCTACTCTTTTACCCCAGCAAAGTGGGATCTGTTACAGCAGCAAAGCTGTGTCTGTTACCCCAGCAAAGTGGTGGTCTGTAACCCCAGCAAAGTGGTGGTCTGTAACCCCAGCAAAGCGGTGGTCTGTAACCCCAGCAAAGCTGTGAGATTTAAAGCCTTGTCCAAGTTGGAAACAGGGGCGGTCTAAGGTAATTTTAAATGGTAGGCGAACATTATTTTGGTGCCCCCCCAAAAAAAACATTATTTTGCCGCCCCCCATGTAAATCAAATATACAATTATAATATCACAATACCATTAGTAGTATTATATTGTATCAATGTATATACAATATATTATACCATACTCATACTATATTATATCATAATTATATTATACTACATTACAATATAATTATATTATAATATATTGACATTATATTATAATGTAACATTCTATTATATTATTATTATAAAATAATAACATTATTTATTTAAATAAAATTATCCTCTACTAAATATTTTCATTACTCCTATAAAACTCAAGTTTTATAGGAGTTGGTTGAGGTAGGCAGGATTTCCCTGGGTACTGGTTGTTGGGGGTCGGGAGCAGGTCAGGGTTTTGCCCTCCCTTCTGCTCGAGATCCCCGTGTACAACTGGTGGGCCACTGTGTGATACAGAATGCTGGACTAGATGGGCTGAGGTCCGATTCAGCATGGCTCTTCTTATGTTCTTATGTTCTTAAATAACCCAAAATAAAGTAAAATAAAATATTATATATTACTATTTTGTACAATACCACTATACTGCAATATTGTTTGTAATATTACATGTAATATAAAATATATCATCATTCTATTGTTATATTGTATTTGTATTATATTGTATGACAATATTAAGCAAAACTGTATAATAATCAACAAGAAATGCAATGTAAATGCATCAAAATCAAAATATATTACCTACCACCCGACTCATACTCCATAGGAGTCTCCCATAAGTCCAAAATTAGGATCCCAATGTAAATGTAAATAGAAAAACAGCCAAAATGTTCAAATGAGGTCGAATACAGGCAGCGTGGCCTGGGCAAACTTGGGCCCTCCCTCCCCCCCCCCTCTAGGAGTTTTGGACTCCAACTCCCACAACTCTTCATAGCCTCAGGCCCCTCAGGTCTAGACAGGAATAGAGCCGAAGGAAGGAAGGAGGGAGAGAAGAGGTCACAGAGGAGGAGGAGGAGGAAAGCCCTTCATTCATTCCTTCACTTACACTTCCTTCACTGATTCTTTTCTCCTTCCCTGCAAACACTGCCATGCGGAGACAGAGGGAGAGGGGAAGCACTCCCTGCCTGCCCGATAGGGAGTGCTTTGCTTACAGGCTTCTGCGCAAGGGAGCTACTGGGCATGCGCGGTGGTTTTCACGCATGTGCAGTTGCTCCTGCGCTCAACTTCAGCTCCAGAGCAACTGCGCCTGCGTGAAAACCTCCGTGCGTGCCCAGAAGTGGCATCGGAGCGCACAAGGCCGGGGTCAAAAAGCAGGCAGCTGCAGCACTGTCTGAGAAACCTCGGGAGGGACAGGATGGCGCCCCATGTGGCCAGGATGGCGCCCCCTTCCCAGATGGCGCCCTAGGCGGCCGCCTACTTGGCCTATCTTGTAGGACCGCCCCTGGTTGGAAAGAACAGGCAGCTTTAAATCACGTCCTGTCCTGAAGAGAAGCTGTTAAGACTGAGGAAAAAATCCTCATTCCCCTCCCAAAACCTAGGAATAGGGGCGGGTCTACTGCTCTAGATTGATTGGCGGCCCTCTGGGCCTGTGAATGCAAATTAAGAAAGTCACCTACAACATGAAATGCAAGGGAATGCAAACTTGCAATGCAACAAATGAAAAACAGAGCCCTATTGGCACTGCTGTGCCAGAACACCTTCCACCGAGCTGCTTTAAATCTGCTCTCTCTTATCATCTTTCCAAGCAGGACTAAAATCCATTTAGATTTTTAAAAAAAGAGTGGTTCATGTTTTTTAATTTGCACAGAATAGATTTGACTTGTAAAAGCAAGAAGAGGGAATCTAATATTCCCTAAGAAATTGTTTTTAAATTGCCTCTGTCACTTTTCAGATGCAGGGATTGGCAAAAAGGAACGAGCCCCGAACACCTTTTGTTCCTTGGGGAAACAACTGAGCAACTGAATGATTTTTATGGCACTCTGCAATGCAGACAAACACATCCTTATTCTCTCTCTCTCTCTCTCTCTCTCTCTCTCTCTCTCTCTCTCTCTCTCTCTCTCTGTTTTAAGTGAAGCCAAATGACCTTCCTAAGAAATACTGAAGGGCCCTTCTGTAGCATTCATTCATCTTGCAGTGTTTCTATTCTAGGCAGGCGCAGGACAACCATGCATTCTTTTTGCAGGATTATATGCTCTAAGTGATTGAAGTGGCGCATTTGAAAGCAGGCTGAAGGCTTCCAGAGTCTCTTTGGGTAACCTTTATTGCACAGTCGATATGCATATGGATGTTGCATTGCATAGAAGAGAGCATGAAAAGAAAGCAGCCAGGAACGTGAAAAGTGATTTTGCATCTCATTGATTTCAACCAAACTCTAGCAAATTATCTCAGCCACATGGTTTTCGTTTGTTAATTCGCAGTCTCACATTGATTCCATCATCCAGATATAAGCCTGGACTGCACTGTGCATATTAAAGAAGGAAGCCATCATTAGGTAAATAAATTAGAGCCTTAATAGGTATCGGTGGCCTGTGTCCAAGCAGAAAGGTGCCTCACCTCAGAATTTCATCCTTGCTTGGTGCATGAGCCAGTTGTGTTGTTATCAAGTACTTGCTGACAATCTATTTAGCTTCTCCATTGTTGTTAGAATAAGTGTTTAAGGGTCAGACCAAATGTGACATGGGGGATCCATGCTGAGAACTTCCAGTCAGAGGTATTTGGTAGATCAACTCAGTTTATTTGCTGATCCAAGATACGGGGCAATAAGTCCATGACTTTTTGAATTTCCTGCCTCTTAACTGAAAGGGCAACACTGCTCCAGTCAACAGGCATCTGTCAGTTGACTTCTGTCAAAATTTGAACAAGCTGCATAATTAGTTTGTGTTTGACAGCCATTGATAGCTGACTACCGCCTGATTTGAGGAGAAAGTGGAAAAAAGTGAATTTTGCGTGCTCATTAAGCATTATTTTTTGCGGGGAAAAACCATCACTCAAACCCAGGCTAAGCTTGATAAATACTATGGGGACTCTGCACCATCCATTTCAATGGTAAAAAAGTGGTTTACTGAATTTCGTTGTGGCCGTACAAGCACGGAAGATGCTGAACGTTCTGGACGCCCAGTTGAGGTCTCTACACCTGAAACAATTGAAAAAAATCATGATATGGTGTTGGCCGATCGGAGATTGAAAGTGCGAGAGATTGTGGAAGCCATAGGCATCTCACGTGACTCAGTGGTTTCAATTTTAAATGATCACTTGGGTATGAGAAAGCTTTCCACAAGATGGGTGCCGCGTTAGCTCACAATTGAGCACAAACGCAATCGTGTGACAATTTCGCAGGAGTGTTTGGCATTGTTCAACCGCAATATGGACAAGTTTTTGCGCCGTTTCGTAACCATGGACGAAATGTGGATCCACCACAAAACACCAGAGACCAAACAGCAGTCAAAACAGTGGGTTTCTTGGCGTGCATTGGCACCAAAGAAGGCCAAAGTGGGTTTGTCAGCCAATAAAACCATGGTGACCGGTTTTTGGGATGCACGCGGTATAATCCACATTGACTACCTTCAAAAAGGTAAAACAATCAATGGCAAATATTATGCCAACTTATTGGGTCAATTTAATGAGGATTTGAAAAATAAATGATCGCATTTGGCCAAGAAAAAAGTTCATTTGCACCAGGACAATGCAAGGGTGCACACATGTGCAGTTGCCATGGCAACAATCCATGAATTGGGATACGAATTGCTCCCTCATCCGCCCTATTCTCCGGATTTAGCCCCAAGTGACTATTTCTTGTTTCCAAACCTGAGGAAATGGCTCGGCGGAAAGAGATTTGACTCCAACAATGAAATCATCTCACAAACAAATACCTATTTTGATGACCTCGACAAATCTTATTTTTTGGAAGGGATAAAAAAATTGGAGAAACGTTGGACAAAGTGTGTAGAGCTCAAAGGAGACAACGTTGAAAAATAAAATGATTTTTTAATCCAAAAACCTGTGTTTCATTCAAAAAGTCACTGACTTATTGACCCGCCCTCGTATAAGGGAACCATCTGGGTGGTGGGCTCTATTCTTAAGATAGGTTTGCATTAGGATTGCTCCCATACAACCTGGAGCAGTTGCAGAAAGAGCACCTTGAAAACTGAAACCGTTTCACTGCTTCACAGTCGCAAATCCATGGCTTGATAAGGGTATTTTAATCTGAACCACAGTACAGGGAGTGATGTCTAAATCTTTGTCCTATGCCATGCCCTTCATCCAGCTCCTCCTCTATAGCTGAGGTCAGTCTTGCAGAGGAAAATATTTGCACTTAATTATTTCACCTGTCTATTTCCCTCTGTGATATCAGCAGTTTTGGAGAGTAGAGATGGTCTGAAGAGTAGGACTAATTACACCTTATAGACAGCCCGCCCTGTTGTTAGACATCTAGATCTTTCTTAATTTGTTGTATACCAGCATAACCCCAATTATTTTCATCAGCTTTTAAGAGTTTTTAATGGATTTAATGTGTTAAACGTATTATGGCATGTCAATTTAAAATGTTTTTTTATTTAAAAAATTGTTGTATGTTTCACTGGCATTGAATGTTTGCCATTTTGTTTCATATTTATTTATTTATTTATTTCCATTATTTCTACCCTGCTCTTCTCTACCCCCGAAGGGGGACTCAGAGCGGCATAACAAAAAGGCAACGATTCGATGCTGATACAAATAAATACAATATAAAAACCATAACATTCAGCATAAAATACCATTAAAATTGACACATAATTCACATACATTTCAATTAAAAACAGTACTTCGTCCAAGACATAAGTATTGAGCCATATCCATCAACTTGGCATTACAGTTCCACTCCAAAGTGCTGCCTTGTGCTAATGCGCAAACGCCTGGTCCCACAGTCTTGATTTCACTTTTTTCCTGATTGCCAGGAGGAATGGTGTTGATTGTATGTCGCTCGGAAGCGCATTCCACAGACAGGGAGCCACCACCTAGAAGTCCCTCTCTCTCGTCCCCACCAACCGCTTTGAGAAGTTGGCGGGAGCGAGAGCAGGGCCTCCCCGGATGATCTTAAATTCCGAGGTGGGACGTAGCGGCTGATGCATTTGGACAAGTAAGCTGGGCCAGAACCGTATAGAGCTTTAAAGGCCAAAACCAGCACTTTGAATTGAGCTCAGAATTGGACAGGCAGCCAGTGGAGTTGACACAACAGGGGGTGGTATGCTCCCTGTATGTAGCTCCGGTTAGTAATCTGGCTGCTGCCCATTGGACTAATTGTAATTTCCGAACTGTCTTCAAAGGCAGCCTCGTGTAGAGTGAGTTGCAGTAATCTATTCGGGATGTGACCATAGTAATCTATTCGGGATGTTCCACGGAGTGTAGCCTTGAGGGGGAAGTGCCAAGCCAGCGGTGGCAGAGCCAGCACAATGCTGACTTGGCACTGTCCCCTCAAGGCTGGAGCAGCTGTGGGAGAGCTGAAGCCGGGGGAGGGGGCGGAGCCAGGCCATGCCACGGGCTTCAGTGGGTGGAGCTCCTCCTTCGCGTGGCTTCAGTGAGTGAGGGGTTAGGGTTAGGGTCATAGCGAATTGGAGGCTGGCTGGGGAAACGGCCAAAGGAGGCGGTGCCCTGGACCCTTCTTTTTTTTCTTCGCCGCCCAGCCCTTCCTCCTCCTCCCCCAAGCAGCAGGAGTTCGGCAGGAGGAGGGGGGAAGGAAGGGGGGCAGAGAGCTTTTCTCGCGGCACAGCAGGAGGTCCAACACCGCACACTACTGTGCCGCGTCACAGCGATTGGGAAACACTGCTCTAAACTGCAAATCTCAGGATTCCAGAATGGAGCCAGGACAGCTGAAAGGTAATCATAGTTTATAACTAAAATACTATGCACCATATCATATACCAGTTTAGACTATGCCAGGAGAGGCAAAAATAAGTTCTCTCCCGCAAGTTTCACAAATGTCACCCCTATGCTCATCGGCATTATGAGTAAAAAGCAGAGCAGCAAGAGGCATGGCAGTCATCAAGTTCAGTTTGGGGCTAAGTCTGTGACAGATGTATAGAATAACAACAACAACAATAACAACAACAACTTTATTCTTATATCATGCCACCATCTCCCCCAAAGGGACTCAGAGCTGCTTACAGATGGCACGAAGTGCCTAAAAACAAACATAAAAGTGAACACAATATCAAATACAATGAAATAAAATAAAACACATGCACGTGTAACACATAGAGTGTTAAACATCCCCTCCTCCTGTATTTTTGTCTCATACCAAATTAGTATTATCTTAGGAAGAGAGAACTGTAGGCAAATAATACAAAGGAAAAACTACAGTTTTCTCCTCCTTTTAATCTGGTAATTGGGAAATTGCTTTTCTGTGACCACAGGTTCTAAATCTCAGGAAGAAAGAAAATTGAATTAATATTTTTAATACTTGGCTGACTGATGCTTATTTTAACTACTGCTAGCAAAATTATATGTTGCATTTAGCACTGTGTACTTGTCAGTGAAATGGATACGAGGCACTGAGTTGTAAAATATCTGAGCAGCTCTGTGTTTGTGTGTGTGTGTGTGTGTGTGTGTGTGTGTGTTGATCAGAGCCACCTTGCCCATATGTGCTTGTACTGTGCTTTGTGACTTAAATTGGGCTTTTTGTGGATTAAGTCTGCATACTTCCATATAGCTCAGGAAAAATGTTGGTACCCTATGGATTTTGCTATTAAGTTGTTTAAAATGCATTATCTCTATACATGTTTTTTTTAATATGTCAGGTTAAACTCAAACACAGTCTGTATTTTTGTTACAAAATTTGTCAAAAAGGCTTTTGGGTGGTAAGGATGGACACATTTTTGTATTGAACTAAAATGTATTTCGGATTATTGATGTCATTTCAAAAGCACATTCCTGTTACAGTGGTAAATTTAAAAATCACAAGCTGTATTATGAAAAAAATAAACCATTCATCCATATTACTGTGAAAATCATAGGCCGCTGCACCACTTGCCTATCACATAGGCCAGACGGGGGGAAAATTCAACCCTTCAGGTATTTTGGACTTCAAATCCCACAAAAAGGTGGCGCAGCTGGCTGGGTGTCAGCTGCATGAGATCTCTACTGACCAGAAGGTCATGAGTTTGAGGCCTGCCCAGGTTGGGGTGAGCTCTCGACTAATTGTGTAGCTCATTGTCGACCTTTGCAACCTGAAAGACAGTTGCATCTGTCAAGTACGAAATTTAGGTACCACATGTGTGGGGAGGCTAAATTTAACTGATTTACGAGGCCATAAAATCTCCAGGAAGTACACAAAAAGAATGAAGGAATGCGACAGCTCCTCCTGGTGGCCAGAAGCTGGAATGTTAAATTGCCTCTATGTCTGTCTATATATGGTGTATATCTATGTCATTGAATGTATGCCTGTATATTTACATTGTTATCCGCCCTGAGTCCCCTGCAGGGTGAGAAGGGTGGAATATAAATGATGTAAATAAATAAATAAATACCTGGAGGGCCAAAGTTTGCCCATGCCTGACATAGGCCACAACATCTTGTGTGCATGCTGACTGATAAATTATACAGACCTGGCTGATTTGGCACTAAGAAAATATATGAAAATATTGAGCAGTACAGACATCCACATAGTACTGAATTTCACCCACCTCGGAAACTGGATCAAAAAGGGAAAATGGAACAGGAGGGGAATGAAGAAGGAATGGAGCTCACCACCTTTAAGGTTTTAAATTTAACTTGAGCTTTCATGGATATAAACCCACTTCTTCAGATGCAATATAGTGATATCTAACCTCAAGTTATAAAGCATAGTTGTGGGATGGGATTTAAAAGGATCAAGAAGGATGGTACTTGCCCTAAGTTTTCAAAAGGCTGTGTAAAGTGATAGAAGTTTTTCATATCTTTACAGTAGTCAGTGTTGATATGGAAAGCAATAAATCTTACCAAAAGCCGATTTCCCTCGGTTCAAAACATTGTCTGAGAAGATTCCCTTTGTCATGTATACACAAAGGACTCTTGGAATAATACCTGTAGCATGTCATGAACTCATTGCCTTTGTTCATATCTGCAAATTGACTGGAATTTGTGGATTTGATTTAGTTAAGCTGTTTCTCTATCTAGTCTTCCTTGTTCAAGGACTGCTGCCTTTAAATCCCATCCTATATGTCTAGGGAGATTGCAATATTGTGCAACTGAATTGTTGGGCATTTCCACTTCTAATGTCCAATTTGTGTCTATTTATCCTCCTGCATAGAGACTGCCTTGTTTTTAGAGTATGCTACAATATTTTGACTGTGGTGTCCCGCCAGGGCCGAAAAAAAGGGGCTTTAAAAGGATGGACGAATTCTCTAGGCCATGCGGTTCGCGTTCTAGCCTTCCCATGCAGAAGAAACCTGGAGAGTCTCTAAGCAATGAGTTCAGGACTCAAAAAGGGTGAACTCAAAACAAGTTTATTTAATAACAACCAGTAAAATGCTGGTGGCCCAAAAAGCTTGCTGTTGGTTACTAGAAAAGTCCTTTGAGAAAAGGGATTGTGTTCACTTGCCTTTGCAGAGTGAAGGTACCTCTCTTAGGTTCCAGGTATCCTGTTGCTCCTCAAATGGTCCTCTGGCACACAAGGTCCACGGGTCCCCAGAGATTACAGTCTTTGGGTGAAGGACTGGCCTTCCTCAGGGCCGGTTCATCCATTAGGCAGACTACACAGGCGCGTAGGGCGACGTCACCCGGGAAGGGTGTCGCCATCTGGGAGGGGCGTCATCGCGCCGGCTCCACCCCGCCCTGCCGCCCGTCCCGCCCCGTGCTGCCCCGCCCCGCTGTTGCGCCGGCCAGGCCTCCGCAGCCGGCCCCGCAGCCCGCACCGCCACGCCAGCCGGGCCTTTGTTAGGCGGCCCCGCTGCCTGGGGCGCTCCGACCGCGCCTCCGCATGCACGGACACGCGGCTCCGCGCTCCGCGGCTCCGTGGCTCCGCGCATGCGTACTGGCTCCAGAGCGCACTTCCCGCTTTGGAGTCAGTGCGCGTGTGCGCAGTTTCGCGCATGCACACTGGGCTCCAAAGCGGGAGGCGCACTCTGGAGTCAGTGCGCGTGCGCACAGATTGGCGCATGTGCACTGGGCTCCTCTCGGGAGCAACTGGGGGGTGCAAAAAAATTTTCACGTGCCCCCCCGGGAACAGGTAGGTCCGCCTCTGGCCTTCCCATTACTGTAATCTTGGTTTGAGAGCGTTGGATAGGCTATACGTGAACAAAGGTGCTTTGTCTGAGCGTTGGCTTCAGATTTCCGCCTGCTTTGTCCATGTGCTATGCTTGGAAAGGCCAAAGAGAGGACGTCCTGCCCCTCAGATGACATCAGAAAGGGGAGGAGTTAGGGTGGTGACATCATGTGTGGAGCCAAACACAACTCCTCCATAAATGTCCACATGGCAGAAAGGTGAAACAAAGGTTCATGCAGGTAAAGGGTAAGAAAATACAAAATACAGATATAAACAGCCCTGTGGGGGCATCACACTGACATATGCTTCTGACCTAAGTATTGTTAAAATATTGGGTTCAGCATTATTCATGATTTCTGGTGCCCATGGGAAAGGGGGGGGTTGTCTTGGAATATATCCCCATAGATAGAAGAATGTATTTATTTATTTATTTGTCACGTTTCTATACCGCCCCTCTCAGCCCGAAGGCGACTCGGGACGGTTTACACAGGCAGTCTCTGCCCTCAATACAACACAAGCAAACAAACAGAAAAAAATAACCATATAACAACAAATTAACAATTAAAAACATACAATTGCAGTCTCAGCGTCATGTTGAAATCAGTTTCTGTCACATTGTCGTCATTCTATATATCTAATTAAACCGTTACATTTCATCAGCAAATGCCTGCTCAAACAGCCAGGTCTTGACTTTCTTGCGAAATGTCAGGAGGGAGGGGGCCGATCTGATGTCTCTAGGGAGGGCGTTCCAAAGCCGAGGAGCCACCACTGAAATCATATTGTATTGGATAGAAGACACAAAATGTCTTACCAACTAAGAAAAAATATTATTTCTTATAGATGCTGTCTCAGAAGCTGGATAGAGAAAAAGCAGGTAGGTCAGTAACTTTTTAAAATGTATATTGTCTGTAACTCTTATATTATTGCCATTGTTGGATATGCAACAAGGCATGCAGAGAGATCCAAGAAAGTGTAGGACAAAGATGCCCCCACTGATTCGTAATAGAGTTTCAGTCTTAAAGGCAGAAAATCGTAATTTATTTAAAAAGAAGAGTAAATGGAAAAATAGTTTAGGCCATTTCCTAATGAAAACTCAATCATTAGTGGTTTTAGGCTGGATAGGGAATGTTTCATTCTATTATAATGGCACTGGATACTCCAAAATACAGATCAATGCACACCACAGAAAAAGGCCAACATTTCCATTGGGAGACCAAAACTCTCAGAACAAAGATGGCCAATGACAGTTTCAAGAAGTTTGAAAAACATTATATTGCAATGCATGTGTTAGATAGCATCCATGCATTCCATCATTTTATCTTGGCGACCTGCTTTATATGTATTTATGTTAGTTGTATTTTAATCTTTTATTGTGTTTATGATGTTTTAAATTGTAATTTGGCATTGAATTCTTGCTATTAACCGGCCTGAGTCCCTCTGCGGAGGTAGAGAAGATCGGTATATAAATGTTTTAAATAATAATAATAATAATGCCACATATACCATATCATTCCACATCTCAATTGCTGTATGCCAGGGGTGCTCACACTTTTTCAGCATGCGGGCTACTCTTAAAGCAACCAAGTCCAAAAGATCTACCTGCCCTCGCCGCCATGCGCTCCCGCCACTGCGCGTGCTCCTGCTGCTGTTTTCTGCCCGCGCAGCGCTTCTTCCGCCTGCGGGGCATTGCAGGAAGGAGAAAGCACGAGGTGGGGCATCCAGAGGGAGCGCTCCGCCCTGCCTGTCTCGCCGGCAACGGAGGCTGCACAGCTGCTTCTGGACGAGAGAGAGGCTGTAGCCGAACAATGGGTTAGAAGGGCCCTTCCCTTAAGGGGACCGAGCCCAGGCCACCCCTAAAAGGCGAGGATCGAGGCCCAAATCTGGATGATCTTCCCAGAACTACAAATCCCAAAGTAACCCAGATCAATGCTCACCCAGACGGAAGAACACCACTACCGAGAGAAGAGTCTAATTCAGCTGAATAGGATGAAATGCCACGCCAAAGTTCCAAAGGCAAAACATAGTCTTTAATGGGAATGCAGTCAAATATATAGAAAAGCACTCATTTACATTTGAATCGGGCGCCCTCCCCTCCCACGTGTAGCTCCAGCTGATTGGCCGCGCTGTCAAAGTCAGCTGGGCCAGGAGGCGGCCGGCGCGCTTTAACCAATAGGGAAAAGGCGCCAGAATTCGAACGAGCCAATCCTGGCCGGCTATGCAAGGCGGGAAAGGACACAAAGGAAAAAACGGCTGGGGGAGGAAGTAACCTGTGGCTGAATACCTTGCGGCTGGCGAGCCCCCGATGTGGAAGCTCAAGCCTTCCTGTCTATTGTTTGTCTTTGAATACCTTAATGGGAGTTCTTTGTCCTGGCTGAAACTCCTTTGTGTTGAGAGTTTCAGTCTAGCGGGAAGCATGGTTTCTCAGTTTTAAAATGGCAAAATCATAAGTTATTTCAGCCGGTAAGCGGGGGTCCGAAGCCCACTCTGGTCCAGCTGTATGACTTGGGGTTGCCAGAGCCCATGAGTCCCTTGGGGGTCTAGCTCTGAAGCCAAGGGGAAACACGAGCGGGTGGATCCAGGCCCATAATGGCGGAATCTATGTTCCACAGAACACCTGACCTCCACCCAATATTGGTGCAAAGCATCATATGGCCAGAAAAATGTATTATTTGTTTACCAGGGGAACTCTCCGCAAAGGGAGCCCTGGCTGAGCTTGGGAGCATGGTTGCTCAGTTAAAATGGTCCGGAAAGGTAGCTATTGGGGCTGGCTGCGAGTGTCCGAAGCTCGCATGAAACAACCATGTTTTGGGTTTGGATTATATGACCATACATATTCCCTTATCATTGGCCAAGCTCCGAAAATGACAGAGACATATGTGGGGGAGTCTTGGGCATAAAGAGTGTGGGCCTCACCCCACGAAGAAACCCAACGTCCCTCCCCCCAAGGTTATTATTTGTGCAAGGCAAAATGGATAGGAAAGTGGGTTATTGTGCTCTGTTAACCCCTGGAACTCTCTGCTGAGGGCGTTATCTTAAAAGTTACATTGACACAAAAGGGAACACATAGGGGTTCAACCAGACAATACAGAGATCCCCAGCAATTATCCCAAATACATTCCCATACAGCTTTTGCTCCCAGAGGAATGATCTTCAAAACAGGCAACACAATGCTGCTTTCCTCCTGGGAGTTGTAGTCCTCCACTGTCCTTGGGAACTGCAGAGCCTTTGGGGCTTGGGGTGCAAACGAGTAGCAAAGTCATTGAGGGTCCATGATGTGAAGGGGAAGAACAGGAAATGTCCAACTGAAGAAACGTCCTTGTGGAAACTATAAAGTCCATGATCAGGGGAGAGAGTCTGAGGGTAGTGATTCGGGGTGTGCCCGCTTGTATGGGGCTGAGCTCAAAGCAGTGAGAATAGCAGCAAGAAGAGTCCATGATCAGTGTCCTTGGGCGAACTTCAGGTCCCAGCTCGCACAGACTCGGGTTATGAGTTCGAGGCCTCCCTACTCGCACAGGTCCCTCCGCAGAGACCTTCTGGAGGCGACCTGCCGAGGCAGAGAGTCACAAAGTCCATGTGGCAAGAGGGGAAAAGGCTGGGAATATTCAACTGGGAAGTGTCCTTGGCGAACTGCTTCTCCCAAAGCCCAAAAGACCTGGGTTCCCTTTCAGTCCCCTTGCAATCTGGGCAAAACCCCTCCAGAAAAGCATCGGACACGGTTTGTCCAGAAAGAGAGTCCCTTTGGGTCCATGGTCTGTAAGATGTGGCAAGGGCTTATGCTGGAAACAGCTGGGGAGAGCAGTCCAGGGATAGTCCGGGTTATGTAGCAGGAAGAAAAGGGCAAAATGTGCCAGTGTACTTGGGGAAACTAGATCTCTCAAACTGGTAACTGTGGGGAAAATCCTCCTCATGGTGACTGGGTAAAAGGTCACTCGTGCCCCCCCACCTTTGGAGCAGCTGTGTGAGTTTTGTTTTGAACAATGTGGCAGAGGGCAGGTGATGCCCTCAGGGAAAACTGATGTTGCTTACAGGAAATGGGCGCTTACTGTTGCTGCCGTGGCTATTATTGTGTCAGGAGAAAATGGAGCTCAGGCAGAGGTAAAGAGAGAGGAAGAAGGGGCCATTTTGTGGGCTTTTTGTTCTTGTGCCACCCGGCCCAAGATGGAGGAAAAAGGAACTGTGGAACTCCCTGCAGCTGAATCCCGTCCGTCACGGCATCAAGGCAGGGCGCTCCCTCCAGAGGCCCCGCCTCATGCTTCCTTCTTCCTGCAATGCCCCACAGGCGAAAAAAGCACTGTGAGAGTGGAAGCCAGCAGCAGGAGTGCGCATGCGCGTAGGGTGTGTGCACGCATGGCAGGAGCACCCCATCCGGCTGGTGAGGCCCGAAGATCACCTGGAAGAGGGCCAAAGATCTACTAGTAGCTCCCGAGCTACCTAATGAACACCCCTGCTGAATGCCGAAGAGACTGAAGAAAAGAAAGCAGAAAAGTCTTAAGCATAGTGGTGTATAGTGGTGCAACGCCTTTTATGAATTTTACTGGGGACATACAGTGGCAATGGCAACGTCTTCTTCATAACCTAATGGCTATGTGGTTGCAAAAGAATGTATTTTGAGCCAGATTTTAAAAATGTTCTTTGAATACCAAGAGTCTCATTTAATGAGAAACTATTAGCATAGTCACCCACCATCACCTCCTAGGTCCTGTGGGACCTTCTCAAATGTAATGTTATCCTGTTGATACTGCATTCATGAACTGAAACTAATAGCATGTATTTTCATCTGCTTGGCACACTGCCTCCAATGTGACTTGGTATGTGGATATGAAAAGACAGCCACATCATTCTCTGAGTGATATAAATGCTACCTACATTGATTGTGATGCAGTTTCATTTCTCACCGTGTGGTTCAGTGACATATATGCTGAGGCAGTGTGTGGATGGTAGACTTGGGAAAGCAAGGTGACAATTTTGGTGTTTATCATGGTCTTGCCTTCTTCAGTAATTCAATAGCTAGTGGTCAAAACATTGAGGAACATTAAGAAGTCTGTGGTTCAATGCCACACTCATTCAGGATATACACCAGGCATCCTCAAACTGCGTCCCTCCAGCTGTTTGGGCCTCCAACTCCCAGAAGCCCTAATGAGCTTGTTCCATTGCCAGAAATTCTGGGAGGTGAAGGCCCAAACAGCTGGAGGGACGCAGTTTGAGGTGCCTGATATACACGGCTATAAACCCTATTAATTATATAGCGACACTTCACCTGCATAATGTTCACCAACTTTGCAGATTTCTGCTCCATTGCAGCACCATAATTAATATTTGGTAAGGGGAAATTGCTTCGGTTAGTATACCATGCCATTTTATTTGCATATCATCAAACTTTTAAAAATAAACCAGCATGCTTGGAGTGCTTTTTCCTCGACTGCCCAAAAGACCTTCCAATATCTTTATCAGGATACTTAAACTGTTTTCTGAGAGAAGCCGCAGCTGTACACAACCCTTCCAATTCCTTGGGGAACCTTTTTATGGTGTGCTTGAATGGGTAGAAATGTGATTACATACAGAAATGGATTTTATTTCAGTATAGAATTCCAAGACTGTTGCTTATAACTGTACTAAAATGTAATTAGGCAATATTCTCTCTGTGTGTTAGCATTTAAATAAGATTATCAGTGTTTTAAAGCCAATTTGTATTATTTAAAAGTCAAAAAGAATAGTGAACAAAGCAGGATATTTATTTATTGTATCAGAAGCAAATGAAGGGTATAGTTATAATGTATTTTAAAAACACAAAGTTTAAAAAACTTGGCCTTATACTAAATGTCCTTTGACCAGTAGCTGGCCACTTGGAGTGCCTCTGATGTTGCTCTAAGAAGGTCCTCCATTGTGCACGTGGCAGGTCTCAGGTTGCATTTAAGTAGGTGGTCTGTGGTTTGATCTTCGCCACACCCGCATGTCATGGACTTCATTTTGTGGCCCCATTTCTTAAGGTTGACTCTGCGTCTCATGGTGACAGAGCGCAGTCTGTTCAGCGTCTTCCAAGTCACCCAGTCTTCTGTGTGCCCAGGAGGAGTCTCTCATTCAATATCCGCCATGGGTTGAGGTTCCGGATTTTAGCCTGCCACTTTTGGACTCTCGCTTACTGAGGTGTTCCAACAAGTATATCTATAGATCTTAGAAAACTATTTCTTGATTTAAGGTGTTGGTTTGCTGGCTGATATCCAAACAGAGGATGGGCCGGAGATATCACTGCCTTGGTCCTTTCATTATTGGCTGCTACTTCCCGGCGGATGTCAGGTGGTGCAATACCGGCTAAACAGTATAATTCCTCCAATGGTGTAAGGCAGTGTTTCCCAAACAGTGTGCCGCGGCACACTAGTGCGCCATGAGATATCATCAGGTGTGCCGTGGGAAATTACAGTGGAGAGAGAGAGAGAGCCAGCAGGAAACTTCAGGCAGCGGAAATGAGGCTTTCCTGGCTGAAGCAGCAATGCCAGCCAGCCTGGCTGCAGTCAGGGAGAGCCCTCGGTGTCCAAAACTTTCCTCCCCTCCCTCCTCTCTCTCTCCTTCCCTTCCTTCCCTCCCTCTGCGCACCAAGGGCTATCTGGCCGGGCTGCAGCTTCTCCTGCTTCCTGGCTCCTGGGCGCTCTTCTGCCCTCCTCCCCTCCGGCAGCAAGGAGGAGGAGAGGGACGAGGAGTCTGCGGGAGCTGCCCCCGTCCGACCCCGCTCCCGGAGGCTCGAGGCAAGGCATTCTGCCCTCTAGCCCCTCCGTGCCAGGGAAGGGGAGCAACCCCTCATCTCCTGGCCTCTCCTGGCTGGGCTCCGGGTTCGCTGCAGAGCAGAGCAGAAGCCGGGATGCACAGCTCCACAGCCCAGCTTGGTTCCTTCCCGATCTGGCCCCAAGGCGACAGCAGGGAAGCCGAAGGGACGCAGGGGGGGAGGCACTCCTGGGGGGGGGGCAGAACCCCTTCGGAAAGGAGAGCTGGGGGTGGCGACGGCTGCAAGCCTCCGCCGCAGTTTGTTCCGAGGCTCAGAGCCATCCCATGTGCTCAATTCCTATTTGTCCTGCTCAGCCGAGCTCGCATGCGCTTCGGCCACTCAGCACAGCCCTCCCCCATGGGATGGTGATGGGCCTCCTGCACGTGGGCCTCCTGGGGGGAGGGTGGGAGGGGGTTTGGCAGAAACAGCGGTGTCACGAGGGGGAGGGTGACAGTTAGTAAAATGACAGAGTGTCATTTTGTGTCATTTTGGTTGGTGTTGTGCCCCAAGATTTTGTAAATGTAAAAAATGTGCCGCGGCTCAAAAAAGGTTGAAAATTACTGGGGTAGGGTGTAGACATCCTGTGATAATGCGGCATGCCTTATTCAGAGCCACATCCACTGTTTTAGTGTGGTAAGATGTGTTCTACACTGGGCATGCATTCTCAGTAACAGAGTAGCAAAGCGCAAGGGCAAATGTCTTCACTGTGTCTGGTTGTGATGCCCAGGTTGTGCCAGTCAGCTTGTGCCAGTCAGCTTTCGTATTATATTCTCTCTAGTGCCCACTTTTTTCTTGATATTCAAGCAGTGCTTCTTATAGGTCAGAGCACAGTCATGGGTCACTCCCAGGTATTTGGGCGTGCTGCGCTGCTCCAGTGGGATTCCTTCCCAGGTAGGATTCCTGGGACATGAGAGATGCCTCCCGCAGGATTGCAACATGTCCTGGCATTCCCTGGGCAAAGTAGACTGCTGATTCTCTCACACCAGAAGCTACCAGAACAAATGAGGATGACTAATATACCGTATTTTTCGCACCATAAGGCGCACCTGCTGATAAGACGCACCTAGATTTTAGGGATGGAAAATTGGGGGAAAAATGGGGGCTGTCTACTATATGGGACACTAATATGGAGGGGCGGAGGCGCTGGAGCAGAGGGGGGCGGCGATATACTCACGCTATATACGCGCCCCCTGGCGGCTCCCGCGGCTCCTGGCTGCGCCAGCGCATGGCCAGGCTCCCGCTGCCGTGTCGCCGCAGCCAGTCGGCGGCGCGGAGGAACGGGGCGGAAGAGGGACTCACGGGGCGGAAGAGGGGACTCACGGGGCGGGAGGGAGGGAGGGAAGGAGGAAGAGGCCTCAGCGCCTCCGCGTCAGGCCTCTGGCGAGGAGAAAGGGGAGGAAGGCCTCCCTCCGGCGAGGCCTTTCCTCCTCCCTTCCTCCTCGGCAGAGGCGCGATGAAGTGATGTCACGAAGATGCGCCTCTGTCTTCGGGCCCTTCCGGGGGCGCTGCTGCTGCTACCGCTGCGTCTCCGGAAGGGCCCGAAGCCAGAGGCGCATCTTCGTGACGCCAGCGCCTCCCTGCCGCTTCGCTCTGGCGAGGGAGGAAAAAAACTGCGTCTTATGGTGCGAAAAATACGGTAGTTATTAAAAGGAAACAGAGAAGTGATTTCCTTTTCAGATTCAGTTTTATGGAATTTCTCTAACTCCCATCTGTCTTTGCTTCTTTCATATCCAGCTGTGAGATTTTTTGCCCAGAAGAAAAGGCCGGAGGGAGGGCAGGGAACTTTCCTCCTTCCAAAGCAAGGAGTACAGGAAGTCCTCCCTCATTCAGTGAACCTCTCTTTCCATCTGTAATGGGAACGTGAGCATGCAGGCTGAACCACTTATATTTCTTTGAGAAGATCGCTTTTGAATCACAGTAACCTCAGACCTATGAGGCACCAAAATCAGTGTGTACAGAGCTATCGTTCTGTCTATTCTCCTCTATGGGTCTGAAACATGGGTCACCTATTGCCAACATCTACGACTCCTCAAACGCTTCCATCAGCACTGTCTTTGCACAATCCTAAATATACACTGGACTGACTATGTGACTAATGTTGCTGTTCTTGAGCAAGCAGGAATCACCAGCATTGAGGCCATGCTCTTGAGAACTCAGCTGCGCTGGGCAGGGCACGTCTCTAGGATGGAGGACCACCGCCTCCCAAAGATACTACTCTACAGTGACCTCACCATGGGTCAGCGCAAGAGAGGCGCCCCCAAAAAGAGATATAAGGACTCCCTGAAACAACATCTCAGGCTCGGCCAGATTGATCACCAACAATGGTCCACCCTGGCCTCACATTGGGAGGCATGGAGACGCACTATCCACAACGCTGCGGCCTCTTTCGAGAAGACACGTCGAATGGGTCTCAAAGAGAAGAAATGACAACGCAGAAAGAACCGCAACTTGGAATCAACCTCACCCAAGGAGACTTTCTGCTGTGCTTTCTGCAACCGGACTTGCCTATCTCAGATTGGCCTTTTTAGTCATCAATGCGCCTTGTAAAATATTCATTCGCATGGGTTGAGTCCTTCCTGGTCAACATCCCAAATGAATTTTCTTTTTTCATTTGCGAAGTAGTGCCAGAGAGATATTTTAAGAAGGGATGTATTTCTGATTATGATTGATTCTCACAAAACGCGCAGTGACCAAGGATCTTTAAGAGGAGATAACTTTCAACAAGACCTGATAAACACATTTTAATTTGGCAATGATGTATTATATGTGTTGTTATGAATGGAATATGTATATTGGGGAGCTCCACTTTCAATAATAGCTTTGCATGTTCTTTCTCATTCATTATTGATGCTCATATCTTGTATGACTCTCCACATTTAGTGACATTCTGATGTTGTTCAGCACACAAATCCTCATATGGAGGCGTATGATTTCTCCCAAGTTTTAGGTGCTACTTTTCCCAAATTCCTCACAGTCTTGCTTCCCTACCAAGCCTCAATTCCTGTCAGCAGTTATCTGGGATGTGGTTTAGAGCAGTGGTTCTCAACCTGTGGGTCCCCAGGTGTTTTGGCTTACACATCCCAGCCAGTTGACCAGCTGTTAGGATTTCTGGGAGTTGAAGGCCAGAACATCCGAGGAAGGACCCACAGGTTGAGACCCACTGGTTTAGAGCAGCATATCCCAAGCTCCATGATAATTAAGACACTGAAAACCAGCAGTAGAAAAAAAAATATGGAAGGCAAACTTTTAAAAGTAACTTTTTGAACTGCAGTGCCTAGAATCCCCAGCCAGCATGGCCACATGACCTACTGTCTGACTAAGACTGGATCTACACTGCCCATATAAGGCAGTTCCAAACTTTTTTCCTTCTTGTTAACATAAATATAATTTGTTTTCCAAGTAAATAGAGCAGTGTTTCTCAACCTTCCTAATGCTGCGACCCCTTAATACAGTTCCTCATGTTGTGGTGACCCCTAACCATTATTTTCATTGCTACTTCATAGCTGTATTTTTGAGAGGGGGGGGGTTGATTTTGTCATTTGGAAGTTGCTGGGATTTATAGTTCACCCACAATCAAAGAGCATTCTGAACACACCAACAATGGAATTGAACCAAACTTGGCACAAAAAACTCCCATGGCCAACAGCAAATACTGGAAGTGTTTGGTGGGCATTGACCTTGCATTTGGGAGTTGTAGTTCACCTACATTGAGAGCACTATAGACTCAACAATGATGGATCTGGGCCACACTTGACACGAATCCACAATATACCCAAATGTGAACACTGGTGGAGTTTGGGGAAAATAGATCTTGACATTTGGGAGTTGTAGTTGCTGGGATTTATAGTTCACCTACAATCAAAGAGCCACTTGCACCCCACCAATGACAGAATTGGGTCAAACTTCCTACACAGAACCCTCATGCCTTGAAGGGACTAGCTGGCGTGAGCCTCCATCCCACCTCACACACTCTCCCTCACCCACACATGCGCCAAGCACCCACACATGCGCCAAGCACGCCTGCTCTCCCCTCTCCGCTTGGAGTCTCAGAAACAGCCCTCCCCTTGGCTGGGAGGCCTGCCAATCACAGCAGAGTAGATATTTAGGTGGGAGAATTTGGAGTCTGTTTCAAAAAGAAAGAGAAGGACAAGCAGAGAGATCTTCAATCTTCTCTGCCAAAGGGCTTCCTAAGACCATCATAAATATATGTTTCCTGATGGTCTTTGGCGACCCCTCTGAAACCCTCTCGCGACTCCCTGGGGGTCCCGACCCCCAGGTTGAGAAACACTGAAATAGAGAAACGATCCCTTTCCTACTACTGAATGATGAACAGCTTGCTAGTTTTTGTATATAACCGCATATTTGCTGATGCACAGAAATGCTAAATGTTGCAGAGCAGCAAGAGGCTGGCAGAGGAGGTGCTGCACTGCAGTAACATACGAGCAGAATTCTTTCAGTGACCTTGGCTGTTATTAATGCCGCACTAAATGTGCCCGCGAAGGACTGACTGTGTTATAAGAAATAGCCACTACATGGTTTGCTTGATCTTCCTGAACTTACTGCAGTTACTAAGCCACTCCATTAATCTTAGGAAGAGCTTTAAAAAGAAGTCCTAAGTTTCTTTCCTATTCATTTCCTACTGTGATAGCTATGAAGGAGTTGGAACCTTTTTCATTTTAACTTATTGGCTGGGAGTTCAGGTCCAAAACTCAAAATAGCACCGGGAATGTGGCGCAGCTGCATAAGATCTCTACTGACCAGAAGGTCATGAGTTCGAGGCCTGCCCGGGTCGAGGTGGGCTCGCGACCTATTGTGTAGCTTGTTGTCGACCTTTGTAACCCAAAAGACAGTTGCATCTGTTAAGTAGGAAATTTATGTACCACGTTGTGGGGAGGCTAATTTAACTAATTTACGAGGCCATAAATCTCCAGGAAGTGCACAAAGGAGTGAAGAGTGCAACTGCTCCCCCTGGTGGCCAGAAGCTGAAATGTTAAATTGCCTCTGAGTGTCTTGTCTATACATGTTTGTATGTCAAAGGGCATTGAATGTTTGCCTGTATATGTGCATTGTGATCCGCCCTGAGTCCCCTGCGGGGTGAGAAGGGCGGAATATAAATGATATAAACAAACAAACAAACAAACATTTTCAAGCTAGTGAGGCATGGAAGTTGTTTTTTCCTCCTGAAACATGGGGTGCATCCACACTGTATAATACAGTTTGACACCACTTTAACTGCCATTGCTCAGTTTTACAATGTCGTTAACCTTCCCTGACAAAATGCTGGTTGCCTCACCAAACTACAACTCCCAGTATTCCATAGAATTGCACCATGACAGCTAAACTGATGTCAAACTGAAATTATTCTACTATGTGGTCCTGGTGAACATATTCCCACCTGCATCTGTTATTTGCACCAGCAGAAAAATTCTGTTTACAGCAATTGCCTATTTTCCTGCTGGAATGAATGCCAACTTTGGGTGGGAGAGGAATTGCAACACTGGGAAAAGGGGGTGAATGCTCTCTCTGTCTTATAGCCCCCCCCCCCCCCAGTCCACCTGTCATGTTCATAGTCCATTATGATTCCCTTCACTGAAGATCACATTCCCATCTCCACCACAATTAAAATAACAGGGAACATCTCAGCAGTACCAAATGTAGAACACACGTCATATGTGTTTGATAGGTTCTGTACTTTGGCTCTTATTAATGACATTGCATGACACATATACAAAGTTACTTGAAGTGTAATGTGTGAAAGATCTCAAATTTGCAGGGTACTGAAAATCTGACCATCAAATTATATTCAACCTGCACAGGTTTCAAGATATATTTCACCCAAAGTCAACCGGGCTGTTAGAACACACACACACCCAGTGGCGCAATGGGTTAAACCCTTGTGCCGGCAGGACTCCTGACCGAAAGGTCGATGGTTCACATCCAGGGAGTGGGGTGAGCTCCTGTCTGTCAGCTCCAGCATCTCATGCAGGAACATGAGAGAAGCCTCCCACAGGATGGTAAAACATCTGGGTGTTCCCTGGGTAAGGTTCTTGCAGACAGCCAATTCTCTTACACCAAGTTGCTCCTGACACACACAAAAAACAGGCTGTTTTGATACATGAGACAAAAAAACCCCACAATCACCTCTTTTTATTGCTGACAGTAAAATTATACATTAAATAACTAATTTGTTACCCTATTGTGACATGTACTATTTGCTGATTGAGATAATTAGGACTAGCCCTGGATTCGCTTAAGCATTTCTTAAAACATTCCTGTATATGAAAATGGACATTATATGTTGGATGTTTGCAGGATCCATGGTAGATCAGCAAGGATTTGTGCCTCCTTGTTGTTTAATACATACAGAAACACACAATATTCACCATAAAGTATACTGCAGAACAGGGCCGGATCTTACATTATGCGAACTACACGCCCGCATGGGGCGCCACATATTCAGGGACGCATCCGGCTGTCAAATGCCCCTTCTCAGTCTCCAGCTCCCTGGAAGGCGGCCCGCCCGCACCAAATGCACATGCATCCGCAGTGGCTCCATGAGGCCGGAGACCGAGCAGGAGTGCCCGGCAGCCTCCACCCCCAGCCGCCAAACCCTCCTCCTCAGTCTCCGGCCCTATGGAAGGCGGCCCGCCTGTGCAGCACCAAATGCACATGCGTGGAATCAGTTGGCCCCGCACATGTGCACCCAGTGCGGAACCAGCTGGTTCCATGCATGCGCATTCAGTGTGGCGTGAGCAAGCCAGAGCCTCTCACAGCGGCTCCACGAAGCCAGACACCGAAGAGGAACACCCGGCAGCCGGAGGCAGAGCCTCCATTTTCCGGCCACCAAACCCTCTTCCTCAGTCTCCGGCCCCATGAAAGGCGGCCCGCCCACGCAGCACCAAATGCACATGCGCGGAACCAGGAGGCTCACCACATGAGGCCGGAGAGGAGGAGGGGTAGGCATTGTTGTTGGGGGGGGGGGCCAAAATAATGTTCGCTTACCATTGAAAATTACCTTAGTCTGGCCCTGCTGCAGAAATAAAGAAGGCTTGTAGTAACCAAGAGCAGTGTTTTGGACTGACAACTCTGGCACACAGAACCAATCCTGAGAGTCATACTTTGCGCATATAGATAGATAGATAGATAGATAGATAGATAGATAGATAGCCATCCTTTGGTTATTGTATCTCAAGGTTTGAGGAACAGAGTCTCACAAGCCCAAAGTCTATTCAGTTTTCATTTGTATTACTATCGTACGGTAACTACTTCCTCAGATTTGTTGCTTCTGACATTTTGAATGCATTAGCTTTAAAAAATTTACTGTATGCCACTCTCATAATGTATTTGAAGGAAGAGAGTATAAATCTAAATAATGTGCGATTAGTTCTGTCTGAAGCAACATGCAGCTGTAAGACATCCATATACAGTTGCATATATTTATCGAGCATTCAAAAGCTTGCAAAGACTAATTAGCAATCCAGGCTGTCAAAGCACAACTGCGATGCAACATTAGAATGAGAATGGCTAGGAGTACAAAATATGACACACAGAAGCCAAGCTTATACCTTGTAGTAGAGAAACAGTGAGAGGAATGGAAATACGCTCCATAAAAGTTTGCATAGATGCATAATATAGTCATGTAAGACTCTCTACTAATTAGTAAACTGGCCTATGATTTGAACAATTCGGGTTTATTTGTAGCACTCGGTTTATGTGAATAATAGAGGCAGGTGAGATAATAACTCCTGTGTTTTCAAAGTTCTGTAAACATGCATAGAATTCATGAGAATTAACTGGTCTAGAATTCAGAATATTGTGTGCCTTTTAGTTATATTCCTGTTTATTTGAAAACTAGCTTGGGTACTCGGGAATGTGGCACAGCTGGCTAAGTGTCAGCTGCATAAGATCTCTCTGACCAGTAAGTCATGAGTTCGAGGCCTGCCTGGGTTGAGGTGGGTGTTCGACCTTTAAGTGTAACCTGCTGTCGACCTTTGCAGCCCGAAAGACAGTTGCATCTGTCAAGTAGGAGATAAAGGTACCACATTAAGTGGGGAGGCAAATTTTGACTGAATTATGAGGCCATTAAAGAACTCCAGGAATGCTGAGGAATGCGGAAGGAACAACAAGGGACGCTGGGAATGCTGAGAGATGAGGAGTGCATCAGCTCCCCCCCCTGGTGGCGAGAGTTTGCCTCTGTTCGTCTATACGTGTGTATGAGGAAATGGCAGGGAGTGTCTGCTAAGTATGTGTGCCTATAATCCGCTCTGAGTCCCCTTCGGGGTGAGAAGAGCGGAATATAAATAAATGAAATAAATAAATTATTTGAAAAAGGCATTGTTTGTTTTTAGATGTTAGGTAATATCATTTTGGTAATGTGTACTGCTACTTATTAGGGGAGAAAGTCAGTTTTTGCTTTTATTTTGTATGAATGCTCCTATTAAAAATGCGTAAGTATGTGAGTGAACTACAATTCTTGAAATTATCAGTCAATCCTCCCCAAACTCCACCAGTATTCAAAATTAGCCATTTTGGGTCTGTGTTCCAAGTCCACATCCGTCGTCGGCTGGGTTAAGTGCTCTCTGGGTAAGGATGGACTACAACTCCTAGAATGCTAGGACAATCACCCCCCCCCCCCCCACCCTGACTGTATTCAGAGTTAGCCGTTTTGGGTTTTTGTGCCAAGTTTGGTCCTGGTCCATTGTTGGATGGGGGTTCACAGTTCCTCTGAATATAGGTGAACTACAACTCTCAGAAATCAAGGTCAATTCCCCACCCCCACCCCTATTCTCCCCAAAATGTTCTGTTGGTCATGGGAGGCCTGTGTTCAAAGTTTGGTCCAGGCCAATCATTCCTGGGGTCCCAGTGGTCTCGGGAAGTGAGTGAAGGTACTGCAAAACCCATCATCTGTGGGTCATCCTCTCCCAAACCTCACCAGGACATAAAGTGCATCATGGGGAGTATGTTCCAAATTTGGTCGAGGTTCGCCATTTGTTGGGGTCACAGTGGTCTGTGGAAGTGAGAACCAAGGCAGGTGAAGGTACTTCAAATCCCATAAACTATCTTCCCCCAAACCACACCAGGACATAAAGTGGATCATGGGGAGGGTCTGTGTGCCAAGCTTGGTCCATGTCCATCTTTCATGGGGTTTCAGTAGTCTCTGGAGGTGAGTGAAAGTACTGCAAATCCCATCATCATCTCCCAGACTTCACCAGGACATAAAATGTGTCATGGGGGGCATGTTCCAAATTTGTTTGAGGTTCACCATTTGTTGGGGTCGCAGTATGTGTGTTCCCATGCCAAGAATGTACTCAGCCACTTTACACAATCCACGACAAGTGATATCCCAAGGTCAAATGTTAAATTCTATGATTAAGCAAGTATTTGAACCTTAATTACGGAGTGCCATCTTGCAATGAAATGGCCACCTGGAATATCTTTTTAGCACTGGTAATATTACTGTTCTAGGAGTTTCCTTTCCTGGAGATTTCAGAAAGACGTGGATCTAAAAATGATGTTGGAGATGATACAGTTGAAGAGGAGGGATCGCTTGCGTTAACGTTGACCTCCAGTGGCCGAGAAAAAGTGCTCAGCTGCCAGCTATTTGCTGAAAGGTGGTTCTGACTATTTTGATCTTACGTTGCAGAGAAGGACAATGTTTTCTTTTCCATGCAGTTTTTTGGCTTGCTTTGTTTTGTTTTTCTTGCTCTCGGCAGAGTCAACGTGAGAGTTAGTCTATTCTTCTAAGAGATTTGCACCATGGGTGTTCTCTTTTGTAACCAAGAGCCCAAGACCTATCTTGAGGTTACTCAGGGTTTGTCATGATTCATCTTCTTGATGATGCAGAGAAACGGCTTCTTCTGCTTGGCAGAAAACAAACTTCCACTCGAGGCACCCCCTTTCCCACTTGAAAGTTACCCCTTCCCTCCCTTGAGTCAATTGAGGAAATACATGTTTGGACTAGGAACAGAAGCAACAGCGAGTTACTTTCATGGCTTCTTCAGAAGGCAGGAAGGGGGAGAAATGGGAGAACGAAGAGCAGATAGTGTCAAAATTTCCAGACCAGTTTTTCCGTTACAGGCTAGTTGAATGCTAGTGTGAGTCTTTCCTCTCTCCTTTTCCCACAGTCAGTAAGACTTATCTGACAATGGAGTTAGTGTCAGCTGTCCAAAACTAACCAGGAGATATGTTCCTTTCATCACTACTAGTGCTTATCATCAACGCCTTCTGACTTTTTTTTCTTTTTTCTTTCTTCAGCTGTTGTTAATTTACAGGCACACAAGGCTAGGGTTGTTGTTGTCATTATCCCTTTTACTCTCTCCCCTTTTTTTGTTGCCGACTACAACTCCATTAAGTTAAGTGGAGTTAAACCAGGCCTGGATTTGGTCCTAGAAACCTGTGATGAGAAGCTGCAATGTGCTACTTAAACATTTAAGGTCCGTGCAGGTGTCAAATGAGAACAGAACTCTCAAGAGCTTTGGCTGGATTCATATTTCAGATATTTGGACTGTACTCCAGTGCCAAAGCATACACGTTATGCACAGGCCTGTGCAGGGAACAAAACAATTTTGTTCTGCTTATGAACAAAATTGGGGGAAAGTGTGAACACCAGGGAAGTTTGGGAGGCAACAGGGAGCATTTTCCCCAAACTTTGACAAAATGGGTCCCTGTCCTGCCAACTATCATATTGGCCCTAGCCCTGCTCCATTGCTTCCACTGCCCTTCATTTGTCTTTCCAAAGTCTTTTCAACCCGAGGGCCATATTAGTTTGTCACTGGCTCTCTAGCCTTTTGGCAACCATCCTAAGAGAAGGAAAACTCTAAATTCAAACCCGGGCAGATGGTGCTTGTCTAACCCTGTAAGATCAACCATCTAGAGAAGGAAACTCAAATCAGACTTACGACCTGAGGACCTCGCTGCCACCGTCCTAAGCTTGCTAGGCCCCGGCAGATGAACCTTTGGTTTAAAGGGTGAGGCCAGTTCTGAGCACGCTGCGCTCCACCAGAAAGGTCCATTACACAGGCTCGAAGGACACATCCAACCGCCTTAGTCATCAACGCGCTTGTAGAAAGTGTGAGATGAGTCCTTCCTAAGAATCTTCGTTCGTGAAGTAATGCCAGAAAAAAATGTATGCATATGTATGTGTGTGTGTATGTATATATGTGTGTGTGTGTTTGTGTGTGTGTATAAATCTCTTGGGACTAGTGAGTATAAGGGGGCAGAGGAGGAGAATTCCACTCACTGACGTCACGTCATTGTTGGCATTCCAACACAAAATCAGAAGCGACCAGTTACACTAAAGGGAAAGGGAAAAAGCGGATTGTTGCACCATATCATAACTCGTCTGTTCTTTCTCACCTGTAACCAGGGGCAGACCTACCTGTTCCCGAGGGGTACATGAAAAAATCGCGCCCCCGTTGCTCCCGAGGGGAGGCCAGTGCGCATGCACCAATCTGTGCGCACGCGCACTGACTCCAGAACACGCCTCCCACTTTGGAGCCCAGTGCGCATGCGTGAAACTGCACCTATGCGCACTGACTCCAAAGCGGGAGGTGCACTCTGGAGCCAGTACGGATGCGCGGAGCCGCGGAGCCGCGGAGCCGCGGATGCGCGGCCGAAGTGTCCTGGGGGCGGGGCCGCCCTAACAGAGGCCCGGCTGGCGCGGGCGGGGGGGCGGGGCGCGGCGGGCGGGGCGGGCAGGGCAAAGCGGGCGGGTGCGGCAACGCCCCTCCCAGGTGGCGACACCCCTCCCGGGTGATGTCGCCCTACGCGCCTGCGTAGTCTACCTAATGGGCGAACCAGCCCTGCCTGTAACTTTTGCCATACTGACCATTCTGATATCTCTGAAATGTTGGAGTACATGCACAATACTAGCTGGACTTTACTGCTCCATTACCATCCCATTGTTGCTGTCCCCATGTGAAAAGTGACAGTTCAGAAGAGGACATTTTCCAGGATTATCACTCCCATGGAGAAATCTCCACATGGGCAGGAACCTCATCTTTAGACACACCATTTTTCACCTGAACAAAGTGACAATAAGGCACTTGTTGGTGGGTTGAAGTAAAGGAACCAAATTAATATCTTAATACGGCTGGAAAAGCCCTGGTATCTTCCATCCCTGTATATTTTTCCCTGCACAATCTTTCACAATCATAACACAGTGCCCTACAAAAATTCATTGATGGTGAAAAGGCATCTTTCAAATAGTATAGCAGCCATGTTGACATTTGCACCAGTTTATGCTTTCTGGTGCAGAAGAAAGGAAAGTGTACATTTGACAAGGAGGCTTCACATTGGTGTGACATGGAGGAGAGCACAGATAAGCCGCAAACAGAAAAGAACCAACACTGGACAGCTTTATAGAATAGTTCCAGGTAAGTAGTCTCATTTTATTTATTCATTTATTTATTTGCTACTAGACACTTAACCTCTCAATTGGCGCCCCCTTGTCGCAGGGGAGAGGCTTGCGTACCCTAATGAAGTTGCGAGCTATGCTGGCGATGGCATAATAGCCACCGGTAGGGCCTCCCATGCCAGACAGGTCACAACCGAAGGGTCTGACAAAGAGCGTCAATGGGCAGGATGGGCTCTCTAGCCTTTTGGCAACCATCCTAGGAGAAGGAAAACTCTGATTTCAAACCCGGGCAGATGGTGCTCGTCTGACTCTGTAAGGTCAACCATCTAGAGAAGGAAACTCAAACCAAACCTATGACCTGAGGACCTCGCTGCCACCGCCCAAGCTTGCTAGGCCCCGGCAGATGAACTTTACTTTACTTTATTTATATTCCGAAAGGGGCTCAGAGCGGATTACAGTACACGTACAGTACTTGCAGACAATCCCTGCAGTTCAACATATGACATATATAGACGAACATATGACATATAGACGAACAGAGGCAAACTTCTGGCCACCAGGGGGGAGCTGATGCACTCCTCATCTCTCAATGTTTTCCAGCATCCCTTTTTTTGTTGTTTCTTCAGCGATTCCTGGAGTGCTTTAATGGCCTCATAAATCAGTCAAAATTTGCCTCCCCACTTTAATGTGGTACCTTTATCTCCTACTTGACAAATGCAACTGTCTTTCGGGCTGCAAAGGTCGACAGCTGGCTACACTTAAGGTTGAGCACCCACCTCGACCAGGGCAGGCCTCGAACTCATGACCTACTGGTCAGAGAGAACTTATGCAGCTGACACTTAGCCAGCTGCGCCACATTCCCGGTGCTTTGGTTTAAAGGGTGAGGCCAGTTCTTTGCACGCTGCACTCCACCAGAAAAATCAATTGCACAGGCTCGAAGGACATATCCAACCTCGGAAAAAGCATCAACGCGCTTGTAGAAAGCGTGGGGTGAGTCCTTCCTAAGTATCTCCGTTGGCGAAGTAATGCCAGAGACTAGCCACTTATTTTTCATACAGATTACCATTTTGGGTGCTATTCAATTTTTTAAAGAAAGACTGGAAAGTCACAAAAAGGTGGACCACGTAGGAAAGTGTCTTCTTATTCGAAACATATAAACTCAAAAGCATTACCCAACAGAATTCTGTGACACTTCGTCACTAATGCCAGAAAAGACTTTACTCATGTACTGGAGTGCAAACATGATTTCTGTTTTATTCATGTATTCCTACCCACTCAGAGTTCTCCCTTCTATATATATAAAAAGAGAGCTGTCATCCTAAGTAGCCTATAGACAGCAAAACCACACAAGGCAGACACACCAAATCAGCCCACATACACACAAAACCCCACAAGGTATGTTTACCACACCAAAAAATAAAATTAAAATTAAACAACACAACCAAAAATACAAAAAAAACTATTGGACTACAACTCCCATGATCAACACCCCCCTCTGGCAGTTTAGAGTGTCGGAATGTTGGTGGTGCTGGCCAATTAGAGGCATTATGCAAATACTCCCTCAGTTAGAATGTAGAGGCTGGGAGCCACTCCTCTCTGGCAGTTTAGAATGTCGGAATGTTGGTGGTGCTGGCCAATCAGAGGCGTTATGCAAATAATCCCAAAGTGGCAACCAATCAGAAAGCTGGCACATATCCACATACACACAAACATTCACTTTGTTGACCCAGGCCTGGGAATACAGTGGGACAGGACTACAATACAACAAAAGGAAGATACAAATCCCAACTCATCCTGAGCAAACTGCTAAAGTTCTCTTAATGTTATCAACAAGAGGCAAAATGGCCATCTGTCAAGAGTCCTTTGGTTGTGCTTTCCCACCATGTGGGTTGAAGGGGTTAGCCACAGACTATGGCACAGCAATGCGTGCATGGGTCAGCATGTATTATAAAATGATAGAATCATAGAACTGGACGAGACCACAAGGGTGATGTAGTCAAGCCCATTCTGCTATGTAGGAATGCAGACTCAAAGCACTCCCAACACATCACTCTCTCCAGAGAAACTATATAAAATTATTGCCTGCTACAGCCAAGTTGTACTAGGAAGTTAAGCCCACCAATGAGTCAGACTTAGAGTAAAGTGGTCCTGGCTAACCGTTAAAAATGGAGGCTGCATTTGTTATTGCTGACTTGTTAATATAACACAGGCATTGACGTTTCCTGGTCACTGTAAACAGTGAAATGCTTTTAAAGTTAATGGAGTTCAGGTGTTGTTGCACTCTGAAATGTCATCAGAGAAAAAGGCTTTCTGGGATAGAAAGGTATGCAGAGCCCCTTCGTTGAGTGCATTAATTTGAGGTATTTGTCTGACCCCCAATAAGAATCTTACTATATTGTGGGGTATAAAAACGCCCCCTGTCCCAAAGAGTGTGGGTGCCAAATGAAGGCTATTTCATCATATCCATACACACAGAGCCAAAAAACACGTGTCCCCAGGAGGCAGCCCATTTATTTTGAGCAGCTGTCAGACCTCCTTGCTTCTTAAAAAGAACCAAGACAAATGCAAAAGGTTTGTTAGGACAATTTGTCCGCATGTTTGTTTGTCTGTCTGTCAAACACATGTACACAACAAGTCGCCGAATCTTGGGAAAACTATTTACATCTCACCAGGTGATGTCACAAAATTCCTTCCTTGTAGTTTTATATGGATTTTGCAATGAATTGTGAGTTTGGGGAACTAAAAAGGCCCACTCGCCTATAGGATTATTGACTTCCTTAGTAGAGCCATCTGGTATCAAAACAAAGAGTTATCAAATTCAGTATTCTTTTTATATAGTGACCATTAGGCATGGTTTCGAACCCAAAAATGACGATTCTAAAATCAAATGGGGGGGGGGGTTTATTAGTAAAAGAAAGACTTACAAAAAATTTTCCAAAAATTTCTAAAATGTAACTTAATTACTAACGAAATTCGTTAGTAGTTCGTATGCCAGAGCATGCGCATTCCAGATGGTTTTGGCCTACACTGAATTCTAGATGGGACTCTCCAAATAGGAAGGAGGGAGGGAGGGGGGTATTCTATTCTTGGAAGCAGCACAAAAAGGAGGAGGAGGCCCCCTCGCTCCTCGCTGCCTCTCTCTCACCCCGATCCTGAGGGAGCGAGGGCCCAAGTTTGCCCAGGCTGAGAGGAAAAGGAAGAGGCCTGAGGCTGTGAGGAATGGTGGGAGTTGAAGTCCAAAACACCTACCTGGAGGGCAGAAGTTGGCCCCTGCGATGGGGCAAGGCAGAGCAACGGGGAAGAGAAGGAAGGGGGGAAGCATCTGAGAGAGCGCAGGGAGAGAGGAGGCGAAGTGTGTGTGTGTGAGAGAGAGTGGGCCCCTGCGATGGGGCAAGGCAGAGCAACGGGGAAGAGAAGGAAGGGGGGGAGAAGCATCTGAGAGAGCGCAGGGAGAGAGAGGAGGAGAAGTGTGTGTGTGTGAGAGAAAGAAGTTGGCCCCTGCGAGGGGAAGAGAAGGGAGGGGGGGACAAGCATCTGAGAGAGCTCAGGAGAGAGAGGAGGAGAAGTGTGTGTGTGTGTGTGTGAGAAGTTGGCCCCTGCGATGGGGCAAGGCAGAGCAACGGGGAAGAGAAGGGGGGTAGAAGCCAGCAGGAAAGAGGAGGACTACATTTTCCAGAATGCATTGCCTAGCAGCAGCGTCACTTCCAGTTCCCCATAGAAATGCGGGAAAAAGAAGAAGCTGAATGAAGGCGGGAAGGAAATGAGGGGGAGAAGACAGGGAGAAGTGAGTACGTAGTACAATAATTAAGAATTTATTACGATCATAACGCAAACTGTTGGCCTCAAGGACCGTAAAAGAAAGTCTACTTCCTGGTTAGCTGCCGTGATGCGTATAAACTAGAAAGTCCCATTACATACGAATCACTTACGATTTCTTTTGATTTTCATAACTTTTTTCTCATGCCTAGTGACCATATTGTTGCCTGCAATAATTGTATTAGACAAATGTTTTTAAATACGGTTATTTATTTTTTATTGTAAATTTGTTTTTATAATTTTATTGTTTTACATAGCATATTGTTTATATGATCTTTTATATAATGCTGTAAACCGCTTTAGGTCCCCTTTATGGAGAAAAGCGGGATACGAATAAAGATTATGTATTATTATCATCTGCCACCTCTATGCAGATGACACCCAACTCTACTACTCCGGATACCATACCTGATTGTTTCCATCAATGCCTAGAAGCCGTGACTGGATGGCTGCGTGCTAGCTGGTTGAAGGTGAATCCATCAAAGACGGAGATCCTATGGCTGGGTCACCCTGGGTTGGATGGATGCCTACCGTGGACGGTGAGCTCTTAGGCCCGTCGTCTTCAGTAAGAAGCCTGGGGGTCCAATTGGACCCACTGCTATCAATGGAGATGCAAATCTCCATGGTATGCAGGACCGCGTTTTTCCATCTATGACAGGATAGGCGGCTGGCTCCCTACCTGCCCAGGAGTGGAATTCGTTGTTCTGGCAATATTGCCAAGATGGGGGGCAGAATTTTGAGCTGCACATTCTATTACATTATTTTTGAACTTTTGCTCCCCTGTAAATTGGCAGTGTGCTATGCCAATCTGATTTGTTTCATATACCTGAAAACGTAAGGTGTGATTGAGGAAAACAGGAAGAATTGTTTTTGTCTGAATTCTTCCCCAGATTCTGTGGTTTGCAGCTCTGGGGGAGCAATATCCACGGCCTCCCCATCAAACATCCTACATTGCTATGAGATCTGAATTAGCCCACACATAATAGCACTAGAGATTACTCATGACAGCAGCAGAGTGGACATCCAACCCCAAACCCGCCTCCCTTGTTCCATAAGCTGCCACATCTGCTAACTGATACGCAGTCTTTCTGTGAAGAAATCAAGACCGACATCACTAGTCTGACAGTTCAGGGTTGTCCCAGGTGGTGGCATTAAGTGTGATGATGTTATGGATTGGGCACCAATCACATTTGCTCATAGCTTTGTCAGAATGTAAAGATATAAAACAAATGTTTGAGTTGTGAGTATCTGTTTCTATCAGTTTATGTTGGGAGTAAAAACTTTTGTTAGAGGTTCTGAATAGCTGCAGCTGAGTTATTGCCTGACTCCAGAAGGGGTGGGGCAGCTGTATGTATAAAATCTCCAATGTAACAGACTGGGTTAGATCAATTGTTAGATTGAGTGGAGAAAAGTCTGACTGCTGTGAAGAGGCTGGTGGGCTGGCTGTTTTGTGCTGGCTGGCTGACTCAAGGAATGGTTAATGGAAGAGTCGGAGAAGCTGAAAGGCAGCTTCAAGATAAGCTTGGAGAAATGCATTTATTGCTGAGAGAAATTCATTCATAAGCTTGGAGAAATGCACTCAAAAACTGCTGGAATGCTGGAATGGTGACAGGTAGGCATGGTTTAGAATCCAAAAATGGTGATTCTTAAATCAAATGGGGGGGATTTTTGATTAGTAAAAGAAAGACTTACAAAAAATTTCCAAAAATTTCTGAAATGTAACTTAAGTACTAACGAAATTTGTTAGTAATTCGTATGCCAGAGCATGCGCATTCCAGATGGTTTTGGCCTACAACTCCCAGAAATCCTAACAGCTGGTAAATTGGCTGGGATTTCTGGGAGTTGTAGGCCAAAACTTGAATAAACCACACTGAATTCTAGATGGGACTCTCCAAATAGGAAGTAGGGAGGGAAGGAGGGAGGGAGGGAGGAAGGGGGTTTTCTATTCTTGGAAGCAGCAAAAGAAAAGGAGGAGGACCCCCCCCTCGCTCCTCACTGCCTCTCTCTCACCCCGATCCTGAGGGAGCAAGGGCCCAAGTTTGCCCAGGCTGAGAGGAAAAGGAAGAGGCCTGAGGCTGTGAGGAATGGTGGGAGTTGAAGTCCAAAACACGTACCTGGAGGGCTGAAGCTGGCCCCTGCGATGGGGCAAGGCAGAGCAACGGGGAAGAGAAGTATCTGAGAGAGCGCAGGGGGGGGAAGCGTGGAGGACTACACTTTCCAGAATGCATTGCCTACCTAGCAGCAGCGTCACTTCCAGTTCCCCATAGAAATGCGGGAAAAAGAAGAAGCTGAATGAAGGCGGGAAGGAAATGAGGGGGAGAAGACAGGGAGAAGTGAGTACGTAGTACAATAATTAATTAATTAAGAATTAAGAATTAAGAATTTCTTACGATCATAACGCAAATTGTTGGCCTCAAGGACCGTAAAAGGAAGTCTACTTCCGGGATCGCGGCAGCGATACGTAAAACCTCAAAAGTCCCATTACATACGAATCTCTTACGAATCCTTTTAATTTCCGTTTCATTTTTCTCATGCCTAGTGACAGGTATGCTGGGAGCTGCAATACTGTGTGAGTCAACACAGAAGCCTGTTGCTGAAGAATGTGTGGGACTATACTGAAGAAGAACTACGTTATATGTTTTGTTTTTCTATCTCCACACGGACTGTTTATCTAAAGAGCATGTTGCTGCTTTATTGTTTGTTTTGAAACTATATTTGTAAATTAAAGTTTGTGCATATTTTTACAAGAAGCCAAACTTTGTTCTTTTTGCTGCTGTTTGCTCAAATAACCATCAACCACCTTCTGCTGATTCTCTGCAACTGTGGATATAGAGGATTACATGTCCCATTATCCCATCATCCAACCGACAAGCTTGTCATTTAAACACTGTCACTCTCTCTCTCACACACACACACACACAGAGGCATTTTTTTCCTGTTTAGAAATTATGATAGAAGTCTTAAGCTGCCACATCAGCTCACTGATATACAGTCTTTCTGTGAAGAAATCAAGATCAATATTGCTAGTCTGGCAGTTCAGGGTTGTCCCAGGCTCCTGGTGATGGCATTAAGTCTGATGGTGTTATGGATTGAGTACTAATCACGTTTGCTCATAGCTTGTCATTTAAACACTGTCACATGCACACATAAAAACATTTTTTCCTATTTGGAAATTATTATAGAAGCCTTACCCAAATCAGTTAAGCCTTGGAGATTATCATCAACTGCTCTACTAGCTGAACTGGTGATTTGTCCGTAGATATTTCTTTCCTCTTGCCTTGAGCAGAGGATCTACCAGGATGCCCTGCGTGATCTACCAGTAGATTGAGATCTACCTAATGAGCACCCCTGGTGTAGAGTTATTGGAATAGAGTGTGATACTGGCTGGAAACTATTATTATTAATTATTTAAAACATTTATAAACATTCCTCCTTTCTCACGCCACAGGGGATTTAGGGCGGAGCACAACATATATATGGCTAACATTCAATGCCGGGGCATAAAACTACAAATATAAAGAAACATTAAAATCACACATCTACTTTGAAAGCAGCTGTTTAAAACCATGTCAAGACACCATGCTGACTCTAGTCAGCGGAGTAGGTTTGCTATTATTGCTCAGTGCCGTGTTTCCCAACCTTTATTGAGCCGCGGCACACTTTTAACATTAAAAAAATCCTGGGGCACACCACCAACCAAAATGACACAAAATGACACTCTAACACAGTAAAGAACGGCTGAGGGATGGTGGCCTGCTGGGAGCAGCTGCTGGAAGTGCCGAAGCCGAGGGAGGAGCCAGGCCATGCCATGCCCCGCCCCTTCCCCCTGGCTTCAGTTCTCCCACAGCTTCGCCAGCTTTGAGGTGGCAGTGCCAAGCCAGCATTGTGCTGGCTCTGCCACCGCTGGCTTGGCACTGCCCCCTCAAGGCTGGCAAAGCTGTGGGAGTGCTGAAGCCGGGGGAGGGGCGGAGCCAGGCTCTGTCATGCCCCCCTCCCCCCAGCTTGGCGGGAGTCATGGCGGATTGGAGGCTGGCTGGGGAAACGAAGAAGGCAGTGCCCCGGCCCCTTCTTCTTTTTCTTCGCCGCTGCCCGGCCCTTCCTCCTCCTCTCCCAAGCAGCAGGAGTTCGGCAGGAGGAGGGGGGAAGGAAGGGGGGCAGAGAGCTTTTCTCGCGGCACACCTGATGATCGCTCATGGCACACTAGTGTGCCACGGCACACTGGTTGAGAAACACTGGCTCAGTGCACTGCCCCAAAGGCTTGATCCCACAGCTAGGTCTTTACCATCTTTCTGAAGGACAGGAAGGAGGGAGCTGATCTAGTTTCACCAGGAAGGGAGTTCTGTTGTTCCAAAAAAAAAAGGGTTTGATGTAAAGTACAAAACACAGCAAAGAAGCAGTTCAAAAGGGTTTACAGCAAATGTGGCATATGAGGACTCAAACTGGAAATAATGCATCTGAGCAAACAAGCCATGTTATTAAAGCATTTCTACTTTATTGTAGAAAGCAACAGAAAGGCAGTAATACACATGCAACAGCATATTTAACAAGTTAGAACAGGAGAAAACATACCATGAGGCACACAAAATGGATGGCATACAGCAGAAGACTAACAGCAACTCTAAACTCCTCCCTTCTTCATCGCTGTGATTGGAAGAGGGAGTGAGCCAATAGGCAGAGCCTAGCAACAATGGTTTATTTCTTCCAACTATAATATTATTCTACCACTAGATGGCACTCATGAGAGCGGAAATCTGTTTCTATCATTCATCTTATGAACCAGACAAAACACATTCATCTAGACTTCAGTATAAACATATTGAACTACAGCATTTTGCCATTTAATTTCAACAAGTTCCATAGCCAGGGGGCAATCACTGAGAAGGCCCTAACTCTCGTCCTTGCCAAACGTGCCTCTGATGGTGGCGGACTCGAGAGCAGGGCCTTCCCAGAAGATCTTAGTCTTCGTGGTGGTTTGTAAAGGGAGATGTGTTCAGACAGGTAAACTGGGCTGTGGCCATTTAGGAGTTTAGAAAAGAAATGCTGGCTGCAGATCTTTCTGTTTCCCAGTCAGCTTCAAACTACATTCCAATATCTTTCTCTTCCATTCATATTATCTACTCTCCTTGGCTTTATTTATCCTCCTACCTTTCTTTTCTAAGCTCATTGGTAAAATTGAACTTGTCACTTCAACACCATACCCACATGTGTTGTGTTTATATTGACACATAGAGCCTTCTTATTCATAGCTACATAAGTCTGTTCCAAGGCACTTTATTCCAGGCATCTGTTAGCCGCTTTGAGTCCCCCCCCCCCTGGGGGGTTGAGAAGGGTGGGGTAAAAATACTGTAAATAAAAATAATAATAAATGAACTAGACTAAAGTCTGCAACAACGTATGCCTGCCAGTTGTTTTCTCTCAATGTCAAGGATGCTACAACATCCCATTACATACTGATCCAGACAAACACTTTGTAAATTATATTGAGTCTACTGTAAAAGGGATAGTCTTTTGGTATAACAGAGGGAAAAAAACTATTGTTTCTTGTTCAGAAAGTATGACTTACAAGTCAAGATGGGGTTGGACTGGATGGCCTACGAGGTCTCTTCCAACTCTGTGATGATTCTATGGCAACTAAATCAGGAATGAAGAAAATGCAGCTGCAGTTATTGGACCTCAACTCTTCTGCCTTCAGGGCCTAAAAATGGGCTTTAAAAAGATGGGCATGCAAGCTATTGGCCCTGAAGGTAGAGAAAAGCCATCCCACGTACAGGGAGACCTGAAATATCTTTAATAATGAGTGCTAGACTCAAAATAGTGAACCAAAACCAAGATTTATTGAATAACAACCAGTAAAAATGTTGGTGGCCCAAAATACTTAGTTGGTTGCAAAAGGAAGTCCTTGGAAAAGGAAACCATCACTTGCCTCTTTGTTTGCAGAGTGATGGTGCTTTCTTTGATTCCAGGTTTCCTGCTGCCCTCCGGCCAGGGCCGTTTCATCCATTAGGCGGAGGAAGCAGGCGCGTAGGGCGACGTCACTGGGGAGGGGCGACGTCACCCGGGAGGGTGACGCTGCGCCTTTGTTAGGTAGCCCGGAGCGCTCCGGCCGCGCTTCCGCATGCACTGAAAAGGTCCGCGCATGCATACTGGCTCCCGCTTTGGAGCCAGTACGCGTGTGCAGATTGGCGCATGCGCACTAGCCACTAAAGCGGGAGGCGCGCTCTGGAGCCAGTGTGCGCACAGATTGGCGCATGTGCACTGGGGGCGCAAAAAATGTCGCGTACCCCCCGGGAACAGCTTGGTCCGCCTCTGCCTCCGGCTTGTATGCCCACGAAGTCCTGTAAAAGCCACAAAATCCACAGTGTATGTTGAGGACGGATCCTCCTTTGCACTGCAGGCTTTGGTTGAGAGCGCAGGGTAGGCTTAGTAGGTGAACTAAGATGCTTTGTCGCAGCAATGGCTTAGATTCCACCTTGCTATGTCCGTGTGCTCTTCTGGAATGAACCAGAAAGGAAGTCCTGCCTCTCAGGTGACCTCTGGAAGAGGAGGAGTTAGGGGCGGTGACGTCAGGTTTGGGGCCAAGACACAGCCCCTCCCATTTGTCCACATGGTAGAAAGGTGAAACAAAGGCCCATGCAGGTAAAGGGCAACCAAATACAAAATACAGATATAAAACCAGCCCCGTGGGGGCGCCACATCAACTTCATCATCCCTCAGCATTGGGCAAGGTGGCATGAAGACAATAATAACAATAATAATACTTTATTTATATTCTGCCCTTCTCACCCCGAAGGGGACTCAGGGCAGATCACAAGTACACATAGACGACAAACATTCAATGCCACTTTGTATTGACACACAGACAAACACACATAAGGAGGTTCTTGTGCCTTGTGTCGCTCCATCCTCTTATGACGAATAGCTTGTGTGGGTTTCCGCATTCCAGCATCTGGTCTTTCTCCTCTTAATGATGTTGTAAAAAACCTCCCCCACTTTTTAATTAGCGGTACCTAATTTCTCTTTTTAAAAAGCTGTTTTCGAACTGCTTAGGTAAACAATGGGCAGGGCTGATGGTTGGCTGCCCAAGCCAACAGCAGCTAGTCAAACCCAAGGACATACATTGCAAGACTTCACACTTCTTTAGGCTTTTTTTGGAAAAAGTCCCCATCCATCCGTCCCATCCCCCCCCCCCGTCCCCCAAATCTTCCATTACACTCACTAATAATTTTCTAGTTGGCTTGAGATGGTAAAAAAATACAACTCGTATGAAGGAATGACAACATGAAAAATGGGTTTTAAGTGTGGCAACCATGGCATCCAGGATCAGTTGAACTAACCATTAATAATTATGGTTAAGAAGGCATTAACATATGTAAGTGTAGCATATGAAACCTTTGGTGTCTCTTCTGTGATTTAACATGATGTATAGCAGTATTCAACTCTCAAATGTTACGCATCTGAAGGGTGGCACAAAGATCGTTGGTTTAATTCCTGAGTATATTTCCTTTACAGGGAACAAACCCTTCCACTGAATCACTCCATCCCTTCCAGGAAATGTTCGCTCCATCTTCTGTTGTGAGAAATGTTTTTACTGCACTTACCACAAATTAGAGTTTGTGCCACCAAACAGTTTGAAGTGAGTACATAAAAATGTGTGTGTTGCCCCATGAGGTCTTGTTTTCTTGGGTCAGAATAATGTGAAGGAACTTTTAAATTGTTCTTAGATAAATTCACATTGATGAGCTCACTCAAATAAGTTTTCCATTTAGTCCAGCATCCTGTCTGTAATATTGGGCAGATGTTTGAGGCAATGCATGAATAGCTCAGAGTGGAAACAAGACAGTGCACAAACCCACTAAGTAGCCAATACCTTTATTGGGCGAACCAAAAATACATCATGCAGGCTTTTGAAGCTCCACTGGCTTTATATTAATATTAATAATAATAAGGAGGAGGAGGAGGAAAGAGATTCCACCTAAACATGAAGAAAAACTGGGTTGTTGTGAGTTTTCCGGGCTGTATGGCCATGTTCTCGTAGAATTCTCTTCTGACGTTTCGCCTGCATCTACGGCAGGCATCCTCAGAGGTTGTGAGGTCTGGTTGCATCTATGGCAGGCATCCTCAGAGGTTGTGAGGCTTCCTCAGAGGTTGCGAGGCATCCTCAGAGGTTGTGAGGCATCCTCAGAGGTTGTGAGGTCTGGTTACATCTATGGCAGGCTTCCTCAGAGGTTGTGAGGCTTCCTCAGAGGTTGTGAGGCATCGTCAGAGGTTTTGAGATCTGGCGGTATCAATGGCAGGCATCCTCAGAGGTTGTGAGGCATCGTCAGAGGTTGTGAGGTCTGGTTGTATCTATGGCAGGCATCCTCAGAGGTTGTGAGGTCTGGTTGCATCTATGGCAGGCTTCCTCAGAGGTTGTGAGGCATCCTCAGAGGTTGTGGGGCATCCTCAGAGGTTGTGAGGTCTGGGTTCTTCTATGGCAAGCATCCTCAGAGGTTGTGAGGCATCCTCATAGGTTGTGAGCAGGCATGTAGCCAGGGGGCTAAGGGGCTGAGCCCCCCCCGAAATTCTCAGGGTGGTCCGCGAAAGGCCTTACTGGTACATTATTTAAACTGTTATGTTTATTCATATCCTGATCTGATCACCATGCTCATTATATCCCACATTAATGGGGTTATTGGGATAACAATACAAAAGGTTTGCTAGGGTAGACCCTCTCTCACTCAGTCTCAGCCCCCGACCAAACTCAGCTCCCCCGAATCAAAATCCTGGCTACGGCCCTGGTTGTGAGGTCTGGTTTCATCTATGGCAGGTATCCTCAGGGGTTGTGAGGCATCCTGAAAGGTTGTGATGTCTGGTTTCTTCTCCAGCAGGCATCCTCAGAGGTTGTGAGGTCTGGTTTCATCTATGGCAGGTATCCTCAGAGGTTGTGAGGCATCCTGAAAGGTTGTGATGTCTGGTTTCTTCTCCAGCAGGCATCCTCAGAGGTTGTGAGGCATCCTCAGAGGTTGTGCAGTCTGGTTGTATCTAGGGCAGGCATCCTCAGAGGTTGTGAGGCATCCCCAGAGGTTTTGGGGCATCCTCAGAGGTTTGATGTCTGGCTTCTTATATGGCAGGCATCCTCAGAGGTTGTGAGACATCCTGAAAGGTTGTGAGGTCTGGTTGTATCTAGGGCAGGCAACCTCAGATATATTTACCCCATTTTCCTAATTTCCAACAAATCTCACAACCTCTGAGGATTCCTGCCATAGATGTGGGCGAAACATCAAGAGAGAATGCCTCCAGAACATGGCCATATAACTCGGAAAACCCACAACAGCCTAGAGCAAGAACTAGTTTGTTCCAGAGTGGAGCCTGCTCCCTTGGAGTCTGAGGGAGCCTCCGTCCTTCTCTGGAAGCTTTTCAAGTGAGGGCACCGACTGTGTGGAGAGCGTGGTGTCTCCCTGCATGGCAGGCGGGCAGGGGGGCTGGGTTGGAGGGCTTCGGGGGTCTCTTGGAGTTTGTGGTGAGGAGTCTGGCTGAGCCTTTGGGACGGAGGAAGGAGAAGAAGGGCTCCCGGAGCGGATAAGCGGGAAGAGAGGAAGGAGGAAGGAGAAGAAGGGTCTTCCCGCTCTCTCTCTCCCTCTGCCCTCTCCTCCTTTCCTCTCCCTCCGGCCTGGAGGGGCGGGGAGGGGGCTTTGCCAGCGCGCTCCCTCCTGCCGCTTTTGCCGCTCCTCCTGCGGCTGCCGAGCGCCTCCGGGTGGGTCTTGCGCCCGGGTGGAGCGAGCGAGCGAGCGAGCGGGGCAGCGGAGGCGGCATGATGCGGGGCAGAGGCGGGTAGGAGGATGAGCGGCAGGAAGCGGCGAGCGGGCACGGCTCGGATCCGGCGGTCCTTCAGCGAGCAATTCCGGGAGTCCACGGCCAAGGCTTGGGATTTACTCTGGAGGAACGTGCGGGAGAGGCGCCTGGCAGGTGAAGGACGCTGCGGGCGGGGGCACTCCTCTCTCTCTCTCTCTCTCTCTCTCTCTCTCTCTCTCTCTCTCTCTCACTCACTCACTCACTCACTCATTCTCCTTCCCGGGCTACCTCCAGCTCACCTTGAAGCTCCCAGGTGGGCAGGAGGGGAGGGGCAGGACTTTCCCCCAAGTTGCGCCCAAGGGAGGGACTCCCCACCTGCCCACCGCCTTGGGCTAATACCCAAGAGCAACCCCTGCTTCGACTGCCTTCTTGGCCCCCATCCCTCCTCCCGGTTCCTTCCTGCACAGTTTGGGACAACACGTGTCCAGGTGGCGTGTCTTTGGGGGGCGCTGCTGGTGATGATTGGCGGGTTCTTCTGCACGTTGTAGTCTGTCCAAAGGAACTTTCTCCCTTTGGTGTGAATCCCCCGGGGTTGCAGGTGGGCTGGGGGGCTTGGAGGCAGTTTGAGAGGGGCCATGACACTGCAAAGTTTCAATATGGAAAGGATGCCCCATTGAGGAGGGGGCAATTCTGTTTTCTACTCTTCCAAAGATCAGGACACAGAGCAATGGATTCAAAGTGGTATCCTTCAGGAATGGGCCTTGGGATTACGGCCTTGCAGTTGCTCCAGTCCTTCCTCGAGGGTCATTCCCAAAATGTGTTGCCAGGGGACTCCTGCGCAGCCCCACGGCCATTGCACTGGGGAGTCCCACAAAGTTCAATATTGTCCGCTATGTTATTTAACATCTACATCAGTGTTTCTCAACCTTCCTAATGCCGCGACCCCTTGATACAGTTCCTCATGTCGTGACCCCCGACCAAAAAAATATCTTTGTTGCTACTTCAGAACTGTATGTTTTGCCTCATGTAAGCCGCCCCGAATTCCCTTTGGAGAGATGGTGGCGAGGTATAAATGTTTATTATTATTATTATTATTATTATGCCAGTGTTATGAATTGTAATGTAAATATCTGACATGCAGGATGTATTTTCATTCACTGGACCAAATTTGGCACAAATACCCAACAAGCCCAAATTTGAATACTGGTGGGGTTGGTAGGGATTCTTTTTGTCATTTTGGGAGTTTTAATTGCTGGGATTTATAGTTCACATACAATCAAAGAGCATTCTGAACTCCACCAACTGTAGAATTGAACCAAACTTGGTACACAGAACTCCCATGCCCAACAGAAAATACTGGAAAGGTTTGGTGGGCATTGGCCTTGAGTTTTGGAGTTGTAGTTCACCTGCATCTAGAGAGCACTGTGGATTCAAACCGTGATGGATCTGGACCCAACTTGGCATAAATACTCAATATGCCCAAATGTGAACACTGGTGGAGTTTGGGGAAAGCAGACCTTGACATTTGGGAGTTGTAGTTGCTGGGATTTATAGTTCACTTACAATCAAAGAAGGATTCTGAACCCCCTCAATGATAGAATTGGGCCAAACCTCCCACACAGAACCCCCCATGACCAACAGAAAATACTGTGTTTTCTTATGGTCTTTGGTGACCCCACTGACACTCTCTCGTGACCCCTCCAGGGGTCCCGACCCCCAGGTTGAGAAACGCTGATCTACATGAAGCCGTTGGGGGAGATCATCCAGAGTTTCGGGGCGCGGTGTCATCTGTACGCAGATGATGTCCAGCTCTGTCACTCCTTCCCACCTGCTACTAAGGAGGCTGTTCAGGTTCTGAACTGGTGCTTGGCCGCTGTGACGGGTCTGGATGAGGGCGAACAAATTGAAACTAATAGTAATGGTCCTACTTGACTGTCCTATATCTTGGTATTATGACAACTTGGACAGCTGTTTTAGAGTTTTTTAGTGTTTTAATGCAGTGTTTTTCAACCTTTTTTGAGCCGCGGCACACTTTTTTACATTTAAAAACCCTGGGGCACACCACCAACCAAAATGACACAAAATGACACTCTAATACAGTAATACATATAGTTAATATGTTTGTAAATGTATTTATACACTCAGTGTGAAACCTGGGCCTCTTTCGATGAACACAACATAGATATCCTGGCAGGAATGGCAAAAAGACACAAACTTCCCACACAGAACTATCATAACAAAGAGAAAATACTATAAGAGTTTGGTGGGCATTGACCTTGGGTTTTGGAGTTGTAGTTCACCTATATCCAGAGAGCACTGTGGACTGAAACAATGTTGGATCAGGACCAAATTTGGCATGAATACTCAATATGCCCAAATGTGAACACAGATGGAGTTTGGGGAAAATAGACCTTGACATTTGGGAGTTACAGTTTCTGGGATTTATAGTTAACACACAACCAAAGAGCATCCTGAACTCTTGCAACAATGGAATTGAACCAAACTTGGCATATTGAACTCTCATTAGCAACAGAAAGTACTGAAAGGGTTTGCTTGGGAATTGACCTTGAGTTTGGAAGTTGTAGTTCACCTACACCAAGAGAGCACTGTGGGCAGGAGGGGGAAGAAAGAGTATTGGAGGTTCCAATTTCCCATGGCACACCTGATGATTGCTCATGGCGCACTAGTGTGCCACGGCACACTGGTTGGGAAACACTGTTTTAATGTATAGTGTTTAAATTGTTTAATTGTTATTGCTATGCTTTTTATTTATGTTAACCGCCCCGAGCCTAAGGAAATGGACTGGTATATAAATACGAATATTTACTTTATTTCTATTCTGCCCTTCTCACCCTGCAGGGGACTCAGGACGGATTACAATGTACACATTACATTTTAGACACACAAACACACAAGACAGACAGAGGCAATTTAACATCTGGCCACCAGGGGGAGCTGTCACACTCCATCATTCCTCAGCGTGTTTCCTGGAGATCTTTTTATGGCCTCGTAAGTCAGTTGAATTTAGCCTCCCCCACTAAGTGGTACCTTAATTTCCTACTTTCCAACTGTCTTTTGGGCTGCAAAGATCGACAACAGGCTACACAATAGATCGAGAGCCCACCTTGACCTGGGCAGGCCTTGAATTCATGACCTTCTGGTCAGTAGAGATCTTCTGCAGCTGACACCCAGCCAGCTGCGCCACATTCCCTGTGCTAAATAATAAATAAATAAAATAATATAAATAAATAAATAAATAAAATAAATCAAGACAAGACAGAGGTCCTCCTGGTCAGTCGTAAGTCCGAACAGGGCATAGGGTCACAGCCTGTGCTTGACGGGGTTACACTCCCCCTTAAGGCGCAGGTTCACAGTCTGGGAGTGATCCTGGACTCATCGCTGAGCCTGGAATCCCAGGTCTCGGCGGTGGCCAGGGGAGCATTCGCACAGTTAAAGCTTGCGCCCATATCCCGTATAGACTACTGCAGTGCTCTCTACGTGGGGCTGCCTCTGAAGACTGCTTGGAAGCTGCAATTAGTCCAATGCTTGGCAGCCAGGTTACTAACAAGAGCAGGGTACAGGGAGCGCACAATCCCCTTGTTGCGCCAGCTCCACTGGCTGCCAATTCGTTTCCGAGCACAATTCAAAGTGCTGGTCTTAACCTACAAAACCTAATACGTTTCCGGCCCAGTTTACCTGTCCGAACGGATTCTCCCCTATGAACCATCAAGGATGCTAAGATCCTCTGGAGAGGCCCTGCTCTCGATCCCGCCATCTGCACAAGCGCGTCTTGTGGAAACGAGAGACAGGGCCTTCTCCGTGGTGGCCCCTCAGAATATGGAACTCTCTCCCGAGTGAAGTTAGATCTGCTCCCTCCCTCTTGTCCTTTAGGAGGCTGGTGAAGACTTGGCTCTGGAACGAAGCTTTTCCAGAAGAAGGCTGAGATGGGTTATTGACCAAAGCGAATGAACACATTCAAAGTCTGAGTTGATTTGTTTTTAGTCGGCAATCGGCTTTTATGTAATTCATTCTGGTATATTTTAATCTTGTATTGCTGTTAAATGTTTTTAAATTTTTATGTGGCATTGAATCTTTGCTGTGAGCCGGTCTGAGTCCCTCTGCGGAAGTGAGAAGATCGGGGTACAAAAGTTTTAAATAAATAAAATAAAATAAATAAATTCCAGGAAATGAGATTCCTTGAAGCCTGTTATATCCTCCTTAAACAGGAGCTGGATGGGTATCTGTCAGGAGTGCTTCGATCACATGTTCCTGCATGGCAGGGGGTTGGACTAGATGGCCCTTGAGGTCTCTTCCAACTTCATGATTCTATCTATATAAATAAAAATGTAATGTTCATTTGTGGGATTAACAACTCAAAAACCACTGAACGAAGTGACACCAAATTTGGACACAAGACACCTCTCAGGCCAATGTGTGACCATCACTCATAAAAACACTGAAAAAAGACATCAGAAGAGACTTAAAAAGCCAAAAAACCCTCAAAAGTTACATTACAAAGCATGCGGAAAACCATATATATATGCATGCAAACACACACATACACAAGTATATACACACACATATACACACATAAAACACATATACACAGACTGGGCCACAGCAACGTGTGGCTGGGGACAGCTAGTATAGAATATAAAGGTAAAGGTTTTCCCCTGACATTAAGTCCAGTCGTGTCCGACTCTGGAGGTGGTGCTCATCCCCATTTCTAAGCCAAAGAGCCAGCATTTTCCATAGACACCTCCAAGGTCATGTGGCCAGCATCACTGCATGGAGCACTGTTGCCTTCCCACCGGAGCAGTACCTATTGATCTACTCACATTTGCATGTTTTCAAACTGCTACGATGGCAGGAGCTCGCCCCACTCCCTGGATTCAAACCTGCGACCTTTTGGTCAGCAAGTTCAGCAGCTTAGCGGTTTAACCCACTGTGCCACCAAGATCTCCATAGAATATATATATATATATACACACACACACACGCACACATGTATGGCCCCATTAATAATAGGTGCCTATATATATATATATATACATACATACATACATACAGGCATGTAGCCAGGGGGGGCTAAGGGGGCTTCAGCCCCCCCCAAATTCTCAGCGAAAAGGCCTTACTGGTACATTATTTAAACTGTTATGTTTATTCATATCATGATCTGATCACCATGCTCATTATATCCCACATTAATGGGGTTATTGGGATAACAATACAAAAGGTTTGCTAGGGTAGACCCTCTTCCACCCAGTCTCAGCCCCCGGAAACAAACTCAGCCCCCCTCAACAAAATCCTGGCTACGGCCCTGTGTGTGTGTGTGTGTGTGTGTGTGTATATATATATATATATATATATATATATATATATATATATATCGGCATTACTTCGCGAACGAAGATTCAGGAAGGACTCATCCCACGCTTTTTACAAGCACGTTGATGACTAAAAAGGCCAATCTGAGATAGGCACGTTCGGTTGCAGAAAGCGCAGCAGAAAGTCTCCTTGGGTGATGTTTTTCCAAGTTGCGGTTCTTTCTGCGTTGTCGTTTCTCTTCGAGACCCATTCGCGTGTCTTCTCGAAAGAGGCCGCAGCATTGTGGATAGTGCTTCTCCATGCCTCCCGATGTGAGGCCAGGGTGGACCATTGTTGGTGATCAATCTGGCCAAGCCTGAGATGTTGTTTCAGGGAGTCCTTATATCTCTTTTGGGGGGCGCCTCTCTGCGCTGACCCGTGGCGAGTTCACCGTAGAGTAGTATCTTTGGGAGGCGGTGGTCCTCCATCCTAGAGACGTGCCCTGCCCAGCGCAGCTGTGTTCTCAATAGCATGGCCTCAATGCTGGTGATCCCTGCTTGCTCAAGGACAGCAACATTCGTCACATAGTCGGTCCAGTGTATATTTAGGATTGTGCGAAGACAGCGCTGATGAAAGCGCCGAGGAGTCGTAGGTGTTGGCGATAGGTGACCCATGTTTCAGACCCATAGAGGAGAATGGACAGTATGATAGCTCTGTACACACTGATTTTGGTGCTTTGTCTCAGGTGCTTGTTGCTCCAGACTCTTTTGTGAAGCCTTCCGAATGCACTATATGCCTTTGATAATCTGTGATCTATCTCTTTGTCAATCTTGGCGTCTGAAGAGATGATGCTTCCCAGGTAGGTGAACTGCTGAACGGACTTAAGCACAGATGTGCCTATGCTGACGTGAGGATGGTGGTGTTCTTCCTGTGGTGCGGGCTGGTAGAGGACTTCTGTTTTCTTCAGGCTGACTTCCAGCCCAAACAGCTCTGCAGCTGTTGCAAAGCAGGATGTGAGGCGCTGCAGGGCTGCTTCTGAATGGGCGACAAGGGCAGCATCGTCAGCAAAAAGTAGCTCACGGACTAGATAGTTTAGAGTCTTAGTGCGAGCCCTCAGACGGCTTAAGTTGAACAAGCTACCATCAGTACGATAGCGTATATATATGCCGTCTTCTTCTTGTAGGTCTGCCATAGCCCTTTGGAGCATCATGCTGAAGAAGATTGTAAATAGGGTTGGTGCAAGAACACAACCTTGTTTCACTCCATTAGTTATGAGAAAGGGCCCGAGAGAGCATCGCCATATCTGACTTGACCGTGCTGGCCCTCATGTAACAGGACAATCATTTTGAGGAACTTGGGGGACATCCTAGACGTTCCAGGATCTGCCACAGACCTTTCCTGCTCACAGTGTCGAAGGCTTTGGTGAGGTCGACAAATGTTACATAGAGTCCTTTGTTCTGCTCTCTACATTTCTCTTGCAGTTGTCTAAGGGCAAAAACCATATCTGTGGTGCTCCTATTTGCTCTGAAGCCGCATTGGCTTTCAGGGAGAAGTTCTTCTGCAATAGCCGAACTAATCTGTTCAGGAGTATCCTTGCAAGGATTTTTCCAGCAATGGAGAGCAGTGTTATACCTCGATAGTTTGAGCAATCGGATTTTGTTCCCTTTTTCTTATACAGGGTGATGATAACTGCATCTCGGAGATCTGATGGCAGTTCACCTTTTCCCAGCAACTCACAAGGAGCTCGTGGAATTTAGCATGCAGTACATGACCTCCCTGTTTCCAAGCTTCAGGTGGGATTCCATCGATCCCGGCTGCCTTGCCATTTTTCAACTGCTGTATGGCCTCAATGGTCTCTTCCAGAGTGGAGCTGTGTCCAGTTCATTTTTCATTGGTTGTTGTATCATGTGTTGATAGCTGAACCTTGGACTACTCGGCTGGCATTAAAGAGACCCTGAAAATGTTCAGCCCATCGGTTCAGGATGGAGGTTTTATCAGTAATTAGTGTTTGACCATCTGTACTGTATAAGGGGCTTTGGACCTGATAAGTAGGTCCAAACACTGCTTTGAGAGCTTCATAAAACCTCTGTGATCACCGAGATCTGCACAGCGTTGTGTCTTTTCTGATAAATCAATCCACCACTTGTTCTGGATGTCTCTGAGTTTTTGTTGGAGTTTACTACATGCGAGACGAAAGGCTGCTTTTCTTACATGGCAAGATGGCTGGGCGAGGAATGCCTGGTGAGTGGTTCTCTTGCCAACAGCTCCTGGATCTCTTGGTTGTTTTCATCAAACCAGTCTTGGTTTTTCTTAAGGGAGAATCCTAGGGATTCTTCAGCAGACTGCAGGATACTGTTTTTGATGTGTTGCCAGAGCGCTGTAGGAGAAGAATCTGTAGGGTGGACTTCAAGTTTTGCTTGCAGATTTACCTGGAAGTTGTCTCTCACAACAGCCTGTTGAAGATTGTTGACTTGGAGTCTCCTCTTTAAGATTTTAGGTTTGAGCTTAAGGTGTAGATTTAGTTTACATCTTACAAGGCGATGGTCTGTTTGACATTCTGCACTGGGCATCACTCGAGTATGACGGACATCACGAATGTTTCTCTGGCGCACTAAAACATAGTCAATGAGGTGCCACTGCTTGGATCGGGATGCATCCAGGTGGTCTTCAAGCTATCTTTCTGCTGAAAGATGGTGTTTGTAATAGTCAGCTGCTGTTCTGCACAAAACTCTAGCAGAAGGCGCCCATTATCATTACAGTTTCCAACACCGTGCTTGCCTAATACACCTTTCCAGGCTTCAAAGTTTTTTCCTACTCTGGCATTGAAATCACCAAGGATAATGATTTTATCTTCTGCAGGGACCTTTTGTATGAGGTGGCGTAGGTCTATATATATATATATATATATATATATATATATATATATATATACACTGTGCTTCATGCAGTCATGCTGGCTACATGACCTTGGAGGTGACTACGGACAATGCCAGGCTCTTTGGCTTAGAAATGGAGATGAGCACCAACCCCCAGAGTCAGATGCAACTAGACGTAACGTCAGGGAAAACCTGACATTATGTATATGTATATGGTATACAATATATATAAGGTCACTCAGTAATGATGGCAGTGGAGATATTTGTTCCTCTTCTCTGCAGGTCAATTTGTGCCCGTGGCAGTGACTTTCTGAGTTTGTTGCATCCCTTGGGGACTCTGCCCCTTAGTACAGAGAAACCAAGTGGATTGCAGTAGATGCTGCCGCAAAAAAATTACGTTGGCCTTTAAGTAGGTCTGTGTGTCAATACCACGCATCTACGCAGACCATTGGTCAGTGGACTCTGGTTTAGGAAACTCATTGAAGTGGACATGTGTTTAGTTTAATGCAGCTGCCGGTCGCATTCTACAACTATTTCCTCATCCTGTGTGGTGAAATCGTAAGCTTGTTTATTCAGAAGGACACGCCATGGAGTTTGATTGTTTAAGAACTTGTGCCTCTGTGTATTGTTGCCGAATGGACAGAGTTTGTCATGAACGACAGATCTGAGTCTTTATGCTTCTGAAAGGTGCGCTTCGTGGGTTGTGTTGCATTGTTTAAACCAAAATACAGTAAGTGCAATGAGCATACGACAGACTTTCCTTACCCCTCCCCCTCCTTATTTTCCATTAGACCAGGCATTATTTATTTATTTATTTACGATATTTATATGCCACCCTTCTCACCCCGAAGGGGACTCAGAGTGGCTTGCAAGTAAACTGTAAATACAATAATTATATTATTGCCATAGCACAATATTAATATTATATATTACATTGTACTATAGCATTATACTGTAATATTATTAGTAGTATTACATGTAATATAAAATATATAATTATAATATCATATTATTATTATATTGTATTACATTATAATATTATCAATATTATATGTATATACATTATATTATATATATTATTCTCTCGGCATTACTTCGCGAATGAAGATTGTTAGGAAGCACTCATCCCACGCTTTTTACAAGCGTGTTGATGACTTAAAAGGCCAATCTGAGATAGGCAAGTTTGGTTGCAGAAAGCACAGCAGAAAGTGTCCTTGGGGGTTGTTGTTTCCAAGTTGCGGTTCTTTCTGCGTTGTCATTTCTCTTCGAGACTCATTTGGCGTGACTTCTCAAAAGAGGCCGCAGCATTGTGGATAGTGCGTCTCCATGCTTCCCGATGTGAGGCCAGGGTGTACCATTGTTGGTGATCAATCTGGCCGAGCCTGAGATGTTGTTTCAGGGAGTCCTTATATCTCTTTTTTGGGGCGCCTCTCTTGCGCTGACCCATGGCAAGTTCACCATAGAATAGTATCTTTGGGAGGCGGTGGTCCTCCATCCTAGAGACGTGCCCTGCCCAGCGCAGCTGTGTTCTCAATAGCGTGGCCTCAACGCTGGTGATCCCTGCTTGCTCAAGGACAATGACATTCATCACATAGTCGGTCCAGTGTATATTTAGGATTGTGCGAAGACAGCGCTGATGAAAGCGTTCGAGGAGTCATAGGTGTTGGCGATAGTTGACCCATGTTTCAGACCCATAGAGGAGAATAGACAGTACGATAGCTCTGTACACACAGATTTTGGTGCTTTGCCTCAGGTGTTTGTTGCTCCAGACTATTTATGTATTAAGCCTTCTGAATTAGCATAATACTATGCCATCATGCTAATGTGATCTATCTCTTTGTCAATCTTGGCATCTGAAGATGATGTTTCCCAGGTAGGTGAACTGGAACTGACTTAAGCACAGATTCTTACTCTGGCCCCAGATGATGGTGTTCTTCCTGTGTGGGCTGGCTTTCTGGCTGACTTCCAGCCCAAACAGCTCTGCAGCTGCTGCAAAGCAGGATGTCAGGCGCTGCAGAGCTGCTTCTGAATGGGAGCTGTTTGGGCTGGAAGTCAGCCTGAAGAAAACCAGCCTGCACCACAGGAAGAACACCATCATCACAAGTCGTCCCATCATTCCTAACAACCTCGGGCCCTTTCCTCTGTCTTTGAACTTCCTCTCCATCTATGTGGGAAGGACACCCACCTACTTTGCCATGCATTTGCCTACACGGCATGCATCTTATTAATTCTATTCATGCTCTTCTTTTTAACTGCCATACAGGACAAAGTCTAGACTTTATTAACGTAGCCATATAGCCTAACTAGAATCTATGTAGTTTTTATATGGGATGTTTTGTAATTATCGAAGCCTGGGGGAAACATTGGTCCAACTTACCTGTCCGAACTCATCTCTCCCTATGAACCCTTGAGCTGTTTAAGATCATCTGGAGAGGCCCTGCTCTCGGTCCCGCCCTTTTCACAGGTGCAATTGGTGGGGACAAGAGACAAGGCCTTCTCAGTGGTGGCTCCTCGGCTTTGTAACGCTCTTACTAGTGACATCAGATCAGCCTCCTCCCTCCTGACATTTCGTAAGAAAGTTAAGACCTGGCTATTTGACCAGGCATTTGCAGATGAAGTGCAATTACTTAAATTGAGACCTAAGGAGTGATGGCGACGAAACGGAAATCGAGTTTAATAATGAGAAGCTGAAATGGTATTTTTTAATTTTAATTGCTAAATTTGTGTTTATATGGTTGTTTTCTTAATTGTTGATGTATTTTATCTTTGGGCAGTTCTTGCCATGTGCACACCGCCTCGAGTTGCCTTTGGGCTGAGAGGGGTGGTATAAAAATATAGTAAATAAATAAATAAACGTCACTACCCAGAATCCTGAACCTATATAGTTGTGGATACTGGAAATGAGATCACCCAAAAGTACAGTTTCCATCCTCTGGTAGCCACACAAACTTGTTCTCACCCTATGGAACGTGTTCACTTTGGAGCAATCTATGTGTGGTCACAGAAGTTAGGTATACATTCCTAGAAGAGACTCTATGTGAGCGTGCAGCTGATGTGTTTTCCCAGCCTATTTTTAATCTGTTCGCTACATCATTCTCTTGCGTTCCCTTTTGCAGCTTTCAGCCTGTCTCCTCTCTCCAGAAATGCTCTCCCCTAAGTACTTCACTGTTGCAATATTCTGTCTTTATAGTTTCCTCAGTTATTGATCTCTGTTTCATTTTGTATTAGTAGAGCATGTAGGAAGGAGAGAGAGCAACTTGTATCCTCAGAGGAGCAAGGAGTTGTAGTGTTTGCATTCTGTTTAGTTATGACAAAATGTTCTGAGCTTGCCATGTTCCTATTTATCGCATATGGAAGGTCACCGTGCCTCTGAATTAAGATGAAAGCGCCGGGCATATAATCCAGGAAGAATGCAAGCCTTGTGGGCCCTTTCACCAACTCCTCCCTTGTCCTTCAGAGACTAGCCACTGTGTGCCCCACGGCTGTGTGTCCGTAATCCCAGTGCCTGGTGGATCCCCTTTCATAATGTAAGCATCCAGGAACAAGGGGGAATGGTAATCTATTTTCATAGAAGGAGTGGGTTAAACTCTTGTGCCAGCAGGACTGAAGACTGTCCTTCAAATCCGGGGAGAACATGGCTGAGCTCCCTCTATCAGCTCCAGCTCCCCATGCGGGGACATGAGAAAAGCCTTCCACATGGATAGTAAAACATCAAAACATCTGGGTGTCCCCTGGGCAAGGTCCTTGCAGACGACCAATTCTCTCACACCAGAAGCGATTTGCATGTTCTCAAGTCACTCCTAACATGAAAAAAAGTAGGGGAAAGACACCAAAACCCATTCCAGAATATGGGGTATGCATTAGTCTTGTAACTCCTTTCCTGAGAAACAGCCAAGCAAGCATGTCTCTTTCTGTTATGACCAATTACTTTAGAGAGAGGTCAAAAGATTGCCGTGAAACATTTCAGCTCCTCTTCCTTTCATCCATTAAGAAAAGTTTTCTAAAATGGGCATTTTCCAGGCAGGTACGAGGTAAGGCCAGAGCTTTTTGGTAAATGCGAATCTCCGTAACCATTTGGGAAATGGGGTTCATAACCTTTTGGAAACCCACTGCCTACAAACACATATCCAGCAGAGTTTCAGAAGTGTTATTTTTAGCTGCCCAAAAAAATCTACCTTCCCATAAAATATATTTGCCTTTAAATCATGGTCTTAAGAGACAAAAATAAACAGTCCTATTTAAAAGTAGCAAGTAAGCTTCATGTACTTTGCTTATCAACCCAGTTACGATATGATTTTAAGTACTTTATTCGTGTAGTAGGTAATACAGGGCATCATTCTTAGAAACAGTAGTCCAGAGTCCAAAACATCTTTCTGTTCTGAGAGTCCAATAGAGTCTCTGTTTAGTCCCTAAGTCCAATGGAGTCTTTAAGCATATATATATATATATATATATATATATATATATATATACACACTGTATACACACACACACACACACACTGCAGTCTAAAGTATAACTCTCTAAAATGAAGTCCTGAACATGCCCAGTTCTGATCACATGGTCTACAGCCCCTCCCACAACAAGAGTTAAGGTCAAATTGCATACCAATACATACATATACCCTCTCCGTTGGTGCCCCCTTGTCGTGGGGAAGAGGCTTGCGTACCCTAATGAAGTTGTGAGCTATGCTGGCGGTGACATAATAGTCACCCTACCTGTCACGATGCAAGGACTCGGCCGGCCCCTTAATCACACACACAGAGACGAGCTGAAGGCTAACTACTTTATTGAATATATAGAAACAGTTCAAAAGGAATATTGTCCATAAAAATAGCAAAAGCAATCCAAAGGCTGTAAGCAATCAATTGTCCAAAAGCAGCTTGATGAATAATCCAAAGGCTTGGCAAAGTTCCGCACAGCAATGCGGATTCAGGAACAAAGCAAGGTACAAGGTGCAAGACAAGACTTGATGGCCACTAACCAACTTAGCTCTGTGGTCCCACTTCGCTACACGTCTACTCAGAAGAGACGTGGCCGAAGCACTGGGGAACCGTTCCCACGGCTCCTATACTTAATCTTTCGGCCGAGGTCCCCTTCGCTCTAGGCCTTGTCGTCTCCAATCTCTATTGTTGGACCTCGGCCTGTCTAGGCTGTGGTACCATCCCCTTCTGCTGGCCTCGATGCTCCGTCTCCTATCAAAGGTTCGGCCTTGCCTCCCAGCACCTGGGTCACTATCTCCATGAGAACTTTCCTCCCTAGAATCTTCCCAGCCGCTCTCTTCCATGTTTTCACTCGCAAGCTCCTGCGAGCCCCTCCCGCTCGGCCGTTCATAACTTTCACTATCACTGCTTTCCAATTGCACCTGGTTATCATCTATGTCTTCACAGGGGTCAGGCCAACCTTCATCCCAGGCCAAGCTTTCGGTGGGAGAAGGAGGCCTAGCGATGGGAAACTCTCCTTCATCTAATCCTTCCAAATCCTCTTCAGAATCTATCTCTGCTGGTGCAGGCCCTAATGCTAATGGAATCCCCGGTCCTGTTCCCTGCCCCCCAGGCACGAACGAGAACTGCTGTGCTACACTACCATGGCCTCACATGCCAGACAGGTCACAACCGAAGGGTCTGACAAGGAGCGCCAATGGGGCAGGATGGGCTCTTTAGCCTTTTGGCAACCATCCTAGGAGAAGGAAAAATCTGATTTCAAACCCGCGCAGATGGTGCTCGTCTAACCCTGTAAGATCAACCATCTAGAGAAGGAAACTAATCAAACCTACGACCTGAGGACCTCACTGCCACCGTCCCAGCTTGCTAGGCCCCGGCAGACGAACCTTTGGTTTAAAGGGTGAAGCCACTTCTGTGCATGCTGCGCTCCACCAGAAAGGTCCATTGCACAGACTCGAAGAACACATCCAACCTCCTTAGTCATCAACACGCTTGTAGAAAGCGTGGGATGAGTCCTTCCTAAGTATCTTCGTTCGCGAAGTAATGCCAGAGACATACATATACAATACAGTAAGCAATTATATAAACATAACAAATAACTAGTGGAGGCTTGAGAAGGTTGCTATTTCCAACAAGAGTAGTATGGTAGTTTTGAGAGTTGGACTAGGACTCCAGAGACGAGGGTTTGAATCTCTGCTGCACCACAGAAACCCACCAAGTGATGTTGGGCAAGTCTTACTCTCAGCCTTGGAGGGAGGGCATGGCAAGCCCTCTCTAAACAAATCTTGCCTAGAAAATCTCATGATAGGTTCACCTTAGAGTTGCTGCAAGTAAGAAACAACTTGAAAGCACACAGTAACAACCATCAGACAAAGATACTTTGTATTGTCTTTCTCTTCCGTCCTTTTTAATGGCAAGGCTCGAAGTATCCATTGCCACTTGTGTATTTGGGATTCTAGCAAATAGGTGTTTACTCTCAACTATCAAAGTTAAAGTTGCCGATAAGGGTGCCAGGTTCTACTACATCTACTCTCCCATATAATGCAGTTCAGTGTAGACAAACTACATTCTGAAACTAGGTATTATATGGCAGTGTAGATGGGGCTTCAGTTTCCCGTGACCTTTAATGCATTTTGTGCATTCTCAGAGCCTATGTGCCCTTCTTTATTACTTCTCTGTTGCCAGGGAAAATATGGGTGAGAAACATGAAGGGAAATCTGTTGAAGTATAGATTTGGATTTGCATGTGAGTAAGCCTGATGCTGTGCAAGTACATTTTCACATAAGAAAAAAAAATCAATTCAGAACATGGGAGTTACTTTTAATGCTAGTGAATGCCACTTCCTCCTCCTCCCAAGACCCCTGGGGTGAGATACATGTGGCATGGGAAATTACTTTAATGTTTGCCTAGCATGGGACATGCTTTAAAATTTGTCTCACATGGGGCATGCCCATGTAAAAGCACCAACGTAGGTGGAGGCATTACTTTTCATTCAACCCTTGTAGATACTCTTTGGTGTCCTCCTTCGATGTGACTGGGAAAGACTGAGTTCAAAATGCAAATCTGCCTTTGCCAAGAGTAATTTGAGTCTCAGAAGCTTTATGCAAAGTTCCAATTCAGTCCAAACTAATCAGGAAAAAGGTAATCACCTTTAAAAGTGAGTTTTAAAAAAATCCTCATGAAAATCTTATCATTTGGGATGTATGACCAGGAGAGGTGCATGGAAGATGGTTCTCTCTGGCATTACTTTGTGAATGAAGATTCTTAGGAAGGACTCATCCCACGCTTTTTACAAGCGTGTTGATGACTAAAAAGGCCAATCTGAGATACACAAGTTTGGTTGCAGAAAGCACAGCAGAAAGTCTCCTTGGGTGATGTTGTTTCCAAGTTGTGGTTCTTTCTGCATTGTCATTTCTCTTCGAGACCCATTCAGCGTGACTTCCTGAAAGAGGTCACAACATTGTGGATAGTGCGTCTCCACGCCTCCCTATGTGAGGCCAGGATGGACCATTGTTGGTGATCAATCTGGCCGAGCCTGAGATGTTGTTTCAGGGAGTCCTTATATCTCTTTTTGGGGCACCTCTCTTGCGCTGACCCATGGCGAGTTCACCATAGAGTAGTATCTTTGGGAGGCGGTAGTCCTCCACCCTAGAGAAGTGCCCTGCCCAGCGCAGCTGTGTCCTCAACAGCATGGCCTCAATGCTGGAGATCCCTGCTTGCTCAAGGACAGCAACATTTGTCACATAGTCAGGCCAGTGTATATTTAGGATTGTGCGAAGACAGCGCTGATGAAAGCATTCGAGGAGTCGTAGGTGTTGGCGATAGGTGACCCATGTTTCAGACCCATAAAGGACAATAGAGGGTACGATAGCTCTGTACACACTGGATTTTGTGCTTTGCCTCAGGTGTTTGTTGCTCTAGACTCTTTTGTGAAGCCTTCCGAATGCACTCTATGCCTTTGCTAATCTGTGATCTATCTCTTTATCTATCTTGGCGTCTGAAGAGATGATGCTTCCCAGGGAGGTGAACTGCTGAACGGACTTAAGCACAGATGTGCCTATGCTGACGTGGGGATGATGGTGTTCTTCCTGTGGTGCGGGCTGGTAGAGGACTTCCGTTTTCTTCAGGCTGACTTCCAGCCCAAACAGCTCTGCAGCTGTTGCAAAGCAGGATGTTAGGCGCTGCAGGGCTGCTTCTGAATGGGCGACAAGGGCCATGAGAGATATAATATAGATTAATCTATAATATAGATTAAAGAAGTTTATACAAACCCTTAGCACTATATTCATGCAGCACAGTTTGTCATTAGTCCAAGTAGAGTAAGCTGTTAAATAATTCACTTATACATTGAAAGAATATTTCAGAGAAGAAGCCACTTGCAAAAAGGAACGTGGGAGTATTGTATCCAAAACATGCTATTTATCATCATTGACTTTATGTACATACCCTCCTACATACCATATTCAATTATATCCATATGTTTCCAGGAAGCAAACCAAAGATACTAGGATTTGTTTTCATCTTGGTACTCTGGGGAATTTGGAGGCAACTAACTCTGATTAACTTCAATGGGAGCGTAATGTGTGAATTCTCGTAGCACCAGTGGGAAAAGGGAACCTCTTTGTTCAAGATTGCTCCTCTGAAAGAGCCTCATTATATAATCTTGGACTTCTTCTGGGAAGAAAAAGATTACTCATGATTAGCCCTTTCATGCAGACAGCCAGAGCATTTCTGTGGGAAGTTCAGTCCTATCAAAGTTGTCCTGATCGCCAAAAGGTCAGTGATTAATAACATGCCATAAATACTTACGGACATGACGCGATCAGCTCTTCATAAAAAGCAATGAAAGAAAAATTGTACCCACTCTTCATATCTACATTTGAAGAGAGATACGGAGAAACAGAGGAGGGCTCTAAAGAAGTCAAAGGAAAAACCCAATACACTGACATGAGGAATGGTTGCAGTAGGAAAACTGGGAAAGGGAACATGGAGGGTAAGTCATAACAACACTTTGAGCCTTCTGTGCATTGTCCAGTGCCATTCCCCACTGGAAGGGGCCACTGGGGGTGGGCCCCCTTGGGATCTAAGAAGCCTTCTCTCCTAATGTTTCACCCACATCTATGGCAGGAATGCTCTGATGATGCCTGCCACAGATGTGAGCAAAACATCAGGAGATAATGCTTCTGGAACCTGGAGTCTAAAGAGACTTGTCTGTGTTGTTTACCTGGTGCTACAAAAAATGCAATGAGAGTTGTTAAGCACCATATTACTTTTAGAGCTCATGGAAAATGGTGGGGAAAAGACTACACAGGCTTTTGGGGAAGTTTTGGAAATCTACTTCCCACAACTCTAATAGATTCAATAAAGGTTTGATGGCCACTGTTATAACGTAATCCTGATAAGCAAAACCTCTCCGTTGGCGCCCCCTTGTTGCGGGGGAGAGGCTTGTGTACCCTCATGAAGTTGTGAGCTATGCTGGCGGTGGTATAATAGTCACAGGTAGGGCCTCCCATGCCAGACAGGTCACAACCGAAGGGTCTGACAAAGGGCGTCAATGGGCAGGATGGGCTCTCTAGCCTTTTGGCAACCATCCTAGGAGAAGGAAAACTGATTTCAAACCCGGGCAGATGGTGCTCGTCTAACCCTGTAAGGTCAACCATCTAGAGAAGGAAACTCAAATCAAACCTACGACCTGAGGACCTCGCTGCCACAGTCCTAGGCCCCAGCAGACGAACCTTTGGTTTAAAAAGTGAGGCCAGTTCTGTGCACGCTGCGCTCCACCAGGAAAATCCATTGCACAGGCTCGAAGGACACATCCAACCTCTGAATCATCAACACGCTTGTAGAAAGCGCGGGATGAGTCCTTCCTAAATCTTCGTTCACGAAGAAAAGCCAAGATAAGCAAAATCAATCATAAAACACACTGCCAAGAGATCTACTGTATTTCCTCCATTCTTAAATCCAGTTTTTACCTATATAAACATCTCTAAAAATGGGCTGTGTCTTAGAATTGCAGGTGAATTGCGTATATTTTTGTTTATTGTGTTGGTACTGAAATTAGGGTGCATCTTAAAATTGAGGTAATAATGGTAGTCTTCTCCCTCTTCACACTTTCATGTTTGTCTGTGTCTTGGATGTGCAGTAAATGACTACTAGCACATTAACTACATAAACTTAGATGATTATGATGATGTCTTATGTTTTCTGTTTATATAGTTTCGTGGACTGTGCACAAAACTCCTACCATAATAAGTATTCTGAGGTTATACAAAGCAAACTATTTTGGAGCAGTAAAAATGGCCAGCTACATATTTAAGATGCATATTCTATAGATGTCCTTTTGATAGAAAACATCTATTACAAAAAAATAGTGTGGGTGTAGAATTCTTTATATCTCTTTCTGCTTCAGCACCAAAGCTTTGAATGTTAGGCAACTTAAACCTGAAATTTATTTATTTATTTATTTATTTATTTATTTATTTATTATTCCATCTTGTATTCCGCTCCTCCCTGCAGGCTCGGGGCGGATAACAGCATATAAAATAGGCTAGCATGTGGCATCCATGCAGCCATACAATAAAACACAAGCATAAAAACGCAACATATATCCCGAGACATAAAATAACATACAGTGGCATTCCCCTGGGCTAGGGTATTGGTTATGCAGGAGAAATTACTATGGGTTTATTTGCCTAATCAAAGGCTAGTCTAAAAAGGGCGGTTTTGCAGGCCCCGCGAAACGGGATGAGCTCTGTAATGGCTCGGACGTCGTCCGGGAGGGAGTTCCAAAGCGCCGGGGTCGCCACAGAGAAGGCTCTTTGCCTAGTTGTAGACAAGTGACAGGCGCAGACCGATGGTACCAGGAGCAAATTCAACTCCCCCGAACGTATTGATCTCGGGGGAATGTACGGGGCAAGGCGGTCCCTCAGGTACGCAGGCCCTAGGCCGTGCAAGGCCTTAAAGGTTAAAACCAACACCTTGAAGGCAACTCGGTACTCAATAGGTAGCCAGTGCAATTGCCGAAGGATGGGCGTGATGTGCTCCCTTACCGACGTTCCCGCCAGCAAGCGAGCAGCGGCATTTTGCACCAGCTTGAGTTTCCGAATTGTCGACAAGGGAAGGCCAACGTAGAGGGCGTTCCAGTATTAAAAGAAGCTTAAGGTTTTTTTTTAAAAAAACCCAGATTGAGTGATTTTACCTACAGTAGAGTCTGGCTTATCCAACATCAACGGGCCAGCAAAACGTTGGATAAGCTAAAATGTTGGATAATAAGGAGGGATTGAGGAAAAGCCTATTAGACATCAAATTACGTTATGATTTTACAAATTAAGCATCAAAACAGCATGCTTTACAACAAATTGTCAGAAAAAGCAGTTGAATCCATGGTAAGGTTATGTAGTAATTACTGTATTTACTAATTGAGCACCAAAACATCTCAATGTATTGAAACAGCAGTGGAACCGGGCGAGAGGCAGACTGCATTGGATAATACAGAAGGTTGAATGAGCGAAGGTTGGATAACTAACTAACTAACTAACTTTATTTCTTATGAATCACCCTCCACCAAAGGTGCTCTGGGTGACTTACACAATTAAAATAAACAGGTTACATAGTCACTGCTTATTACTAACAATCATAGGCTCTTCTGAAGAGCCATGTCTTAAGTGCCTCTAAAAATGCATGTAGATCAGGAGTGGCTCTTTGGTCTGGCGGTAGGGAGTTCCACAAGATTGGGGCTACAATGGAGAAGGCTCTCTGTCTTGTGAACTCCAAACGGACCTCTCTAGGGCCAGGGACATAGAGGAGATTCTCATGAGCTGACTGTGGCAGTCTCTGGTGGTGGAGTGGCATTAAACGGTCTCTTAGATATGAAGGACCCTGACCTTGAAAGGCCTTGAATATAGATGATATAGTATGACTGAAGGCAGAATCTAGAGAACATGTCTATAACACATGTGGATACCCGTTAAGGCAGGGGTGGGCAATTACTGGCCCTCCAGGTGTTTTGGACTTCAACTCCCAGAAATCCTAACAGCTGGTAATTGCCCACCCCTGCGTTAAGGACCTGAAATACACCTACAAATTGTTATGTTCTATGCTTTCTGTTTTTATCACATTTATTTATTTATTTACATCATTTATATTCCGCCCTTCTGACCCCGCAGGGGACTCAGGGCGGATCACAATGCACATATACAGGCAAACATTCAATGCCATTTGACATACAACATATTTAGACAGACATAGAGGCAATTTAACATTCCAGCTTGTCACGATGCACGGACTTGACCGGCCCCTTAATCACACACACAGAGACGGACTGAAGGCTAACTACTTTATTGAATATAAAAACAGTTCAAAAGGTATATTGTCCATAAAAATAGCAAAAGCAAATCCAAAGGCAAAAGCAATCAATGTCCAAAACAACTTGGTAAAGTTTCCCAAAGACTTTGCAAGGCTCCGCGCAGCAATGCGGATTCAGGAACAAGGCAAGGTATAGATGCAAGGCAAGACTTGATGGCCACTAGCCAGCTTAGCTCCGTGGACCAACTTCGCTTCACGTCTGCTCAGAAGAGACGTGGCCGAAGTACTGAGGATCCTTTCCCACGGATCCTATACTTAATCTTTCTGCCGAGGTCCCCGACTCTCTAGGCTTCGTCGTCTCCAATCTCTACTGACGGACCTCAGCTGGTCTAGGCTATGGTACCAACCCCTCCGGCTAGTCTCGATGTCCCGTCGCCTATCGAAAGTACGGCCTTGCCTCCCAACATCTGTTGCTCTATCTTCGTGAGAGCTCTCCTCCCTAGATTCTTCCCAGCCGCTCTCTTCCATGTTTTCACTCCAAAGCTCCTGTGAACCTCTCCCCCCCGGCCGTTCATAAGTTTCGCTATCACTGCTTTCCATTTGCACCTGGTTATCTATCTCGTTGTAAGGGTCAAGCCAACCTTCCTCCCATGCCAGGCTTTCTGTGGGAGAAGGAGGCCCAGTGATGGGAAACTCTCCTTCTGCTAACCCTTCTAAATCCTCTTCAGAATCCAACTCTGGTGCTGCAGGCCCCAATGCCAATGGGACCCCCGGTCCAGGCCCCTGCCCCCCAGGGACAAACGAGAACTGCTGTGCTACACAGCTTCTGGCCACCAGGGGGAGCTGTCACATTCATTCTTTTGTGTGTGTATTTCCTGGAGATTTTATGGCCTCGTAAATCAGTTAAATTAAGCCTCCCCACACAAGTGGTACCTAAATTTCCTACTTGACAGATGCAACTGTCTTTCGGGTTGTAAAGGTCAACAACGAGCGACACAATTGGTCGAGAGCTCACCCCAACCCAGGCAGGCCTCAAACTCATGACCTTCTGGTCAGTAGAGATGTTATGCAGCTGACTCCCAGCCAGCTGCACCACATTCCCGGTGCAAAATTATTAAAAACGTTAGGATATAAACTATTTGCACCTCTGCAAACTTCAGAGCCTATCAATTGATTTTTGAACACTTACAATACATATTGTGTCGGTTTCACAGCAGTTAAGCCTTATTTTAAAATCCCTTTTTCATAATTTAGGCTTCATTCCCCTGATCCCCATTAGGCCATCCGAATGACTCCCACTTGGAATTCCTTATCCTGCTGGAAACTGCCAGATAATCCAGTTGAAGGATGGACACACAACTGATTTTAATGGAAAGGACTTCCAAGCAACTGCACTCAAAATCTCACAAAAATTTAAAGGAGGAAAAATGAGTATATATATATATATAGTCTCACATATGTTTTCCTTGACATCTGGAAGCTAAACATAAGTTAATAAGAATGTGTAGCACAGTAGGGGTTGTGGTTGTCTGGTTTTGAACAATTGTTGTGATATTTTTCATACCGAGATGTCTAACTAATACTGCACATAGCATGTGTTATGTTTTCAGGATACTCAGCCATGCTATTTAGATGTGTTGCTCTCTCAAGTATACATTCTTTATTCAAAATAGTTTGGTTTGCCTTTCTGCAAAACAATGGCTTCTCACAAGATCAAAAGATGTTTATGTAGTATTTCAAACGGGAAGTTCACACTTTTAGTATTAATGCAGGTAGTAAGCTATCTTATGCTTATACTATACTCGTTTATAATTTACTAGCTGTACCCGGCACACGTTGCTGTTCCCTATTTAGGAGATGCGAGAAAGTCTGAGTATGTATAGATATTGATGAAGAAATCAAAGTTAGCTTGGATTTGGCACTCGACTCCTCCCAAAATCCTGAAATTTAGAAGAAGCTCGCAGAGCAGGGCAGTGAGGACTGAGCCTCCTTAGTGGGAATGGAAAACTAACTGAAGCAATGGAAGTACAACGGGGTGTTTAGAATACTAAATAGAACAACTGTAACACCAAACAATGCAACATTATACTTGCCAAGTATGATATGCCAACTATTTCCTTTCTTGATGAATTTCATTCCTTTCATTATCTGAAGCGAAAAGTATTTTCCAGCATCCTCATACATCTCACTGTTTACCTTTACAACATGTAAAATGAACTTAAGCTGACTAAACTAGGATTGGCTCAAGGTGAACACATGAATGTTATCAAGAAGAGGGAATTTGGCTTGACACGTATTGTGGCATAGGCGGGTATGTATATAGAGTTAGTTCAGTGACCATGGATTTGAGAGAACTATCTCATTTTTAGCAAGTCTGACAAAGGCATTTTGATTTTTTGGTATGTCATACTGTCTGCATTTGTGCATACCCAGCACGGCGTGTTGTACTATAGTTATTGCTTCCACCACCCCACCACCCCCAACACGCACTTTTCAGATTTTCCTAAGCTCAGTAGCTAAATTCCAAAGTTTCAGTTTTGTATGTTCTCCATTATTAACTTTTGCCTTGTTGCCTGACTACACCTTTTTGGCCACACCCCGATGTTGGTCATCCACATACGCCCCATGTTTTATTTGTGAAATTGAGGTACGGGCACACATGTGCTTCTTATTTACTCCTCATGTAACTCTGCAAGACCCACCAGGTTGCTAGGATGTGGGTGAGTGGGATCATGATGTTCCTTGGCTTCCAAAATCACGGGTGTCAAAAATCTTTCCACACTGTAAACTTGCTTCCAAAATTGTTGTTTTCTTGCTATTAATAGCGTGTGAGTGAAGAGCACTGTAGGTGACATGAGAGGCAGCCTTTGGAGCCAAAAAGGTTCTACGTTCTAGCTAATTTGGGTTTAAGGTCAGGCCATCAACAAATGAAACAATTGTTTGGGGTACATTTGCAGATTATGATTTGTATTAACCATGGTTAACTGAGCAATGCGTTGTTACTGTGCCGTCGCACCCGGTCTGTATATATTCAGGGAAGGGTGAGGACGTGCTCTCACCATACCGGGGGGTTGCTTCTTGCTCCCAAGGACCAAGCTGGACACTATAGTCAACTCAAACAGGCTTTATTGTTCTTAACATGAGTTAACTTCATTCAGGCAGTTAGCTTTGTTCCCCAAAGATAAAGGAAAAATACTTTACAATCTCTCTGTTGCTTAGGTCCAGGAAGCTTCAGCCGGATGGCTCTCCAAATCCTCCTTTTCTCTATGGCCTCGAGGTGAGGACACTCGAGACCACAGCCAGCTGGCCTATATTGAAGGCATGAAACCTTCCTCTTGATGCCAACTGACTGATTTAAAGGTGCTTGGGTCTCCTCAGAGCCACCCAATCATCCGGTATGCTGGGCTTTCTGTATGAGACCCAAAGAAAGTCAGTTTGGTGTTGGAAGATAGCCTGACCAAGCTGGTGGTCTACTGAATGTGAAAGTAGCTTGCTTCCAGATCCCTGGGAAAAGGGGTGGAACAAACTCAACTGGGCTCTGCTAATGATGATAGACAGAAACCAAGGACCAATCAATGCAACCAAACCACTAACAAATTGTACAGGCTGCAAAAACACATTTTAAACAAAGCAAACTTGCAAACTCAAAACCTTACCTGCAGGTGGCACTCACCGCGCCGTCACCGTTACGATAATTTCTGTTTCTGATAGCAAGCAGATCTTGTTGGTAGTTCTTAATACACAAATGTATTACAGAACACATATAAGGCAAACATTCAATGCCTTTTTACACGAACAATGACATACAATATACAGATAAGGTGAAGGCCTTCCCTTATTTCCATCTCCAGCGTCTAGAGCAGGGGTGCTCACACTTTTTCAGCATGCAAGCTACTCTTAAAGCAACCAAGTCCAAAAGATCTACCTGCCCCCACCACTGCACTCCCACGCGCTCCCGCTGCAGCGCGCTTTTGCCACCACGCGTGCTTCTGCTGTTTTCCGCGCGCGCAGCGCTTCTTCCGCCTGCGGGGCATTGCAGGAAGGAGAAAACACGAGGCGGGGCATCCAGAGGGAGGGCTCCGCCCTGCCTGTCTCGCCGGCAACGGAGGCTGCACAGCTGCTTCTGGATGAGAGAGAGGCAGGGCGCTCCCTCCAGAGGCCCCGCCTCGTACTTCCTTCTTCCTGCAATGCCCCGCAGGTGAAAGAAGCCAGCAGCAGGAGTGCACGTGCGCACAGGGTGTGCGAGCGCATGACAGGAGTGCCCCATCTGGCTGGTGAGGCCCGAAGATCACCTGGAAGAGGTCCAAAGATCTACTAGTAGCTCCCGAGCTACCTAATGAGCACCCCTGGTCTAGAGGCAATGCTCAACTTCCAGCCATGGGGAGGTACTTTTTTCCATTTTCCAGGCCGAAGAAGCCTGCTGTCCGTAGGCATCTCTGAACTTTTTGCCATCATGTCTGCATGGGTTGCCCTTTTACCTCCCCACCGATCGATCTACTCATAGCCTATCGATCTACTCATTTGAATGGCTAGGTTGACAAAAGCTAGGACTGACAGCTTACCCCAACTTGTGGCTTTGAAGTGTTGACCGCCCAGTCAGCAGCCTTTCCTGCAGCTAGCAGCTTTAACTACTATGCTACTGCAATGAATGTCAACATAATTAAGCATTGCAGCAGCAATAATATAGTCACTGTACATTTTTGCATGTTGAATAACATTTGCTCATGTCATTTTGCATGTGGCATGGAACAGATTTAGGTCCACATGTTATGTATTTTTATTTATTTATTTATTTTTTAAAAACAACAGAAATGAGTAAGGTGCAACTTACAAAGAACATAATGTGAGCAAGATGTGATACCAATAGATTACTTTTTGTAAAAAAAAAAGTTAAACATTTCAAATGATGTTTCCAAGTTCTGAAAAGAACCATAAGCTCAGTTCTGTTGCTAGAAATGAGTAAGGTTTTGTGCAACTTACAAAAAACATAATCTAGTGCAGAGAGCAAGATGTGATATCAAAAACTTATGACGTCAAACAACTTACTTATTTTACATTTTTGACCAATATAGAAAAAGATTCCAAAAGAAATCTACCTTCCCATCCCTGGCATAAATAAGAATTTCAAATGATGTTTCCGTTACCTCCTTTTCCCACCTCCTTCTTTACCTACTCTGGTTTCCCCCCCTGTTTTGATCTTACTTCTTCTTAATTTGGAAAATATACGCCTCTCTCTCTCTCTCTCTCTATACACACACACACACACATCTCTAACATCTTTGCACATTTCTCTACTCACCCTGCTTATTAAAAATCAATTACAAGCAATTTTTTTAAAGCTGATTGCTTTCTGCCTTAACCTGTCTAGTGATTTTTTTTCTATTCATGCCCCCACATATTATATCCATTCATGTCAATATGTTTTGGTCATCCATTTCACAGCAATTGTTAACAGCAGTTTTTCTGAAATCTGGATTGCAGACAAAGACCACATACTTTCAATTTTTTTTGTTAGCCATTTCTTTTTTAACCATCGAAAACAGATTTCCGACATGCCACATAACTAAACTAATTCTAGACTTACTGGGTTTATAACAAGATAAAAACAGCCATTATTTTGGACATTGGGAGGGCCACAGCTGGGAATGTTCTGGGTAATAGATTCAGACAGATGGAGCCTGACAGGTCTGTGAACTGTTCACAACTTTCCTTGACAAATGTCCTTTGAAGCCCTCCCTTCCAAAGTGAGCATGTTCCCTCAGACTCACATTTGCACCTGCCTAAGCCAAAGAACAAGATGAGATAAGGGAGCTTGAATGATGGAGGTGTCCACTCCGGAGCATGAGAGGAAATGGTCAATACGTATGCCCCGTACACACAGTCTTGCTCGCACAGTCGGCATCTTGCTACCAGAACAGACTGAAGCAGGGACGAGGCTTTAGATATAATGAAATTAATCTTTTCAGCAGCTGTTTTCCCTCTTTCTTTTCCCTTCTGGCAACTAAAATAATCTCCATCTGTAGAAATCATTGTCCATATGACCAAGAGACAACACGTCCCCGGAATAACTTCCTCTGTCTGTGCGTGGATGCTGAAATAGAACAAGAGCAAATAACAAGCAGAAGATGTTGGGAGAGTTTCTGGGAATAGCATAAATGAGAAGGACAAATACTGTTTTTTGGTGGCAGAGTCTGAGTGTTTTATCGCCTTCTTATTGCCATCCCATTGCACGTGCAGAAACAATAATGCCACGGAAAGCTGTAATTTCATTCTCTTGTGGTAGATTCAAATACGTTCATAACACCGCTATTAAGCTAAGCCATAGTATTATCTATTCTAATCTGCACCGTGTTTTGATTTGCATCGCTCACATTTGAGGGTGTTTTTCTCCTTGCCTTTGCAGTATGTTTCTGTATGTTGCATAAAAGGAGAAATAGAGAGGCTACCAGGAGACTGAATAAATAAATACACCTTATTTTTATTCTGCCCCATTTCCCGAGGGGACTCGGGGCAGATTTCAACAAAAAAAAATGGCAAGCATTCAATGCCATAGTACATTCATAAACACAAATACAAATAACAAACCAACCCTATCCCAAAATAAACCAACATTTATTTATTTATTTATTGTTTTGATTTATATGCCCCCTTCCCAAAGAGGCTCAGGGTGGTTCACACCAGTGAGCAACATAATCACAACATAGTTAAAAACATAATAAAACAGATTGAGGCAAGAGTGGAATTTAACAGCCTTAAAGGTTAAACGCCTGCCTGAAGAGATTGGTCCGGCAGGCCCTCCGGAAGGCCTGTAGGTCAGTTATTGCTCGAGCCTCCTCTGGGAGGGCGTTCCAAAGGGTAAACGCTACCACAGAGAAAGTACGCTGCCATGTCAAGGGCAGGCGGCAGATCTTAAGAGATGGAACCACCAATAGGTGTTTTAAAAAAAATAATTTTTATTGAGGTTTTTACACTTGTTGGGGAGTGTGGGCCTGCGGGGAGGAAGAGGAGGTTGGGATAAGGAGGGCCTGGGGATCTGGGGAGGGAGACTGGGGGAGGTGGGGAGGGGTGACGGAGTACAACCAGGGCATGCAAGGGGTCAGGGGAGGCGGGTGGCGTGGAGAGAAGCAACCGGGGAGGTACGGGGTGGGTGGGAAAGAAGAGGGGGGGCAGTCTCTAGGAGGGGGCGATGACTTTTCTTTTCTAATATTGTCTCTGAGTTTCTTGAAGGGTCTTCTCCTTTCTTGGTTGTTATTTGTCTTTGGTCTCCTGCTGGGCCCCTCCTGATCCCGGCTGGTTGAGGGGTTCGCTCGCCTGTCAAATCGCTCCCGGGATTCTTTCTCCTAGCTATTAAAAAACCTTCAAATTTTTGGTGAGAGAAGCCGTGACCATTGTCCGTTCCTTGCCCTTTAATGCCGCTGAATCTGTCCCTTTCGTTTTCCTCGGCCCCCTTCCTAGCCGTTCTCTTTGTGGGCTTCTAGGCTTTCATCGTCCACCTCTGGGGTCTCACAGCTCGGAGGGCTATCATGTGTGGCCCTCCTTGAAAGGTAAGGGCAACTTGCCTTTACGATTTTCTTCCTTCTTTGTTGTGCTACCCTCATCCAGCTTCTCTTTTTATTGGATTGTACCCCAGTCTTTTTTTTTCCTATTCTTGTCCGCATATACGGTAGGGCTTTTGGGTATTGTAGCAACCTCTTGGCTTCTTTCTTCTTCTCCTTTTTGAGGAGCATAGACCTCGGGGTTCTTAGTAGCCAGTCTTGTAGCTTCCAGTGGAGCTTCTACATAGGTTTTAGAATAAAAGTCTCTTTCCTCTGACCCTACTTGCTGCCTTGTAGCCTCCTCCACTCCCTTCTCCAAACTTTCCTGTGAAGCTGCATTTTTTCCCTTGTCCTGGAGTACTACTTTTCCACCCTCAGAGATGTTTCTCGGCTCTGGCTTTGTAGGAATCTCCTTTTGTATTGGTTCTACCCTTACATTTTGGAATTGTTCCTGGAACGCTTTGAATTGTTTTTCTTGTCGGGACCTCGCTATTTCAATCTTCCGAAGGCACCCATCTTGTGCTTCTCCTAGTTTTCGTAGTGCTTTGAGGATGTCCTTTAAGGTAACTTCTTCGTCGTACATTCTCCTTCCTTGCATTCTCTCCTGTTCTTTTGCTCCCGTGTTCAAATCCTTTAGTGCTGTCATGCTCTATTTCCCTGACCCCTGCTTATCTATTGTAGATGGGACTTTCCCCTTTTCCAAGATGGCGCTCCCGCCAAAAAGGCTCTTCTTCTTCCTTGTTTCTTGGACTAAGAGGATTCGTCCGCCATTTTGGTGCCCACTGGATCTTTTCCTCCCGTTTGGTCTGTCCCTGCCAGGGACAGCCGGCTGCCTCTCTGTGAGGCCTTTTTTCCCCCTGGACGCTTGCTTCCCTTTTGTTGGGGGCACGATCCCCTTTACGTGAGGGCTTCCGTGGGGGCTGATGGAGACCCCGCCACTCGGAACCTCCAATAGGTTTTGATCCCTGGACCGTAGTGGTCTCTGGGGAATGTGCAGGGAGAGGCGGTCCTTCAGGTACACTGGCTTCAGGTCATGCAAGGCCTTAAAGGTTAACACCAGCACTTTGAAGGCAATCCGGTACTCGATGGGGAGCCAGTGCAATCACTGGAGGACTGGAGTGATGTGGCACAATAGTGCCGCACCAACCAGTAGTCGAGCCGCAGCGTTTTGCACCAGCTTAAGTTTCCGGATTACCGACAGAGGAATGCCAATGTAAAGGGTGTTACAGTAGTCTAGTCTCAAGATGACCGTGGCCTGGATTACCGTGGCTAGGTCGCCACCGGAAAGGTAGGGCGGCAGCTGCCTTGCCTGGCCTAGATGGAAAAACGCCGCTCTGCTCACAGTGGAGCAGAGGGCTTTTAACCTGGGCCAATGGGCTAACCACCTCGCCGTCCATTATTGGCAGCTGGAGCTCACCCCCCCCCCCCCCAGGGCGACCTAGCTACAGGACCTCCGTCTTCGACGGATTCACCTTTAACCTGCTGGCCCGTAACCACCCAGTCACGGCTTCAAGGCACTGATGGAAATAATAACATAAGACAAAATTATATTATACAACCAGAAATTAAATACTAACACAACCTGTCAGTTAATAGTTAATAACATAACTAGTTACCGTATGTTTCAATGAAATATGGAGATCCATCTTATGAAGCGGAATATATATCAATAGTGTTGGCGAATATGATGGCACGCCCAAGCCCTTTGAGAAAACAATATTGTCTTACTTCACTTGGGGGCTATCTGATATCTTTTGTTACTATTAAGACCCATAGCAGACAGTGGCACTTTAGGCAAGGTGAGAAGATAACCACATGAGTTTACTGCAAACAAGATTTATAAAGGGTTAACTCCACCTGGAACTATCATAGGATAACTTACAACAATACATTACAAAGGGAGATCTTGCTGGTTGCAGTCATCCTTCTGGGGTCTTTGAAAGTCTCTCTTGCCTCTGGTGCAAAGCAGTGGATATAAACTGTCGTAATGACAATGGAAGCCCAGATTGCCTTCACTAGTAAAAGGGCCTTCTTTCATCTATGCCAAGTGAGGCAATTGGCGCCTTATTTACCAACAGAGGCGCTGACTACGGTAATCCATGCCACGGTTACGTCGAGGCTGGATTACTGCAATACTTTGTATGTGGGCTTACCTCGAGCAGCAATTCGCAAGATCCAAATTGTGCAAAATGCAGCCGCTAGACTCCTCACAAAAACATCAATGAGGTGCCATATAACGCCGTCTCTGCAGCGCTTGCATTGGCTGCCAGATGAACACAGAGTCCTCTGTAAGACCCTGGTCCTAGCATTCAAGGCCTTTCAAGGTCAGGGTCCTTCATATCTAAGAGACCGTTTAATGCCCCTCCACCACCAGAGACTGCCACGGTCAGCTCATGAGAATCTTCTCTATGTCTCTGGCCCTAGAGAGGTTTGTTTGGAGTCCACAAGACAGAGATCCTTCTCCATTGTAGCCCCAATCTTGAGGAACCCCCTGCCACCAGACCAAAGAGCCATTCCTGATCTACATACATTTTTAGGGGCACTCAAGACATGGCTTGAGTGCCAGGGAATCAGTAGCTACTGAAATGGACATCCAAGTGCCACCTCTGTGTTGATGGAGGCAGGCAGGATTTTCCCCGGGTACTGGTTGTGGGGGGTCGGGAGCAGGTGAGGGTTTTGCCCTCCTTTCTGCTAGAGATCCCTGTGTACAACTAGTGGGCCACTGTGTGACACAGAATGCTGGACTAGATGGGCTGAGGCCCGATTCAGCATGGCTCTTCTTATGTTCTTATGTTCTTATGGCTTTTCAGAAGAGCCTATGATTGTTAGTAACAAGCGGTGACTATGTAACCTGTTTATTTTAATTGTGTAAGTCGCCCAGAGCACCTTTGGTGGAGGGCGACTCATAAGAAATAAAGTTAGTTAGTTAGTTAGTAATCTTCTTTCCTGTGAAGCTTAGTCTGGCCAAAAGCTTCTGTTGTCCTTGGGACTGATGGTATAAAAATACTACTGAATGCAAGTGCTAAGAATGCCTGTTTTGGATGGCTTGGGCCTAGGGTTACCAGAGAATACCAAAACCACTGTTCTGTAATTCTGCTGCAGAAAAAGGAGGAGTCAAAGGAGCTCTATACAGGAAATGGAATAGACTAACTAAGGCTGGCCTCTAGCGGTTTTTTTATGTTATACCCAAAACTAATACAAAGGATTCATTATTCCTTTCCTCTTTCTTGTCCCCTTACTCCTTCTCCCATCCTTGGAATTCCTGTGTAAGAGCCTTCTCCTCACAATCACTTTCTTTCCCTCTCATCCTCTGCACCTCATGCAACATGCCTACCTTTAACCTACCTATCCCCTTTACTGTACAGTTTGGTTATTACACTGCTTGAGCCTTTTCTGGGACATAGATTAGAGCATATGCTGTCAGATGAACTATGTGGATTTATTTCATTGAGGGATTCTTAGGTTTTGGTTTCCCCTTGAATTAGGAACATCAGTGTAGTCACCGTTTTGAGTGGGGAAAAAAACTGTTTAAATAGAAAACAAATGAAATATTGAATCTGTGGTTGGCAAAAGACTTAAGGAAAGCCGAGTCTGGTACAACAACAATGCGTCAGGCACGTACATGAACTAAATAACTGCAAACTGTAGACTGCTGCTGTAGTAGCAAAGCAAATGTTATCAAGCTAAGAAGTATGCACTAATCCTTATGTAGTAGTGCTTCATGACAGCGAATGAATTCAAAGGGATTATTAAATAGCTAGAACAAATTCCCAGAGAGAGTAGATTTGGACATCTACATTTGGATTCTAGGTCAATACACTGGTCGTAGCAAAGTGCTCTCATTCAAATGCCGTTCATGTTCATTTCTGCTTAACAGCTTTTTCTGAAGATTTGAAGTCATGCTTTCTTTTTGCAGACATGTAGAGCATTTGGTAAAATGTCCTAAGATTATTACGTATCTTGGGACAGATAAGCAAGTATCTGGGGTGAAATTAGATCAGGGGTGGGCAATTATTTTTTCCAAGGGGCCACACAAGACCCAAAAAATATTATGGAGGGCTGCACCTATTTATTTATTTACTATATTTACTATATATTACACATCATTAATATTAACATATTAATATATCAAGAAATATTCATATATTCATATATTATTAGTATTAATATCATAATTATTATCTTATAGTATATATATAGACATTATAATATATTGAAATTATAATATAATATAACATTATTATATTATATTATTTATTATATTATTAATAATATTAATATTATTATAAAATAATAATAAAAACCACTAAAATTAAATTAAATTAAATTCTCCAGCTGATCACCCTGCCATGGAGTGCCTGCCATCCCGGTTCCTTTGGACGGGGCGCAGGTTTGGAGCCTCGGAGCCAGCGGAAAAGGAACCAGGAGGGCGCCTCAGAGAAGGAAGGAAGGAAAGAAGGAAGGAAGGAAGGGAGCCACGGTAGCAGCGCCAAGACCTTCGCTTTCCTCTCACCCAAAGAGCCCTCCTGCTTCTCGACTCCTTCTCCCCTCCTCCCCTCCTTTGTTCGGCCTTCACTTTCCTCTCACCCAAGCAGGCCACCATCACCGGGAGAGAAGAGGAAGAGCCGGGAGCAGTGGTGGCGACGGTAGCCTGCTTGGGTGAGAGGAAAGCGAAGGCCGAACGAAGGAGGAGAGGCTGGGGCCGGTTCGATGCAGAGCAGCTGGAGCTTCCTTCCTTCCCCTCAGCCACACTCACCGCTGAAGGAAGGAAGCCTCAGTTGCTCTGCTTCGCACCGGCCCTAGCCTCCCCTCCTGCCGCTTCCTCCACCTTCCTCCATCGCGGGCTCTGTGGGGCCTGTGTCGGCAGACAGGCCGGAGGAGCGGCGGGTTTGGAGTGCCTGCAGGGGGAGCAGTCGTGATCTGCGGGGGTGTTCGCCCTCGCGACCAGAAGATGATGAAGTCTTCCGGTTCGCCACGGCGATCAGCCCCCGCAGGTTGTGAGTGCTCCTGCTGCAAGTCCGGATCGCCTCCAGGGATGGCAGGCACTCTGAAGCCGCTGCTCCTCCGACCTGTCTGCCCGAGACAGACTCGGCCCCACAGATGGCATGGCAGCAGCGGCACCCCTTCCTCTTGGCCCCGCCCCCGACGACTTCTCCCCGCATGCGGCCCGGGGACCGTAGTTTGTCTACCCCTGAATTAGATTGTCTGTTGATAATAGTACATTTTACTCCATGTGCTAGGAAAATGTAACATTTCAGGTCTGCAAGAGTGTGACATTCAGTCTTTGCCACAGGCAGAATCCAGTGACATAATTGATGGCACACACACCATTCTCTTGCGGCTCCTTGTGTACCGTAACAATCTCTACAACAAGTGGGATGGTGTCATGGAAGATTGTAGCAAGAAGGGTGCGGACACAAATCCTGATTGATGCTTTTCCTACATATTAAAGAACACGCAAACAACACAGTGGCACATTTTAATGGATACTACAGTATTATTTCAATCTGCTTTTGCTGTTAGCCATTCACATGTTCCATGTAAAGGAAACACATTAATTATAGTTCATTATTGTGAACTTTGGATCTCACATTGTATTGTGAATACTAAAGCGTGCAAGCTCCATATACGTACTTCTCAGTGGCAGCGTGATCATACAGTTGTTTATATCAATCAATCAATCAATCAACTTTATTTCTTATGAGTCGCTCTCCACCAAAGATGCTCTGGGCGACTTACACAATTAAAATAAACAGGCTACATAGTCACCGCTTGTTACTTAACAATCACAGGCTCTTCTGAAGAGCCATGTCTTAAGTGCCCCTAAAAATGCATGTAGATCAGGAATGGCTCTTTGGTCTGGCGGTAGAGAGTCCCACAAGATTGGGGCTACAATGGAGAAGGATCTCTGTCTTGTGGACTCCAATGGACCACTCTAGGGCCAGGGACATAGAGAAGATTCTCATGAGCTGACCCTGGCAGTCTCTGGTGTTGGAGTGGCATTAAACGGTCTCTTAGATATGGAGGATCCTGACCTCGAAAGGCCTTGAATGTTAGGACCAGAGTCTTATAGAGGACTCTGTGTTCAACCGGCAGCCAAAGCAAGCGCTGTAGGGATGGCGTTATATGGCACCTCATTGATGTTCTTGTGAGGAGTCTAGCGGCTGCATTTTGCACAATTTGGATCTTATGAATTGCTGCTCGAGGTAAGCCCACATACAAAGCATTGCAGTAATCCAGCCACTCGATCGTAACCGTGGCATGGATTACCGTAAAACGTAGCTATTTTCAGCTCTGTTGGTAAATAAGGCGCCAATTGCCTCGCTTGGCGTAGATGAAAGAAGGCCCTTTTACTAGTGGAGGCAATCTGGGCTTCCATCGTCATTTTGGAATCCAGGATGCCATTTATAAAGATAAATGGCAAACTGCAACTATTCTCGCCCACACAATACCCTGCCGACATACTTCCAAGACACAAAAACACCTGGTTAGAGCTTTTAAAGCCCAAACTGTCCCTTGTTTTAATGTTATTACTTAGAAACTGATGACAGCCATGTACCATTTCGAATGCAAAAGCTGAACGGGATGTCCCCTCAGCATCAAAATGTCATAATTGCTTCAGTGAGTTTCATTTCAGTTGCTGGACTAAATCCAATTTAAATCCAAACTGGATTAGACCTACTGAAATTAATGTGAGTCAGCACTTATGTTAAATCCTGTTGATTTCAGTGGGTGTACTCTCATTGGGACTAAAATTGAATTTGGCCAATACTTGTCTGAACATGTGGACGCGACTCTTGGAAGAATATAGATGGAAGAACATGGATCCACTAGTTTATTTATTTATTTATTTATGGTATTTGTATCCCGTAGCTTCTCACCCCCGCAGAGGGACTCAGCACGGCTTACATTCACAGCACTACAGGCCGCAACACCACAATACAATATAGAAATACAGCATATAATCAACATCAATAAACATTAAAATCATTACATTAAAATCACTACATACAACAATAATTTAAGCCATCAAGCGGAACACATTGTCAGACCAGTCAAGTCCAAAGTGTCAATCCACTCAAATCCAAAGGTACAATTTACGTCTGCTGCCCGAAGGCCTGGTCCCAGAACCACAACTTTAGCTTTTTTTCTAAAAGCAAGGAGAGATGGAGTCGATCTTATTTCGTTTGGGAGTGCGTTCCATAGGCGAGGGGCCACGCCGAGAAGGCCCTGTCTCTCGTCCCCAGCAGCTACATTTGCGATTCTGGTGGGAGCGAGAGCAGGGTATCCCTTGATGATCTTAGGCTGTGAGATGGGACGTAGAGGCAGATGTGTTCGGACAAGTAAGCTGGGCCAGGCTAATGGTTTGTTCCAAGGTCGATTGGCTGATGTCATTAGGTGGGTTTTACATACCTCTGCAAAAAGAGAATATTCCTGGTCTCTAATGAACATAATGAAAATTATTTATAAAATAACTAAATAGGATGGCATAGCTACAGGCAGCTGAAATGAAAAATGAAATACAGAAATTTGATAGCAAAGATAGCTGCTTAAGAAGTTAAAAGTAATTTCTCAATATTTATTCTTAAGGAAAAAGGAAGAGGGGACAACCAAGGGCAAGATGGATGGATATTATCCTTGAAGTGACTGGCTTGACCTTGAGGAAGCTGGGGGTGGCCACAGCCAACCGGGAGCTCTGACGTGGGGTCATGAAGAATCAGAAACGACTGAATGAATAAACAACATGCTTAAAACATGCACACAACAGCTTGCTGTAATTATACCTCTATTGTAATGTTGTTTTATATGGATGTTAGCAGCCTTGTAGATCACCAAAGATAAAAAAAAGTCAAGTATAAATATTTCAAATAAATTAAGATTGTAGTCCTGTGCTTATGCATTGCATTTAATAGAGGCTGCAGAGTCTTGGTTTTGCCTTTTCCTCTCCTCTGTTTCAATTCCTCCTGTTCATAGGTTTTCCCAATACTGTAGATACTTTCCTTTGTATTAATTTTGGGTGGAGCTTAAAATCCCCCAAGAGGCAAATGTTAGTTGGTCTATTCCTTTTGCCTGTCTTGATGGACTTCTCCTTTTTCGACAGTCACTAGACGCTTGGGGCATTGTCTGGTATCTTAGACCCCCTCTCAGCATTACTTCGCGAACGAAGATTCTTAGGAAGGACTCATCCCACGCTTTTTTACAAGCGCGTTGATGACTAAAAAGGCCAATCTGAGATAGGCAAGTTCGGTTGCAGAAACCACAGCGGAAAGTCTCCTTGGGTGATGTTGTTTCCAAGTTGCGGTTCTTTCTGCATTGTTGTTTCTCTTCGAGACCCGTTCGGCATGTCTTCTCGAAAGAGGCCGCAGCATTGTGGATAGTGCGTCTCCATGCCTCCTGATGTGAGGCCAATGATGGACCATTGTTGGTGATCCATCTGGCTGAGCCTGAGATGTTGTTTCAGGGAGTTCTTATATCTCTTTTTTGGGGCACTTCTCTTGCGCTGACCTGTGGCAAGTTCACCATAGAGTAGTATCTTAGGGAGGCGGTGGTCCTCCATCCTAGAGACGTGCCCTGCCCAGCGCAGCTGTGTTCTCAATAGTATGGCCTCAATGCTGGTGATCCCTGCTTGCTCAAGGACAGCAACATTAGTCACATAGTCAGTCCAGTGTATATTAAGGATTGTGCAAAGACAGCGCTGATGAAAGCGTTTGAGGAGTCGTAGGTGTTGGCGATAGGTGACCCATGGTTCAGACCCATATAGGAAAATAGACAGTACGATAGCTCTGTACACACTGATTTTGGTGCTTTGCCTCAGGTGCTTGTTGCTCCAGACTCTTTTGTGAAACCTTCCGAATACACTCTATGCCTTTGCTAGTCTGTGATCTATCTCTTTATCAGTCTTGGTGCCTGAAGAGATGATGCTTCCCAGGAAGGTGAACTGCTGAACGGACTTAAGCACAGATTTGCCTATGCTGACGTGGGGATGATGGTGTTCTTCCTGTGGTGTGGGCTGGTAGAGGGCTTCTGTTTTCTTCAGGCTGACTTCCAGCCCAAACAGACCCAAGTAATCCAAAAACATGCATCCCTAGCACCTGCATTCAGCAGTATTTTGAAACCATCAGTCCAAAGGACAACAGAAGCTTATGACCAGCTTATGTTTCACAAGAAAGAAGATCGAGATAGTTTATAACCATCTCTTTGCACCAGAGGCAGAAGACTCCAGACAGATGACTGCAGCCAGCAACGGCTCCTTGTTGTTTTAAGTTACCTTATGACTCCCGGGTGGAGTTAACCTTTTCTTCATCTTGTTTGTAGTAAACTCATTTGGTTATCTTTTACCCTTGCCTAAAGTGCCTCTGTCTGCTAAGAGTCTTAATCTTAACAGAAGGTATACAGATAGCCCCCAAGTAAAGTCAGACACTATAGTTTTCCCATAGGCTCGGACGTGCCATCATAGAGGACCTACTAAATTTAACAGAAATTGAAATCTAAATAAGTGTGTATAGGGTTTCAAGGTATAGCTGCAATGTTGTGTAAGTCCAAGTAAATAGTCACATTGAGTAATTAACAATTAATCTGAGAAATTAATTAATTATGGAGCAGCCTATGAAGTCATTCCTAGTTCAGCATTCTTTGTGTTAAAAGTTGTATCACATACATACTTGTGCTCTAAATTTGGACATTTTTTTATTAAACAATTGAATTTTTCTTTCTGATCTATTTTTTAATCTTTTGGCTATGTGACAGGAATCTATTGTCATTTTCTGAGCTTGTATACAACATTCTGCTATGCCGATATGCCCGGGGAAAATCTTCCTGGAAAATGCTTTTCTCTCATGTGACTTAGACAAGTCATGAATGCTTTTAATATCAAGAGCAATATTTCATAGCATGATTATCCTTTAAACCTGCACTTCTTAAAATGCAGGCAGATAATCCTTTAATGTTCGGAATGGAGGGGAGAGCGGGACTCTTTTTTTTCTGAAGACTATTGTGCCAAGTGGGGGATTGTGTGTGATTGTGTGTGTATATATATTTGAGCTTTGCTTCTACATATAAAATATTTCCCTTGAATCACAGAGATATTTTTTACAAGGTCCCTGTTAAGACAATTTACACAGAGCAGCTGCCCTGTCTCTAAAACACATCAGTATCTCCCTAGCTTTGAAAGTTTTGTTGTGTTTTAAAAGCTTTTATTGTGGCATTTTCTTCTGCTCTCCGTTGGACTTTCTAATGTCTTTAATTATTATTATAAAAATAGTTTGGCAAATTGAACCCAAAAAATATTGCTTCCAGGAAAATAATAGAAAAATGTTCTATTCATCTCCCTACTGGTTTTTTTTTTTGCCTGGTTCTCTTCATTCTTTTGGAATCCACAAGGATGTGAATACCAAAAAAATAAAAGAACATTTATGAATACCTTAAGCCAGTGTTTTTCAACCTTTTTTGAGCTGCGGCACATTTTTTACATTTCCAAAATCCTGGGGCACACCACCAACCAAAATGACACAAAATGACACTCTAACACAGTCATACATATAGTTAATATGTTTTTAAATGTATTATATACTCGGTGTGAAACCTGGGCCTGTTTCGATGAACACAACATAGATATCCTGGCAGAAATGGCAGAAAGACACAAACATCCCACACAGAACTCCCATAACTAAGAGAAAATACTATAAGAGTTTGGTGGGCATTGGCCTTGAGTTTTGGAGCTGTAGTTCACCTACATCCAGAGACAGGGCCGTAGCCAGGATTTTGATTGGGCTGAGTTTGGTTCAGGGGGGCTGAGACTGGGTGGAAGAGGGTCTACCCTAGCAAACCTTTTGTATTGTTATCCCAATAACCCCATTAATGTGGGATATAATGAGCATGGTGATCAGATCATGATATGAATAAACATAACCGTTTAAATAAGGTCCCCGTAAGGCCTTCGCGCGGCCCACCCGGCGAATTTGGGGGGGGGGGGCTGAAGCCCCCTTAGCCCCCCCCCCTGGCTACATGCCTGTCCAGAGAGCACTGTGGGCTCAAACAATATTGGATCAGGACCAAACTTGGCATGAATGCTCAATATGCCCAAATGTGGAGTTTGGGGAAAATATGGAGTTTGGGGAAAATAGACCTTGACATTTGGGAGTTACAGTTTCTGGGATTTATAGTTAACACACAATCAAAGAGCATCCTGAACTCTTGCAACAATGGAATTGAACCAAACTTGGCATATTGAACTCTCATTACCAACAGAAAGTACTGAAAGGGTGTGCTTGGGAATTGACCTTGAGTTTGGAAGTTGTAGTTCACCTACACCCAGAGAGCACTGTGGACTCAAACAATGTTATGTTATGTTGTTGTTTGTTTTCTATACAGAAGCACAATGTTGGAAGGAGGCTCACCACTTTAAGGTCCCTAAAACAGGCATGGGAAAACTTCGGCCCTCTGGGTGCTTTGGACTTCAACTCCCACCATTCCTAACAGCCTGAGGCCCTTTCCTGCTTAAGTGGCTGAGGGGGGAGGAAAAGGGCCCAAGGCTGCTAGGAATAGTGGGAGTTGGAGTCCAAAACACCTGGAAGATCCAAGTTTGCCCATGCCAGCTTTCGACAGAGACCTCTTCCTCCCCCTTCCCCTTTGTGCCCTTTCTTCCCCCTCCTGACGGACACTTACTTTTTCTTCTACACTTCCGCTTCTGTCGCCATTTTGATCCAAGGGGGCAGCGTGAGTGTGTTCAGGAGAGGAGGGGGGAGGGAGGAAGATATGACCCATGCAGGCGCTACTGCGCAGACTCGTCCCAGAGCAAAGCAAGGCAAAGCAAGCAGAGCGAGGCTGGGAAGAAGGGAGCCCGAGTGGAGAAGATAAAGTGTTTGGCAGGAGGGGGAAGAAAGGGTATTGGAGGTTCCAATTTCCCACGGCACACCTGATGATCACTCACGGCACACTAGTGTGCCACGACACACTGGTTGGGAAACACTGCCTTAAGATAGTCTTGTAGGCATGATATGCTTAAATTGGTTTTGTAGGCATGATATGAAACATCGCATTGACTTCCCGGGCTTCTATGCTTTCTGACAAATCTGTGTTTCATGGACATAACTTAGTGATAGTTGTTTTCCATTCTGCTGTCCACAGGTCTTTTTTTTCAGAAGTCATTATTTAAGGGTCTCGTGTTTATGAAAGGCTAAATACAGTGTTCTCTGGGTAGCCCCAGGATAGAATTCATAATGGGTCTGCAAAGGACATCGGGTTCAATCCCTTTTCCCTATGTGACTTCAAGTTGTTTCCAACTTATGGTCACCCTAAGTTAACCTATCACATGGTCCTCATGGCAAGATTTCTTCAGAGAGGGTTTTTCCTTTTCCTTCTTCTGAAGCCAAGATTGTATTTCTTACTCATTGCATCAGTGTGAGCCACAAGGAGAGGGCCAAGGAGGAGAAGGAGAAGAAGGAGATAAATTTAGGAACTCCAGCTTTGGACTACCCAAGAGAACATTGGGCTTAGCTTTGCATAAACATGAAACCTCTCCCTTGGGTAAATCCAAAGGAGAGAAATGTGAACCTTGGTCTATAGCAGTGTTTCCCAAACTCTGTTCCTCCAGATGTTTTGGACTTCAGCTCCCAGAAATCCCAGCCAGCTTACCAACTGTTGGGAATTGTGGGTGCTGAAGTCCAAAACTTCTGGGGGAGCACCATTTGAGAACCTCTGGTCTATAGGACTTCAGTGGTGTCTGGATTTTTTTTTCTATTCCTGTTCTCTTGCACCTGTTCTACGAGGACTATAAATTGCATTTACACTTTGCATACTCTTATTGTCTTCACTCTTTGTGTTGTATATAAGCCAGGCCCATAGCCAGGATTTTGATTAGGGGGGAGGGCTGAATTTGATTCGGGGAAGGGGGCTGAGTCTGAGTGAAAGAGGGTCTATCCTAGCAAACCTTTTGAATTGTTCTCCCAATACCCCCATGCATATGGGATATATTGAGCATTTTGATAAGATTATGATATGAATAAACATAACAGTTTAAACCAGTGGTTCTCAACCTGTGGGTCCCCAGGTGTTTTGGCCTACAACTCCCAGAAATCCCAGTTAGTTTACCAGGATTTCTGGGAGGCATCAACAAGAATGTTGGGCCCCGGCCCGTAGGGCTTTGAAAGCCAAGGTCATCTTGTGTAAGGCTCTGACCGGGCAGCAGGCAGGCGCTGCAGAGATGGTGTAATGTGGCATCTCATCGATGTTCTCATCTGGGAGTTGAAGGCCAAAACATCTGGGGACCCACAGGTTGAGAACCACTGGTTTAAATAATGTACCAGTAAGGCCTTCACGGACCACCCTGAGAATTTAGGAGAGGGGGGCTGAAGCCTCTCAACACCCCCGGGCTACAGTCCTGATATAAGCAAAAACAGTAAGAGGCTGTTTTCAAGCAAGTCTTCTTTTCCATTTGTTCCCATCTGGATTTTCTGGAGACTAGCCCTTTCTTGCTGAGATTTTGATTCACAAGGAAGCATCAGGCCTAGTATAGGATCTAAATATGATGTCCAGGCTGGCAATAAGGACATATCTACATGGTCACTATAAAGCAGGGTGAACAAGAATCAGCCCGTTGCATCTACATGATGCACATGCCTTCTCACCCCCATTCTGGACAAGGCTACTTAATGTAATTTTGTCTCATATTACCCAAAATCAGGGAACGCTCCGGAGCACCCCTGCACTTGAGGCTTGTGCAAACAGTTGGGACAGACCCTGTGACATGGGGATAGGGAAATGACACCTACTTTGGTGGATCTGTCATAATGGAATTCCAGATAGGTCCTGACCATCCTTGGACACCACTGCCCACCTTCTTTCCCCCCTCCTCTTTGTGTTTGGCCCCAGGACTCCCTCCACTACACCAAGATGGAGGTCGGCAATGAAGTCATCCCCGGAGCCGGTGTGAGGTGCTTCACTCCTCATCAGCCCCGAAGGTTCCTGCCCTAAGAGGGTTCGTGAAGTGCTTTTAATGTGACCCATAGACTGTTGTGAGCATCTTTAAAATCTCTCGTTCAATTATCCCCCCCCAAAAAAAACATACACAAGCACATGAAAGGTATACTTTTAGAAATAATTACACATGCATTTGGGTGATATTATGGCCTAAATACTAAGAGACAATACATACATGTGTCCATATGTTTTGATTGCATTGTAGCCCACCTTGAGGCATCATGAGAGGAGGGTAATAAATAAAATGTATTATTAATTGATGCACAACAAGATTAGAACACAGCAAACAAGATCACTATGCTGGATGTTGTATTGAATCACACGTGAGATGCTTCCTAAGTGTCTAGGACAGTGCTTCTCAACCTTCCTAATGCTGCGACCCCTTAATACAGTTCCTCATGTTGTGGTGACCCCTAACCATAACATTATTTCCATTGCTACTTCATCACTGTATTTTTGTGGGGGGAGGGGGTTGATTTTGTCATTTGGAAGTTGTAGTTGCTGGGATTTATAGTTCACCTACAATCAAAGAGCATTCTGAACTCACCAACAATGGAATTGAACCAAATTTGGAACACAAAACTCCCATGACCAACAGGAAATACTGGAAGGGTTTGGTGAGCATTGACCTTGAGTTTGGGAGTTGTAGTTCAACTACATCCAGAGAGCACTATAGACTCAACAATGAAGGATCTGGACCACACTTGACACGAATCCTCAATATACCCAAATGTGAACACTGGTGGAGTTTCGGGAAAATAGATCTTGACATTTGGGAGTTGTAGTTGCTGGGATTTATAGTTCATCTGCAATCGAAGAGCCCCTTGCACCCTACCAATGATAGAATTGGGTCAAACTTCCTACACAGAACCCTCATGCCTTGAAGGAACTAGCTGGCGCGAGCCTCCATCCCACCTCACACACTCTCCCTCACCCACACATGCGCATCATGCTGCCATGCGACAAGCACGCCTGCTCTCCCATCCCCACTTGGCGTCTCAGAATCAGCCCTCCCCTTGGTTGGGAGGCCTGCCAATCACAGCAGAGGAGAGCTTTAGGTGGGAGAATTTGCAGTCTATTTCCAAAAAGAAAGAGAAGAAAAAGCGGAGAGATCTTCAACCTTCTCTGCCAAAGGGCTTCCTAAGACCATCAGAAATACATGTTTGGCGACCCCTCTGAAACCCTCTCACGACCCCCAGGTTGAGAAACACTGGTCTAGGAGTATGTGATGTATTGGCAAATAGAGTGTACAAATCTGAGTAGGGTAGCCTTTTGCACCTGACAGATGGTAATTTTGTTAGCACCGATTGTTTACAAGTGCAGGCCAAGGTCTTTAAGCATGAAACCCGGTGTGCCAATCACCACTGGGACCAACTTCACTGGCTTGTGCCAGAGTATTTGCAGTTTAATCATTAAATCCTTGTATCGTGTAAGCTTTTCCAGTTGCTCCTTGTCAATTCTGCTGTTGCCTGAGATTGCAACATCAATGATCCATACTTTGTCTCCGGTCCCCATCCCCCCCATGATCGTGAGGTCAGGACTATTGTGTTCCAGAACCCTGTCAGTCTGAATGCAGAAGTCCCAGAATAGTTTGTCGTGTTCATTTTCTGTAACTTTTTCAGGCTTGTGATCCCACCAGTTCTTTGTCGCAGGCAGATGGTATTTGTGGCACGGGTTCCAATGGATCATCTGAGCAACGGCTTTATGCCTCTGCTTGTAGTCTGTCTGCGTGATCTTCTTGCAGCAGCTGAGGATGTGATCCATTGTTTCATCTGCTTCCTTGCTGAGTCTACACTTGGAATCTGTAGTTGACTTTTCAATAATAGCTTTTATGGCATTTGTTCTAATGGCTTGTTCTTGGGCTGCCAGAATCAGGCCCTCCTTTGTCTCCTTTTTCAAAGTTCCATTTGTGAGCCACATCCATGTTTTTTCCTTGTCAATTTTGCTCCCAATTTTTCCCAGGAACGGTGCACGGAGAGCCTTCTTTTGCCAGTTTTCTCTTCTTCTCTGCATTGGATTTTTACAATATTCACTCTTTGTCTTTTGTCTATTAACTTCCATCAATGTGGGTTCTTGACTTTCGTTCAGAAAATCTGCCAGCGCACGTTTCTCTTCTTCTACTGTTTGTTTCACTTGCAGAATCCCTCTTTCCGCCCCCTGATTTTCTGGGCAGGCAAAGCCTGTCGACATCACTATGTGAGTGTAATGAGTAGTGGATTGTCATCCGTTTTTCTGTCCAGATCATCAGGGGCGGTCTAAGGTAATTTTAAATGGTAGGCGAACTTTATTTTGGTGCCCCCCCAAAAACATTATTTTGCCGCCCCCCATGTAAAACAAATATACAATTATACTATCACAATACCATTAGTAGTATTATATTGTATCAATGTATATACAATATATTATACCATACTCATACTATATTATATCATAATTATATTATACTACATTAGAATATAATTATATTATAATATATTGACATTATAATATAATGTAACATTCTATTATATTATTATTATAAAATAATAAAATTATTTATTTAAATAAAATTATCCTCTACTAAATATTTTCATTACTCCTATAAAACTCAAATAACCCAAAATAAAGTAAAATAAAATATTATATACTACTATTTTGTACAATACCACTATACTGCAATATTGTTTGTAATATTACATGTAATATAAAATATATCATTATTCTATTGTTATTTTGTATTTGTATTATATTGTATGACAATATTATTTTTATTATTATTATTTATTATTTATTGCGATTTCTGCGCCGCCGACTCCCGGGGGCTCGCGGCGGCTAACATACTACTGGCACAGCGCCAGGGAGCAATACAGAAGCATAAAGTACAATTAATAGAAACTAGAACAGTAATACAATTAAAACAGTTAAAACAATTAAAACAGATTAAAAGTAGCTTAAGCAGAACTGTATAATAATCAACAAGAAATGCAATGCAAATGCATCAAAATCAGAATATATTACCTATCACCCGACTCATAATTCATAGGAGTCTCCCATAAGTCCAAGATTAGGATCCCAATGTAAATGTAAATAGAAAAACAGCCAAAATGTTCAAATGAGGTCGAATACAGACAGCACAGCCTGGGCAAACTTGGGCCCTCCCTCCTTCTAAGTGTTTTGGCCTCCAACTCCCACAACTCCTCATAGCCTCAGGCCCCTCAGGTCTAGACAGAAATAGAGCCGAAGAAAGGAAGGAGGGAGAGAAGAGGTCACAGAGGAGGAGGAGAGCCCTTCATTCATTCCTTCACTTACACTTCCTCCACTGATTCTTTTCTCCTTCCCTGCAAACGCGCGTGCGCGGCGGAGACAGAGCGAGAGGGGAAGCACTCCCTGCCTGCCCGATAGGGAGTGCTTTGCTTACAGGCTTCTGCGCAAGGGAGCTACTGGGCATGCACGGAGGTTTTCGCGCATGTGCAGTTGCTCCTGTGCTCAACTTCAGCTCCGGAGCAACTGCGCCTGCGTGAAAACCTCCGCGTGTGCCCAGAAACGGCGTCGGAGCGCACAAGGCCGGGGTCAAAAAGCAGGCAGCTGCAGCACTGTCTGGGGAACATCGGCAGGGCCAGGATGGCGCCCCATGCGGCCAGGATGGCGCCCCCTTCCCAGATGGCGCCCTAGGCGGCTGCCTACTTGGCCTATCTTGTAGGACCGCCCCTGCAGATCATCCAGCTCTGCTTGTGTCCAGTTCACAATTCCAGCAGTGTATCTAATAACGGGGATGGCCCAGGTGATGATAGCCTTCATTGTTTTTCCTCCATTTAATTTGCCCTTCAATTTTTTTCTGACTTTCTGGACATATTCTTTGCTGACCACATTTTTCACATATCTGTGCTTATATTATTACTATTATTATTATTGGCTTTTCTTTGCAAACGAAGATTCAGGAAGGACTCATCCACGCTTTCTGCAAGCACGTTGATGACTAAAAAGGCCAATCTGAGATAGGCAAGTCCTGTTGCAGAAAGGACAGCAGAAAGTCTCCTTGGATGACATTGTTTCAAAGTTGTGGTTCTTTTTGCGTTGTTGTTTCTCTTCGAGACTTGTTCAGTGTTACTTCTCGAAAGAGGCCACAGCACTGTGGATAGTGCATCTCCATGCCTCCCGATGTGAGGCCAGGGTGGACCATTTTTGGTGATCAATCTGGCCAAGCCTGAGGTGTTGTTTCAGGGAGTCCTTGTATCTCTTTTTTGGGGTGCCTCTCTTGCCCTGACCTGTGGCAAGTTCACCATAGAGTAGTATCTTTGGGAGGTGGTGGTCATCCATCCTAGAGACGTGCCCTGCCCAGTACAGCTGTGTTCTCAATAGTATGGCCTCAACGCTGGTGATCCCTGCTTGCTCAAGGACAGCAACATTCGTCACATAGTCGGTCCAGTGTATATTTAGGATTGTGCGAAGACAGCGCTGATGAAAGCGTTCGAGGAGTTGTAGGTGTTGGCGACAGGTGACCCATGTTTCAGACCCATAAAGGAGAATAGAGAGTATGATAGCTCTGTACACACTGATTTTTGTGCTTTGCCTCAGGTGCTTGTTGCTCCAGACTCTTTTGTGAAGCCTTCCAAATGCACTATATGCCTTTGCTAATCTGGGATCTATCTCTTTGTCAATCTTGGCATCTATAGAGATGATGCTTCCCAGGTAGGTGAACTGCTGAACAGACTTAAGCACAGATTTGCCAATGCTGATGTGAGAATGATGGTGTTCTTCCTGTGGTGCGGGCTAGTAGAGAACTTCCGTTTTCTATTATTATGCTTGAATGATTAGTATTAGTATTAGTATTATTTCACTGATGTCAAAGTCATCTTACCCATGAGTTATATTTCCTGATTGCAGAACTTGAAAGAAAATAATCTTTCAGACTACAACTCTCTAAATCCCGCAAGAAGCATGCTTGGCACATACAATTGGATATTCATAAGAATTATTACACTTTACATTCTATGCAGTAACATTTTAAATAGGGACTTTGATGTCAAAACGTCTGAAACTAATAGTCCATAGCTAAGTCGAAAACAAATTAGAGGATTGCTAGCTATGACTGGACTTGGGAACCTTCCTAAACTAATGTGCTGAACAGAGAAAAAGTAATTTAATTTTTTTAAAAAAAATTCAATAAATCTTTTGATCTGGTCTGTGTTCTTAGAAGAGTTAAGCAAAAGCAGAAGTTTTACCATATAAAAACACATAAAACCACAAACCAGTCTATTGAATATGCTCTGGGCCATTAATTAACTTTGTAATGTAGTTGTGACAGCTTAAACTAATGTCACATCTTTCATGCAGTGGATATGTAGCCTAAGGGGGTTTGTAGCAAGAGGTGGTGGATTCCAGTAAATTTTAGACACACTGTAATGAGGCAGCAGTCACAAGGCTCAATACATATGAAAGAGTTGCTGCTTTTTTCTGGGTTCATACGGTTTCATATTAATGCTCTAAAATTAGTATCATTTATTATTTACTGGTTCCATTTATAGGCTGCCAACCATTACACCACACTACACTGGCATTTGCCCAATCCAACTGCTGGTTTATAATAAAGGACAAAATAATACAGTCTTGTAGATTGTGTTGATGTCGCTGATTTATTTTAAGGAAAATTGTGCTTGTCATTTACATTTGTGCAGAAACATGAATTTATATACTCCAAAGGTGGGAATAGTATGACTTCTATCTACTACTCCTAGCATCCAATATTGATTATACCGGCAAGAGTTTCTGGGACTTGCAGTGCAACAGCATCTGCACAACTGGAAGATTATCAACCCTATGTGGAAATGCCATGCCCACTTTATATAGTCAGTCATTAGTCCGTAATCCCAGTTGAACTCAATTGGACTTGGATTTATTTATTTATTTATTTTTATTATTTCGACTTCTATAGCACCCTTTCCAAAAAGGCTTACAGTGATTCACAGCAGTGAACGACACAACACAATATACTTTAAAACATAATAAAAATTGGATTAAAAACAGATTAAGACCCGAGTAGAGGTTACAGTTTAGAGATTGAACGCCTGGCAGAACAGGTTGGTCTTACAGGCCCTCTGAAAGGCCTGTAGATCCGTTAATGCTCGTGCCTCATCCGGGAGGGCGTTCCAGAGGGTAGGTGCTGCAATAGAGAAAGTGTGCTGCTGCGTCGATGACAGGCGGCAGATCTTAAGTAATGGAACCTCTAATAGGTTATGATCCATGGATCGTAGTGGTCTCTCGGGAATGTGCGGGGAAAGGCGGTCCTTCAGATACACTGGCCCCAGACCATGCAAGGCCTTATAGGTTAGCACCAGCACTTTGAAGACAATTCGGTACTCGATAGGGAGCCAGTGTGATGTGGCACGATAGTGTCACTCCAGCCAGCAGTCGAGCCGCAGCGTTTTGCACCAACTTAAGTTTCCGGATTACCGACAAAGGAAGGCCAATGTAAAGGGCATTACAGTAGTCCAGTCTCAAGATGACCATGACCGTGGCCTGGATTACCGTGGCCAAGTCATCACCGGAAAGGTAGGGCACCAGCCGTCTTGCCTGGTGCAGATGGAAGAACACTGCTCTGCTCACAGTGGAGACCTGAGCCTCCATCGTCAGCAGAGGGTCCAATTGGACCCCCAGGCTTTTAACCAGAGGTGAAGGGCTAACCACCTCACCGTCCATTATTGGCAGCCGGAGCTCGCCCCTGCCCCCGGGGGCGACCCAGGCACAGGACCTCCGTCTTCGACGGGTTCACCTTCAACCTGCTGGCCCGTAGCCACCCAGTCACGGCTTCCAGGTACTTATATGTATAGCTATGTATAGTGCTGAACTGTTAGGCACTTACGTGAGAAAAGTCATTCTTTGTGTGGGGAAGATTTAGTGACATACCCCACACCATATCCTGTGGTGAAAGTACTCTACAAGGATGCATATATATCTCTTTTTTCCTCTTTCACAAACTGTAGTAGGGTGGTGAAGTTAATGGAAATCAGGCTTTTGCACACAATTTTCCATATAATGTGTTTTTGCAGTAGAGAATATCAGTATAGATAAAATCTATTCCTCCAACACAAAAAGACATGCATTGCTTGGGCAATGTTTGAGCTGACCATGGTTTGACTGTAGACAACCAGGTAGTTCATCATGTTATTTTGGTTATTTTTGATTAAAAAGTAAAGGTAAAAGTTTCCTATGACATTAAGTCTAGTCGTATCCAACTCTGGGGAGTGGTTCTCATCTCCATTTTGAAGACACATTGTCTGTAGACGCCTACAAGGTCATGTGGCCAGCATGACTACACGGAGTACCATTACCTTCCCACAAAAGCGATACCTATTGATCTACTTACATTTGCATGTTATCGAACTGCTAGGTTGGCAGAAGCTGGGCCTAACAGTGGGAGCTTACCCTGCTCCCCAGATTTGAATCGCCAATCTTTCGGTCAGCAAGTTCAGCAGCTCAGAAGTTTAAACCACTGTGCCTGCCTTCATAAAAGATTGTGTCAGTGTTCATACCCTTGTCAGAAAATGAGAGTTGCAAACATAGGCATATCAATGGCCTCTACTGGGTCTGAAGAGCATCCTAATCCTCTTCAGAGAGGTAGGATTATCCCTATGCAGAAACAGCAGGCTTGCTCATATAACAAAGAATACCACCTCTATTGTCTTCTAGAGCGCAAGATGCCTTTTGGGTAATGAGTGAGTAATTTGGATGAAAGCAAATGCATTATGGCTGCCTCACCTCAAACAAACCAGTGTGTCTGATAGTAGATTTATGTCTTAATCTTAAAATATGGGAATCCATTAAAAACAACCTTCTGGGGTGGTACATTGTCAGCCTTGACAGCTTAGGCTGACCTGTGTTTGTTAACTGATAAGCTTTCCCTTTTTGTAGCTGAGAGACTGTGCAATGAATCGGAAAACTCCCAGTTCATATCTTCAATCAATCACTCGGATGTCGGGTGGCAGAGAGTTCCACAGTTTTGGGACGGCGGCTGAGAAAGCTCTCCGCCTAGCAGGGCCGTAGCCAGGATTTTGATTTGGGGGGGCTGAGTTTGGTTCGGGGGCTGCGACTGGGTGGGAGAGGGTCTACCCTAGCAAACATTTTGTATTGTTATCCCAATAACCCCATTAATGTGGGATATCATGAGCATGGTGATCAGATCATGATATGAATAAACATAACCGTTTAAATAATGTACCAGTAAGGCCTTTTCGCGGACCACCCTGAGAATTTCAGGGGGGGCTGAAGCCCCCTTAGCCCCCCCCCCTGGCTACATGCCTGCTGCCTAGTGACCTCCAGGCAAATTTCTCTAGGGCCCGGTATATATAGGAGATTCTCTTAAGAAGATCGAGGTGACCACTGGGGTTGATAGGGGAGAGACGGTCCCTAAAGTATGTCAGCCTCTGGCCGTACAAAGCCTTAAAGGTTAGAACCAATACCTTGTAGGAGATCCGGAATTCGATCTTAATACGTATAACTTTGAAAAATCATGGTGGTTTAAGCTAGGAAGGTAAACTAAAGTATAGTTATTGATAACTTGTGTGCCATCACACCCTGGCTGTGAATACCCAGTAAAGGGTAGTGGTCCCTCTATACCAGGCAATTGCTTCTTGCCTTCCTTTAAAAGCTTGGGGCTCCCCAGTAGCAAACTGGACTCTCTAGTTAACTCAAAAAGCGTTATTGCCCATAACATAAGTTAACTCACACAGATTCTTCATTTAATTCCCCAAAATAACGTAGGAAAGATCTTACTGTGCAGTCACTATGCAGTTTTAGTCCAGGAAGCTTTAGCGGGATGGGTCTCCAAGTTTTTTTTCCCTCAATGGTCTTGAGGTATGGACACTCAAAGCCCCAGTCAAATGGCCTATACTGAAGGCACGGAGTCCTCCTCTGGATGCCAAAATGACTGGTTGAAGGCGCTTGGGACTCCTCAGCGTCACTCAACCTTCCGATATGCTGAGTATGCTATATGAGTCCCAAGGATATCAGTCTGATGTTGGAAGATAGCTTGGCCAAGGCCTGGCCTGGGAAACCTTCAGCCACGTCCTCTCTGGAGAAATCCTGCTGGTCTAATGAATATAAAAATGGCATTTTTTTCCAGATCCCTGGGAAAGGGGGGGGGGGTACACAAACTCAACTGGGCTCTGCAAACAATGATTGGCAGGTGCAAAGAACCAATCAATGGAACCAAACCTTTGCAAAACTGAGCGGGCTGCAGAAACACAATACAACAGTGCAGACCTTTTGGAACTTAAAGTTTTTCATACAAGTAACGCTTGCTGTGCCGTCACAACTTGGGTTTTTCTTTTTTTTTTTAATCCCAGTTTCTATGTCAGTCTGCTAGATGGCCTTAGGGAAGCATCTATTTTTCTTAGCCTAATTTCATCATATGGGATAATGGCACTCACATAACTAAAAGGGAAGTTATGGTGATCATAATGATTATTACTATATTTATGTTTATCCTGCTGTAGCACAGCAGTTCTCGTTTGTGCCTGGAGGGCAGGGAACGGGTCCCGGGGTGCCATTAGCATTAGGGCCTGCAGCAGCAGAAGTGGATTCAGAGGATGAGCTAGATGACTGGGGGGAAGCACAGGGCCCTGCGGATGGGCCTCAATCGCCTACAGAGAGTCTGGCATGGGATGAGATGATGTTTGGGCCTAGCATAGATTCCGATCACCAGGTGGAGATGGGAAGCAGCCAAGATAGTTATGAACACCCAGGGGGGAGGAATTCCCAAGATAGAGATAGTGTAAACATGGAAGAAGTCGAATGGGAAAGTGCAAGGGAGGAAAGCTCTCAGGAAGATAGCGACACAGCTGTTGAGAGGCAAGGTCGTTCCTTCGATAGGAGACGAGACATTGAGTCTTCCCGGAGGGCTTGGTCTAGGGTCCTAGACCGACCGAGGTCCGTGAGCAGAGATTGGAGACGGAGGAGCCTAGAGCGTCGCGGACCTCGGCCGAAGGATTAAGTACAGGGGCCGTGGGAACGCATCCTCAGTTCTCCGGCCACGTCGTACCTGTACTGGCGAAACGGAGTAAGACCACAGGCGGTGGTCACCAAGCATTGCCTTGCTTTACCTTGTCTTGTTCCTGATTCGCATTGGTTTGCGAAGCCTTGCCCTGTCTCCTGATTCGCAGTGGATTGCGAAGCCTTGTTAAGCCTTGAATTCCCTGCTACCTTTGGACATTGTTATTCTAGCCTTTTGGATACTTTTTGGACATTCTTTTGATACTGGACTATATTCTTAAGCTGTTATTATACTCAATAAAGTAGTTAGCCTCTAGTACGTCTCCGTGTGTGTGTTTAAGGGGCCGGTAAGTCCGTGATCGTGACACCTGCCCTTTCCCCAGTGCTGAACTCAAGCAGTTAAAATTTAGAAAACTAGATACATGCAAGAATTATTATAGTAAGATAGAATTTTATTTATGTATTTATTTAAACTACGTCTGACTCGACTAGCAAGACTATTATCATCTTAAGGTTAGACTTCATGATTCATAAAATCTTAATATAAATACTTTTAAAGTAAATATAAAGTGGATTGAAGGTTCAAATGAGCTATACTAATGTAGTGGAGATGCTATTGCTGCTAAAAGTACATAACATTGTTTTTTGGCTTATCAGAGTGTGAACAATAGCCTCTGAGCTTCCTGTAGTGACACTCTCTGTGACAGCAGTTTTAATGGAAAGGTGATATATGAACATAGTATACTAAACACGTACATATAGTTATACATGCATAGCATGGTTTTTAGAAAGGGAATTGTTACCAAGCCTTAAGATATAGTGTCAGATAGTCCTGTGTCAATGTTAGAAAAACAAACAAACCCTTTGTAAGTCCCCCCACCTATCTTAGAATCATAGGATCATAGAGTTGGAAGAGACCTCGTGGGCCATCCAGTCCAACCCCCTGCCAAGAAGCAGGAAAATTGCATTCAAAGCACCCCTGACAGATGGCCATCGAGCCTCTGCTTAAAACCCTCCAAAGAAGGAGTGCCCACCACACTCCAAGGCAGAGAGTACAGCTCTCACAGTCAGGAAGTACTTCCTAATGTTCAGGTGGAATCTCCTTTCCTGTAGTTTGAAGCCATACTTCACAGTTGGATGTGGTACTTCTGTTGCCAATCCATACGTAGCCTGGATTCCTTGTAACACCTGGAAGGTGAATCCACTTTGTTCGACCCATGTAGACACAGCCTAGGTTAGCCATTTATTTAACCCCAGGATGGCTCTTGACATATGTGGCTAGGAAGAAAATAGCAAAGTTGGCAGCCACAGCAGAAAATGGGTTTTCTTGGATTGCATTCTCAGATGTAGTGGGCTCTACCGAGGTATTTCGAAGTTTTGTCACATTGCTGGGATGATTAATGAATTTGATTTCTCTAGCTCACTAAATTTAGTGCAGTGTGTGGTTTATTTCATGTACTTCATATGCTATTTATTTCTGTTACAAAGCATACATCCCTGTTCAGTGTTGTCATTGAGACAAATATATCATACCCGTCTCTCTCTCTCTCTCTCTCTCTCTCTCTCTCTCTCTCTCTATATATATATATATATATATATCGGCATTACTTCGCAAACGAGGATTCAGAAAGGACTCATCCCACGCTTTTTACAAGCGCGTTGATGACTAAAAAGGCCAATCTGAGATAGGCAAGTTTGGTTGCAGAAAGCACAGCAGAAAGTCTCCTTGGGTGATGTTGTTTCCAAGTTGCGGTTCTTTCTGCGTTGTCGTTTCTCTTCAAGACTCATTCGGCGTGTCTTCTTGAAAGAGGCCACAGCATTGTGAATAGTGCGTCTCCATGCCTCCCGATGTGAGGCCAGGGTGGACCATTGTTGGTGATCAATCTGGCTGAGCCTGAGACGTTGTTTCAGGGAGTCCTTATATCTCTTTTGGGGGGCGCCTCTCTTGTGCTGACCCGTGGCGAGTTCACCATAGAGTAGTATCTTTGGGAGGCGGTGGTTCTCCTTCCTAGAGACCTGCCCTGCCCAGTGCAGCTGTGTTCTCAATAGCATGGCCTCAACGCTGGTGACCTCTGCTTGCTTAAGGACAGCAACATTCGTCACATAGTCAGTCCAGTGTATATTTAGGATTGTGCGAAGACAGCACTGATGAAAGCATTCGAGGAGTCATAGGTGTTGGCGATAGGTGACCCATGTTTCAGACCCATAGAGGAGAATAGACAGTATGATAGCTCTGTACACTCTGTACATACTGAATATATGGTTTGTTATAAATACATATTGTTGGAGTACTTTCAAAGGTTATAGGTAGGCAGTATGTTTAGGGGTATCTCTCTTTTTGTACTGTGAATTAGCTTTTACCTTTTCTGTTATGGCCAGGAACAAAATGTATGAAATACTTTATTACAAGAGGAACTTATCTATCAATGGTTCCCAACCTTTTTTTTTGACCAAGGACCACTTTGACCAGGGACCACTCTCCAACATTAGAACCAAAAGGGTTATGAATCAGTTTTTGGTCAACTTCAGATTCGGTTTGGATGTTTGGGGTGCTGATTCAGTATATTGCATTGGATAGACCACATTAGCTCTAGTTTCTGATACAGAACATATGCCATCCAGTAGTTGCCATCTGCTCGCCCATAGAAAACCATATTCAATAAGCCTTGGCACTATAGCAGCGTTTGGTGAGACCAGTAGCTCTTGTTGCAATGGTGTAGTAAAGATGAGACTGTGGATCATATTTTAGTTCTTGGGAACCACTGCTATATATGGATCATGGCACAAGAGTGTTTGCATGTCCACCCACTCACATACACACAATACCAAGAAAATAGGCACATTAAATGCTATAGCAGGTTTGAAGGAAGAGGAAATACTTTAATATTTCTAAGGGATTATCTTGGTTCTTTTGGGTTCTTTGGGACTCCAAATAGACCTGTCCCAAATATTAATATTATAAAGCTGGATAATGGAGAAAGGCAGGGAGTTTCAGAAAACATCTATTTCTGTTCTATTGACTATTCTAAAGCCTTTGACTGTGTGGATCATAAGAAACTGTGGCAAGTTCTTAGTGGTATGGGGGTACCAAGCCACCTTGTATGTCTCCTGGGGAATCTGTATAACGACCAAGGAGCAACAGTAAGAATAGACCACGAAACAACCGACTGGTTCAAGATTGGGAAATGAGTATGGCAGGGCTATATACCCTCACCCGACCTATTCAACTTGTATGCAGAACATGCAACGTGCAGGGCTTGACGAATCCAAGGCTGGAGTGAAAATTGCTGGAAGAACCATTAAAAACCTTAGATATCCAGATGATAACACTTTGATAGCTGAAAGCGAGGAGGAGTGGAGAAGCCTTATAACCAAGGTGAAAGACAAAAGTGCAAATTCTGGGTTGTAGTTAAACAACAAAAAAAATGACAAATAGAGGGAGAAAACGTGGAGGCAGTGACAGACTTTGTATTTCTAGGCACAAAGATTACTGCAGACCCAGACTGCAGCCAGGAAATCAGAAAAAGTTTACTTCTTGGGAGGAGACCAATGACTAATCTTGATAAAATAGTGTAGAGTAGAGACATCACACTGGCAACAAAGATCCACATAGTTAAAGCAATGGTATTCCCCGTAATAACCTATGGATGCAAGAGCTGGACCATAAGGAAGGCTGAGCGAAGGAAGATAGGCGCATTTGAACTGTGGTGCTGGAGGAAAATTCCGAGAGTGCCTTGGACCGCGAGAAGATCAAATCAGTCCATACTCTAGGAAATAAAGCTGGACTGCCCACTGGTGGGAAGGATATTAGAGGCAAAGATGAAGTACTTCGGCCACATAATGAGAAGAGAGGAAAGCTTGGAGAAGACAATGATGCTGGAGCAAATGGAAGGAAAAAGGAAGAGGTGTTGACCAAGGGCAAGATGGATGGATGGTATCCTTGAAGGGACTGGCTTGACTTTCAAGGAACTGGGGGTGGCGACAGCCAACATGAGCTCTGGCATGGGCTGGTCCATGAGGTCACGAAGAGTCGGAAGCAAATGAACAAATAAACAACAACTTAATGTGGAGAGCCCGGAGGACCGAATGGAGTCCAGATCGGCCGCTGCCTATGCCAGCACAGAGAAGATGGTGGAGGGAGATGACTCCAAACAGAGATCTACCCAAAGCACAGGAAGGATTGGTGAGTCACTACCCAAACATCCACCTGCGGTGGCCAGACGAGATCTGGGGCCAGGCCCTGATCCACCACCCGGATGCGTACCATTGGAGGGTGGCCCTGACCGCCCGACTTTTGCAGTTCAGTGTCACCATTGAATATCACAGAGATTTTGTCGTTCGCCCGAGACCCTCCCCCGCCGCCGAGGTCTCGCGGGGGGAGCGGGGTGATAGATGGGGGCTGGCCGAATATGGCGACCGACCTTGAAGAAGCTGGAGTAGACCGGATGTCTTCATCTACTGAAGACCGGAAACCCTCAATCAACCCACAGCAGAAGCCATGTCATCGCCCGGGGAAGCAGAAATGGCAGCGGAAGAAGAAGAGGTGCCAAGACCTAACTTCGTGTCCTGCCGGAGAGCACCGGGAGACTGGCCAAAGTGCTCAGCACAGGAATGGAACGGTGATCCTTCGTGGCCACAGAGCCCCTAGATCTGCAGAGACCTTCGTCGGTCCTCCAGAGAGGAAGAAGCTCAGAGTGTATAACTCGAGGACACGGGGGAGGTTCCACTCTAGGACTTTTTGGGGCACAAACTTTGGACGCTGGGAGCACTCCTCGGTGGATTCCCAGCCAACGGAGACAGGACGTCCAAACTGGTGGAAGGCCGACCTCTCGATCCCAGGGACCAGGGGGTGGGGGGTGGAGATGGTCTCCCTCTCTCTAGATCTGAGATCCTCCTTGGCTTTCTAGGAACCCCACGGCTACCTTCTTTTGATTGTCAACAGATGCCATCTTGAGTCGACCCTCAGCAAGGTGTCAGTCTATGTGGACTCTGGGTCCACCCAGCCACTGTCCCACTGTCCTTTTATGTCTGTTGTCCCTATACCCTCCCTATTGCTTATGTATTAATTCTTGTTACTCTTTTGCTGTGTTATGTGTCAAACTATGTAAACCGCTCCGAGCCCTCGGGGAGTGGCGGTATAGAAGTTTGAAACATAAATAAATAAATAAAATAAACTTTAAAATTATCTCATATATATCCATTTGCATGTGTGCATGTGTGTGAGAGAGTGAGCACAGTTCTGCTATGAGAAAATACTTGTATCAGTACAATATACTTCCAGCTTCACTTTTAAGGGGCTTCTGTTCATTACTGGATGAATGTAAATGTAGTAGTGAGGTCCATGGGGAAAGAGTGCTCGAAGTTCTCATAAAAGCATCTTTATCTGTTCTAGACAGACAGGTTTTAATTTTTTTTTTTTAAGTATTGAATCTCCATACTGGGATATTTAAAGCAAGCCGCTGTGCGATTTGAAGGAAATTCCTCTTTTCCCGTAAAGAGAGAAGTGGTGTATCTGTGTCTCAGGGGGGGAAAGATGTACAGGTTTCTGCACCCTTAATATTTCTGAGGCATAAAACACTTTCTCTCTTCCTCTCTTCCCTCCTTCTGGCTCTCCTATCACAGCTCAGCAGTGCTTAGTCAGCTCCAAGGCATCTCATTTCTATTTGCTTTCGGCGTTTTGTGGGATTGCCTGCTTGCTAAAGCTTGAATAGCCTTCACTTTCCTGTGCGAGGCACGCTGTGTACTTTCACATTCTTTACTTTGACTGATTGGCCCTTTCCGATCATGTGAGGGCAGCTGGAATCTAGAATTGTGGCTTTTGGCACTCCTCTCCTCCTGTCTTTTTGAAAACGCTGGCTCTTTCCAGCTCCTTTGGGCTTCTTGCCTCTGTTCTTCTACAACTCTGGATAGATTCGGGAGTTGCCACCCAGGAGATAGTGCGCTGGGGTTTTGAAATTTGATTTTAAGGGTGGAGATGTTTAGGCAGGTGTCCAGTACTTTAGGCTCGGGCTGCTACTGTGTGAATGCCATGTCCACAGAAGGCCAAGAGATGTACATACGCTTTGAGCAAACAGCAAGACGCTCTCCATACAGGATAAGCAGGATCTTAGCACGCCATCAGCTCCTGACGAAAATTCAACAAGGTGAGTCACCGCCGCCTTAGGCTCTTAACTAACCACCTTGCTTCAAAGAATGCCTTTGAGTCAGTTTTCTTTGCCTTAAAAATCTTTTGTTCATTACTTTGGAATGCGCTGTCAACCCAATGTCACTTCACTTTAGCTATCCATATGGAAATCCTGTACGCGGCAATGCAGTGAGTGCTAAAATACTTAGTTTCACAGTTGCTTAATCATAAACCTTCAAATTCCAGACAAGTGTATCCATCACTCAAGATACACACATCTGCTTGGATTGCATTGCTCCCTGTGTCTTTCTGTAGCTTCCAGACCTCAACTGTTGCTTGTTTTTAAATACTTTATGCCTCAAATACCAAAATAACTTCACAGCTGTTGATACGATGTACCTTTGTCTTCTGGGTGGCACCACTTGCTCCTCTTCCTCTGACTTCTAATGTCTTCTTGAAATATACTAAACCTAATGTGAGGTTCTGCTGTTCTAGATAAGCACGATCACTATTTTCTCACTCATGCATGTTGTGTATTTACTCAAAAGTAAATCCCATTGAGTTCACCAAAATTTTGGCCCAATTATGAAGATGTGGGTGACAAGTATAAATTATTATCTTGGTGTGGTTGCTGTTGGATTGGGTAAATGTCATGGTGATGGAAATCTTATTACATTCATTTTTTTAAAAAAACCCATAAACATTTGGTGAATGAGATTATTGCCGGGGCAACTAGACAAACCCTGCTCTGTACAACATGATTTCAGGAACTGGTGATGTTTGGAGACTACTTGTCCTTGCTGTTGCTCTGATTAGAGGAAGGATATTATGTCATGCCGTGTACCCTGTGTATATACTCTTAATGGAGGAAAAGGGGCACTAATTCCCATTTGGATTTATTCAAAACAAAAATGTGGACAATATGCAACTGGGTTTAATTTAATTATAGATTTTCAGGTGGTTATGTTCATAAGGAAAAATAACTTCAAGAACATGTTTTGGTGTTATAAATGTAATGGTCTATCTAATCCAATCATATAATGAGGCCTTAGAAGTCTCTGTAAAGGTCTTTTCATTAGGAAGTTGTGTTTTCTCATGTTTGGATAAAATGCTGGAAAAGGAAGGGCCATTCTTGTATTTGAAAATGTGTTTTCCGTTCAATGAATTTCAGGATGTCATATTATTCCTGTAGTATAATCAAAAGGACATCATTCTGCTTATGCCAACCATTGTCCAGCTGATAGAGACATGAGAAACAGTCGAATCCATCGAAGGCAGAGATCCTATGGCTGGGTCGCCCGGTTGGGGGGGAGTGCCAGCTGTTTACCTGGGATGGGGAAGCACTTTGCCCATCGTCCTTGGTAAAAAGTCTGGGGGTCCAGTTGGACCCACTGCTGACAATGGAGGCCCAGGTCTCTGTTGCCAGCAGATCCGCATTTTTCCACCTGCGTCAGGCTAGACAGTTGGCACCCTAACCTATCCAGGAGCGACCTAGCTACGGTAATCCAGGCTACGGTCATCTCGAGATTAGACTACTGTAACGCTCTCTACATTGGCCTTCCTTTGTCCGTGATCCGGAAACTGAAGCTAGTGCAGAATGCTGCAGCTCACCTGCTTGCTGGCACCTCGGCCAGGTGTCATATCACCCCCATCCAGTCTTGCGGGATCTGCACTGGCTGCCTATTGAGCACCGGGTCGCCTTCAAAGTGCTGGTTCTTACCTTCAAGGCTATCCACGGCCTGGGGCCAGCGTATCTGAGGGACCGTCTCGCCCCATACTGCCCATCGAGATCTCTGTGATAGCTCCCACGCTATGGAACGCCCTCCGGTCGAGGCCAGAGCCCTGAGGACCTACTCCCCTTCAGACGGGCCTGCAAAACCTACTTGTTTAGGCAGGCCTTTGGGGAGTAGGCCCTTGCATCTACAATGGACCGATTTTTCGGCCACTGTTCATTGTTTACTGCTGTTTACTAATTGTTTTAACCGTTTTAACTGTTTTAATTGTATTGCATGTTTTAAGTGATGTATGTTTCCTGTGTTTTTATGCTGAACCTCTGGCACTGTGCCATTGGCCTTGTGAGCCGCCGCGAGCCCCTGGGAGTCGGCGGTGCAAAAATCCAAATAAATAAATAAATAAATAAATAAAATCCTGCAGCAACTGCACTGGCTTCCAGTGGAGTACCGGATTACGTTCAAAGTGCTGGTGCTGACCTTCAAGGCCTTATATCGTCTAGGGCCAGTGTACTTGAGGGACCGTCTCACCCCATATGTTCCCCAGAGAACACTATGGTCTAAAGATCAAAATCTTCTTGTAGTACCCTCTGTTCGGACTTTCCATCTGTCCTCCACCAGACAGAGAGCATTTTCAGTGGTAGCTCCGATCCTTTGGAACGCCTTACCAGAGGATGTTCGGGCCCTCTGAGAGTTATCCTCTTTTCTGAGGGCCTGCAAAACAACGCTCTTCCAGCAGGCTTTTAACCTCTGATAACCCATGTTGACTATCCTGTGTGGGTCGGAAATCTGTTTTAAATCTGTGTTAAATATGTTTTATTGTTGCATATTATGATTGTGCTTTTTAGGCTATGTAAACCACCCCGAGCCTGCGGGAAAGGGCGATATAGAAATAATAAATAAATAAATAAATATTTAGCTGCTGTGCATAAGTCTACGTGTCATAAGCCAAATTACTGATATTGGCAAATGACATAAGGAACTGGGTTGTTGTAGGTTTTTCGGGCTATATGGCCATGTTCTAGATCAGGGGTGGGCAATTACCGGCCCTCCAGGTATGTTGGACTTCAACTCCCAGAAATCCTATCCAGTTTACCAGCTGTTAGGATTTCTGGGAGTTGAAGTCCAAAACACCTGGAGGGCCGGTAATTTCTAGAAGCAGGCTCTCCTGACATTTCGCCTGCATCTATGGCAGGTATCTTCAGAGCTTGTGAGGTCCCAAGGACCAGAGGTTGTGAGATCCTGTGATGTAAGGAACAACAATTTTTATGGCCCTTTATGATGTCATCAGAGGAAGTCATCCTGTTTTTATGGGTCTTAGTTGGGAGATAACTCTACTGCTTCATATCTATTTCATTTCCCCCCATAATTGTATAACAAAACACACCTGAAACCACAGCTTATGTTGAAAAATGAATATTTTATCAAGAGGCTCTTGACATTAAAAGGAAGGAACGAAATATTTGCTGTGGGTTTAGTTCAGCAATGCAGTAAGCATGTTCTTTAATTTAAGAGTTCCATCATTTGTCAGTAGCAAACTTGCCTAAGTTAAGTCAACAGTTTTCAAAGCCTTCCCAATGTATCCACATTAATAGAAAGATGGGTAGCTAGTTGCCTGTATCACATGTTCAAACACCCATCAAAGAAAAAGAACATTTCTTGCCCTTCCATCTCTTAGGACCCTTCAACACAGCTGAATAAAATCCCACAGTATTTGCTTTGAACTGGAATATATGGCAGTGTGGACTCAGATAACGCAGATCTAAGCAGATATTGTGGTATTTTCTGCCTTGATATTCTGGGCCATATGGAAGGGCTCTGAGTGTTCAGAAGGCCTCCCAACAAACCTCTGGAAAGACTATGGAAAGACTATGATTCACTAGATTTGCCCCAAGAAAGCCAAAGTCTGTGAAAGGACATAGTTTCCCTCATAAATCATTTGTATTACTCCTTAAGTAAGGTTGATTCTTTATTTTTGTGTGATTTGAAGTAAACCCAATAATTGTAGGATTCAGGGTGGGAATATGTCTTATATAACAAATAAACTGTTGCCAGAATGGTATTGCTGTGACAAATCTACTTTCTCTTCTCCATAACGTATAGAGTCACTTACTCTATATTATAAGATTATGGGATGCTATGTTAACCATTCCATTCTCTTACCAGTGAAATGGGCAGCAGGGAGACCAATCATATGCTAATGTCACACCACTGGACAACGTATGTCCTGTAGCATGACATATCCAGTCTACTACCAGAATACCAGCTCTGAATTTATTTCTTTACCTCTCCTCTAACTTTTAGGTAAATAAATAAATTCAGGGCTATTATTCTGCCAGCAGACCATATAAATATGTAATGTATAAGTCCATAAGTTGGAATAAGGCATTTAAAAACCCCAGAATTGATGCATTTATCGGGAGGTGAAAGGAAAATCATTTTGCAGAGCATTGTTTATACTTCTCTATAAACATGCCCTCCAGATGTTTTAAACTATAGCTCACATAAGTCCTAGTGATGTGGCCAATAATGAGGCATTATCGTCATAGTAGTCTAAAACAGTCTTTCTCAACCAGTGTGCCGTGGCACACTAGTGTGCCGTGACAGACCTCTTGCTGTGCCACGAGAAAAGCTCTCTGCCCCCCTTCCTCCCCCCTCCTGCCGAACTCCTGCTGCTTGGGGGAGGAGGAAGGGCCGGTCAGAGGCGAAGAAAAAGAAGAAGGGACCGGGGCGCCGCCTCCTTCGGCTGTTTCCCCCAGCCAGCCTCCAATCCGCCATGACTCCCACCATGACTCTCGCCCCTCGCTCACTGAAGCCGCGTGGAGGAGGAGCCCCGCCCACTGAAGCCCGTCCACCGCTCATGCTCCTCCTCTGTAGGAGAGCTGAAGCTGGGGGAGGGGGCAGGGCTCTGCCCCTCCCCCAGCTTCGGCACTCCCAGCAGCTGCTCCAGCCTTGAGGGGACAGTGCCAAGCCAGCATGGTGCTGGCTCTGGCACCGCTGGCTTGGCACTGCCCCCTCAAGGCTGGAGCAGCTGCTGGGAGAGGTGAAGCCGGGGGTTGGGGGCGGGGCATGGCACAGCCTGGCTCCGCCCCTCCCGGCTTCGGCACTCCCAGCAGCTGCTCCCAGCTGGCCACCAACCCCAGCCCTTTTTTACTGTGTTAGAGGGTCATTTTGTGTCATTTTGGTTGGTGGTGTGCCCCCGGATTTTTTTAATGTTAAAAGTGTGCCGTGGCTCAAAAAAGGTTGGGAAACACTGGTCTAAAACATCTGGAAGGGTCAAGTTTGCACTTCACTGGTTTGAAGTAACAGAAGAAGAGCAGGTATAGGTAGAGATACTTGTCCTCGCATTCTATTGGTCAGTCAGGTACCCTTCTTGCATTAGTATGGACTCCTAGCAGACTATGATCAAAAGTGGAAAATATATACATTCTTATATGAATCGTCATGCTCTTTTGAATATTAGTTGGACTTAAACATTTGGAGACATCTAGAGTAGCTAGAAAATATCTTCCCATAACTATAGCTTTCGACATCACAGGCTATTGTTATTTGAGATCTGATCAGTTCATGTGAGAGGAAGCCGTTGCCTTTAGTCGCAAAAACATAGAACCATAGAGTTGGAAGAGACCACAAGAGCCACCCAGTCCAACCCCCTACCTCTGTCTGTATCCAGTGTTTATTTATTTTTTTATAAAAATAATATTCACATTTGGCCCGCCCGAAATGGTTTTAAATTGTCTGTTCTTGCTTATGTTGAGTTTTATTGATTGTATTGTTTTATAATTGCTGTTGTGTTGTTATAATGTGTTATTGGGCTTGGCCTCATGTAAGCTGCCCCGAGTCCTTTTGGGAGATGGTTGGCGGGGTATAAGTGAAATAAATAAATAAATAAATAAATATAAATAAATAATGCAGGAAAAGTACAATCAAAGGGAAGGCAACAATATCCCTACCAACGTCTTGTTGAAAGTGCTGTTTGGAAAATCTGATAGAGAGCAATAAAGGAATAGAGGAAATTGCCTCTGTGCCCTATGGACTTATTGTCAGATGTGGCACTGCGATACACCCTCCCTTGGCCAACCCCACTCATTCTTTAAGCCTTACCTTACACAATTAAATATAACTTTCCCTCTGCGGTTTATTGTGTTTTCTAAATAAATAACTAAAGCATGAAGTAACAGAGGAACTAAGACAAAATGCTAGGCTTAATTTCATGGAATTCTATTTGGTAAGTAGTTTGGGTTTCCTTTAACAACCTTGGGTCAGATTTAGAATAGATTCACTGAAACCATTTGAAATTAAGGGAACTGTGACAAATATAGGTTCAGGGGTGGTCCTACCAATCCCGGGGGGGGGTAAGCAAATATTATTTTGCTCGCCCCCCCCAGTGGCTCTCGAGCGCGAGTCACGCTCTGGAGCCAGTGCGCATGCGCAAATCTCCGTGCATGCGCACTGGCTCCCGAGCATGCCTCCAGCTTTGGAGACAGTGTGCGTGCGCAAATCTCCGTGCATGCTCCCGAGTGCGCCTCCAGCTTTGGAGCCTGTGCGCATGTGCGAATCTCCACGCATGCGCGCGGACTCCCGAGCACATCTCCAGCTTTGGAGCCCGCACGCATGTGCGAATCTCTGCGCATGTGCATGGGCTCGAAAGCTGGAGGCGTGCTCAGGAGCCAGTGCACATGCGCTGAGATTCACGCATGCGCAGAAGCTCCTACAGGTGCCTGGAGCTTCTGGGCATGCGCAAAAATCTCTGTGCATGCGGCGGCGCGGGGTGGCGCAGGCGGCGGGGGCGGCGGGGCGGCGCGACGGCGCGACGGCGCCCCTCCCAGGTGGTGCCCTACGTGGCCGCGTACTTGGGGTAACGGTGAGACCGCCCCTGTATAGGTTTCAATGATTCCAGAGAGTCTGTTCTAAGTATAACTAAATTTCCATCCAGGTATATCTATATTTGCATCTTTCTGACATAAGTAGTAAAACATGTGTTTGACTAACATTACAGGTGCCTTTTATTGTCTCAGTTTTCCTTCCATTGATTTCGTCCTCCATCCACCCAAACGCCCCCCATATATTGATGAGACTCGTGTATCCTGCCCAAGGTGTAATACATGTGTCTGGGGTATTTATTCAAACTGTCTTTGGAAACACGGTGTGAGGATTCATTAATGATTACTCATGTACTCTCAAAAGTAAATAAAGTGGTGGCTGTCCAGAATTCATATTAGGTGAGTCAGAAAATTATGATACCTTTCAAAGTTCATAGAAATAGACTTGTATCGTTCAGGTCCCTGTTGCACTCTTGCTTCTCGCCCATGAATAGCTCAATTCACATTCTGCAAACAGTAACTCCAGTACTGTGAAACAATTCTTCTTATTATGCAGACAGATTATAATTAGAACCCATCATTTAAAAAAAAAGTACTTTGCAATTTGGAAAAAAATTGACCCCAAATAGCTCCAGCACAGGAGCTCCTGTGACTAATCTTGTGATGCCCTAAAAAAACACATTGCTGGAAAGAATGAGGCAAGCTGGGCTGCTTGCTTTTGAAAGTTTCATACAGTATTTATAGAGAAGATTCTTCCTGACTCCTCTTGTTTACAGAGGTGGCCCAAGGTAATTTTACATGGTAGGCGAAAATTATTTTGCCCCCCCCCCCCAACCAAACCAAACCTGGAGCAGGCGCGGAGGTGGGGTTTCCAGCAGGCGTGGAGGCTCCACACATGCTGGAAACTCCGCCTCCACGCAGCTGGTAACTCCACCTCCGCGCCTGCCGGAAACACAGCAGACGCGGAGGCGGAGTTTCCAGCTGGCAGCGGTGCGCCCCTGCAGATCTGGCGGTCTCAGCGGGCACCTACTCTGCCGAGTGCTTTAATCCACCCCTGCTTGTTTGGTTCATGCCACTGAACCAAAAGGCTTTGACCTTTTCTGAAATAATATTTCGGTACCTTACTACCACATTGATCCTTCCTTTCTGCTTTTAATATATACTGCAGTCTTTCTCCTGGAACACCTGTACTTATAAAAATATCCTTCTCTGAGACACCTGTACTTCTACAAACAAGATAAGGACAAGAACAAGTCATGTCTTTGTTTCTGAAGGCTATGCTATGCTGTATTATTTAACATCTACATGCGCCCCCTGGCTCAGCTGGCCCGCGACTTTGGTCTGGAGTGTTATCAGTACGCTGATGACACCCAGCTATTGCTGAGAATGGACGGCAGGCCGGACACCGTACCCGATTGTTTCCATCAATGCCTTGAAGCCGTGACTGGATGGCTGCGCTCAGCCGGCTGAAGGTGAACCCGTCGAAGACGGAGATCTTGTGGCCTGGTCGCCCTGGGCTGGATGGGTACCGGTTGCCTACCCTGGATGGCGAGCAACTTAGCCCGTCATCCCTGGTTAAGAGCTTAGGTGTCCAATTGGACCCGTTGCTGACCATGGAGGCCCAGGTCTCCATGGTCAGCAAAACGTCGTTTTTTCATCTATGACAGGCTAGGCGACTGGCCCCCTACCTGTCCAGGGACGATCTGGCCACGGTGATCCAAGCGACGGTCATCTCGAGGTTGGACTACTGTAACGCCCTCTACGTTGGCCTTCCCTTGTCGACAATTCGGAAACTCAAGCTGGTGCAGAATGCCGCAGCTCGCTTACTGGTGGGAGCACCAGTGAGGGAGCATATAGCTCCCATTCTCCAGCAACTGCACTGGCTACCTATTGAGTACCGAATTGCCTTCAAGGTGTTGGTTTTAGCCTTTAAGGCCTTACACGGTCTAGGGCCTGTGTACCTAAGGGACCGCCTTACCCCGTATGTTCCCCCGAGATCACTGCGCTCGGCAGAGCAGAATCTGCTGGTGATCCCATCATCCCGCTCCTGTCATCTGTTCAGTACAAGACAGCGAGCTTTTTCCGCTGCGGCTCCAGTCCTCTGGAACTCTCTCCCAAACCATGTCCGGGAGATCTCAGAACTTGTCCCTTTCCGTAGGGCATGTAAGACTGTCCTCTTCAGGTTGGCGTTCAGCTAAACCCGAAAGTAATCGGTATGCTCACGCCTACATCAAAGAACTGTAATCCCGCCATTTATGGTCATGTATTATGTGTTTTTATTGCCCGTTTTATTGTATGTTTTTATTGTATGTTTTTAGTGTATGCTCTGTATGCTGTGATCCGCCCCGAGCCTGCAGGGAGGAGCGGAATATAAGATGGAATAAATAAAAATAAAATAAAAAATAGACCAGTGATTCCCAAACAGTGTGCCATGGCACCCTAGTGTGCCGTGAGTGATTATCAGGTGTGCTGTGGGAAATTGGAACCTCCAATACCCTTTCTTCCCCCTCCTGCCGAACATTTTTTCTTCTCCACTCAGGCTCCCTTCTTCCCAGCCTCGCTCTGCTTGCTTTGCCTCGCTTTGCTCATGCTGCCGCTTCTGCGGGAGGGGGGAGGGAGGGAAAAAGACGTGACACATGTGGGCACTACTGCGCAGACTCACCTCATGTCTTCCTCCCTCCCCTCCACAGTGCTCTCCGGATATAGGTGAACTACAACTCCAAAACTCAAGGTCAATGCCCACCAAACTCTTATAGTATGTTCTCTTGGTTATGGTAGTTCTGTGTGGGAAGTTTGATTCCATTCCATCATTGGTGGAGTTCAGAATGCTCTTTGATTGCAGGTGAACTATAACTCCCAGCTGTTGAGCAAGACCTTTGTGTGTGTCTTTCTGCCATTCCTGCCAGGATATCTATGTTGTGTTCATCGAAAGAGGCCCAGGTTTCACACTGAGTGTATAAATACATTTAAAAACATATTAACTATATGTATTACTGTGTTAGAGTGTCATTTTGTGTCAATTTGGTTGGTGGTGTGCCCCAGGATTTTGTAAATGTAAAAAATGTGCCGCGGCTCAAAAAAGGTTGAAAAACACTGATGTATACTATGATGGGAGACTGTGGATTCCCTCAGACAGGCAGGGGGAAAGAGAAGGGAACCATCTTGTTTAGTTCCCTACCATATTTCCCCGTCTTCATGGATGGCCGGCGATCCCATGTCGTTTTCCATCATTTCTCGTGGTTCCCCTGCTTTCTCCCCTTTTTCTATAGTTAGTCTTTTCTCCATTTTAACATGCTAGCAACAGATTGCCATGGTCAGCCACCAAAAATGACCATGTGTTGTGGGATGGCCTCCATGGGAGTCTGCTCTGCCAGCACCTGAAAACGGAGATCAGATGCAGCAAAGACTGCATTTGATGAAGTCCTTAGAAACACAGCTTAAAACAGCCAGTTTTCTGTATTTGACTGTCAGAATGACTGTCTGTGAGTTGTAGTCTGACAAAAGTAACTTTTCCAAGTTATACCAAGAAGTACATCTTGTCAAAAAAATTGATTTAAATCTTCCTAAGTCCCACTCTGGGGTGGGGTGGGGGGTTAGGGCATTATCTATTTGCACTTATAGATAAATATTTACCAGCTTTTGGTAAAATATGGTTACCCTGCAGAAATTAGGATTCTTGGGATTTTTTTTCATTTGTACCCACATTGTTTCCTCCTCAGACAATCAGCAATATAGTTCCACTTTTCTGAGACTTTCATCATTCTGTTCTCTGCACAAAAATATATAGAAAAATGTGTAAGTTAAATAAGAGTACACAGGCAGAATTTGGGTAAAATATACAAGTCATTATTTAAGTGAAAACTATTCATCATCATCATCTTTATTTATATCCTGCCACCATATCCCAGATGCGACTTGGGGTGGCATACAAAGGCACTCCAGGGTGCTGCATATGACATAAAATGGTACATTAGTATAAAACAATAACAAATAAAATTATAACAATCACACATAACATAAAATAAAAATGCTCAATTTTGAAATGCAGAACATCTGTAGACAAAAACCATCTATCAGCAAGAAAAACCTATTAGCAAAACAGTACATGTATTAAACTATCTAGTCCATGAGCTGCTTTTTGCAGACGATGCTGCCCTTGTCGCCCATTCAGAAGCAACCCCTGCAGCGCCTAACATCCTGCTTTGCAACAGCTGCAGAGCTGTTTGGGCTGGAAGTCAGCCTGAAGAAAACGGAAGTCCTCTACGAGCCCGCACCACAGGAAGAACACCACCTACCCCACGTCAGCATAGGCAAATCTGTGCTTAAGTCTGTTCAGCAGTTCACCTACCTGGGAAGCACCGTCTCTTCAGACGCCAAGATTGACAAAGAGATTGATCACAGATTAGCAAAGGCATATACTGTATTCAGAAGGCTTTACAAAAGAGTCTGGAGCAACAAACACCTGAGGTAAAGCACAAAATCAGTGTGTACAGAGCTATCGCACTGTCTATTCTTTTATATGGGTCTGAAACATGGGTCACCTATCGCCAACACCAACAACTCCTCAAACACTTTAATCAGCGCTGTCTTTGCACAATCCTAAATGTACACTGGACTGACTATGTGACTAATGTTGCTGTCCTTGAGCAGGCAGGGATCACCAGCATTGAGGCCATGCTATTGAGAACACAGCTGCGCTGGGCAGGGCACGCCTCTAGGATGGAGGACCACCGCCTCCCTAAGATACTACTCTACCGTGAACTCGCCACAGGTCAGCGCAAGAGAGGCCCCCTACAAAAGAGATATAAGGACTCCCTGAAACAACATCTCAGGTTCGGCAAGATTGATCACCAACAACCTGGCCTCATATCGGGAGGCATGGAGATGCACTATCCACAATGCTGTGGCCTCTTTCAAGAAGACACACCGAACGGGTCTCGAAGAGAAACGACAATGCAGAAAGAACCGCAACTTATTTATTTATTTTTTTACTTCATTTATATTCCACTCTTCTCACCCCGAAGGGGTCACAGAGCGGATTACAGTACATATACTTGCAGACAATCCCTGCAGTTCAACATATATAGACATATTTTAGACATATATTGACGAATATAGACGAACAGAAAGGCAAACTTCTGGCAAACTTCTGGCCACCAGCGGGAGCTGACACACTCCTCATTTCTCTCAGCATTTTTTCCAGTGTCCCTTGTTGTTCTTCCGCAATCCTCAGCAACTCCTGGAATTCTTATGGCTTCATAAATCAGTCAAAATTTGCCTCCCCACTTAATGTGGTACCTTTATCTCCTACTTTACAAATGAACTGCCTTTCAGGATGCAAAGGTCGACAGCAGGCTACACTTAAGGTCGAGCACCCACCTCGACCCAGGCAGGCCTCGAACTCATGACCTACAGGTCAGAGAGATCTTATGCAGCTGACACTTAGCCAGCTGCGCCACTTCCCGGTGCTCTTGGAAACAACATCACTCAAGTATGGGATGAATCCTTTCTAAGAATCTTCATTCGCGAAATAATGCCAGAGAGAGAGAGAGAGAGAGATGCATGCATACATGCATATACCCTGTTTCCCCTAAAAGAGAGAGACATGTAGTAAGGAAAGTACACACAAAATATGTACATTACTGAAGATAACATACAAAAATGCAACATTTATGGGAAAACTGAAAAATAATTCATGTATTAGGTAAAAAGGCATACAGGAGTATGTATAGTAGGAACTCTGTTTACAGAAGTGGATAAATATATCCATGCAGGCTTTTAAAACATATTGAAGTAATGAATAGGCAACTAGTAGATGAGACAGAAAAAACAATAAATTGACATATATATCTATTTCTAAGAGGAGCCTTCTTGAAGCAATAGATTTAGTGTGTGGGCTGCCATTTCGCTATCCCAGTTTATAGGACATTTTTTCCAGAACGTCACAATTTGGATGAAATGTAGCAAACCACACCTTGCTCTGAAGTATTATTCATTCCATTGCTAATCACAGTGATTCAGAAATACACCAGACGTGGTAGAAGCACATCATTGTATTTAGATCATGTAGAAAAGCCTTCCATATGGATGAGTCTGTTTTGAATAACCAAGAAAGCATGCATGGTTAACCTCCTCTTAATCCATTCCTCACACTCTAATACTTCAAATGTTTAAGTGAAGTGGACTCCAGAATAAGAACTCTTCTAGGCAGAAAGGAAGTTCTGTTCCCTTGATAGGTACACCGTTATTATTATTATTATTATTATTATTATTATTATTAAAATTGCACCTTTATCCTTCTCTATGATTGGGATAAAGTCATATGGGTATTGTATTGTTGCCTCCAGTTCAACCTTCAGAAAACATTTTCTTGTTTGCCTCATGATAAAATGCAAAAAATATATAATAATTTTCATTTATTTAAACTTTTGAAGTGCCTGGTCCTTGTCATTCCAGACAAATCATTAAAGCATAATAATATCAAACAAACCAGCCACAAGATGACGGAGGCTTTCAAACAACAAAGCAGGCACCAAGTTGGTACAATACGCTCATGTACTGATCTGTTATGTGGGCAATTGCACATCTCCCAGATACATGTTGCATTCTTGAAGCAAAGCATATATAGCATCTTTCACTGTCATTGTCATGTAGGAAAGACACTGTACCTTATGTAATTGTCAGAGCCTGAATATACTGGAAAGGCAGTCACTTGTGGCATGGGACAATGATTGTTCAAGCCACCCTTGTCTGAGTGGCAGGCTCCAAGGATCCATCTCATATATATATATACTAGCTGTACCCGGCACGCGTTGCTGTGCCCTATTTAGGAGATGCGAGAAAGTCTGAGTATGTAAGGGTTGGAATTGATGTTACTTATGGTCTTGGTGGGGTCATGGCTGTGTCGTTGTGGGTTGTTCTGGTGGGTGGGATGTTGAAGTCCTGTGGAGTTGTCGGTGTGTGGTGTTGCTGGTGTTCTGCAGAGCTTGTGGATATACAATGTTTTTTGTCTTTCCGTCTGCTGTGTTGATGTAGAGGTTCTGTGGTTTCCCAACTCTGGAGCACGCTATGTAGAGTTGTCCGTGGAGAAGCTTTCTGTGTCAAGGTCTATGCCACAGATTTGTAGTGTTTGTCCTGAGCTTTGTTTATGGTGATGGCAAAAGCTAGTGTAGTGCAGTGTCTTTCTGTTCTGGCGTTTGTTCTGCCGTGTGATGTATGTAGCGTTGCGAGTGTGTCGTCCGATGCTGTTCTTTTAGAGGCATGGCTTGTCTTTTGGGTCAGCTTATGCCTGTGTGGAAGGAAGGAATGGCATACAAATGGGTTGAGCAGTAGACGCAAGGTTGTGTTATGTGCATATTGTGTTGTGTGTAGGTATTACTTTTGTGTTATTCTGGGGGTATGTGTTTGTCAGTGGTGCCTGTGTCCCTGGTGCCCTATTTGTCTCCCTCCTAGATCTTGACCGTGGCAGTTTAACCCTCAACTGAAATCACTCAGCATTCTAAATGGCTTTGCCCACCGTTACTATGGTAACTGATGTTGGCCAATGGGTTTCGCTGGCTGCCGCAGAGGATGCTGGGAAATGTAGATTTTTTGTATCGTTGTTTTGGGGGCCTTCTAGGTTTTGGGGGGAAGTTTCTTTGCTAAAAACCTTCCTTGCCTGGGGCCTATTTCTGTTGGCAAGTTTGGTGTCTCTGCCTTGGAAGGTTTCTCTGTCTCTGTCAGTCGTTTGACGACGGGACCTCCTTTATATAATAGATAAAACACACACACTTATATACACAACAAGTGGCAATAAATTAGGCTACTCACAGTCAATTGTGAGTTACAACTACAATTTTGTTTACCGTAATTCATCAACAAAGATCCGCACAGTAAAAGCAATGGTATTCCCCATAGTAACCTACAGATGTGAGAGCTGGACCATAGAGAAGTTGAGCGAAGAAAGATAGATGCTTTTGAACTGTGGTGTTGGAGGAAAGTTCTGAGAGTGTCTTGGACCGCAAGAAGATCCAACCAGTCCATACTTCAGGAAATAAAGCCTGACTGCTCACTGGAGGGAAGGATAGTGAAAGGGAAAGATGGCATACTTTGGCCACATCATGAGAAGAAAGGAAAGCTTAGAGAAGACAATGATGCTGGGGAAAATGGAAGGGAAAAGGAAGAGGGGCCAATCAAGGGCAAGATGGATGGATGGTATCCTCGAAGTGACTGACTTGACCCTCAAGTAGCTGGGGAAAGTGATGGCCGACAGGGAGCTCTGGCATGGGCTGGTCCATGAGGTCACAAAGAGTTGGAAGCGACTGAAAGAATAAACAACAACAATTCATCAGAACTGTGCACACTTTTTTTCCTTACTGTCATGCAATCAATGTTGGTATGGTTATACCAATATATCCAGCACGATCTCGGTCTAAGCATCTACGTAATATAAAACAGCAATTCTATATATCAGTGTTTCCCAACCTTTTTTGAGCCCTGGCACACTTTTAACATTAAAAAAATCCGGGGGCACACCACCAACCAAAATGACACAAAATGACACTCTAACACAGTAAAGAAACGGCTGGGGATGGTGGCCTGCTGGGAGCAGCTGCTGGGAGTGCCGGAGCCGGGAGGGGCGGAGCCAGGTTGCACCATGCCGCCCTACCCCGGCTTCACCTCTCCCAGCAGCTGCTCCAGCCTTGAGGGGCAGTGCCAAGCCAGCGGTGCCAGAGCCAGCACAATGCTGGCTTGGCACTGTCCCCTCAAGGCTGGAGCAGCTGCTGGGAGTGCCGAAGCCAGGGGAGAGGGGAGAGCCAGGCCGTGCCATGCCCCACCCCTCCCCCCAGCTTCAGCTCTCCTACAGGCCGCGCCATGCCCTGCTCCCTCCCCCCAGCTTCAGCTCTCCTGCAGAAGAGGAGCATGAGCGGTGGACGGGCTTCAGTGGGCGGGGCTCCTCCATGCGGCTTCAGCGAGCGAGGGGCGAGAGTCATGGTGGGAGTCATGGCGGATTGGAGGCTGGCTGGGGAAACGGCCGACGGAGGTGGCACCCCAGTCCCTTCTTCTGGTTCTTCGCCACTGCCCGGCCCTTCCTCCTCCCCCAAGCAGCAGGAGTTCAGCAGGAGGGGGGGAGGAAGGGGGGCAGAGAGCTTTTCTCGTGGCACAGCAGGAGGTCTGTCACGGCACACTAGTGTGCCACGGCACACTGGTTGAGAAAGACTGCTCTACATGAACCTTATTCCATGAGTGGAGGGAAAGTGAAGGGAACTGTCTTACCTCGTTTCCTATGACCAAGGCCCATTTTCTGGGATGGCCAGTTATGCCATGTCCTTTCCCTATTTCCCCCCATTTTTTCAGCTCTGTTGCAGTCTGGGCTTCATTTCCATGTGTTGCAGAAGCCAAGTCCCACTAGAAATATTTTTACTCTTCCAGGTGTTCTATATGACATATATGCTATTTATGTCTTTATGACTGAATAATTCCCATCAAAGGGGCTGAACTTCCATACCATTTTTTGTGTTACTGTTGACTTCTAAAACATCCCAATTCTGCATATATGTTCCTGTTCGATTCTGTGGGATTTCACTTTTTCTTGCAAAGAAGAACCACTGAAATTATGATGACTTTTTGCTATATAGTGTGTACATTAAGACTCCATAAACGCAGAACCCATATTATCTCTCTAGGAATATCCTAGGTCTTATAGTTGGTTTTATGGTACACCTCCCACAGAAAGCTGTAAAGTGTATTTTTAGGAAGAAAATTATAGACTCCTTGTCTGTTGAATCTCTTTTGGAGCTGAACACTTTTGCTCCATAACTTGGCAACTGATAGGATTAAACTGAATGCCCCCCCCTTACTATTTTTCAACAACACAGTCATTTATTACAGTTAGATGTACTCATGACAGTGTGCAGAGAGTCAAATTCCAAGTGAGATATTCTAATACAGACTTCACAATATTCCTATTGTTTTTACTTTTTCCCTTCCCAACCAAGATTTGACACTATCGAAGAGGGGGGAAAGCATGTCTCCCTGGATAAGCATTATCGCACCACATGAATGGAATGTGCATGACTCACCTCAAGAGTGCGTTATAGCTTTTTCCACTGTTTATAGAATTTGCCTGCTTAATGCAGGAGCCTGGAGAAAGTACAAAAGGGTATTTTATCCAGTACTGTATGGATAGTTGAGTGCTGTGAATATCTCTAACTTCTTTCTCCCTCCACAAAACAGATGGAGTTTGTGTTAATGTTCAAATATTGCCACAGCATTGGCAAACTAATTAATTTTGAGCATGCTCCAGTAAAATCGGACACTTATGCATTCTATTATTTTAAATGGGAAATCTAAAGCAGTGTTTTTCAACCTTTTTTGAGCCACGGCACATTTTTTACATTTACAAAATCCTGGGGCACACCACCAACCAAAATTACACAAAATGACACTCTAACACAGTAATACATATACTGTAGGTAATAAGTTTTTAATGTATTTATACACTCAGTGTGAAACCTGGACCTGTTTCGGTGAACACAACATAGATATCCTGGCAGGAATGGCAGAAAGAGACAAACTTCCCACACAGAACTCCCATAACCAAGAGAAAATACTTGAGAGTTTGGTGGGCATTGACCTTGAGATTTGGAGTTGCAGTTCACCTATATCCAGAGAGCACTGTGGACTCAAACAATGTTGGATCAGGACCAAACTTGGCATGAATACTCAACATGCTCAAATGTGAACACAGATGGAGTTTGGGGAAAATAGACCTTGACATTTGGGAGTTACAGTTTCTGGGATTTATGGTTAACAAACAATCAAAGAGCATCCTGAACTCTTGCAACAATGGAATTGAACCAAACTTGGCATATTGAACTCTCATTACCAACAGAAAGTACTGAAAGTGTTTGCTTGGGAATTGACCTTGAGTTTGGAAGTTGTAGTTCACCCACACCCAGAGAGCACTGTGGACTCAAATAATGTTATGTTAAGTCATGTTGTTGTTTGTTTTCTATCCAGAATCACAATGTTGGAAGGAGATTCACCACTTTAAGGTGCCTAAAACAGGCATGGGAAAACTTTGGCTCTCTGTGTGCTCTGGACTTCAACTCCCACCATTCCTAACAGCCGGAGGCCCTTTCCTGCTTAAGTGGCTGGGGGGGGGGGGAGGAAAGGGCCTGAGGCTGCTAGGAATGGTGGGAGTTGGAGTTCAAAACACCTGGAAGGTCCAAGTTTGCCCATGCCATCTTTTGACAGAGACCTCTTCTCCCTCCCCTTCCCTTTGCCCTTTCTTCCCTCTCCTGCCCAACACTTACTTTTTCTTCTACACTGCTGCTTGTGATCCGAGGGGGCAGCGTAAGCATGTTCAGGAGGGGAGGGGGAGGGAGGAAGAGGTGACCTGTGCGGGCGCTACTGCGCAGACTCGTCCCAGAGCAAAGCGAGGCAAAGCGAGCAGAGCAAGGTTGGGAAGAAGGGAGCCCGAGTGGAAAAGAAAAAGTGTTCTTTTAGGGTATTGGAGGTTCCAATTTCTCACGGCACACCTGATGATCGCTCATGGCACACTAGTGTGCCACAGCACACTGGTTGGGAAACACTGATCTAAAGGAAATTGAAGCTCCAGGTAGACTACTGAATTTAACTGTTGGACTTAAGAACTGCATTTTTCTTATCCCGCTAAATAATTTTAAATAGGCCCCATATTTTAGGAGATCAAAGACAAAATCCTTCCTGGGATATTGGATTAGCAATATTGCTTTTTATAAAAGAGATTCAGGCAATACACGTGGGTGTATTGGGGGAGGCATGAGTTCATTGAAACTGTAAAATCACTTTTAATCTTCAGTTTCACATTGCAGCATCTTAATGTACCATTTAGTTTTCGAACTACAATCCCCAGAATCCCCCAACAATAGGCCTGGTTCAGTGTAAGTGCCATTTAATTTTCACAGTGAAGAATAACATTTCCAAATCAACACTTGCAAGCACTCCTCATCACAAGACAGGAAACAGGACCTGGAACAGAGGGAAAAAATGTCCCTGATGAATAAGAGGAAAGAGGATAGATTATGGAGAATAAGCCAACAATAATACTTTTGAAGCCATCTACCCTTCAGTGCACCAGAGAGTACAGCATTGGTCGTAGCCTGCCTCCTCTGGCATAAACGAACATAATGTCCACAGAACATCAATTTCATTGTTTGAAGGATGGAACTGTCAATCCAGACAGCTCAAATGGAAGCTAAGGAATCTTTTCATTGTAATTCTCTGTATAGCCTCCTCCTCTTTCCCTTCCCTGTTTGAAATAAGGGGAAACAAAAGAATTGGTTGGTGAAAGTCAGTGTCAGGCCCAGATTACCCATAAGGCCAGACTAGGCCATGGCGTCGGGTGGCAGGTTTTTGGGGGGCAACGGATTCGGCCCCGAAAAATTTTTAAAAAAACTTCCCCTTGCAGCGCTTTCCCCTTGCCCTCTCCCGAGAGAGTCGTCATACCTCGGGAGAGGGCGGGGGGAGAGCGCTGCAGGGGGGTGGGGAGGAGGGAATGGTGGCCTCCCCTCACCTGGGCCGCCCCCTTGCAAAGGAAGGAGGTGGCGAGAAGAAGGAAGGGAAGCTTCGCCCCGCCGGGAGGCATGCATACATGCGCACGCATGCCCGCCAGCGGGCTTCCCTTCCTCCTCCTCCTCCTCCTGGCTGCCTCCTTCCTTTGCAAGGGGGCGGCCCAGGCGGCGAGGAGGGCGGGATTTCCCTTCCTCCTCGCGCCTTCCGTTCGGTCGCGGGAGGAGGCGGAGGCGGCGGACGGAAGCCCCCACGAGCAGTGCCGCGTGCCTTCCGTCCACCTCCTCCTTCCACAAACCGAAAGGAAAGCACGAGGTGGACGGAAGCTGCGGGGCCGGTGCAACGCGGCTTCCGTCCACCTCCTCGGCCCTCCTTCTGGTCGCGGAAGGAGGAGGGCGACGGAAGCCGCACGGCACCGGCCGCCTCCTCCTCCTCCCGCGAACGGAAGAAGGGCGCAAGGGAGGCAATGGAAGCCGCACGGCCGGGGCTGCTGCCGCACATACGCAGCAGCGCCCTGGGGCGTGGCTTCCCATGCCCCAGGGGCGTGGCTTCCCGCGCCATGGGGGCGGCGCGGGGCGTCTTGGCTTCAGGCGGCCGAAGATGCTAATCCGGGCCTGGTCAGTGTAGTGTGACGACTTAATTTAATTTAATTATTCAATTTATTGGCCGCCACTCCCGGGTGGCTCGGGGCGGCTCACAAATCACAGCAATACAGCAACATAAAACATTTAAAAATACCACAACAGCAAGGGCAATAACATTAAAATTATAAAACTGGGATCATCTAGGTTGCAAAACAACTTCAAGGCAGGATTAGACAGATTCATGGATACCAAGTGTATCGGTAGTTACTGAAAAGGACATTCAAGTGCCACCTCGGAGTTGGTTGAGGTAGGCAGGATTTCCCTGGGTACTGGTTGTGGGGGTCGGGGAGCAGGTCAGGGTTTTGCCCTCCCTTCTGCTCGAGATCCCCGCGTACAACTGGGGGCCACTGTGTGATACAGAATGCTGGACTAGATGGGTTGAGGTCCGATTCAGCATGGCTCTTCTTATGTTCTTATGTTCTTAAAAGCCTGTTAGAATAATCAGGTCTTACAGACCTTCCGGAACGCCATATGGTCTCGAAGAGACCTGATCTCTGGCAGTAAGGAGTTCCAGAGCATGGGGGCAATGATAGAAAACACCCTTCTCCTAGTTGAGGTAAGATGGTATAATTTGACACTCGGAATGAGGAGAAGATCCTGGTCTTCTGATCTCAGCGATCTCATGGGACAATATGGGGTAAGGCGGTCCCTCAGATACACTGGCCCCAGACCATATAAGGCCTTGAAAGTCAAAACTAACACTTTGAAGGTGATTCGGAATTCAACAGGCAGCCAGTGCAGTTCCTGCAAAATAGGTGTAATATGATGGCTCGCAGGGACACCTGCGAGCAATCTAGCTGCCGAGTTCTGCACTAGCTTAAGTTTCCGGGTCACCGACAGAGATAGGCCAATGTAAAGAGTGTTACAGTAGTCTAGCCTTGAGATGACCGTTGCTTGGATCACCAAGGCCAAGTTGCGACGGGATAGGTAGGGGGCCAGCCTCCGAGCCTGGCGAAGATGGAAAAATGCAACTCGGCTAACCATGGAGATATGAATCTCCATTGAAAGCTGAGTGTCCAGATGGACTCCAAGGTTCTTTACTGCTGATGCTGTCCAGGGTTGGAAGATGGAGTTCCCCACCGCCCGCACGACCCAGCCAGAGCATCTCTGTCTTCGCTGGATTCACCTTCAACCTACTGGCTCGCAGCCATCCAGTAACAGCTTCAAGGCAGAGATGAAAATTCGCGGGAACAGAGTCGGGCCGGCCCTCCCTCCTCAGAATGAGCTGAGTGGCATCACCATACTGATGACACTCAAGACCAAAGCTGCGCACCAGCTGGGCAAGTGGTCGCATATAGATGTTAAATAATAGAGGGGAGAGAATGAACCCCTGGGGAACCCCACACTTTTTGGGGAATTCATATTGGGCATTGTAGCCATCAGTCCAGAACAAAGTCAAATACATTAGAGTCTCGCTTATCCAACATTCGCTCAGCCAATGTTCTGTATTATCAAGCACAGTCTGCCTCCGCCCAGATCCACAGCTGTTTCAATACATTGTAATATTTTGGTGCTAAATTAGTAAATATAGCAATTACTACATAGTGTTGCTGTGTATTGAACTCCTTTCTTTCTGTCGATTTGTTGTAAAACATGATGTTTTGGTGCTTAATTTGTAAAATCATAACTTAATTTGATGTTTAATAGGATTTTCCTTAATCCCTCCTTATTATCCAACATTTTCGCTTATCCAACATTCTGCCAGCCCGTTTATGTTGGATAAGCGAAAACTCTACGGTACAGTGTTCTTTCGCGGTCCACTTATTGCAGACTCGTTGTTTCACAGATTTCAAAAAAATAATGTAAAATATAAATTATGGTATTTTTGCTGTTTTGTGGGGTTTTGCCACTGCCACTACTCTCCAAGGAGCTTTCCCTCCTCAGTCCTCCCTCCCTTCCTCCAGCCTTGAGGGGCCTCCCTCCAGCCTTGAAGGGCCTTTCCTTCCTTTCCTTAAGCCCAGCCATAAGTGAGGGAACACTGTATTTCTTCACACAAGTTGGTTCTAAGTGAGATGTTTTGAGTTATACCTGTTGTGGGACCTGGAGTCCATTTCAATCTCCAAAGAAGCAATACTTATTTCAAAGGTATTTATAAGGTATTTTGGAGGAGGGATCCGACTGTTAAAAAGTATCATTAAATAGTAGCCATGCAGAAACTGCTTATTTGCAACTTCAAAGACTTTGGTTTCCACTTCCTGAAAACACGTCTAGAAGGTAATTGAAGAATACTGAAAAGTCAGAGCTTGTGGGGTGAGAAACCAGTATCTGGTATTGAGCTTCCATGGCTGCCCTTCTGCTTTATGAGACCTGCCCTGGGACCACTAATGACGTTGTGGTTCTCAACCTGTGGGTCCCCAGGTGTTTTGGTCTACAACTCCCAGAAACTCCAGCCAGTTTCCCAGCTGTTAGGATTTCTGGGATTTGAAGGCCAAAACATCTGGGGACCCACAGGTTGAGAACCACTGAGTCTTAGAAGATCTCTAGAGAAATGACCAAACCTGGTTCATCAAAAATCTCCACTAGGATAGAACTGGCAGATATTTTCTATGGACAAAAGTGAATATAAATGGGCTGAGAATATCTGGCAATAATAAAGAATATCTCATATCAAAGAAGCATCCTTTAATGAAGCGGCCCCATAGTCCATGAAAACACATACTATAATAAAGGTACTGTATGTCTTTAGCTCCCCCACTCCCTTTTTTTGTCTAGAACAGGGCTGTCCAACTGGCGGCCCTGGGGCCGTATACAGCCCCCCAGCCCCTTCCCTCTGGCCCCCTAAGCTTTTTAATTAAAAATAAAAATTTTAAAATAAAATAAAAAAATAAAATACCTACTTCCGGGGTCGGAGCAAGTATCGCGAGAATACGCAATCCACACGAGATTTTGCTGTCAACGCAAGATCACGCCGGCGTTGACAGTGAAATCCCGTGTGGATTGCGTATTCTCGCGATCTTCGGCTACTCTACTACTGGATCGCTGAGGCCCACAGACGCGATTAGGACCTTCTTCGACTCAGTCGGTCGTCACCTCTCTCGTCATCCGGGTACTCCTGGATCCTGCGCGTTTGGAAAAGGTAGGCCGAAGCAGGGGGCTCCTCAGGGGCTCCTCATTCCCCTCCCCCATCTCCCTCATGTATTGAATATAAAATTAAATATATTTAAAGATGAAATAAGGGAGATGGGAGATGGGGGAGGATGGACAAATATATTTAATATTAAATTAAAATAAGGGGAGGGAGGATGGAATTAAATATATTAATAATAAATTAAAATAAGGGGGGATGGGGAGGATGGAATTAAATATATTTAATATTAAATTAAAATAATTTAATATCTTATCCCTATATTTTATCTCAGTAAAAGATTATATTTGACTGTATCTAAAAGATTATATTTGACTGGGCATGGGTGAGGGTGGAGCCGGGGGAGAGGGCGGAGCTGGGGGTGGGGAGGTGGCGGAGCCGGGGCGGAGCCGGGGCAGGCGCAGACCCTACGGCCCCCCAGGTCATCAGTGACCGGAATTCAGGCCCCTGGGCCGGTAGAAGTTGGACAGCCCTGGTCTAGAACAAGGTCAGACCATTGAAATCCCTATAAGTAAACTTAGCCATAAATTGAGAGCTAGTGTGCCAGAGTGAATTGATGTTTGGATAAGCAATGCAAAGCCGTGTGTTCACTCTAATTGATTCAGTGCAACTATAATAATTAGATTTAGGCTAGAGTGCCTCTAGAGGTAGGAAAAGTTACTTTTTGAGATACAACTCCAATAAATGTAGCCAACATTTATTTATTTATTAGATTTGTACACCGCCACTCCCAACGGCTCGGCGTGGTTTACAACATTGTGAATCAAAACACAGGGTAAATAAAATACAATAAAACAGTAAAAATTCAGCAAGCGCAATGGAACTTAGACACAAATCACAAGCATTCAAAAGCTTGCTTAAAAAGGAATGTCTTGCAAACTCTGCGAAAAGAATATAGGCTTTGCAGAGCCCGTGTCTCCGGAGGCAATGCGTTCCACAGAGTAGGAGCAATGATGGAAAAAGCTCACCGTCTGGTAGAGGTCAGATGAAAAGACTTTACATTGAGGATAGTTAGAAGGTTCGAGTCTTCTGAACATAGTGATCTCGGGGGGTTATATGGAATCAGGCGATCCCGTAGGTACACTGGCCCCAGACCATATAAGGCCTTGAAAGTAAGAACTAACACCTTGAAGGTGATCCAGCATTCAATTGGGAGCCAGTGCAGATCCCGCAGGATTGGAGTAATAAGGCACGTCGCAGGCTCCCCTGCAAGTAGCCGAGCTGCGGCATTCTGCACCAGCTTAAGTTTCCGGATCACGGTAATGGGTAGGCTGATGTAAAGAGCATTACAGTAGTCAAGTCTTGAGATGACTGTGGCTTGGATTACAGTGGCTAGGTCGTTCCGGGACAGATAGGGGGCCCAGCGCTTCGCCTGTCGCAGATGGAAGAATGCAATTCTGCTGACAGTGGAGATTTGGTTCTCCATTGACAGCAGAGGGTCCAAGTGGACACCCAGGCTTTTTACAGATGGTGACGAGCGTAATGCCTGGCCATCCAGGGTCGGCAGTTGGATATCCCTATCGCCCGGACGGCCCAGCCAAAGGATCTCCGTCTTCGCCGGATTCACCTTCAACCTGCTGGCTCGCAGCCACCCAGTAACCTATTGGGTACGGAGTCCAGCCAGCCCTCCATCCTCAGAATGAGCTGAGTATCATCTGCAGACTGATGACACTCAAGCCCAAAGCTACGTACCAGCTGAGCGAGTGGTCGCATGTAGATGTTAAATAAACGGGGGAGAGAATGGCTCCCTGAGGAACTCCACAATGAAGCGGGGATCCCTCGGAAGCCAACCCTCCCCACTGCACTCGCTGCTTCCAATTGTGGAGGAAAGAGGACAGCCAGTTAAGAGCTGTCCCCCTCACTCCAGTCACGGCAAGGCGGTGCGTCAATAGATAATAATCGACTGTATCAAATGCTGCTGTGAGGTCCAATAACACAAGCAGTTCCGATCCGCCTTGATCAAGCTGGCAACGTAGCTGGTCTGTGATGGAAACCAAAACCGTCTCCGTCCCATGCCCCAAACGGAAGCCAGACTGAAACATCTCCTAGTTCTTGTGGCTTCACCCTCGTTCTGCATGCCAAATGCCCAATCAAGTTGAAAACTGAAACCATGGAATTCCTAAATGAAATGTGTAGTATGTTTGAGCATGTTAATGCTCACATAATGGCAACTTTAAAAAGCTCATAAAGTGGCACCTAAATGTAAAATGCAATAACTTGTTTCCCAAAGTTCTGCTACAACGTCCCCTCCCCATGCATATAATCACTCCAACTCCTTGGTTCACTGAGGAGCTGGCTGTGATGAAGCACTGGAGGAGGGGTCTAGAGTGCAAATGGAGGAAGACTCGTGATGTGTCTGACCAAGCACGGGCTAAAGCCGCTATTAAGGCTTACTCCGCGGCTCTGCGAGCAGGCAAGAGAGCGTTCTCGACTGCCCGCATAGCGTCTGCAGCCAATAGGCCATCGGAGTTGTTCCGAGTTGTTGGGCAGCTCCTCTGGCCTCCCGAGGTTGGGGGGGGGGGCTGACGACTCAGCAACTCAGTGTGGTCGTGTAGCACACCAGTTCTCGTTGTGCCTGGAGGGCAGGGGGCAGCACCGGGGTCCCACTAGCATTGGAGCCAGTTGATTCGGAAGAGGATTTGGAGGGGCTAGAAGAAGGGGATTTTGAGATAGCTGGGCCTTCTTCTCCCACAGAAAGTCTGGCCTGGGATGACGGCTGGCCTGACCCTTACGAACAGCAGGAAGGCCAGTCGGAATTCGAAAGCAGTGATAGCGAAGATTATGAGCGGCCGGGGGGGCGAGGCTCACAAGAAAGAATGTGGAAACAACCGAGGGAGAGGCCCGGGAAGCAGCTGGGGAGTTTGACTCTCACGAAGATAGGGAACCAGGTGCTGGGAGGCAAGGTCGAACCTTTGATAGGAGACGGAGCATTGAGACCAGCAGGAGGGGTTGGTTCCACAGCCTAGACAGACCGAGGGCTCGCAACACAGATTGAGGAGGAGAAGCCTAGAGCGTCGGGGGCCTCGTCAAGGGGATTAAGTATAGGATCCGTGGGAACGGATCCTCAGTACTTCGGCCACGTCTCACCTAAGCAGATGTGTAGCGAAGCCAAGACCACGTAGCTAAGTTTGGGGCTAGTGGCCTGCCAAGGAGAGTTTTGTCTTGTAACCTTGTTTGGTTTCCTGATCTGCTAGTTAAGCGGAGCCTTGCCAAGTTTTTGGAATTACTGCCAAGTTTGCCTTTTGGACTATATCCTTACTTTTGGATTACTTTGATACTTTTATGGACAATTACCTTTTCAACTGTTTTTATACTTCAATAAAGTAGTTAGCTGATTATCGTCTCTGTGTGTCTGATTAAGGGGCCGGCCTAGGTCTTGCATCGTGACAGGTCGAGGGTCCTTCTTTGGAGGCTTTCAAGCAGAGGCTGGATCACCACCTGTCAGGGGTGCTTTGAATGAGACTTTCCTGCTACTTGGCAGGGGGTTGGACTGGATGGCCCATGGGGCTTCTTCCAACTCTGATTCTATTATTCGAAGAAAGTGCAAAGACAGGTTCATAGTTCAATATTGATAAAACAAAATAATGACCACGGATGAGTTACCTAACTTCAGAGTAGATTATGAGGGTATTGCAATAGTTAAAGATTTTCCATCTTTTCATTCCAAACTTATGTTCTTCCACTAAGATGCAGCCCATCCCTAAAAGACTCCCTCAAGTCCTCATCACCCATGTGTCCGCATTACCAATTTGGCTTGGCTTCCTCGGTGAAGAAATCCCTATCAAACAAACGGAGTAATGAGAGTGACTCAAGCCCCTTTTGCATTTGTACATGCGGTTCATGCAATGCCCACAGTGATCCATCTGTTTAAGAAAGAATGAAGTATTCATAACGTTATCCACTCAGATGCAAAAGCATTTCCTGTGACATTTTGAAACCCTTTAAAATTCAACCATTTTTAGATGTTTCTGCTTTCAGTCATCTTGCATGTTGTGCAGGGCTTTTGTTGTTTGCGGTGGACATTATCTGAATTAAGTACTATGAGCTCAGCTCAATAATGGCAAATTTATTTATTGAAACGTTTTTGAAATATTGATTGTCTAATAATTTTATGTTCTCATCATCGGTGGTATTCTTTGGGTATGACAGAACCTATTTTTGACACAAAAATCCTCTGAGTATTTTTTTTTAAGTTTGTAAAATGACAGCTCGCATTGGGACTTTTTATGAAATGTTCTTCCTCTTTTAAGTTTTTCATTTTAATGCTATAATAGATTCTGGTGTAAGAAGCTGAGTTGTTTATCCTCATGAGGTCACAGGATTATTGCTGAATTTAAACTCGGGGTGGGTAGAGGCTTTCCTTGAGTAGCAGATTTTGACAATTGGGTTCATTCATTTATTTAGGACATTCGTTCATCACCTCTTGACCCACTGCGTCCCTTGAGCAATGTACAATGGTGAAAACCATGTAAAACATTGAATACCTGACTAGAAAAATATCTGAAACCCCTTTTTTGAAAATAGTTTGAAAACCACAGGCAGTCAACAAAGTTAAAAATAGCTTTAAAATGACCAGATCAGCCACCCCTGATTTTAAGGACGAAAGGACAAGTGGAAAAGCTAGTCTTTGCAGCTTGCCAAAAAACTCAGAAGAAACAGTGCCCGTTCAGCCTCTCCTGGGAATGAGTTCCAGAGTCGGGTTGACTTGGTGTCCTCTATTCCCAAAGTTTGCTATGACAGATTACAGCAAAGAGAGTGAATGTCTATCTGAAAGACTTGTTCATGTTCCACCACTTCGGTTGGTGAGTACACATGACATGGGTTTCCCTGTTGCTGCAACCCAACTCTGGAACTCATTCCCAGGGGAGGCTGAGAACCATATTTTATAATCTAGAGCTGATGTAATAGTAGTAATCTTTTGTGGGTATTCAACCTCTCCCCTCCCAACATCCCTGTTGCCTCAGTAGTATAAGAGGGTTTCGCAAGACCAGTTGCTCTTGTTGCTGCATGGTTTTGAGGCAACTGTGTAGTAATGGTGAGGTTGCGGACCATATTTTCATTCTTGCGGACTACTGGTGGTCCACAGACAACAGGTTGGGAACCACTGCACTAGAGCATGTATCCACTTTAAATTTGTGTGACGCAATTCACTAAGGCACCTTTGTTAATTTAGATGTGGACGTGTGGAGTTTAGGCATTAGGGGTCTGCGGGTGCCTTCCTATAAAGCAGGGCTGTCCAACTTCGATGGGCCCAAGGGCCGGAATTCCGGTCACTGATCACCTGGGGGGCCGAAGGGTCTGCCTCCGCCCCCCTCCGCCCCGCCCCCGGCTCCGCCCCTGCCCCTTCCCGGCTCCGCCCCTTCCCGGCTCCAATTTACTTACCCTTGACCTTGAGTTGTAGTTCACCTCCATCCAGAGAGCACTGTGGACTCAAATAATGATGGATCTGGACCAAACTTGGCATGAATACTCAATATACCCAAATGGGAACATTGGTGGATTTGGGGGAATACCTTTGAGTTATTTGAGTCCACACACCAAAAAAACCCCAAACACCTCAATGCCGTCGCAGGGCTTGATGGGCCCTCCTTTCCCAGAGGCGGGTGGAGGAGGCCCAAAGAGCTCCCTTCCTCCCTGAAGGGAAAACAAGCCATGGGGGCAGGCGCAAAGGAAGCCATGTTGCGCCCTGCACGCGGGGGAAGGCAGCACAACAAGGGGGAGGGGGCACAGAGGAGGGGAAGGAAGCGCCGCCAAGGAAACCGCCGCTGAGGACCCCTCCCCCTCACCCAACGTCCCACTGTTTTTAGATTGATTGATTCGAGCCAGGCCCTTCGTTACCCATACTGTGGGAGCCCCGCCACAGGGCCGAAGCACCAACGCCGCCAACGCCCCCGAAGAGCCCCACTGGAGCCTAGGCCAAGCTGGGCGCGGTGGCCCTCCCATCCGCAGGGCTGGAAGCAAGGGCCCTCCACAGGAAGAGGACGGAGCCAGGAGGGGCTTTCCCTGCCTCACTCCCCTCCTCCCTCTCTCTGAGGGAATGGGGGCTGGCCTGGAAGCAGCCACGAGGGAGGAGGAGGCGCGCGCCTGGCCGGCTGCAAATCCCGGACCCGAGATTTCGGCTATCGCGAGACTACACAGCCACTGTTGGGATTTCGACCTCCCTCGAAATCCCGTCTGTGGCTGGCATAGTCTCGCGATGCTTGCCTAAACCCGGAAGTACGGGTTTTTTTGTATTTTATTAAAACAAGTTAGGGGGCCGGAGGGAAGGGGCTTGGGGGCCGTGTACGGCCCCAGGGCCGCCTGTTGGACAGCCCTGCTATAAAGGAAGGGAGACTTGGCATGGCACTGGACTATGAACAGTAAAGTTCAACAGTTTTATTAATTACAACCTGGTCTCTGTGGTCCAATATCTTTCTTAGTTGCTAGATATTACAGCAAAGTCTTTGTGGGGAGGGGATTCAGTTACTTGCCTCGGCGTTGTAGAAAATAGATGCAGTTCTCTGGTTCCAAGTGGTCCCTGTCCTTCCAATTGCTTCGGGGCTGCGAAAACTCCAAGGCCCCAAATCTGCAGACCCTTTGTTGAAGGAGGCCTTTCCTTTACAATCCGCAGATTGGTTGAAGGCGCTGAGATCACACAAGAGCACCAAGATCTTGCAATGCACCTTGGTATGCTTGAAGCTGATCCCAGATAGGTTTATGTAAACGGAAATGGCTTTGTCCAAGCTGAGGCCCAGATTTCCAGCCTCACGGCCATGCTTTGCTTTGTTAGCTGGGAGGGCGGATCCCCCTCCTCGGGTGACCTCAGGAGGGGAGGGGTTAAGGTGCCTGAAAAGCAACTTTGGCGCCAAAACTCAAGCCCCTCCCACCCAATGCACACACACATTTGAAACAATACAAAGGGATTGCAGGCAGGCAACCCAGGTACACCAGGCAATACAAAACAGGCCCTTCAAGGCCGCAATAATTTGATTTCTGCCTCCTGCAGAATTCCGGGTTTGTAGTTTAGTGAGGCTTAGGTCTTGCCTGGCTGAGTAGTTTAAACATCTATATGCATCCATTGGCCCAATTGGTACACAGCTTCGGTCCGGAGTGCCATCAGTATGCTGATGACACCCAGCTTGTGCTGAAGATGGAGGGTCGATCCGACTCTGTACCCGATTCTTTGCAGCTGTGCCTCGAAGCCATGACTGGATGGCTACGAGTAAGCCAGTTGAAGGTGAACCCATCGAAGACGGAGATCCTATGGCTGGGTCGCCCAGGGGGAGGGGAGTGCCAGTTGCCTACCCTGGATGGCGAGGCACTATGCCCTTCATCATCAGTAAAAAAAACCCTGGGGGTCCAATTGGACCTGTTGCTGACAATGGAGGCCCAGGTCTCAGCTGTCAGCAAAACCGCATTTTTTCATCTGTGGCAGGCTAGGCGACTGGCACCTTACCTTTCCAAGGGCGACCTCGCTACGGTGATCCAGGCAACAGTCATCTCGAGATTAGACTATTGTAATGCCCTTTACATTAGCCTTCCTTTGACAGCGATCCTGAAACTCAAGCTGGTGCAGAATTCAGCAGCTCAACTACTTGCTGGTGTTCCAGCAAGATGTCACATTACACCTATTCTGCGGCAACTGCACTGGCTGCCAATTGAGTACCGAGTTGCTTTTAAAGTGCTGGTATTAACCTTTTAAGGCTTTGTATGGTCTGTGTACCTGAGGGACTGCCTTTCCCAGTACGTTCCCCAGAGATCACTTCGATCTGAAGTTCAAAATCTTCTCAATGTCCCTTCTGTTCGAACATACCACCTGTCTTCCACCAGGCAGCGTGCTTTCCCAGTGGTGGCACCGATACTGTGGAATGCCCTTCCCGATGAAGTGCGAGGAATCTGAGAACTATCCTCCTTTCGTAGAGTGTGCAAAACGGTCCTTTTCCGTCAAGCTTTTCCACCCGACTGACGTATTGTAACATCTCTGGTCAACTAATCCATTGTATTATTGAATAGTTAGGCTTAGTTTTATTCGCGTTTGTGTAGTTTAATAGTCTATATTGGTTTTATTCTTGCGTTGTGTGTTGTTTTATATTATGTAAACTGCCCCGAGCCCACCGGGAATGGAGCGGTATAGAAATTGAAACAATAAATAAATAAATAAATAAATAAATAAATAACTATGCCTCCCCTAAACTACAAGCTAGGCCCAAACCATTTAGGGCTTCTGTAAGAGGCAGAGACTGGATTTAAAGTGGATCCATGCTGTAGTGTGATGAGGTCCTTCGTCCAACATTCAGATCACTATACCATCTGCCTCTTATAACTAAACAACATAAGCCTCCAATATCCTTTTTTTTATGGCGGAAGTCCACTGGATTTGCCTAGGACTTCTGAGTGAACAGGGAATGAGGAATGCTAAATTTCGTTAATATCCATAAATATGTATTACACTGTAAGTAACAAAAATAAAAAGTTATTCTGAAATTAGATTGAAGCATTATGTTCATTTTTTCTATACATGAGCATGCACCAAAATATGACTAACTTAAACCTGGTCACTAAAGTTATAATCCAGTGAAATCTATCGTTTCTCAGGCATTCCCAAAAGCAGTTTTATTTTTATTAAAGAGATATTTTTGAACAAGAGAACATGAGCTTTTTACGATAAGTCAACACACATTGCATATTTCCCACTGCATAAAAAGCAGCTGGAAATTTTTAACAAGTTTGAATTATCTTCAGAAAACCAAGTGCTTTGTCACTAGATACTTAAACTTAATATCAAACAGCTGTTGTGTGTGGACATATATTTTCAGTTCAAAAGTAGCTCAGCTGCTTTAAACATTCACTGGAAAATGAAAAATAGATTTGCAGTGATATTTGCTTCTTGTTGGATGCTTAACTGGTGATGTAATGTGTTCCAAACTTGATGTAATTTCCCTCTATTTTCTACGTCTGGTATATACAAAAAAAAACCCAAAAAAGGCACTTGTAATGAACCCAGAAGAAGTAAATACCCTTGGTTTTAGACATATTTAGAGCACACTTGTTGGAATCAATGGGGTATAAGCCGCTTTAGTGAACTTCTCCCATTTATTTCATTGGGTCTGCTCTAAGTAGGATTACATTTGGTACAAAGACAGCAGCAGAACAAACTAGCTACTGTAGTAGCAAACTTTTGCTGAATTTTCCACTGACTGAAGCAACTCCTTGGTGGAGTTTTGCTGGCAGGGTATTTCCTGCCAACAGAAAGAAGGAGGCAATATTTACTTTCTCCCGGCTGTGTTCCCTTATCCACCTGAAATGCATTATATAGATTGGAGGACCCTCTCAGAGCACATCAACATGAGCTAAATACCTTGGGGTTGATCCAGAGTAAGTACACCAGGTCAGCCCTGGGGAAATCCACACTGGCCGCCATTGTTGCAGTGGAAGAGAGCCCTATACAAAAGTGGAGATAGTGCTGTAAACTACTTAAATAATATAGCAGAGTGTAACACAAATTCGTAAGAAGTAGCACTATTAAACAATGTCAATATAGGTCAAAGTGATTTCCAGTGTAATCCTGTGTGTAATATTAACCTAGTCCTGCTCCCAAGGAGATGATTACACTCACGGCTTCATAGCATGCTGCATCCACAATTATGCAGCCTGGAGAACATTTAATTAAATGGACCTCCAGTCCTATTTCAATGTTCTTCCCATAGATTACTTCCATCTCGCTGCCACATCACGCCTGTGCTGTGCGGACTGCACTGGCTCCCAATAGAGCACCGGATCACCTTCAAGGTGCTAGTTTTGACCTTCAAGGCCTTGAATGGTCTGGGGCCAGTGTACTTAAGGGACCGCCTCTCCCATTACAGCCCTCCGCGACCACTGCGTTCCGAAATCCAGAATTTGTTGGTAGTGCCTAGTCACTATTCTATCCGTCTGAGTTCCACACGAAGGAGGGCATTTAGCGCCGTCGCGCCGGTTTTGTGGAATTCTCTTCCTTCCACGATCCGAGCCCAGACGGATTTGTTGTCTTTCCGCAGGGCCTGTAAGACCCTCCTCTTTACTCAGGCGTTTGGATCATAGGCACTGGAATATGTATATTGTAGTGGCAACTGTAGTTTAAATATTGATAGTCTAACATGTTGCAATTTTAATAGGTGGATCTGCCACTGTGTTTTTAACTGTTTTAATTGTTTCATCGTGTTTTGTGGTCCTTATGTATGTGAGTCGCCCTGAGCCTGTGGGAAAGGGCGACTAAGAAGTCCAATTAATAAATAAATAAAATAAATAATATGATGAGCATAGGTGTAGAAAATCACCTCCGTATGAATAGAGGACTCAATCCACTGTAGTCAGTAATTCACTTGTTTTTAATCCAGGTTATATTCCAAAGTTAATATCGTAGTTGTACAAACACACAGTTCAAATCCAAGTATCCAACAATTCAATAGTGTTACTCCACATCCATAGTTCACTGTGTATCGTTGTGCACGTATATCCTTGTTTACAAATCGACGTACAGTATATTGGTAGTCCCTCCTGTGCGATCCCAGTTCAGCCAAGTAGTATATCAAACAGATCTTTCCGTTTCATCTCATTAGAGACTTTCTCAAGGCTGCATATATTGAGGGTCCCCAGTAACAACCAACATTGTTTTCAATAACATTCCATTACATCGCTAGTGCGTAAACACTATACCGGAGGTCACTTTGACCTATATTATTGTAATTGTTTAATAGTGCTACTTCTTACGAATTTGTGTTACACTCTGCTATATTATTTAAGTGGAAGAGAGCCCCCAATTTCCAGCAACATTGAAAACCCTGCTGAAAAGCCACACTTGAATTAGACCAGATAGAGATAAACAAGGAAGATGTTCTCACATGCCTTACTAAACTAAATGTCAACAAATCACCAGGGCCAGATGGCATCCACCCCAGAGTTCTTAAGGAACTCAAGTGTGAAATTGCTGAAATTCTAGCCAAAATATATAACCTTTCTCTAAGATCAGGCACTGTACCCGAGGACTGGAGGGAGGCAAATGTAACTCCGATCTTCAAGAAAGGATCCAGGGGTGATCCAGGAAATTATAGGCCAGTTAGTCTAACCTCAGTTCCAGGCAAAGTGATGGAAACCATTATTAAAGAAAAAATTACTAAGCACATTGAAGAACAGGCATTGCTGAAGGAAAATCAACATGGTTTCTGCAAAGGCAAATCATGTCTTACTAACTTGATAGAATTCTATGAGGGTGTAAATAAACACATAGATAAAGGGGACCCAGTCGATATTGTTTACCTTGACTTTCAAAAGGCTTTTGACAAAGTCCCTCACCAAAGGCTCCTAAATAAGCTCTTCAGCCATGGAATCAGGGGACAGGTCTTGTCCTGGATTGGAACCTGGCTAAACTGTAGGAAACAAGGGGTGGTAATAAATGGACACTTCTCTGGATGGAAAGAGGTGAGAAGTGGCGTACCCCAAGGTTCAGTTTTAGGACCGTTACTTTTTAATTTATTCATAAATGATCTGGATGTAGAAGTAAATTGAGAGGTAGCAAAGTTTGCAGATGACACTAAACTGTTCAGGGTAGTTAAAAATGAAACTGACTGTAAAGAGCTCCAGAAAGATCTCTCGAAATTGAGTGAATGGGCAACAAAGTGGCAAATGCAGTTTAACCTAAACAAGTGTAAAGTCATGCACATCGGGGCAAAGAACCCCAAATACACTTATCAACTGATGGGATCAAAGCTTTCTGAGACAAACCAGGAAAGGGATCTTGGGGTTTTGGTGGACAGCTCAATGAAGATGTCAACCCAGTGCGCAGCAGCAGCGAAAAAAAGCAAATTCTATGCTTGGCATGATCAGGAAGGGAATCGAAAATAGGTCGGCAAATATTGTATTGCCTCTCTACAAATCTATGGTGAGGCCACATCTGGAGTACTGTGTACAATTCTGGTCACCGCACCTCAAGAAGGATATAACGGAACTGGAAAAGGTACAAAGAAGGTCAACAAAAATGATCCAAGGGATGGAGCAGCTCCCTTATGAAACCAGGTTGCAACGCCTTGGTCTTTTCAGCCTTGAAAGACGGCGTTTAAGAGGTGACTTGATCGAAGTGTATAAAATCATGCATGGGATAGAAAAGGTGAATAAAGAAAAAATATTTTCTCTGTCACACAACACTAGGACTAGGGGCACTCCTGAAGCTCCAAGGTAGGAAAGTTAGGACTAATAAAGGGAAATATTTCTTCACCCAGAGGGTCATTGGGTTATGGAACTCACTTCCAGAGGAGGTTGTGACAGCGGTCAGCCTGGACAGCTTCAAGGCAGGATTAGACAGATTCATGGATACCAAGGGAATCAGTAGTTACTGAAATGGACATCCAAGTGCCACCTCTGTGTTGATGGAGGCAGGCAGGATTTCCCCCGGGTACTGGTTGTGGGGGGTCGGGAGCAGGTGAGGGTTTTGCCTTCCTTTCTGCTAGAGATCCCCGTGTACAACTGGTGGGCCACTGTGTGACACAGAATGCGGGACTTGATGGGCTGAGGCCCGATTCAGCATGGCTCTTCTTATGTTCTTATGTTCTTATGTAATGCGTGCAAAAGTGCCAATGTGACTCAGGGAGTGGGGAAGAAGATAATGTAGATATCACAGAGTCCATTCACTCCAGCTTTCAGTCAGAATTCCTGTTCAGATGGGCCCTCAGACACGGGAGTTGCCTTATGGAACTGAAGGAGGAGAAATTCATGTTTCGCTTTCTGCTACAACAATAACTTCTAGCAAATTTAGCTAGATCACAATTCAGTTTGTAGAAGTCTGATTTCAACTCTTATGTGTATTGGATAAAATTGGTGATTATTAAAATGTTCAGACAAAAGTACTTTATGCAGATGACGTCCAAATCTGTCACTCCTTCCCACCTGTTACCAAGGAGGCTGTCCAGACCCTGAACCGGTGCTTGGCTGCTGTGTCGGACTGGATGAGGGCTAGCAAATCGAGACTTCATCCTGAATAGACACAAAAGGCATAATTCCAATGTGCACTGCAGCACACATCTATTGATATACCTCTCATTAAAAGGCTGCAGGAAAGTCCAGGTTCCGCCAAATAAAGTTCTGCAGCAGATGCCAGTGTATCACAGGTCCAGGATGCAGAGTACATTGTAGATAGATACCTGCCCCTGCTGAAGTTCATTGATGAATCCTCAGTGAAGATTTCTGAAAAACACTCCAAGAGTAGCAGCTCGGGGTTAACAGCCCAACCTCCGGAAGAGCACTTGGTTATCTCCACTCCGACCCGTCTTTCACCCACATGCCTCAGTTGCACTGATCTACATCTATCCAGGAAATGGAGAAAGACTGTAAAGTGGTCTATGGCCAGGTTTTTAAAACACAGGATAATATTCCTCTGAAATTAACCTTGCCTTTACGCAACAATGAGGTGACAGTAAAAACATGCAGCATCTAGCAACATTGTTCCTGAGTTAAATTCTACACACCAGAATATGAATTGAAAAGATACGTGCATTTACAAATACCGAATGCTTTTAAATGCAAGATATATATATTGAAACACAGCCAACCAACAGGGAATAACCGCTGAACATGCCCTATTCATATGCCACAAAGATGCATTATCTGCACCACATTGCCAAATAATGGTTTCAGTGCACCCAAAATAGCAATCTTTGCTTAACCAAACATAGATTTAGGTCTGAAGAGGTTTTAGACCTTGAAACTAGGGCACTTCCCCATTGGTTAATTTGCGTAGGACAACCTAACTCATTGTTCCACCCAAATCCAACTTTCCAACAAATGTCCATGTGTTTCCTGATACCAGTAACTATTCAATTAACCTTAATCACATCCCTACCTCTGACCTCAACCCTCAATGCACGGAAATCCACAGCGAGATCAGAGAAAATCCTCCCCACACTGATGCATGAGAATTAAAAGCATACTTTCAGTTCCCCTTTTCTGCTACAAATTGAGTCGCAGAGTTATTGTATGGAGATGAAAACTGATGTGAAGTGAGCTTCTTCTTATGCAATTTACCTGAATACAACTGTTCATCAAGGTGGATCGGCACTGCTTGTGTTATTGGACCTCACGGCAGCGTTTGATACAGTCGATTACGATCTTTTGACTCACCGCCTTGCCGGAGCCGGGGTGGCTGTACTCCTTCCTCCAGAACCGGCTACAACGAGTGAGGAGGGGAGAGTTGGTCTCCGAGGGTTCCCCCTTAGTTTGTGGGGTTCCCTAGGGGCCATTCTCTCTCCTCTGTTATTCAACATCTATATGTGACCACTTGCTAAGCTGGTACGTAGCTTTGGGCTTGAGTGTCACCAGTATGCTGATGACACTCAGCTCATTCTGAAGATGGAAGGCCGGCCCAAATCCGTACCCGATAATTTCCATCTTTGCCTTGAAGCCATTACTGGATGGCTGCGAGCCAGTAGGTTGAAGGTGAACCCAGCGAAGACGGAGATCCTTTGGCTGGGTCATCCAGGTGGTAGTGATGTCCAGCTTCCAACCCTGGATGGCGTGGCAATACACCCGTCATCATCAGTAAAAAGCCTTGGAGTCCTTTTGGGCCCTCTGCTGTCAATGGAGGCCCAGGTTTCCGCTGTCACCAGAGTGGCGTTTTTCCATCTTCGACGGGCTAGGAGACTGGCCCCGTACTTGTCTCGGCACGATCTGGCCTCGGTGATCCAAGATACGGTCATCTCAAGGTTAGACTACTGTAATGCTCTCTACATTGGCCTGCCTCTGACGGTGACCCGGAAGTTGGTGCAGAATGCCGCAGCTCGGCCGCTTGCAGGAGTTCCTATGAGCTGTCATATTACACTGATCTTGCGGGAACTGCACTGGCTTCCAATTGAGGACCGGATCACTTTCAAAGTGCTAGTTTTGATTTTCAAGGCCTTGTATGGTCTGGGGCCAGTGTACCTGAGGGAGCGCCTTATCCCATATTGTCCCACGAGATCACTGCGATCTGAAGAGCAGAACCTCCTAGTCGTGCCCAGTGTCAAATCGTACCATCTGACCGTAATTCGGAGAAGGGCGTTCTCCATTATTGCTCCAGTTCTTTGGAATATGTTACCTCCTGAGACTCAAGCTTTACGAAATTTGCTTGCAAGACTGCTCTGTTCAAGCAGGCTTTTGAGTCCTAATACACAGGTTAGATGGTATTTTATTTTAACTGGTTATATCGCTTTTATTGTATTACTTTGTTCTGAGTGTGAACTGCCCCGAGCCGTTTGGGAGTGGCGGTTGATAAATCTAATAAATAAATAAATAAATACAGTGTTCCCTCGCGGACTCGCTGTGTCACGGGTTTTGACCTCCTGGCAATGATGGAGTTTGGAAGGGGGTTTTGCCCTCCCCATCGGGAGAGAGGCCGCCAATCATAAAAAAGAGAGAAAGGAGATACAAAGCAGTATGTAAACCACGGCCTTATAGCCTCTTCCTTACAGCTAGCAAAGAAAAGGTGCACAATGCCTTTAGATCTCTCCTCGCTTCTGCTTCACCCCTGGAATTATATATATATATATATATATATATATATATATATATATATACTGTATATATGTGTGTGTGTGTGTGTGTGTGTGTGTGTGTGTATATATATATATATATATATATATATATATATATATCGGACTTTTCACTTTTTTGCGGGTGGTCCTAGAACGTAACACCTATGATAATTGAGGGAACACTGTACTTTTCAGTAGGCAATACTACAACGAATGAATGTCCTGATCTTTGATGGAAATTTTTCCCCATTTTCAGGAATGACTTTAAAAACCACTGTGTTTGATGCAATGTGGTGGAATGAGAATAATTGCTTGCTCCTTGATGTTATCTCATCAAGATCAACTGTCCAATGCTGTTTTTTCTCTAGTGAGTGGAATACAGGTTGAGGACCCCTTTTCTCAAATGCTTGCCACCAGAAGTGTTTCGCATTTGAATTTTTGAATATTTGTGTTTACATAATGAGGTATTTTGGTCGTGGGACCCAAATCTAAACATGAAATATATTTCTGTTTAATATACACGTTATACACATAGCCTGAAAATATTATTAGTTTTAAAATATTTGTAATTTTTGTTTACAATATTTGTAATAATATTGTGCATGAAACAAAGATTGCATGTCTTTAAGCCACTGGAAAATGAAGGTGTCACTATCATAGTTTCCCATGTGGACAATTTTGGATTTGGGTGCATTTCAGATTTCAAATGTATAGTATAAAGGATATTTTAAAGTAGCCATTATTTATTTATTTATTTATTTATGTATTTATTTATTTATTTAACTTTTATACCCCGACCTTCTCACCTCCGAAGAGGGACTCAGACCGGCAAACAGCAAGTATTCAATGCTAACATTTAAAATCTAGAACATCAGAAATTTACAATAAAATTATCAAATACAAATACAACAAATACATTTTAAAAGCCTTTCGCCAAAGTAAAATCGAGTCCAACTCAATCCGTATATTCGGTCTGTATCTAGTGGTTAGCGACCTTAGTCGATTCATGATATCCTCCTTCATTCTACGAAGGCCTCATTGCACAGCCACATTTTCACCTGCTTCCTGAAGGTCAGGAGGGAGGGGGCGGATCTGATTTCATTTGGGAGGGAATTCCACAGCTGGGGGGACCACAGAAAAGGCCCTGTCCCTCGTCCCCACCAGACACGCCTGCAAAGGTGGTGGGACCGAGAGCAGGGCCTCTCCAGACGATCTTAGCACTCTTGATGGTTCGTAGGATAGAATACGTTTGGACAGGTAAACGGGGGGGGGGGGGGTGCACAGTTTGAACATAGCAAACTGACCTCCAGCAGCCCCATTTACGAGAGGCAAAAACAGCTTCAAGACATATCAAAAAATATCAACCTACTAAGCTTCTCCTGAAGTCTGATTCCTCACACCTCTGAGCTATTTCCTAACCTTATCTTTTTCTCCCCAAAGAGAAAGCAGCAAGCGTGTCACTGCTTGAGGTTTTCATTTGTCCAGGGAGATAACTTGCTATAAATGCCAGCCGGATGGCATGAGATATGTAAACCTTGGCTTATCACATTACACTTCTATTTATACGACTAGGAAAATCATCCTCTTTGAAAATATATACAAAAAAAGCAATCATTTTGTCATTTTATGTAACCATTTTACTGCCGTTTTGAATATGATGGGACTTGCACCTCCAATTATAATAAGAACATACTGTGGGCATGATCTCAGTGGATAGTGTCGCATCATTTCCGTCTCTGCTATGGCCAAGAGGGGTGCACTCCTTTGACCAGCATTTTGAGCAACCAGAAAATAGGTCATGTTATCCCATTGCCTTTTGGCGCTCTGCAACTTTTGTGTGCATGTATTACTCCATAAGGGAGCATCACCTTTTTTCCAATAGGGAACTGTTTTGGGCCAAAATAATTGGGTAAAGTATAGATATAGAAGGAAAACATTGGGCAACATGCTCACAATGACCACACAGATTCAATCTCTGATCTTCTGTACAGAATGAGCATCTCTATTTTGAAATGTATGGAACCAGAAGTGTTTGGGGTGTCAGGTTTTTTGGATTTTGGAATAATATTTTGGTGTGTATGTACATAATAAGATACCTTGGTGATGGGATTGGAATCTAAACATGAAATCTATTTGTGTTTTGTGTATACCCTATATGCATTAACTGTAAGTGATTTTATACACAATATTTGTAATCATTTTGTGCATGAAACAAAATTTGTGTATATCTCATAATTCAAATGACATTATCCCAGTCATTCATGTGGAGTGGGTTGTTGTGAGTTTGTTGTGAGTTTTCTGGGCTGTATGGCCATGTTCCAGAAGCATTCTCTCCTGGCGTTTCTCCTCCATCTATGGAAGACAACCTCTGAGGATGTCTTCCATAGATGCAGGCGAAACACCAGGAGATAATGCTTCTGGAACATGACCATACAGACTACTCAAACAACAGAGGGCAACACCGTGACCATTTCCATCAGTTGGGATGGTCTGTCCTCCATGCTGAATGGGATTCTCCGTAAGATTGTTTACCCTTGAGGACGACACTCTATTGTGAACTTGAGCCCTGAGGAAGACTCAGAAAGAGTTGAAACGGCCCGCCAGCCGGCTCTGGAGAGAGCTCCTGCCATAGGCAACTTCCCTCGCAGCACGCCCTTGGCGCAGCCGCTTGGGATCTTTGTTTACTTCTAAGTGGTTTTTTCTGACTATTCTCGGAACATCCAGGATGACCTTTACTTGTGCCTGTTGCCCGCATTTGGGATATACCACTTTGACACCCCTGCCTACGGAACGCTTTACAGCGCATCCGTTTTGCAGTTTTGTTTACATTCACGTGGCACGCCTAGGACTCTTTACTTTGAACTTATTGGGATTTACCATTTATGCAGACTTACCTTCCTCTTTGTGACTGCTTCAGTTCCAAACTACGCAATTTGCAAAGGTATTTTTTTCTGATTGGAACTCTAGCGTCCCTGCTTGACTTGTAGTTCTCTATGTAACCATGATTTATGAGTGATTGAATTGTCATACATGAATCCAGGTCTTGCTTGCATTTGAATAAGTTGAACTGTATGTGTAGAACTTGATGTGTAGAACTCAATGTGTTGCTCTCAATGTGTAGTACTTACTTAGTAATGTGTAGAACTTATTGTGTAGACCTAATATATATTTGATACTTACTCAAGCTTTTTGTATTCTATTCATAACCCGCGTGGTTTTAGTGTAACATAGCCATACAGCCCAGAAAACTCACAGCAACCCTGTGATTCCCACCATAAAACCCTTCGACAATACATTCATGTGGAGTGTTTTGATTTTTGTAGCTATCTAACTTTTTTTGTCCCACAATTATTTTTTAACAGAGTGGTTGACCCTATACTATACTGTGTAAGATTCTATATTATATTATAATTAAATTTAAATAAAATGAATGTTAAGTGTTGGTATTGACCTTTAAGGCCTTGTATGGTCTGGGGCCGGTATATTTGAGGGACCATCTATTCCCATATGTTCCCCAGAGATCCCTTCGGTCGGAGGACCAAAACCTACTAAAAGTCCCTTCTATGCGGTCCATCCATTTATCATCCACCAGGCAGAGAGCTTTTTCAGTGGTGGGGTCTAGCTTGTGGAATGTCTTGCCTGCCGAAGTTCGAGTGATCAGTGAACTGCCTGCTTTTCGGAAGGCTTGCAAGACATTTCTTTTTTGGCAGGCATTTAACTCTTAGCCACTTCCTCTGTGTGCCGATAGTATAATGTATTGTTTTAGTGACTTGATGTTTTATTGTTTTAGTGCTATTTTATTATTGTATGTTTACATGCTGTAAACCACCTTGAGCCTTCGGGAAAGGGTGGTATATATATAAATTGAAATAATAAATAAATAAATAATATACTATATCTATGTGTCTACTTCAGCTAAGGGAAATCTCACTGAACTAAATTCAGATCAAGATCATTGTCTTTTTCCTCTCCTTAAAAACTGCCTTCCTACCCAAAACTGTCATTCTAAAATTGGTGATGAAATGCAAATGAATTCCATGCTGTTGACTCTGTGTTAATGGCTTGTGTCATTTGGAGAAGACTCCAAGACGTGTGATTTGTCAAAGCTGCCCATGGTAATTATGCCATTGTAGAGCAGCCTTGAAAAACCTTCCTTCCTATCGGTTCTCTTGCATGAATATCTATCACCCATCTAACCAAAGTAAATTTAGTACCATTTAAATATCTTTGCCAGGTTTCCAATCTTCTTTTAACGCCTCACATTCATCATGAGGAAAAGATACTTGGAGGTTATTATTGCGTTCTCATTATTTTATATATATATAGGATTCTTGTTTAATAAACAGTGAAGCAAGTAATCAGCAGAGAGAAAGAAAGAAAAAATAATTGATACTAAGCAGTTGACCTTGTCATCACCAAATTCAAATTAATGGCAATAGTTACCATCTGACTCATTTTTCCAGAATGCACCTTGTGTAAAACACATTCAAACTCTTTAAAGGAACAGTGGGATGGAAATAATGCAATTCAACATAAGGTATTATGACTAACATAACTTAAAGTAATTCATATACTCAACTTTTAATCCAATCAGTATTATTCGTTCTTGGGACACTATTGGCTAGGTTTGTTCCCAGATACGTGGGTAGTAGGCATGGTTTAGAATCCGAAAATGGCGATTCTTAAATCAAATGGGGGGGATTTTGTTATTAGTAAAAGAAAGACTTACAAAAAAGTTCCCAAAAATTTCTGAAATGTAATTTAAGTACTAACGAAATTCGTTAGTAATTCGTATGCCAGAGCATGCTCATTCCAGATGGTTTTGGCCTACAACTCCCAGAAATCCTAACAGCTGGTAAATTGGCTGGGATTTCTGGGAGTTGTAGGCCAAAACTTGAATAAACCACACTGAATTCTAGATGGGACTCTCCAAATAGGAAGGAGGGAGGGAAGGAGGAAGGGAGGGAGGGAGGGGGGTTTTCTATTCTTGGAAGCAGCAAAAGAAAAGGAGGAGGAGCCCCCCCCTCGCTCCTCGCTGCCTCTCTCACCCCGATCCTGAGGGAGCGAGGGCCCAAGTTTGCCCAGGCTGAGAGGAAAAGGAAGAGGCCTGAGGCTGTGAGGAATGGTGGGAGTTGAAGTCCAAAACATGTACCTGGAGGGCTGAAGCTGGCCCCTGCGATGGGGCATGGCAGAGCAACGGGGAAGAGAAGCATCTGAGAGAGCGCAGGGAGAGAGAGGAGGAGAAGCACGTGCGTGTGTGTGTGTGAAGCTGGCCCCTGCGATGGGGCATGGCAGCAGAGCAACGGGGAAGAGAAGGGGGGAAGCCTGGAGAGAGAGGAGGAGAAGCGCGTGCGTGTGTGTGTGTGAAGCTGGCCCCTGCGATGGGGCATGGCAGCAGAGCAACGGGGAAGAGAAGGGGGAGCCTGGAGAGAGAGGAGGAGAAGCGTGCGCGCGTGTGTGTGTGAAGCTGGCCCCTGCGATGGGGCATGGCAGCAGAGCAACGGGAAGAGAAGGAGGGGGGAAAGCCTGGAGAGAGAGGAGGAGAAGCGCGTGTGTGGGTGACGCTGGGCCCTGCGTTGGGGGTTGGCAGCAGAGCAACGGGGAAGATAAGGAGGGGGGAAAGCCTGGAGAGAGAGAAGGAGAAGTGTGCGCGCGCGTGTGTGTGAAGCTGGCCCCTGCGATGGGGCATGGCAGCAGAGCAATGGGGAAGAGAAGGAGGGGGGGAAGCCTGGAGGACTACACTTTCCAGAATGCATTGCCTACCTAGCAGCAGCGTCACTTCCAGTTCCCCATAGAAATGCGGGAAAAAGAAGAAGCTGAATGAAGGCGGGAAGGAAATGAGGGGGAGAAGACAGGGAGAAGTGAGTACGTAGTACAAAAATTAATTAATTAAGAATTAAGAATTTCTTACGATCATAACGCAAATTGTTGGCCTCAAGGACCGTAAAAGGAAGTCTACTTCCGGGATCGCGGCAGCGATACGTAAAACCTCAAAAGTCCCATTACATACAAATCTCTTACGAATCCTTTTAATTTCCGTTTCATTTTTCTCATGCCTAGTGGGTAGGGGTTTGCATCCTTATTTAAAGGAGTCAAGTATTATGTTAATAATACTTAATGATAATTAGTTCTGATCTTTTTTTAATGGATGCTAATTCTGTTTTTCTAATCATCCTGTTGCATTATTGGCCACTGTTAATTTAAAATGCATTCATTCTTGTTTTTTGTTTTTTTTTTTAAAGAAAAGGGATTCTAAAATATAAACTCATTACAGATGTTACTGTTTCCCATCTGGCAGAAAACTGTGGCTTCTTACACTTTAAAAAAAATCATTAATTTGTAGTCTAACTTTAAGCAACCATTTAGTAATTCTTCCAAAGGAAACAGGTAATGTTTGTAATTATATGGATGTGTTGAAAATCTAATAAAACTACTAATAAAATACTTACAAAAAGTATTTCCGGAAAAAGACCATCCCGCAAACCAAGGCTAAGCTTGATAAATACTATAGGGACTCTGCACCATCCATTTCAATGGTAAAAGTGGTTTACTGAATTTCGTTGTGGCCGTACAAGCACGGAAGATGCCGAACGTTCTGGACGGCCAGTTGAGGTCTCTACACCCGAAACAATTGAAAAAATTCACGATAGGAGCAAAAAGGAGAGGGAAGAAAAACAACAGGAAAGGAGACAGGAAAGCTGAGTAGAACCAGCAATAAAGTTTAAAAAACTGAAAGAGACAACGAGATAGAAGAAGAGAAGAACAACCAGGAACTAGACCAAGAAACGTCGGATGTGGACTCGGAGGAAGCAGGGGAGATCTCAGAGGAGGAAGGTCAAGACTAAAGAATGGAGGTAAAATGTTTCTCCATTAATGCAAATGGGCTTAACATACCCCAGAAAAGATCTAAAATTTTCCACTTTTTGGAAAAACAAAAAGCCCAAGTATATGCTATCCAAGAAACTCGTATTAAAAACTCAAAACGTTCGCTACTAGAAAGACGAAAATTGGGAACTCTCTTTAGGTCAGCGATTGAAAAGAAACATAAAGGTGTTGCATTATATGTAAACCCATGTCTGGACCCTGAAATAAAATATAAAGATGAGGAAGGCAGAGTTATAGCGGTTTTGGGAAAGCTAAGAGGGAAAAAAATATTATTTGTGAGCATATATGCACCAAATGGCCCAAAAGTGAAGTTTTTTGAAAATCTGAATGAGAAGATTAAGACTTTGGAATGGGAGGAATGTGTTCTACTCGGGGATTTTAATGGAGTAATTAACCCGAAGGTAGACAAAAAAAAACAATACAACTAAAAACAACCCAATAAATGCAAGCTACCAATGTCTTTTTCAATATGATGAAGGAAAACTCCCTAATAGACATCTGGAGAGAGCAAAATATAAAAGAATACGACTATACCTACTTCTCAGGAAGTGGGAGGACATGGTCGAGAATCGATATGATTCTTGTATCAAAAAGCCTGGCCTCTAAAATCACACAACCTAAAATACATTCGAGAACCCTGTCAGACCACGCTCCCACAGAAATTAAAATAACAGAGGGACATAGAACGTATAAATGGAGACTAGAGGACTCACTTATGAAATCAGAGGAGGAAATCTTAAAAAATAAAGAATTAATCAAAGAACATTTCGCACTAAATGATCAGACAGATACTGACCCGCTGACACTGTGGGAAGCCAGCAAGGCAGTAATGCGAGGGAACTTTATAGCGCAAGCTAGCTATAAGAGAAAGCAAAAAAGAAAAGAAATGGAAAAACTCCAAAACGAGTTAAAAAATGGGAATGCAAATTAAAATCAAACCCAAATGACAAGGAAGCAGACGCCAAAATAAAAATTACTAACAACCAAATAAATATGTTAACAATGGAAGAGATGGAAAAGAAATTAAAATTTTTAAAACAGAAAAATTTTGAGAATGCTAACAAAACAGGTAAATGGCTAGCCTATCAAGTTAGGAAAAAATCCCAGAAAAATAATATAATAAAAATAACAAGAGAAGGAAAAAGTTATATCAGTGACACAGATATAGTCCAAGAGTTCGCCACATATTACCAAAATTTATACAGCAATGATAATATAGATAAAGGAAAAATACAAGACTATTTGAATAAGCAGAAAATTAACCATATCGGAGAAATAGAGAGATCTTCTAAGTGCAGAATTTACGGATAAAGAGATTGGTGAGGCAATCAATGATTTGAAATCTGGAAAAGCTCCGGGACCAGACGGGATGACAGACAGATATTATAAAATACTCAAAGAGGAATTAACACCGTATATTAAAAGAGTTTTGAATGAGATAATTAAAAATGGAACCATCCCAGACTCATGGAGGACAGCCGAAATCATTGTGATTCATAAAGAAGGGAGGGACCCGGAATCTGTCCAAAACTACAGACCAATTTCCCTCCTGAATTTAGATTACAAGATCTTCGCCAATATTCTGGCCAGAAGATTCAAACAGTTCTTGAACAAATGGATAGGAAATAGTCAAACGGGATTTCTCCCAAAAAGACACATGAAAAACAATATAAGAAATATCATCAATATACTAGAGTATCTAGACAAAAACATCGGCTCAAAAGCTGCTATGGTATTCCTGGATGCCGAGAAAGCATTTGACCGAGTAAGTTGGGACCTAATAACAGGACTAATAAGGGAGATGGATCTGGGTCATGTTTTTACTTCATCAATAGAGGCAATCTATAAATCCCAAGAAGCATATATATTAGTTAACGGACTTAACTCAAAAAAATTCAAAATTGCAAAAGGAACAAGACAGGGATGCCCCTTATCTCCCCTTGTAACGACTCTCCAACACTCGGTAAGGATCACGCGTAGATTGAAAGCACGGTCCAACACGATTTTATTGCAGGTACGACACATGTGAAGCAAAAGCACCTGCCCGCCACCAAAACACAACTTATAAACCCCAACCCCCCCTCCCATCGCCCATGCAATGTCCAGGTAGGGTTGCACCATATCCGGTGATTCAGCATATCCCATAGTCCAAAGGGATGTGACCTCATGGCCCCATGAGTCAGCATTAGGAGTCAATTGTCCAATGTCAGGCTCAGAGGAGTTACATCACTTCCCCTGCAGCCTTGCACACATGTGGAAGTTACCTCACTTCCACATGACTCAGCACAGTCTTATATAACTGGAGCCCAAGGTCACCCAAGAACTAGGGCAAAGGTCGATGCAATCTCATGCCAGGCTGGGAGCTTGAACTTCACCCAAGCTCAAGTCTCCCAATCCTGACACCCCTGTTATTTAATTTTGTTCTAGAACTCCTAATAAGGGACCTGATGAAAGATGAAGAAGTTAAAGGCATCAGAATCAAAAATGTAGAATATAAAGTATTCGCTTTTGCGGATGACCTAGCTTGCCTGATTGACGATCCACTGTCAAATATGGGGACCTGGATGAGGAAAATTGAAGAATATGCCAATATCTCAGGACTTAAATTAAATAAATCAAAATCCCAAATTCTATTAAAAAATATTGACAAAAAAGAAGCCCAAGAGATCGAAAAAAGATCTGGTATACCCATATCCAAAAAAATAAAATACTTAGGCATAACCATAACGGCAAAAAACTGTCAACTAGTAAAAAATAATTATGAAAATGTGTGGAAAGAAATCAGGAAAGATCTACAAAATTGGAAAACTCTAAATTTATCTTTATTGGGCATGATTTCGGTGATTAAAATGAAAGTCTTCCCCAGACTAAATTTTTTATTTCAAACTTTACCAATATTGAAAAACATGACTATACTAAAAAGATGGCAAATGGAACTGGCGAACTTTATCTGGAGGGGCAAGAAAGCGAGAATCAGACAGAAATATCTACAGGAGCTTCCACAAAATGGGGGTTTTGGCTTGCCTGATTTGGTGGCATACTATGACGCAAATTGTTTAGCCAATATAAAAGACTGGCTCGAGTTAAAAGATAAACAACTGTTAAATTTGGAAGGATGGGAAAATAGATTTGGTTGGCACGGGTATTTGATTTATGACAAAGCTAAAAATGATAAAAAATTTAAAAACCACATAATAAGAACATCACTACTAAAAGTTTGGGAAAAGCATAAAACAAATATCATAAATAAACACCCTATCTGGTCCTCTCCCCTAGAAGCATTCCAAATCGCGCCGCCCAAGAAAGACCAATGGCTAACATACAGGGATTTGTTAATAAAGGAACAAGGAAAATGGCAGCTGAAATCCCTCGAAGATATTGGAAAACTTAAGTTAAACTGGTTCCAGTATAACCAACTAAAAGAGAAATACTTGATAGACAAAAAAAGAGGCTGGCAGGAAACGTTAACAATTGGAGAAAGAATAGTACTACAATCCGAGGCGAAGAGAGTCAGCAAATTATATAAATTTATATTAATGACCCAGCATCAAAAAAAACCAATAAAAGAATTTATGACAAAATGGCATGACAACATAGGGCATGATATATCAATGGAAAAATAGGAAAAACTATGGAAAACTACCTCTAAATTCACTTATGCCTCCTCTCTAAGGGAAAACCACTTTAAGATGGTATACAGATGGTATATCACCCCAACACAACTTTGTAAAATTTATAAAAATGGAAACAATCTTTGCTGGAAGTGCCAAAAGGAAAGGGGGACTTTCTACCACCAATGGTGGACCTGTGGGAGGATAAAAGCGTATTGGAGAAAAGTACATAGCCTTTTACAAGAAATGTTAAAAATTAAGTTGGAATTGAAACCTGAACTCTTCCTTTTGAATATTATAGATAATAATTTATTGGAGAAAAATCTGGAAAAGCTGCTCTGCTATGTGACCACAGCGGCCAGGATAGTCTGGGCTAGATACTGGAAAAGGAAGGAAATCCCAGAGGAAGAGGAACTATTGTCAAAAATATTAGAAACAGCAGAAATGGACAAATTAACCAATCTGCTAAGAGGAAATGCAAGCTCTAAATTTACAGAAGTATGGAACCCCTTCATACTTTACATGAAAAACAGTAAAAAATTAGAATTGAAGGGTTACTGGCTATGAGGGGGATAAATGTGATGTCAACGTAGAAACCGATTGTACTCAGGTCTATGTCGCCGGGTGAAGTCAACCCGTCTCTGCCTTTGTTTTAACCTTGCAATGTTCTGTGTAAACTTTGTAATGATCTGTGTTTTGTTCTCACTTCCCCCCCGACCCCCTCCCCTCACACCCCCATCCCCCTGTGGTTTTGAAAGGGCTGGTGGGCAGCCCAATTGTTCTATGTTTGTTATGTATTGTTCCTTTTTAAACAATAAAATCTTTTTTAAAAAAATTTCACGATATGGTGTTGGCCGATCAGAGATTGAAAGTGCGAGCAATTGTGGAAGCCATAGGCTCAGCTGTTTCAATTTTAAATGATCACTTAGGTATGAGAAAGCTTTCCGCAAGATGGGCGCCGCATTTGCTCACAATCGACCACAAACGCAATCGTGTGACAATTTTGCAGGAGTGTTTGGCGTTGTTCAACCGCAGTATGGATGAGGTTTTGCACCATTTCGTAACCGTGGACGAAACGTGGATCCACCGCAACACACCAGAGGCCAAACAGTAGTCAAAAAAGTGAGTTTCTCGGGGTGAATCGGCGCCAAAGAAGGCCAAGGTGGGTTTGTCAGCCAATAAAGTCATGGCGACCGTTTTTTGGGATGCATGTGGTATAATCCACATTGACTACCTTCAAAAGGGTAAAACAATCAATGGTAAATATTATGCCAACTTATTGGGTCGATTTAATAAGGATTTGGGGGGAAAACGACCGCATTTGGCCAAGAAAAAAGTTCTTTTGCAGTAGGACAATGCAAGGGTGCACATGTGCAGTTTCCATGGCAACAATCCATGAATTGGGATACGAATTGCTCCCTCATCCACCCTATTCTCCAGATTTAGCCCCGAGTGACTATTTCTTGTTTCCAAACCTGAAGAAAGGGCTGGGTGGAAAGAGATTTGACTGCAGTGATGAAATCATCTCACAAACAAATATCTATTTTGATGACCTCAACAAATCTTATTTTTTGGAAGGAATAAAAAAAATGGAGAAACGTTGGACAAAGTGTATAGAGCTCAAAGGAGACTACGTTGAAAAATAAAAATGATTTTTTAAATCCAAAAACCTGTGTTTCATTCAAAAAGTCACGGACTTATTGACCCGCCCTCGTATAAACAGACAGCTTTTCCAGTCCTGGAGCACATCTGTAGCATTCACCTGCAACATGAAACGTACTATTTACTGAGACACCCTTCCCACAAACACATCTGCTTTGCTTTGCTGTGTCTCCTCACTTTACATCCTTTGCTCACCTTCTCCTCCAAGTGCTAAATAAAGCAGCCTGTGGAAAACAACCAGGACTCCTCATGGGCCTTTGGTCTGATTCGGGCAAGTTTCTCTTCTGCATTTCTTCTCTGCATTTCAGCTTAAGTATTCTTTTAAAACAAAAAAAATCACTTTATGAAGGTAGAGAGAGGAGAGAATTCTGTCAATAATTTTTCTTGATTTATATTAATGTAGCCAAGACTTTATCCTGCAGGATCAATTCTAGGCAGAAAGATAAACTGACCTCACTTGGATATCGTAAGGAAATTGAATCAGTGCATAACTTTCTGGCAAAATCTAAATTCCATTTTGTTGGCTAGGCTTCAGAATCAGTCATGGGTGCATCCGTGCTGCCCCCTTTCAAAGGCACAAACTGTATATTTTTAATTAAATTACCCTTTAAAAATCTATTGCTTGAGGGCACTGGATTATTACTGGTATCCAGCTCTATTTTCATTTACTAAATGCCACTCGGAGAGCTTCTGTTCTGAACGTCACCACCTCGGGGTATTTGCTGAGTCCAACCCTGCATGATTCAATTATTGCAGAATGTCATTCCCTTCCCAGAACACAAGGCTGAGAACATCGGCAAGGAGTTTAACACATCCCAGTGCTTTTCTCTTCACACATCATTTTCCCATGACCAGTGGGGGGGGGGGGGGGGACGGGACACCAAAGTGCAAAAAAATATTTAAAAACCACCTTGGAGTATATAGAAGTGGGCTTTTGAAGGATGGCTTGTAGAAATTGTCCCACCAGTAAATAGATTTACCACTCAGGTGCACATGACAAGTTGCACAACTAGTTATAGGTAATCTTCATTGCTGGAACTAAATTTGTTGCAAATAAGAATACAATAAAATGGCTTTATTTGTCATTGTGCTATTGCACAACGGAATCACCAACCTTCCTCCGCAAACACCACAAAACAACATACCCAGGGCTGTAGCTGGGGGGGGGCTCTACCCCCCCCGAAGTTTTCTAACCCCTCTCCCCCAAAAACTGGTGTACTCAAGATTTTTATCTGGTTAACCAAGTTATGAGTAAACCAGGTTTCTTTTTTTTAACCTGACACATTTCAGAACAGGGCTGAACTTTTAATTCCTCCCACCCATGCCCCCGGCTATGGCCCTGAACATAGGCATCCCTCCACACTCCTAACCATCATCTTACTTACTTAGGTGATCCCTCATAGCCCGAGGATGATGGTCCTTCAAGACTGATGCTTTATCACCAATCCTTGTTTGTTTACTTATTTATTTATGTATTTATTCAGTTTTGTATGCTGTCTTTCCCCGAGGGCTCAGGACAGCTTACAGAGAGCATAAAAATACACTTTAAAACAACTGAAAAATCAAACTCTTAGCTAAAAACTATAAAACTATTTACAGCTGATTAACCAGATCGGGCCCTGAAAGCCTGCTGGAATAAAAACGTCTTGCATGCTCTGCAGAACTTTGTCAAATCTCTCAAAGCTCGCACAACGTCCGGCAGAGAGTTCCAAAGGTTCGCCGTCTTATTGATGTCAGCCGATATGGGAGGCAGCTAGGAATCATCAAAATATTTTGGTCAATGGAGCATAGTGACCTCTGGGGTTGATATGGGGTGAGACGGTCCCTCAGGTATGACGGCCCCTGAACATATAAGGCTTTGAAGGTGATAATCAATACTTTAAAGGAGAGCTGGTGCTCCACTGGTAGCCAATGCAGCTGCTGCAATATTGGTGTTATGTGAGCTCTCACCGGCGTTCCAGTGAAAAGCCTAGCGGCTGCATTTTGCACCAAATTGAGCCTCTGGATATATATACACACACACACACACACAGACATAGACATACCATGTTTCCCTGAAAGTAAGACACTCTCTTAATTTTTCCTCAAGAAGACACACTATGGCGTATTTTCAGGGGATGTCTTATTTTTTTTTATTAAGTATGGTACAACCAGTGTTTATGGGAAGATCTCTCTGGACTCAGTAGCAGAGTGCTCGCTGAAGCTTTTACCCTATCCCCGGGTGTTTGTATGGGGTAAGAGAGATCCAGAGTCTGTTGCTGGTCAGTGCTGGGGAGCAGCAGCTTTACTGGTGTTTGTGGGGGGGGGGGGGGTTGAGAGAGACCCACAGACTCTTGCAGAGGCAGCCCAAGGTAATTTTAAATGGTAGGCGAAAATTATTCCCCCCCCCCCAAACCTAAAGCAGGCGCGGAGGCGGAGTTTCCAGCTGAGGCGGAGTTTCCAGCGGAGGTGGAGGCGGAGTTTCCAGCCGAGGCTCCACCTCTATGCATGCTGGAAACTCCGCCTCCGCGCTGGCTGGTAACTCCACCTCCGCGCTGGCTGGTAACTCCACATTCACGCATGCTGGGAACTCCACCTCCGCGCTGGCTGGTAATTCTGCCTCCGCGCTGGCTGGTAACTCCGCCTCCGCGCCTGCTGGAAACACAGCAGATGCAGAGGCAGAGTTTCCAGTCGGCGGCGGTACGCCCCTGCGGATCTGGCACTCTTGACGGGCGCCTACTCCGCCGAGTGTGTTAATCCACCCCTGGACTCTTGCTGGTCAGTACTGGGGAGAGAGAGCCACAGTGCTGAGTAAAATGGCAGCCACAGCTTTACTTCTTCCCACTGAGGACACATAACACCTAAAGCAGAGCATCCTGCTCCTCACTTCACTAAGGAGAGTTTCGTTTTCACTTTCTATGTCTCCCTCTATGTCTCAGCTTTCAGCTCACACAGAACGACAGGGACCTCACAGGGGTAGCAGACTTGGTATGCTGCATAGCCATGCCTATAACGATGTTTTGTTTTCGGATATGGCTTATATCAGGGCTGTCCAACTTCTACCGGACCGGGGGCCTGAGTTCCGGTCAGTGATCACCTGGGGGGCCCAAGGGTCTGCCCCGCCCCGGATCCACCCCCGCCCTGGCTCTGCCCCTCCCCCTCCCCTGACTCCGCCCCCTCCCTGGGCTCCAATTCCATATATTTAATATGGGGGGCATAATTAAACAATTAAATATAATAATAACATAAAGGGAGGGAGGGAGGGCGAAAGGGTGGATGGATGGATGGGTGGGAGGAAGCTGGAGCGGGAGGAAGCTGGAGAGAAGCCCGGGTTGCTGGTTCTCCCAAGTGGATGGCAAATGCAGATAGATCCCGCTGTGCCGCCCGGAAGAGTAAAAAAGCGGCGGGGATGACCTGAAACCTGGAATAATGTAAACACTGGGATTTAAAGGGGAAGTAGCAAGGGAGGGGGTAATCCTTTCACCTTGGATTACACCCTTGCTACTTCCCCTTTAAATCCCAGTGTTTACAGTATATTCCAGGCTTCATCTTCCCTGGCGACCCAGGTCATCCTCGCCGCTTTTTACTCTTCTGGGAGGCACAGCGGGACCAACCTCCGCCGCCACCGCCTCAGCAGCCCCAACTGCCGCCTCAGCAGCCGCCGCCACCACGCCTGGCCTTGCTGAGCGGCTCGAGCGCCGCGAAAGGTAAGGCTGCAGCGGCCGGGGTTGGCCGGCTGCGGCTGGGCCTGCGCGGGAGGCGGAGGAGGGGAGGGAGGGAAGTAGGAGGCGGAGGAGGAGGAAGGGAGCCTGCTCCTCCTCCCTGCCCCGCCCCGCACCTCACTCCCCACCGCGAAAAAATAATAATAAAAAAATAATAAAAATATTCAAAAAAATAATTTAAAAATTTTTTAATCTTAAAAAGTAGATATCTTGCAGGAGGGTAGGGGGCCGTAGGGAAGGGGCTGGGGGGCTGTATACGGCCCACGGGCCACCAGTTGGACATCCCTGGCTTATATTGTGCAAAGGCTTAGAAATCCTGTTACGGCTTATTGTATGGGAATGCCTTATTTTAGTAAACAGGGTATATGCATATATACAAATTAAACAAATCTATAGAATCTATCTTGTCATTAACTTGGGGACTGCCTGTAATGTCAGAATCAGCACCAGTCAGTGCTATGAAGGGTTCCATTTCATGATCCATGGAAACTTAACACTTACAGAACCACCCATTTCAGTCTGATGCATCCTGGAATCTCCTCCAAGAATTCATCCAGGCAGCCTCCATTTGCTTGCGTTTAACAGAAGCCATAACCTTTTTAATAGAGCGAGAATACAAAGCAGCTTAACAACTGTAGCTGGATTAAGAGAGGCTCTTCTGAGCAGATTTTTCTCCATCTGCCCTTTTAGGGATCCCCCCCCTTTATTGATCCCACAGCCACTTCTTTGTTTCCCAGCCACAAAACTACCTTTCTCTTTCAGCAGCCCTGAGAGCATATGCGCAACACGGTTGCCAATGTCTGTTATTTTCTTTAAAACATAATTTCCCTTGATGTTCATTATTACAGAATTTTAGAACCAACGATATTTATTAGGCAAACACAAGGAAGAAGACAAAATAAAATAAATGTGATTATCATGTTTTGCCTTGCCCATTTGTCCAGCACATTGTGTGTGCAGAGAAAACTTGAGAAGCTGGCTGTCTGTCTGCAAGGACGTTGCCCAGGGGATGCCGGATGTTTGATGTTTTACCATCCTGTGGGAGGCTTCTCTCATGTCCCTGGATGGGAAGCTAGAGCTGAGATTGGAGCTCACCACACTCCCCGGATTCAAACTGCCATCATACAGGGAGCATACCACCCCCCTGTTACTTCAACTTCACTGGCTGCCGATCTATTTCCGAGCACAATTCAAAGTACTGGTCTTGGCCTATAAAGCCCTACACGACTCCAGCCCAGCTTACTTGTCCGAACATATCTCTGCCTCATGTTCCGCCTTGTAGCTTAAGATCCGCTGGGGAGGCCTTGCTCTCAGTCCCACCAGCTTCGCAAACACGACTGGTGGGGACGAGGGACAGTGCCTTTTCAGTGGTGACCCCCCCCACCTGTGGAACTCGCTCCCCGACTAAATCAGATCCTCCCTCCTTTCTTTCAGAAGAAAACTAAAGACGTGGTTGTGGAACCAGGCGTTTGGCTAGTGGTTATAATGGCACTGAACATTGAATCTGACCTTGTGATTGTTGTAATGGAAAAAGCTTTATGATTGTGTAACTAATGTTGTTTTTAATCTATGGTATTTGTATGTTTTATTTTCTTTTTATATTGTATTTTATTGCGGCATCGAATCGTTGCCATTGTTAGCTGCTCTGAGTCCCCTTGCGGGGGTGAGAAGAGCGGGGTAGAAATGATGTAAAGAAAAATAAATAAATAAAACCTGTCAATCAAGCAGTCCTGCTGGCGCAATGAATAGAAACTAAGGCCAGTGTACATCTGATTTTCATGACTAATTGAGTTGTTTTAGCATTATCCTTTCTGGACCAGAGCCACATGAACAAAGATCTTTATATTAGAAACATGACATCTTCATCTTACCTTTCCTCTGAAGGCAGCTATTATGGCTTGCCACATGTGTCCTCCCATTCACATAAGAGAGAATTCTTTAGGCAATGATGGATGTTTCTGGAGGCTTTCTTCATATCAGATGTAGCTTGCCGTTTGCGAAATATTATAACATGACAAAGAGAATTCCTGTGTCAGTGTATAACAGTATTAGGTGGAAGTCATGCAAACTCCAACTTTCATGACCTTTCCTTCTTGTTCAAAATGTCATAGTTTATGTTTACCTGTGTGGTGAAGTCATATTTCTATATTACAGGTTTTAAATATGGTTGATATTTTTATATATGTATATATGTTGAAGGAGTAAAAACTTGGCAAACCCTAAAGGGTTAACGAAAGTATTAGCGTGCAGAACTTCCAAGTGGTTTCCATTACCGTGGAAACAGGAGGCGGAGCCTGCAACTGGCCTTGGAATCTTCAAATTAAAACTTTAGCAGTTGGGAGTTAACAGCAATAGTCGAAGGAGAGAGGATGTGTGAAGAGTTAGAGAGTCTGTTTTAGCCAGCTGTCAGCGGGTTTTAAAAAAGAATCAGACTCTACTCTGAGAGAGAGTAGAAGAAAAGCAGTGTTTGAACTGCTATGAAAGCAGTTGGGTTTAAAGACAAGCAATTAGTGTAAAGGCTGCTGAGCTATCGGTTCTGCGAGTGCAGCTATATAGTATCAAGTTGTACATCCATAGTTAGTGTATTGCAACCTTAAGATATGTGCCTCTAAGAAGATACTGTAACCACCTAAGCTTTGAACTTTGAAACCTCCACGCTTAGAACACTGTTTGAATAAATTTTAACAAAGATATCTCCCCGCGTAATTCCTTCACACACAAGCCTCTAAAACAACATCTTCCTAGTGGGTAGCCAAGTATAGTGAATGGTGGCAGCGAAAGTTAACAAATAGTGTCAGTGGGAGTTTGGGTTAGACAGACACCCCGCCCTGACACAGTAATCGGAAGGTCAGTGAGAAAGCTGACCTGTGTGAATACTTATTACATTATATGGTGGCAGCAAGTGCATTATAAGAAGTCTCTATATAAATTGATGGTAAAGGTGGAATAAGAAAACTAACCGGCCACAGTTGAAAGGGTAATATAGAGAGTCTTTACAACCTGTTATCTTGTAGGGTCTACAACAGTGTTTTTTATTATCTTAATATTTTATTTAAAAAACTAGTTTATATGAAAAATAAGTGTTGTCTGTTGGAAAGTCAGTGACATGACAATCTGAAATCTTTCTTCATAGCGCCGTCAGTTCAAAATTTGGGAGCAGGTATCCAAGGCAGCACGTTGTGGTATAAACAGGAGGAAATGCCGTATTTAGGAGTGGTGGCCTATATTTTGAAATATGTGGATAAATACACATTACTATGTAAACATGAGAATGGCAGGAGGGAGATTGTAAGACCATAAAGTCCACAGTCTAAAATTACTTTGCTGCACTTTTGATGTTGAGAGAGAAAGAAATCAGATTCTGAAGCTCGCGATTTGCAAAAAGGAAGCTTAAAAACAACATCTGCTCTAAATCCTGTAGGATTTTGTCTTTCTCTCAAATCCCAGCCTTTTAGAAAACGGGTAATATCCAATTAAGAAAGGACAAGACAAAGGATTTTGAAAGGTTTGGAACACTATCTGAATGCACCTGCACACCACTGGTACAATATGTGCAGTTGGTTATTGACCGCAGATTTTTCTAATTTTTTTTATCCTGTCAGAATCGACTTGAGAAACTGCAAGTCACTTCTGATGTGAGAGATTTGGCCACCTGCAGAGACATTGCTCAGGGGGCACCCGGATGTGTTACCATCCTGTGGGAGACTTCTGTCATGTCCTCACATGGGAAGCTGGAGCTGACAGATGGGAGCTCACCCTAGAACATAAGAACATAAGAAGAGCCATGCTGAATCGGGCCTCAGCCCATCTAGTCCAGCATTCTCTGTCACACAGTGGCCCACTAGTTGTACACAGGGATCTCTAGCAGAAAGGAGGGCAGAACCCTCACCTGCTCAGGTACCCGGGGAAAATCCTGCCTGCCTCCATCAACACAGAGGTGGCACTTGGATGTCCATTTCAGTAGCTACTGATTCCCTTGGTATCCATGAATCTTGTCTTGCAGATTCAAATCACTGACTTTCAGGTCAGCGGTTCAGCTGGCACAAAGGTCTAACGCAATGGCTCCCAACCTTTTTTTTTGATCAGGGATCACTTTGACCAGAGACTACTTTAACAGGGACCTCTTTGACCAAGGACCACATTCCAACATTAGTACCAAAAGGGTTGCAAATCCGTTTTTGGTCAACTTTAGATTTAGTTTGAGATGCTGATTCAGAAACTTGTAATGGATAGACTATATCAACTCTAGTTTCCGATACAGACATATGCCATGGTCAGCGACAGGGAAGAAATGGCAGGCGGCGCAAAAGGAGTGGAAAATAAATAAATAAATAAAGAAGAGGGAGGCACATGGACCAGGTTTCCATCCTTGCTGCCCACTGGTGGTCCAGGGCTCACAGGTTAAGAACCACTAGTCTAACCCATTGCGCCATCTCACCTCCAGATTTTTCTGTAGTAAAGAGACAGTGTCCACATTGTCTGCTCCAGTTTGAGGAGATACCATGGCTGGATACTTCAACCAAGATTTTGGGGGTTAATTCTTTTGATGGATAGATACAGTGTTTCTCAAACTGTGCTCCTCCAGATGTTTTGTATTTCAGCAACCAGAAATCCCAGCCAATTTAACAACTGTTAGGAATTGTGGGAGCTGAAGTCCAAAACATCTGGAGGAGGAGCTCAGTTTGAGAAACTCTGGACTAATACATGAGTATACAGTACTTAAAAATCTTTCCTAGAGCACTTTAGTGCACTCCATTGGACTATCGACCTAGAGTTCCCTAACTGAGATTTCAGAGCAGCTTCCCAAACAATCAGACAAAGCAATGGCAGCTAAAACAGTACCAAACTGGTATACGTCTGTAGTGTAGATACATTCATAATTCAAGACATCCTATCAATTCAAAAAGTTGTGCAAGAGACAGGTTTTTTGTTTTTAATGTATGTTTAAAAAAATCGCAATATGTGAAGGCTCTTTCATAATAGTGGGCGTAACAGTCGGCAATACGTAGTTGGACTGCAAGCCAAGCCACATCTCTGTCAACATACAGGGCTGCAAGACTTCTTCCTTCACATACTTCGCCTGTAGAACGGAATGCAAGCTGTGTTTATTTAGGCCTCAAGAGAAGGGAATCAAAATTGTTAAGGTACTTCAACAGATACAAAGTTGATTTTTAATTACATGTGTGGTATAAGTGGTTTGGGTGTTGGACTATGATAAACCAGGGCTCGAATCTACGCTCAGCTATGAAAACCTTCTGGGTGATCCTGGGCAGGTCACATACTCTCAGCCTCATAAAACTCTGTGATGGAATTGTCTTAGGACAGGAGTACCAAGCCATTTTCATCGAGGGCCACATCAGGCTTATCGATGCCTTCAAAGGGCTATTGAATACAAAGATGGGGAATTCATGGATACATAGGCCTATCTATAATTTTTTACATTGTGGTTGGTGCTCTTTACTTTTGTCCCAGTTTGGGGGGCCCAGATGTTATTGAACAACATCTCCCATCACTTTTGATGATCTGCCATGTGGGCTGGGAGTAATGGGAATCAGGCCCGGATTAACACTTTTTTGCGCCCTAGGCCACACTTTGGAATTACGCCCCCTTTAAGCCAACCTCCCGCCACCTCCGGGGTCCCCATTCCCACCGGCTGGAAAGCTCCGCTGTGCTCTGAAGGTCTCCTCGGAAGTCGGGAGGTTTGGGGAGAGCGCAGCGGGTGCAAACTCGCTCCAAAGGCATGCACGAGAGAGAGAGAGAGAGAGAGAGAGACCGAGAGAGAGAAAGAGAGAGTGTGTGTGCACTCACAAGAGAGCGAGAGAACGAGCGCGCGCGAGAGAGAGAGTAAGAGAGAGCGTGCGAGGGAGAGGGAGAAAGAGAGTGTGAGAGAGAGAGAGAGACAGAGGGGACAGAGCAGAGACTTTGCCGGGAGGAGGAGCGAGGAGAGGCATGAAAAAGAGGGAAAGAGGGGTGCAGACCAGCTTTTTTTGGTCCGTGATCTGTACCCCCCTCCCCCCGGCTTGCGCCCCTAGGCCATGGCCTCGTTGGCCTTATGGGTAATCCGGGCATGATGGGAATTGCAACCCAATGGTACTATTTGTGAGGCTGAGGCTGGGGAAATGTTGAAGGACATTTTAAAGCCAGATGTCATCTCCAAAAGCCTTGTGTCTGAATTCAAATCCTGACTAAACAGAACAAATGGTAGCATTCCAGATTTCCATCAGCTCTAGTCATTATGCCTAATGATGAGAAATACATGTGTTCTAGTCCAGCATCTGGAGGACCACATAAAGTGTCATCGTGGGCTGGATTAAGCCTACGAGCCTTGAGGTTTGACACAGGTATCTTAGGATCACCGTAAGTTGGAAATGACTTGAAGGCACAGAACAGCCACAAAAGAATCCAAAGACCTGAGAAGCTTTTGTGACTCTCACGATACCAATCCTATCTCATTTCAATCTCTAGTATTATATTGTGCCAATACTGAGAGATGTGCCCGAGGATTTTAGAGTTGAACCAGCCCTGGAACGGGTGTGGGTATATCTATATTAGTGCATATGTGAGCATGACTGGATTTGTCGTGTAAGGTTATATGTGCCCAGGAGATGAGTAGTGTGGTAGCTTTCCCTTCACATGTTAGTGCGTCTATGGAAAGGAGATCATGGCAGAAGCATATCTAAATTTGCACAACCCAAGCTCTTAACTGCTTCACCCTCACAATAATAAGGCTGGCGTACCTTTCCCCATTTTGAAGAATGAAGAATTTCATCAGATGTAAGCTCATAAACCCCTGCAGTAAGCTGTGTAAAAAGTACTTGTTGAAATTCTCCTAATATTCTCTATTTTTAAATAAAACATCCATGTCACACGTCAGCAGCAGCCAAGCCTGGCCCTGAGCACTGCATAGGCAGGGATAGGCAGGGATCAAACATGGATGGCAGGGCTTGCCTGCGCTCCCACCGCCAGCCTGCTCATGAACAGCTGAAATATGCCAGTCCTCCAGAACCTTCCAACCACACATTAAAATTGTCACATTCTTGTAGGATAACTAGATGTGAAAGAAACTTATGTGCATCCTCGTAGCTCAAGGGTGATTGTCTTCCAGATGTGGTGTCTTGGCGGTGGGTCCGTAGGTGGCGGTGGAGCCCTAGTCTTGATCCGCATGTTCTCCTGCAGTGAGGACATCGGTTTCCAAATAGAAATGTGGTGCAGGTGGCTGGGTGTCAGCTGCATAAGATCTCTACTGACCAGAAGCTTATGAGTTCGAGGCCTGCCCGGGTCAGGGTGAGTGTTCGACCATTTGTGTAGCTTGTTGTCGACCTTTGCGACCCGAAAGAAGTTGCATCTGTCAAGTAGGAAATTTACAGTAGGTACCACTTGAGTGAGGAGGCTGAATTTAACTGATTTACGAGGCCATAAAATATCCAGGAAATACACACAAAAAGGAGTGAAGGAATGCGACAGTTCCTCCTCGTGGCCAGAAAAGCTGGAATGTTATATTGCCTCTGTGTCTGTCTTATATGTTGTATGTCAAATGGCATTGAATGTTTGCCTGTATATGTGCATTGTGATCCACCCTGAGTCCCCTTGCGGGGTGAGAAAGACGGAATATAAATGATGTAATTAAATAAATGTTAATAAATAAGGTGGTTCTGGTCAAGGTTGACTTGGCGTGCCTTCCTCTTGACATGTTTGTCCTTTTCGCCCTCCATTTGCACCTCTTCGAATTCGGCAGCACTGCTGGTCACAGCTGACCTCCAGTTAGAGCATTCAAGGGCTTCCCAGTTCTCGGTGTCTATGCCACAGTTTTTGAGGTTAGCTTTAAGCCCACCTTTAAATCTCTTTTCCTGTCCACCAACATTTCATTTTCTGTTCTTGAATTTGGAGTTGAGTATCTGCTTTGGGAGATGGTGATCGGGCATTCGGACAACGTGGCCAGTCCAATGGAGTTGATCATGGAGGAGCATCGCTTCAGTATGAAACAAGCAGACCTGTAAAAGACAGATCCAACCCTCCCTTTATGGCAGGATGTTCACCAATGATTTTGAATGCCTGTAAAGGTGTCCCCAGGGTATATTCCAGTGCCTTTGAAGAGAAGTGTCAGACTATGGACCGCTTCTCTCTGCTGACGACACAGAGTCCCCCAGAACCCATCACATGATGCAGGGCTACTTCCAGCAGGACTCTGTGGGGCTCTGTGCTGGCAATGTTGCAACAATGGAGCTCAGAGGAGTCAGGGGTACACCCAACTCCCCATAGATAGAACAAAGCAAGAGGAGCCAAAGAGGAAGCAGGGATGGACAGAGAAACATTGTAGGAGAGGAGACTACAAACCCTGACATTAGGCACAAAGTGTGATGTTTCCTCTGCTGCCCCATGACTTCCCCCGCTTTACCCATGGCCATCTGATAAGGTCCTAAATATGATATTTCAAAAAAATCTGTTTGCCTTGAATGCATCCTAAGCTTTATCAGGTTCAAAATGCTATGTATACAATGCTGGATTGTGTAGCAATGGGTTTGCCGTAATAAAACTGTTGCGTGATCACAAGAATTCCTGTAAAGTTCAGTCCCAGGATAGGTAATGCTGATACAATATAGTAAGAAGTGTCAACAGCTGTAAGAGTACCATGTTTCAACATGTTAACTGGATGCTTATGTAAAATCACAACAGTGTGAAGAATCTTGGATCACCCAGTGAGGCCACCCGAGCATTGCGTAGGAACTCCAAAAGGGCTGGTTGTGAATTGTTCCACGAAAATAGTACTATACCCTTAATAACACTATTGTGGTAGGTTTCTGCAGAAGCCAGGAAGGATTAGGTTATCTTAGTTCTCAGTTTTAAAAGGAATTAGAAAAGAATGGTTGATTACTGTGAACTTGCATGTACTTTCTTCACATGAGTTTACTGGCACTTGGATGGTAGTGAGGTGGGGCAGTGGGGCAAAACATGTTTTCGTTTGAGCTGCAATATCTGAACTGTTTACTGTAGCATATTGTGATTCGGGAAATTCACCTGGCTTGTGAGTACGTGCTGAAAGCATGGGAGAGATTCACCAAGCTGAAACAACTGGACTTCTCCAGCTTGGTGAAGAGAAGACATGATTGCGCTCTGTAGTCAGTGTTTCAAGATATGCCCACAAAGAGGAGTCTTGATCTTTGCTGCCCCGGAAGGTAAGTCCAGGTCTAATGGGTTTATGTTACAGAAGAGCTGATATCGATTCAATATTAGGAGGAACATCCTGACTGTAAGAGCAATTAAGCAATAGAACCAGTTGCCAAGAAAAGAGGCTGGACAGCTACCTTTTAGAGGTGCTTCACCTAGAGATCCTACGCTGAATAGGAGATGGGACTCAGGCCCCTTCCACATGGGTGTATGAAACCCAAACTGAACTGGATTATATGGCATTGTGGACTCAGGTAATCCAATTCAAAGCAGATATTGTGCTCCATGCAGTCATGCCGGCCACATGACCTTGGAGGTGTCTATGGACAACGCCGGCTCTTCGGCTTAGAAATGGAGATGAGCACCACACCCCAGAGTCGGATACGACTGGACTTCATGTCAGGGGAAAACCTTTACCTTTACCTTATTGGGGATTATGTGCCTTCGTATTCTGGGTTATATAGCTGTGTGGAAGAGCCCTCAGTGCTTCAGAGGCAACTTCTAGCTACATGGTTGTATGATCCATTGACTTTACCAATGTAGAACTACAAGTCCCAGTGTTCCTCAGCATTGACAATATTGACCAAGGCTGCTGGGTTATCTGTAGAGCCACATGACTCTCATTGACTCAAAAGATTGTGTAAATGATCAACTAATATATTTATGATCCATCCTTTTTTCAAACTAACTCTACCCGCCTTGCGTTGCCAACCTTCCCTCCCTCTTTCTCTCTTCCTTCCTTCCTTCCGTCCTTCCGTCCTTCCTTCCTTCCTTCCTTCCTTCCATTTTATTCTTTCATTCCTCTCCTCCCTTCCTTGTCTTCCTCTTCCCTTCCCCCCTTTCTTTCCTTTCCTCTTCCTCCCCTTTCTTCCTTCTCTATCTATTCTTGGACTGCAACTCCTAGCAGTCCTCCTGATTGATCTACCTACCTATCTCTATCCTATCTATCTATCTATCTATCTTATCTATCTGGAGGATTGTTGGGAGTTACAATACAGGAATAGGAGATTGGAAATATGCAGGGATGGGAATGCTCTCAAAGAAATCCAAGGAGAAGGAAGCTTGGGAAGCAGTGCATTTGGCTCATTCTCCTCTCTTATAGAGCCTGGTCTAGGGGATGCTGGGAGCTGTAGTCCAAAAGAGAGTGTGGATATGCTATTGTGTGTTTTGTTTGCCAGGGTGAGTCGTTTTGCGCATGTGTTATAGCGTCTTTTTGCTTTTTTGGTTGTTTAAGTCCCTTCCACTGTGTTTTCAGTGTTGTTATGAGTGATGTTCACTTGTTGGCCTGAGAGGTACATTGTGTCCAAATTTCATGTCAATTTGTCCAGTGGTTTTGGAGTTATGTTAATCCCACAAACAAACAAACAAACATTACATTTTTATTTATATAGATTGTATTGTGAAATATACTGGGTTGATTTTTATGCTTACAATGCTCCTTGGATAGAAAGATTAGGGGAAAGTGGCATTTCAGGTTCTGGGAATTTCAAATTGGGTGTCCCTGGTCTAATTTATTTATCAAGCAGAAAAACTCTCCATCTTCACGTCAATGTCACATGTTGGAGAAGAGGGCTACAAGAATAAACAGGGCTGTAAGAAGAGGTCTTTGAGAGACGCCCTATTTCAAGTCTCTTGAATAGTGTTTCATGCACTAACGACCCTGCTTGATGAAGTCAGCAATGCCACTCTCTGGCAGCTGGCAATGGCCATCCTGATTGGATCTTAAGTGACAAAAAGTTTCCAAAATTAAATGCTTGGTTGCTAGGTGAATAAAATCTAAATAAGCTGAAATCCAATTGTTAACCCAAACAAAAGTAAACACATTAAATGAATGTAATTTCATTTATGTAATTTATGTAAGTGCTGATTTCCCAAGTTGGGACTAGCAATTGGATTTAGGCAACAGGACATTACCTTAGCACAGTGATTTTCAACCTTTTTTGAGCTGCGGCACATTTTTTACATTTACAAAATCTTGGGGCACACCACCAACCAAAATGACACTCTAACACAGTAATACATATAGTTAATATGTTTCTAAATGTATTTATACACTCACTTAGCTGGCAGTATTAATGTTTCTGCCACAGTGTGGCACTTTTTTAATTTAGCTACGAGATCAGCAACAATGTAGCTAGCTTTGAGGGCTCTCTCGTTTACCTTTGTGGTTTTTCTCAAATAATTTGCCTGTTTCTCATTGTTTGTACGTAAGCGTACAAAATAGTCAGTCGGCTAGTTTTGAACGGAAGGGTGTTTCATTTGGAGATGGCATTTAAGCTTGCTTGGCACCATGGCGCTTATTGGACAGCTTCTCACCACACACCAAGCACAGCGGAGTTGGTGCCGTCGCATCCCCGGTGAAAGTGAATCCAAATGAAAGATAGCTTTCGCTGTATTGCCTCAAGCTCACAGTCTTTTCTTTTTTCTTTTGTCCACCACTCATATTAGGGCCTTCATCTGTGTCATAATTTTGTCCAGGGCCCTGTTCGGCATTTGCATTTTCCCTCCTCAAAAACTTCTCCATCACTGTCACTTGCTTGTCTTGCTGTGATCCTAAATTGCCACTGTCACTTGATGCGCAGCTGCAGCACTAACTTTAACTTTGTTTACTTAGCCGCGTCTGAGCGAATCCAAGATGGCATGACCATAGCACTCTCGCATCACTTCTTAGGTGACGCGAGAGTGCTATGGTTCCATTTCTTAAAGGGACAGGTGCGCCTTATAGTTTATATATGAATGCAGTTTGAAAATAATTTTCCACGGCACACTAGTGTTTCACGGCACACAGGTTGAAAATCACTGCCTTAGCAGATCAGATTATTCATGTAGCCAAACCTTTTCTATTTGATCTCTTTCATAAAGATTTGGTAAACCTTTGGTTGGAAGCACCAAAGAACGACTCTGGTAAAAACATGATTCCAAACATGTGATATACTCCTGAGCAAATATTTTTCCCTATTCAATATCCAATATCTTCTTTGTGTTAGGCATGGTAGGAATGAAGTAGCAGTGTTTGACATGTTTGTAATTTCCATGGAATGAGATCCGTGAATCCTAGAGTTTGAAGAGACCTCGTGGGCCATTCAATCCAACCCCATTCTGCCAAGAAGCAGGAAAATTGCATTTAAAGCATCCCCGACAGATGGCCATCCAGCCTCTGTTTAAAAGCCTCCAGAGAAGGAGCCTCCACCACATACCAAGGCAGAGAGTTCCACTGCTGAACAGCTCTCACAGTTAGGACGTTCTTCTTCATGTTCAGGTGGAATCTCCTTTACCGTAGTTTGAAGCCATTGTTCCGCATCTAATGTCTTAGGTGGCAACGAAGTTGTGTAAGCAATAGTATTTACATTACATTACATTTACTTTCCACTTTACAATACACTCGCTTGTTTATTTACAGTGGGTTTATGTTACATACATAAATAGAATGAGAAAATACAGTGTTCACAATAGACCGTTGTCAACCATTCTTTCTTTTTTCCCCAGTTAAATTATTGAATCATATTAAATTGAAACTGCTATTATTATTTTGGAAAATCTCTGCTTGGCAAATTAAAATTCAAACAGCAGCATTCACAAACACAGATTGTTTTTTTGAATCTATTCTCTGAGGAGGAATGGAAACTAATTCATAGGAAGAGATCAAATGTTTAATTTTCTACACCTGGGCATCCTATTGTTGATAATGAATTTATTCATAAACTCATATAATTGCTGAGGCTGAAGGTGCTGTGCTTATTTGAATAACATATTCCTTTGCCCTACCGCCTGCTCATTGCACAAGCTGTTTTCTCCATCTTTGCTCCAGAAGGACTGCATAGAAATGTTTCTGGCTGCATAAAGTGAAATAGAATTGGTCTACACTAGTGGTTCCCAATCTTTGGGCCTCCAAGTGTTTTGGACTTCAGCTCCCACAGTTCCTAACAGCTGGTAAACTGGCTGGGGTTTCTGGGAGTTGAAGTCCAAAACACCTGGAGGCCCAAAGGTTCGTAACTACTGGTGTAGACCAATGAGGGTTAAAAAAATTGTAGCTTCTCCTGCGAATAACCTAAGACCAAATTCCATCTTTTAGATATTTCATGTGTTCTGCGTATACAAAGTAGATTTGTATTGATAATAATAATAATAAAACTTTATTTGTAACCCACTCCTTCTCCCCAATGGGGACTTGGGGTGGCTCACATGAGACCAAGTCCAAACAAACAATAAATTACAATAAAAAATCAAAAATCAACAGTAAATGCAATAAAAATACATATAAATAAAAACAATATACAACTAAATATCTAAAAGCACAAAGGCAGGCACACAGAGAAAATGTTAAAAACTCGGAGTGATGTAAGCGGAGTAGCATCCTTTTCAAGGGGGGATGGACCAGCAAAGGGGGCATTGAGGAAAGCAATAGAAGAAATTAAATAACTACTCTCCAAAGACACAGCGGAAAAGCCAGGTTTTCAGGTGTTTCTTAAAGGTTTCCAAAGTGGGGGCTTTCCTAATCTCTCCAGGCAAGGAATTCCAGAGTTGGGGGGCCACAGAGGAGAAGGCCCTCTCCCTTGTGCCCAACAGGCGAGTCTATGAGACTGGCAGGGATGACAGGAGGGCCTCCCCCGAGGAGCGGAGCGTTCAAGCTGGTTCATGGAGGGAGATCCGGTCACAAAGGTAGGCGGGTCCCGAAACGTTTAGGACTTTATAGGTAATCACCTGTACCTTGAATTGGGACTGGAAAATAAATGCCAGCCAGTGCAGTTCTTTAAACAGGGGGGTTGGCCGCTCCCTGTAACTTGCCCCAGTTATTAATCTGTTATTAAACTTGCCCCAGTTATTAATCTGGCTGCTTATCGCTGGACAAGTTGAAGTTTCCAAGCCGTTTTCAAGGGTAGCCTCACGTAGAGTGCATTGCAGTAATCCAGTCTAGAGGTAACTTAGCCGTGGACCACCATGATCAAGTCAGATGTCAGACTTTATTGTTGAAGGCTTTCATGGCTGGAATCACTTGGTTGTTGTAGATTTTTTGGGTTGTATGGCCATGTTCTAGATTAGAAGCATTATCTCCTGACGTTTCGCCTGCATCTGTGGCAAGCATCCTCATAGGTTGTGAGGTTTGTTGGAAACTGAAAAATTGGGTTTATATACAGTATCTGTGGAAGGTCCAGGGTGGGAGAAAGAAATCTTGTCTGTTGGAGCTAGGTGTGAACATTTCAATTGGCTACCTTGAGCTCTCTGCGGAGATCACCCACTAAGGCGACCATGGCTCTCTCCGTTCCATGACCCGGTCTGAAAGCAGACTGCAATGGATCCAGATACACACTTTATTTATATTACACACTTTATTTATATTCCGCTCTTCTCAGAGCGGATTACAGGTTCACATACTTGGCAGACAATCCCTGCCGTTTCCACATACACACATATAGACGAACAGAGGCAAACTCTGGCCACCAGGGGGAGCTGACGCACCCTTCATATCTCAGCGTTCCCAGTGTCCCTAGTTATTCCTTCCGCATTCCTCAGCATTCCTGGAGTTCTTTAATGGCCTCATAATTCAGTCAAAATTTGCCTCCCCACTTAATGTGGTACCTTCATCTCCTACTTGACAGATGCAACTGTCTTTCGGACTGCAAAGGTCAGCAGCAGGCTACACTTAAAGGTCGAGCACCCACCTCGACCAGGGTAGGCCTCGAACTCATGACCTATTGGTCAGAGAGATCTTATGCAACTGACACTTAGCCAGCTGTGCCACATTCCCGGTGCTGTGCCACATTCCTGGTCAATTTCGTCTAAGAACCCCGGAGCTGCAAGGCCACTACACATTCCAAGACTTTGCCCAAAAAGGGGAGATTGGAAACTGGCCAAAAGTTGTTCAAATCAGTGGGGTCCAGTGATGGCTTTTTCAACAGCTTATTTTAAGCTTGCTGTAATTTTGTCTTCCCTGGGGGAGGCATTGACCACCACCTTCACCCACCGTGCCAAACCCCCTCTGGCGTCCTTAATCAGCCAGAATGGGCAGGGGTCCAGGATGCATGTGAGCGCCCTCACCTCTCCAATAATCTTTTCAATGTCCTCGGGTTGTACACATTGAAATGACACACGCAAATATCTCCTTCACAGGCAGTTTTTTGTTTAATCCAGCAGTTAGAGCTGCACATCTGGATGGCCAGTTAGATACTGTGGCTCAACATCTGAACAGGGCCAGGGGCCAAGATTAGGCACCTTTCCCTCTTGATTAGATAGTTGACCGGCAGTATTTAGAGTCTCTAATCCAGGCTGGGCCTCCATAGATTGTAAACGTGGCCGGAGAGCGTAAATGGGTCTGTGCTTGCGTTATTATTTTCTGTAGTCTTCAGTGAATTTCATTTAAGTCTCCTTTGTCATGTGGATTAACCATCTGCTTCCAATAACTGAAAATTCATATCCAATACTAATGAACACTTTCAGTGTAGCCTGTGTGCTTCTGAAATGCTGGAGGCAACTGTTTTTCCTCTCAAATGGAAAAATATCACAACAGCTGTGGGACACACAAGGACAGGAGTGCTTGCCTCTCATTATAGTTCTGGCAGCAGACTTCTAAGTGCGCACCAACTTTCCAAGCTGCCTAATTACTCTAAGCCTGTTAAGTGTAACTTCTTTAGCAAACAAAAATTGCTTCCTTTAAAAGATGTGTAATTGGATTACATAGTACCTGGACACCTGTGCTCATTTTCAGGCCCTACATTCAAATATTTGTGATACGTTTTGGTTTCAAAAAATGAATATAGTAGATCTTTGAAAAGCAAACCCATCTGCTACTTCTTCTTCTTCTTCTTTACAGATCAGTTGCGCACATGTTGACTCAGAAGAAAGTGCTACGGACTTAATTAAGACTAAATGCCAAGTGAGGACTAATAAGATTACAGATTCGGTCCATATGCACATTTAGTGACTCATGTCACTTGAGTAAGAATCTCAATATTTCAAATGTACATTTTTCTATATAAAAGAATGTCCCAACATTTTTAAAAAATATATATGAATGAACAGATCATTTCTAGCAAATACAAAATGGATTTTAATATATAAATTAGTATAAGTTAAACATCCAAAATCCTCCAAAATCAAAAATTGTTCATATGGGTGGCTAAGATAGGGACATCTTTGCTTTCCAGTGATTCAATGTACACAACTTTTGTTTCATGGACAAAATTATTTTTGTATAAAATTATCTTTAGGCTATGTGTATAAAGTGCATATTAAACATAAATAAATTTCATGTTGAAACTTGGGGCCCATCTCCAAGTTATCTCCTTCTTTGGAGACATTTAAATAGAGGCTGAATGGCCATCTGTCAGGGGTGCTTTAAATACGATTTTCCTGCTTCTTGGTGGGGGTTGGACTGGGTGGCCCATGAGGTCTCTTCCAGCTCTATGATTTTATGATTCTATATTACACTAGCTGGACCCGGCCACGCGTTGCTGTGGCGAAGAACAACACCACCATCCCTTCCTGCCTTTCAGTCTTCCTGTCTTCCCTCTCTCCCTCATCCTTCAAGTTTTTCCTTCTCTCTTTCTTCCTTCCTTTCCTCCCTCCCTTCCATCATTCCTTTCCCTCCTTCCTCCCATCCTTTCCTTTTCTCCATCACCCCTCCCTCCCTTTCTTTCCCTCCCGTTCCTCCCTTTCTTTCCTTCCCTTTTCTCCCCCCTCACCAGCTTCACCCTCATTTATCGCCTTTTCTTACCTTTTTCTGTCCTGTCTATTTTCTCTTCTTCCTTCCTGCGTGATCTCTGTCCTTCCTTCCTTCCTTCCCTCTTTCTCTCTTTTCTTCCTCCCCCTTTCCCCCTTTCATTTCTTCCCTTTTTCCCTCCCTCCTTTCTTTTCTCCTTCCTTCCTTTCTGTTCAGATTACTTCCTTGTTTACCTCTTTTCTGCCCTGCGTTTTTCTTTCTACGTTGTCTTCTTCCATCCTTGGGTACCTCTCTCCTTCCTTCCTTCCTTCCTTCCTTCCTTCCTTCCTTCCTTCCTTCTTTCAGGAGAGGGGGTCAAAGGAGGAGGCTGCAAGCCATTTTTAATGGCCGAGCAGTGCACGTGTTCTGTGTGGCACAGGCACGGCTCCGGATTGGCCGGGGCATGCGTACGTGCTTTGGGATGCATGCCTTGCTCCCGCCTGCTGGGCTCTAGCGAGGCTGTGGATTGGCTGCTTGTGTTGGTGGCCCCCCTGGGGGTTTTTTTCTGTGCTCGTTGGTGGGGGGAGGGGAGGGATGAGGTTTTGCAGGCATGAGCAGTATGTTCACGCATGCGCTGTCTATCATTGGCGCGGGGGATGCTGGGAGATGTAGTCCCTCAGGTTTTTGGCTTTTTTGTTGCAATTTTCTGGTTTTTGAAATTTTCTGTGTGGTAGTCATACCTTGTTTTGTTTTAGGTTTTGTGGTCAAATTTTGTGTTTCTGCATTGTGTGGGGTTTTTTGTTTTTAAGCCTGGGACAACGAAATGTACAGATTTATATATATATAGATTATGCATATATAAACAAATACAGGTATTCCAAAATCTGAAAAATTCACAATCAAAAACACTTCTGATCCCAAGCATTTCAGATAAGAGATACTCAATCTAGAGTTATATACTGAGTTTCAGTGTGAAAAGGTTCATAGTTTATTACACATTTCCCTGAACTGATATGGGCGGGATAGAAATGAAAGAAACACATAATAAATAAATAAATAAATAAATAATTTTTTCTTGAGGTCCCGAAGCATTACGCTTCATGCTAAGTGCCATCTTGTGAATGTACCATAGGTGTCAATTTGGCATAAAAATGTGTGTGAACAAGGCAGAGGTGCGGCCATGGCTATAATAAATGTGTTGAGTGCCTTCTGTGATTCATTTTGGAAGAGAAATCCATGTCTTGCATGGTGTTTTCATTTTCTTGGCAAAATGGGAAGTGTGTTAACTGTCCTCTTGTCAATGTGGTATTCCATCTGCCATGATCCTAATCTCTGGAATTGATAACCTCATACATTCAGTCTGAAACTTCTTTATTGTCTAAATTTTGCCTTTGATTTTGTGATTTCAGAATATATATGTATTAGGCTTGGGTAGGTTCGGTCGGCATGTCATTGGAGGAAGGGCCATTGGTGTCTCTTGAGTAGTGGGAGCTATAGCTGTTTGTGGAGGCAGGAGCTTGTCTGTGTAAGTGGACACTTCTGCCACATACACACATACATATAGTAAACAGTGGCAAATAGCAATGTGTATTGGCTCCTATGAATTATCATAAGTATAAAGGATATCCGATCTTGGACACTATGCTGGGTCAGCCCTGGTCATTACTTTGATGGGAGACCACCAAGCAATCCCAGGTGCTGAAGCCTGTATTTCAGAGGAAGAAAGTGACCATATCTAGTATTTCTTTCCTCTAAAAATCCTATGAAATTTATGGGCTCACTATAAATCAACAGGAGATTTGAAGGTACATGCATACACATGCATACACACAAAATTGGATTAGCTAGCTACTACTATCACAGTCCTGAAAGCTGACCTTCTACCATTTCCTGGTCAATGGAGTACTGCATTCTGCCTGCTATACTTCAAACTTAATTTTCTTCATCACAAAGTTATATAATATGAATAGGAATTTGATAGCTAATGCTCATGTGATAGAAAATCCATTTTGCAAGCTCAGGATAAAAAATGTTCTTCCTTTGTCCCTGTTTCTTTAAAAGCCAGAGGCTAGCTGGAGTATAGACAAAGTAGACACTTATTAATACGTAAACAGTTGGATTATTTTCATCTCTTCATGGTTTAATTTTTATAGATCTGTTTTAATTTTTGTGGTTTAAAGACATCAATGTTCTCTTATGCTTTGCTTCTGAAAAATCCTGCCCGAGAACGTAAACAAGCTCTCGATGGCCTCTAGTGGACAACATTGGGAACTGCAGACATCTTTGTTTAACCTTCAGTAAGGTTCGATACAGCCATTCAGGTGTGGTTGCAAATCTAGTACTTACTGTACATTTCAGTTAATGTATTTCATAGAATTTTCTTTGGATTTGTTTCTACTGGTCAGCAAAACTGACCGCCTCTTGGACTCTTTGTCTCTTATGGTCCATTGTCCAATTTGGCAGAACATCGCCCTCTGAATTTCAGCAGTGCTAATATCAAGGCAGAAAATCCCACATTATCTCAGGTAACCCAGTTCAAAGACAATATTGTGGGATTTTCTGCCTTGATATTTATTTATTCACTTATTTACTTCATTTCTATTCCGCCCTTCTCACCCCGCAGGGGACTCAGGGCGGATTACAATGTACACATTACATTTAGACACACAAACACACAAGACAGACAGAGGCAATTTAACATCTGGCCACCAGGGGGAGCTGTCGCACTCCTTCATTCCTCAGTATGTTTTATTGAGATCTTTTTATGGCCTCGTAAATCAGTTAAATTAAGCCTCCCCACTAAGTGGTACCTTAATTTCCTACTTGACAGATGCAATTGTCTTTCGGGTTGCAAAGGTCGACAACAGGCTACACAATAGGTCGAGAGCCCACCTCGACCCGGGCAGGCCTCAAACTCATGACCTTCTGGTCAGTAGAGATCTTATGCAGCTGACACCCAGCCAGCTGCGCCACATTCTGGGATATAGGGCAGTGTGGAAAGGCCCTTGGACTACCAGAAAGACAAATGAATGTGCCATAGTTCAGACCTGAACTTTCTCTAGGAGCCAAGATGACTAAATTGAGAATGTTGTGTTTTGGACATATCATGACACAATATGGAAAAGGCAATAGTGCTTGTCAAAGGAAAAGAAGAATTACAGATGAATAGATATTATCAAGGAAATCATGAGCCCGAATTAAAAAGATCAGGGCACGGCTGTTGATGACTGAGACTGGAGGTCTCTCATTCATAGGGTTGGCATGCTAAAACCAACTTGATGGGAAATAACAGAAACAGCAATCCATTCACTCATACCTATGTCTATACACTCCCTGCTTTCAGGTGTGTATAGATACAGAGTATAGAACTTCCATCAACTCTGTTTAGATTGGGCTGATCTGCTATCGTTGCTAACTGCTGTCAAGTCAACTTCAATTTATGGTGACCCTATGAATGAGAGGCCTACAAGTTGCTCCCTGTCATCAGCATCCCTGCTCAGATCTTGACCCTTCTACACTGCAAGATAATCCAGGTTATCAAAGCAGAAAATCCACATTATCTGATTTGAACTAGATTATCTTGGCGCTCTTCCAGACAGGCCCTATATTCCAGGATCTGATCTCAGGTTTTCTGCTTTAAACTGGATTATATGGGTCACCACAGCCAGATAATCTGGGATAAACAGAAAACCTGGCATCATGTCCTGAGATATAGGGCCTGTCTGGAAGGGCTTTTAGGCCCCTTCCACACAGCTGAATAGAATCCCACATTTTCTGCTTTGAACTGGAATATATGCCAGTGTGGACTCTGATAACCCACTTCAGGGTGGTCCGCAAGAAGGCCTTACTGGTACATTATTTAAACCGTTATGTTTATTCATATCATGATCTGATCACCATGCTCATTATATCCCACATTCATGGGGTTATTGGGATAACAAATACAAAAGGTTTGGTAGGGTAGTCCCTCTCTTACTCAGACTCAGCCCCTCCCGAATCAAACTCAGCCCTCCCCGAATCAAAATCCTGACTACGGCCCTGGTTGTAGGGCCCACATATCTTTTCAGCAGTCCACCGTATCTCTAGAACTCATTTCCAGTTGATTTTTTTCCTATCAGCTGTCTACACTATCCAGCTTTCAGAAACATACATATACATGGGAAATTCAGGGCCGGATCTTACATTACGCAAACTACGCAACCGTGTGGGGCACCACATATTCAGGGGCGCATCCGGCTGCCAAACACCCCTTCTCAGTCTCCGGCCCACCTGCCCAGCTGGTTCCACGCATGCGCATTTGGTGCGGCGCGAGCAGGCCAGAGCCACCCACAGCGGCTCCATGAAGCGGAGACCAAGGAGGAGTGCCTGGCAGCTGGAGGCAGAGCCTCTGCCCCTGGCCGCCAAACACTCTTCCTCAGTCTCCAGCCCCATGGAAGGTGGCCTGCCCACACTGCACCAAATGCACATGTATGGAACCAGCTAGTTCCGCCCATGCGCACCTGGCGCGCATGTGCACCCTCCATGAGGCCGGAAACCGAGGAGGAGCGCTCGGCAGCCAGATGCACCCCCGAACATGTGAATAATATTCTACCTTTTATTTTTCAGTGATTGGGGGGGGGGGGCGGCGCTGAAATAATGTTCGCTTACCATTTGAAATTACCTTAGTCCGGCCCTGGGGGAAATACAATGGTGTGGGCCATCCTAACTTTAGTATTCAGTGATCTGTCTCTTTACACTTCAGGCTGTTATTTTGCTTCTTCAGAGCTGCCTTTCCAAATCCTACTCATCTGCTGATTTCTTGACAGCACTCTAATTCTAGTTTAGTCATGATTTTGGGAAAAAATCACTCTTTCAATCTCTTCATCATCTACTCTAAAGTTATTTACATCATCTGTAGTCATTGTTTCTGTTTTCTTAAGGTTGAACTGTAAAACTGTTTTATAGGGGCTCATCTAAAATAACCTAATCTGTAATTCATTAATTTGGAATTTTACTAATTCAGATAAATCTACAAATTAATTTTACCAAATCCTTTGATTCTTCCCCATGTCTTGGGGAGATGCCAAAGTGAATCATCTTTTTTTTCTGACATGTTGGTTTTCTATTGCATTTTGCTTGAGAGGCTATTCAGCCATGTGATCTTCTGCATGCACTCCAACGAGGTCTGATTCCAGGAGATTTTAGCATAATGTGTTGGGTTTCATCCCTGGACTGTATAAGTTTCTTGTGTCATCAAGTTTCCAGACCTCAATGAGTAGACAGGGCCAGGCTGAGGGGTTCCTCCCTCCATATACCTATGCATGTTTCCCCCCCCCCCCAAGGGCTTGGTCTTCACTCTTCCTGCGAGCCACTGTCTCCTCCCCCTTGGATGATGTTGTAATGGAATTCTGTGAGGGAAATTCCTCTTTAAGTTTTATTGCCCTGGGCTGCCATTCGCCATTTTCCAGTCTCTTCTGCCTTTTCCTCCTTCCAGTAAGGACGCATTTTGCCTCTCTCTAGGCAAAATGTAGCTGCATGGATGTCTTTACTAGGCCTGTTTTATCACGGAAAAAACAGCTTCAAAACTCGCTTTGGATGTAGGACTGGCGCCTCGTATCTGATAGACTTCCGAAGTTTTCAGCAGTTTTTTCGAAATTGATTCGGATGTACTTCCGAAATTTGGAATGGCTTCGTTAATGGCGTCCGTGATTGCACAATGTGCGAAAACCTGCAGAAGGGACAGTCAAAACTTGGGGGATTCCCTTTCCCTCCGTTTTTGACCGCTACTACAGACAAAACTAGCCACACTGGTACAAAATACTGAACACATTTAACACACTAATAAACATTTTAAACATTTTAAACGCAATGGGACAAAAATAGAGAAGGGCGGAAATGACATACGAGCCATATCCATTATGGCGACGGAGACTTCGAAATGGCAAATCCACTTTCCTTAACTCTCTTCATAATCGCTTCAAAAGTCAAAAACATCCAAATTACATCTGAATTTTGTATGTATTCGACGTTTGAAAACAGGCCTACTGTTTACCTTCTTCCTCCTTTACGAGATAAGACTTAGTAAGCTAGTTAGCTCCAAGACCTATTATATCAAGAATGCAGGCCCGGATTACCCATAAGGCCACCCTAGGCCATGGCCTCAGGCGGCACTTTTGGGGGGGCAGCAGATCCGGACCACCCCCATTTTAAATCCCCAATTTTTTTAAAAAATCGAAAAACTTTTTTTTAAAAGGGCGCATCTTGTGATTGCCCCTCCCTTTGCTCTGCTCCCCTGGGCTCTGCTTTAGGAGGAAGGGAGGATCGGATCCGCCCCTGACTCCGCCCCTCCTTGCCGGCGCGGAGCCGATCCACCCTCCCTCTTAAAGCCGGCCTGAAAAGGGCATGACGACGCAAGGGAGGAGGGCCGGCGGCGCGAAATCTCTCCGCCTCCTCCTCCCTGCCTGGCGCCACCACGCCAGGGAGGCGGAGAGAAGCCGCGCCGCCGCCCCTCCTCCCTTGCGTGGCGTGACGATGCAACCGAGGAGGGGCGGCGGCACGGCTTCTCCCTGCCTGGCGACGCCAAGCCAGGGAGGCGGAGAGAAGCCACGCCGCCGCCCCTCCTCCCTTTCATCATCATGCCACGCAAGGGAGAAGGGGTGACGGCGGGACTCCTCTCTGCCTCCTCCTGGCTTGGCGTCGCCAGGCAGAGCAGTCCCCGCCGCCCCCTTCTCCCTTGCATCGCGCCAGCCCTTTTTTTCCTCCTCGCCCCGCCCTCCTTCCTTCAATCCGGCAAGGAGGGGGGGCGGGGAGGGGCGGAGCCGGGGGAGAGGCGGAGCAGACCCTTTGGCCTTGGGCAGCAAAAGGGCTTGATCCGGGCCTGCAAGAATGTATTTATTTTTTACTTCAATAAATATTTTGAACTTAAAGTTCTGACTCCGCAATCCTAATCCCTCCTAAAATATAGAAGGCTATCGTAGTTCACCACACATAAGTTTCTGCTGGTTATAAAGTTTACTTCTGTTACATTTATGGTGAAATCACCCCAGCTGAGGGTAATTTTGAGCCTAACAGCTCAGATTCCCCAACATAATCGTAACTAGTGGTTTCCATATCATTGGGTTGGTGAATCCTCAGAATAGGTTTATTCCCCCTAGCTGCAGCTCCTTTAAATTTCAGAGCAAACTCTCTAATGGATTTACTTCCCTGGGCACATGGAAGCCATCAACCACTATTGATGAAGCAGCCCTGAGATTCTCTCTCTATTAAGAAGAGCTCATTGCCCTTGAACTATGGTGAATCTGGAAAGTAGTCTTGTAAAGAGTTTCACAGTAGCAGATTTTAGTTCAAGCTGCTTATTTGCATTCTGCAATGCCCTTTTTTAATGATGTGCTTGCAAGCGCATTTGAATCCTCAATGAAGTCGCCCTTTCCTTAGCTATCTTTGCAGTTGGTAGCAAAAGTGATACTGGGAAAGCATATGAAATGTTTGCTGCACTTTGAAAACCGGCAATAGACTTGGAATTACCCCCTTTATAGTTTTTCTCTGCTGTCAAGCTATTGCTGTGGATTAGGCATCAAATCCCCTTGGAGAACCATTACAGCTGTGGCACTAAAAACCTGAGGCATGGACCGCTCAGACGTGGGCCTCAGCAGGAGAGCGATATCTTGCAACGGGTAGAGCATCCATTTCTCAGACACCCACTGCTCTCCATACATAAAACTGCAAGCTGTATAACAGTCCTTGTTTTTCACGAGAGCTCCTGTGAAATCAGGAAGGATCGTGGGTTATTTTCCTTACTTGCTGTTGGCTTGTAAACAGACAGTTAAATCCATGGTGTTGTCTTCCCTTTGTGACATCTGCTAAATCATATTAGGAGAAGCAAGCAGCGGGTGGATTCAGGGGTCCTTAACAACTCCACTAGAGCAGTGTTTTTCAACCATTTTTGAGCCGCAGCACTATTTTTACATTTACAAAATCCTGGGGCACACCACCAACCAAAATGACACAAAATGACACTCTAACACAGTAATACATATAGTTAATATGTTTTTAAATGTATTTATACACTCAGTGTGAAACCTGGGCCTGTTTCGATGAACACAACATAGATATCCTGGCACAAATGGCAGAAAGACACACATGAAGGTCTTACTCAACAGCTGTCAGTCATGGGAAAACTTCGGCCCTCTGGGTGCTTTGGACTTCAACTTCCACCATTCCTAACAGCCTGAGGCCCTTTCCTGCTTAAGTGGCTGAGGGGGGAAAGGAAAAGGGCCTGAGGCTGCTAGGAATGGTGGGAGTTGGAGTCCAAAACACCTGGAAGGTCCAAGTTTGCCCATGCCAGCTTTCGATTCCATCGCCACATCTATCTTCAGCCTCTGGCAGTTTGAATATATGTGATTATCTACGTGATTTTCTACCTTGTCTCTATGATTATGGTGCTGCTTCTTTAAATTGCCCGCAAACTGACTGTGTTATTGTGTGTGATTTTCTCCAGCAGGATTGGGTACTTTGAATGTGTTTTTTGCATATGATTAATTGTGCATTTTGTACCGTGACATAGCGGCGCTCCTTTAATAAGTAAGGGTATTGGAGGTTCCAATTTCCCACGGCACACCTGATGATCGCTCACGGCACACTAGTGTGCCCCGGCACACTGGTTGGGAAACACTGCACTAGAGCACTTTTCCTTTTACTCGAAAAGAAATTGAGCTTTTACCACTCTAATTTGGACCTCAAAACTAAGAAATTGACCAAACTGATTCGAAGAAGTGTTCAGACTTGAATGTTAAGAGATCCAGCTATACAAATCCCATTTATATAGCTGGATCCTATGATCCCATAAAACTAGCTGTGCAATTATATGTTTTGTAATTCATCTGAAGGGTGCCCGGTTGAAAAAAGATTGATTTAAGACTTATTATCCATTACCTTTGCTCCTTTTTTTGTACAAGGAGAGGACAGGTGGCATCAAGACTGAATATTTCAGGTGGGGCCAAATCCACTGGCATCTGCCAAATTTGCAAACATTACCACTTCAATGTATTGTCGAAGGTTTTCATGGCCAGAATCACTGGGTTGTTATAGGTTTTTCGGGCTATATGGCCATGGTCCAGAAGCATTCTCTCCTGACGTTTCGCCCACATCCTCAGAGGTTGTGAGTTTTGTTGGAAACTAGAAAAACTTGGGTTTATATATCTGTGGACTGTCCAGGGCAGGAGAAAGAACTCTTGTCTGTTGGAGGTAGGGGTGAATATTTCAATTGGCCACCTTGATTAGCATTTGATGGCCTGACAGTGTATAAGTGTGGCTTGTTACTGCCTGGGAGAATCCTTGTTGAGAGGTGACTGGCTGTTCCTGATTGTTTCTTGTCTGGAGTTCCCCTGTGTTTGAGTTTTGTTCTTTATTTACTGTTATAATTTTAGCGTTTTTTAAAATACCAGTAGCCAAATTATGTTCATTTTCATGGTTTCTTCCTTTCTGTTGAAATTGTCCACGTGTTTGTGGATTTCAATGGCTTCTCTGTGTCGTCTGACATGGTAGTTGTTAAAGTGGTCCAGCATTTCTGTGTTCTCAAATAATACGCTTCGTCCAGGTTGGTTCATCAGGTGCTCTGCGATGGCTGACTTCTCTGGTTGAAGTAGTCTGCAGTGCCTTTCATGTTCCTTGATTAGTGTTCAGGCAATGCTGTGTTTGGTGGTCCCTCTGTAGACTTGTCCACAGATGCATGGTATACGGTAGACTCCTGCAGAGGTGAGATGATCCCTCTTGTCCTTTGCTGAACCTATTGGATTTTCTTAGTGGGTCTGTAGGTAGTTTGTATGTTGTGTGTCCTCATATGTGGTCAGTGGTTCCTTTGATGTATGGTAAGAACACTTTTCCTCTGGGTGGGTCTTCCTCTTTACTCTTGTGGCTTGTTCTCGGTCTTGCAGCTCTTCTGATATCTGTGACGGAGTCTCCATTAGCATGTAAAGCCCAATTGTCCACATGCTTATGGATTTCAATGGCTTCTCCGTGCAGCCTGACACGGTGGTTGTGAGAGTGGTCCAGCATTTCTGTGTTCTCAAATAATATTCTGTGTCCAGGTTGGTTCATCAGGTGCTCTGCTATGGCTGACTTCTCTGGTTGATTTACCCTGCAGTTCCTTTCATATTCCTTGATTCGTGTTTGGGTAGAGCTGCGTTTGGTGGTCCCTCTGTAGACTTGTCCACAGCTGCATGGTATACAGTAGACTCCTGCAGAGGTGAGAGGATCCCTCTTGTCCTTTGCTGAACGTCGCATTTGTTGGATTTCCTTAGTGGGTCTGTAGATAGTTTGTATGTTGTGTTTACTCATCAGGTTCCCTATGTGGCCAGTGGTTCCCTTGATGTCTGGCAAGAAACCTTTTCCTCTGGCTGGATCTTTCTCTTTATTCGCGTGGCTTGTTCTCGGTCTTGCAGCTCTTCTGATGTCTGTGGTGGAGTCTCCATTACCACTTCACATTCCTCTGAAGGCTCTTTTAGATGAATGCCATCTAAAAAGGAGATGGGACTACTTGCAAGCTGAAGAATGAATGATTTCATGTTGGAAACCTGACAGCAGAGTTCCAAACTATAGTAAGTCTCACTTGACCATCTTTCTACTGAAAACAATGGCTGCCCTTCTGGCAAAAAAAGCACTTGCATGGTTTTAGAAAAATAATCGTGCAGTCCTGTGTCCATAAATCACTTGTTTATATGAAAATAAAAACAATTTCTTAAAATAATTCACAATTTAAGTAACATCTGGAGACAAACCCCTCTTTGGAAACTTTTTTATATGTTTAAAAATACATATAACTTTGCTTGCAAAAACAGATTCCATTGGCCCACATTTATTTTGGGCTGTTGTTAGGCATTCCATCTTTCTGCCTATTTATCTCAAGTATGCCTGGATTGTGACCTTCTATGTGTTGTTAAAATGTTAGGCTGGTGTATAGTGATTTTTCAGAAGAAACCATTTTGTGGAATAAAATATTGGCAGGCGTTTTATATCTTTGTTTATAACAATGTCACAAACTGCATTACCTTACTTGTATTCTTAAAAGGTATAATTATTAGGAATATGGACAAAGGGTCATCTCTCTTCTCTCGGCATTACTTTGCAAACGAAGATTTTTAGGAAGGACTCACCCCACACTTTTTACAAGCGCATTGATGACTAAAAAGGCCAATCTGAGAAAGGCAAGTTCGGTTGCAGAAATCACAGCAGAAAGTCTCCCTGGGTGATGTTGTTTCCAAGTTGCGGTTCTTTCTGCATTGTCGTTTCTCTTCAAGACCCATTGACATGTCTTCTTGAAAGAGGTGGCAGCATTGTGGATAGTGCGTCTCCATGCCTCCCGATGTGAGGCCAGGGTGGACGATTGTTGGTGATCAATCTGGCCAAGAGTGAGATGTTGTTTCAGGGAGTCCTTATATTTCTTTTGGGGGGCACCTCTCTTGCGCTGACTCGTAGCGAGTTCACCATAGAGTAGTATCTTTGGGTCCTCCATCCTAGAGACGTGTCCTGCCCAGCGCAGCTGTGTTCCTAATAGCATGGCCTCAATGCTGGTGATCCCTGCTTGCTCAAGGACAGCAACATTCGTCACATAGTCCAGTGTATATGTAGGATTGAGCAAAGACAGCACTGATGAAAGCATTCGAGGAGTTGTAGGTGTTGGCGATAGGTGACCCATGTTTCAGACCCATAGAGAAGAATAGACAGTATGATAGCTCTGTACACACTGATTTTGGTGCTTTGCCTCAGGCGCTTGTTGCTCCAGACTCTTTTGTGAAGCCTTCCGAATGCACTCTATGCCTTTGCTAATCTGTGATCTATCTCGTTATCAACACTGCTAAGTAATCCAGTGTAGAGCTGCATTAGCCTGCACATGTCCACACAACACACACAGGCTGCTGTGATTCAAGCCAGGGTAAGACACTTAATGTGAATGCACTGAAGATTAAAAAAAAAAACACACAGGGGAAGGTCCGAATTAGCCCTCTCTCACAAAGAGTGTTGGTGCCTCACCAAACTAGAAATTCCAGAATCCCATAGCATTCAGCCATGGCAGTTAAAATGGTGTAAAACAGCATTAATTCTACAATGTAGGGTGCACCTTTTGCTGCGGCGCCTGTCCCAGGCAGCTCTATTCCCACATGCTATGTACAAAGATAGAGGGTCTAGTTGTAACTGGCCTTGCAGAACTGTGTGTATGTGGTGTTTTCATTAATCAAAACTAAAGTAGGTACGAGTTGATTGCATGGCGGTTTTATGTGATGTGTTCAATAATGTTTAATGTTTCTCAAGAGAGGGTCAATTTTGAAAGTTTATACTTTTTTAAAATTAATGGCATTGAATTGTTGCCAACACTATGAACCCAAGTTCCCTTCAGGGTTGAGAAGGATGGTATGCAAATACCGCAAATAATTTTTTAAAATTTGTTTACGTCATTTATATTCCGCCCTTCTCACCCCACAGGGGACTCAGGGTGGATCACAACGCACATATACAGGCAAACATTCAATACCATTGACATAGCAGGAAGAGAGTGGGTGCTGTCCAGGATCCCCAATGGCTCGTTCCTTTAAAAGCACTTGGCACATTTATGTGTTATTCTTGACATTCACATAGATCTCTCCGAGCCATAAACATGTCTCTTTTCAGCCTTGGGTCCTGCAGAGATTTTCTTTCTTTTTTCCACTCCTCTCTATTTTTCCTCTTAAAGGGCTTCCCTAGATCCAGTCATGCTTTTATCGGTGACATGAGTGGTTGTGTATTAGTGTGGTATGTCATGTTGCCCATGTTGTCTTTACTTTCTAAGATGCTAAAGTCCACTATATCGGGATGTACTGAGAGCCCATTATAATGAGATGGTTTAGCATAATGCTACTAAGAGCTCTTAAGATGATTACAATTTATACAGAATTTGGGAAAGTTACTTTTTTTGGATTATAATTCTAAAGAGTTCCTCAGCTGGCATGACAGCCGATTATGCTGTCTGGAGATTTCTGAGAGTAACTTTTCTAAGCTCTAAATTTACTTATATAGCAATCTATACAGGGCCGGACTGAAGTAATTTTAAATTGTAAGTGAACAGAACGCACATATACAGGCAAACATTCAATGCCATTGACATACAACATATATAGACAGACATAGAGGCAATTTAACATTCCAGAAATCAGTTAAATCTAGCCTCCCCACAAAGTGGTACCTAATTTTCCTACTTGACAGATGCAACTGTCTTTTGGGTTGCAAAGGTTGACAACGAGCTACACAAATTGGTCGAGAGCTCACCCCGACCCGGGCAGGCCTCGAACTCATGACCTTCTGGTCAGTAGAGATCTTATGCAGCTGACACCCAGCCAGCTGCGCCACATTCCCGGTGTTCTAATATTTGAGTTAGTTATTAAATAATCTCTCTCTTATTCTCCCTCTCAGTCTATATACTGTATATAATTGAGTATAAGCCAACCTGAATATAAGCCAACACACCTAATTTTATCTGATTGTATATGCAGCATTGAATATTGTCATATTATACGCCAGTCTGAGTCATAGAATCATAGAGTTGGAAGAAACTTTGTGGGCCATCCAGTCCAACCCTCAGCCAAGAAGCAGGAAAATCAAATTCAAAGCACCCCAAACAGATGGCCATCCAGCCTCAGTTTAAAAGCCTCCAAAGAAGGAGCCTCCACCACACTCCGGGGCAGAGAGTTCCACTACTCACAGCTCTCACAGCAAGGAAGTTCATCCTCATGTTAAGATGGAATCTCCTTTCCTGTAGTTTGAAGCCATTGTTCTGCATCCTATTCTCCAGGGCAGCAGAAAACAAACTTGCTCCCTCCTCCCCATGACTTCCCCTCACATATTTATACATGGCCATCATGTCTCCTCTTAGCCTTCTCTTCTGCAAGCTAAACATGCCCATCTCTTTAAGCCGTTCCTCATAGGGCTCGTTCTCCAGACCCTTTTTTAGTTGCCTTCCTCTGGACACATTCCAGCTTGTTAACATCTCCCTTCAAATGCAGTGCCCATAATTAGACACAGTATTCCAGGAGTGGTCTGACCAAGTCAGAATAGGGCAGTGATTTTCAACCAGTGTGCCGCGGAACACTAGTGTGTCATGAGAGATCATCAGGTGTACCGTGGGAAATTATTTTTGAATTTTATTCATATATAAACTATAAGGCGCACATGTCCCTTTAAGAAATGGAACCATAGCACTCTCGCATCACCTAAGAAATGATGCGAGAGTGTTATGGTCGCGCCATCTTGGATTCTCTCAGACACACTAAGTAAACAAAGTTAGAGTTAGTGCTGCAGCTGCGTGTCAATTTGGGATCACAGCAAGACAAGCGAGTGACAGTGATGGAGTTTTTGAGAAAGGAAAATGCAAATGCCGAACAGGGTCCTGGACAAAATTATGGCACAGATGAAGGCCCTAATATGAGTGGTGGGCAAAAGAAAAAAGCACCATGGTGCCAAGCAAGCTTAAACGCCATCTCCAAACAAAACACCCTTCCGTTCAAAACAAGCTGACTGACTATTTTGTACACTTAAGTACAAACAATGAGAAACAGGCAAATTTTTTGAAAAAATCACAAAGGTTAGTGAAACAAAGCTAGCTAGTACCTTGTTGCTGATCTTGTAGCTAAATTTAAAAAAGTCCCACACTGTGGCTGAAACATTAATACTGCCAGCTAAGTGAGAGTATAAATACATTTAAAAACATATTAACTATATGTATTACTGTGTTAGAGTGTCATTTTGTGTCATTTTGGTTGGTGGTGTGCCCCAGGATTTTGTAAATGTAAAAAATATGCCGTGGCTCAAAAAAGGTTGAAAATCACTGGAATAGAGCATGGGTAGCATGACTTCTCTGGATCTAGACACTAGACTCCTATTGATGCAGGACAAAATCCCATTGGCTTATTTTGCCGCCGCTTGACATTGTTGGCTCATGTTTTACTTGTTGCCCACGAGGACTCCAGGATCCTTTTCACACGTACTGCTCTCGAGCCTGGCGTCCCACATTCTGAATCTTTGCATTTCCCTTTTTCTGCCTAGGTGGAGTATATCTTGCATTTGTTCCTGTTGAACTTCATGTTGTTAGTTTTGGCCAATCATCTCTCTAATCTGTCAAGATCGTTTTGAATTCTGTCCCTCTTGGGGTGAGAGGGACCAGAATATAAATATAGTAAATAAATAAATAAATTTTGACCCATAGCAGCAAGAGTGTACGTTTCTTTCAGAGCAGCTTGGTCTAAAATGCTTAGTATGTACAAAGGGAAGTGCAGAGTAACATTGACCAAGCTCTTCAAGCTTGAAGGTTGCAGCCCTCTTGTCATGACTTCGCAGTGTTATTGATTTGACTACAGGGTTGACTTTCATGCGCACCTCATTAAGATGAGTAATTGCTTTCCAGGTTTCAAGTGGAGGAGCAGGTCTCTTTGTGGCCTAATTGCTTGATTTACCCTCGTGGTAAGAGAAATGGTTTACCGAGGACCCAGCTGTGTCTTTTCGTTTCTCCAGGAACAGGAGGCGGGACTAGAAACCAACCCCAAGTCGGGCAGGGCATTGATCAGACTAGAAATGATGTCGAGCACAGGCTTGTAGACAGTTTCTTGGAAATATTAGCTGGCAGAGATAACCAAGAGGAAATGCTCGGTGGCCGAGTGAAACCATCTGTCAGATTCTGCACAGTTCTTCTCACTGAGCAGAAAATGAAGTCAGGGAAGAGATTTGGTTTCAGGAGCTGCGGAGCCTTAGGATACTTGTGCACAAAGTAAGTTGATGTCCTCTGGTAATTATGCATTGTTACTACTAAAACGAATGCCATTTGAAGTGTTCTGCAGTTTAGAAAAGAAGAAATCCTTGGCTTATGTCTTCTAAAGATGTTATTATATACATGTCAGACAGGCAACTGAAGTTCTTGTAGTGTTGCTTACTACTGGGGGGAAATTACAAACCAGCTTTTAAAATGCTTATAATCCCATATTGGAGGGGGCTTTGGATTTGAAAGCTCCCTTCTCGAAAAGGAAAAGAAGCGTGCCTGGCGTATATGTAAAGGGAAAAGAAAATATTATTGGTTTTGTTTGTTTTGTTCCTATTTGAGTACTTACTAGCTCTAGTATAAAATCTGGTGTTTTCCCACTACTTTTCCTTTTGTCGTGGGATAAACAGGAAGAAACAGAATAGATAGTAAGCTATGAGATTATTCTTTCTGATATCACAATGCTCATTACATGGCCATTGAGGAAAAAAATCTCCATTATGTTTTGGAAAGAACTAATATATTATCTGATCTTAAAATACTGCTATCAGATTTGTTCATCCATACTTCTGAAGACCTGATAATTCTATATTCTACATCAGGGGTGCTCATTAGGTAGATCGCGATCTACTGGTAGATCGCGTAGGGCGTCCTGGTAGATCACAGGCAGGGTGGGAGGAAGGCTCAGTCTTGCTCCACAGGCTCCCGACGCTGCCCAGGTGCAGAAGAAGGTTGGACTGGATGGCCTTTGGAGGCCTCCTATTCTACGAACCCATTGTTGTTGTTATTATCAGAGGCTGAATGGCCATCTGTGAGGAATGCTTTGATTATGTTTTTCCCTTATAGCAGAAGGAGGTTGGATTGGATGGCCCTTGGAGGTCTCCTTCTACTCTACGAATCTATTGTTGTTGTTACTATTATTATTAGTAGTAGCAGAGGCTGAATGAATATTATCATCATTATTATTATGAATAAATTCAGGGGCTTATTATACTCACATTTAGTTCAATTCGGTCTTAAAATATATTATATGCGTCTCACTGAAATATATTTCCAAATATTTTGCTTTTATGTCTCTCTGAGTAGTGGGTAGGGAGATCATTTTGACTTGGTGGTTTTATAAGTAGCTCGCATGCTGAAAGAGTGTGAGCACCCCTGTTCTACATGTTAATGATTTTAAAGAACCATCATACTTATCTTTCAACATGGTTTTGGAGAGTACATATCTATATATTTTCATACATGACATTATGAAACATGGATTTTGTGAACTCTTTCCCAATGCTTTGATTCGTTCTTAATTGCTAGCGAATACCCAATGTCTAATGGCTTTGGGTAGAAATAATGACAAGCAGAATGTACTAATTGTTGCTTGTTTTGAACATAGGACTTGTATTATTTGGGAAACAACAATTTGACAAGTTTATGCAGCAACACTTTTGCTCCAGTAGTCTCAATGTACTGCCCGTACTTGGACAAAAGTGAACGCTTTCGCTGCAAACTTTTCCCTTCTTCTTTTCTATTCTTTTCTCTCTTTTTTAAACACACACACACACACCACATCAACATTGAGGCCCAATATGGATGACAAAACATTGTAGCATGTGTGGGAAAATGGCTGCAGTCCAACGTCTGGAATCATTTATCTTCTCGTAGGGTTTGGAAGATGACTGTTTTATGCCTTTTACAGAACTCCCTGCTGATTGATGTCATTTGCGCAGGGGTGGGGGCCATTCTGTTGTTGACGACAGGGTAAATTAGGGAAGGGGGCAACAGCATAGTATCCCTATTATTCAACTATTAAATTGTAATAGCAGGAAGAGAGTGGGTGCTGTCCAGGATCCCCAATGGCTCGTTCCATTAAAAGCACTTGGCACATTTATGTGTTATTCTTGACAGTCACATAGATCTCTCAGAGCCATAAACATGTCTCTTTTCAGCCTTGGGTACTGCAGAGATTTTCTTTCTTTTTTCCACTCCTCTCTATTTTTTTCACTTGAAGGGCTTCCCTAGATCCAGTCATGCTTTTATCGGTGACATGAGTGGTTGTGTATTAGTGTGGTATGTCTTGTTGCCCATGTTGTCTTTACTTTCTAAGATGCTAAAGTCCACTATATCGGGATGTACTGAGAGCCCATTATAATGAGATGGTTTAGCATAATGCTACTAAGAGCTCTTAAGATGATTACAATTTATACAGAGTTTGGGAAAGTTACTTTTTTGGATTATAATTCTAAAGAGTTCCTCAGCTGGCATGACAGCCGATTATGCTGCCTGGAGATTTCTGAGAGTAACTTTTCTAAGCTCTAAATTTACTTATATAGCAATCTATACAGGGCCGGACTGAAGTAATTTTAAATGGTAACCGAACAGTATTTTGGCGCACCCCCCCCCCCAAGCCAATTTTGGCACTCCCCCAAAAAACCCATTTGCTGCGGCGCGAGAGGAGCCGAAAGCCGAGAGCTACACGCACGACTCAACTTACACGAGGGAGGCCGCCCCAGAGAGGAGGAGGCTTTGGCAGCCAGAGGCGAGTTGTGTCTCTGACCTGCTCATGCCGCACCAAATGCGCATGCACGGAAGTTCCACACATGCGCATTTGGTGCGGTGCGAGCAGGCCGAAGACACACCAAATGCACATGCACAGACTTCAGCTTGCTCATGCCGCACCAAATGCACATGCGTGAAAGTTCTGTGCACGCGCATTTGGTGCAGCACGAGCAGGCCGAAGACGCAACTCACCTTACACTAGGCTGAAGAGGAGAAGAGGAGCGTTTGGCAGCCATTGGCGGAGGCCGCCTCTGATTGCCAAACACTCCTCCTCTCCTCTTCGGCTTAGTGTAAGGCGAGTTGCGTCTTCAGCCTGCTCGCGCCGCAACACATGCACATGCGCAGAACCTGGCAGCCGGATGCACCCCTGAACATGTGATGCCCTATGCGGGCGAGTAGTTCGCATAATGTAAGATCCGGCCCTGAATCCATATAAGGAGCCCCAGTGGGGCTAAATCAGTAAGCTGCTGAACTTGCTGACCAAAAGGTTTGAATCTGGGGAGCAGGGTGAGCTCCCTCTGTTACCCCCAGCTTCTGCCAACATAGCAGTTCAAAAACATGCAAATGTGATTAGATCAATAGGGAAGGTGACAGCATTCCATGCAGTCATGCCGACCACATGACCTTGGAGGGATCTACGGATAACGCTGGCTCTTCAGCTTAGAAATGAAGATGAGCACCACCCCCAGAGTCAGACATGACTGGACTTAATGTCAAGGGGAAACCTTTACCTTTACCTAGCAGTCTTGTTTAACAAAAATAAATAAATAAAGTGCTTTGATGTGGGCTTTAAGAACAGATCTAGGGTGATGAAGAAACCAGATTAATGCCATTTTCCCACTGCTGCTATCAGTTTGCTTTGGAAATGTGCATGCTTGAAAGCTTTTCTTCTCATCTTATAGGGCCCCTCACTTGATTATTCTTGCATACGTTGAGCCAAGTATTTTCTGTAAGCCAGCTATTTTTTCTTCTTCTTAGATCCTGACTTTGACGTCACTGGAATCAGATTGCAGCATTTCATAATGATGAATGAATAGGCGCTGTGTGATACATGCATATGTCTTGGCTAATTAGATGGATTTTTTCAGTATTCCAAGGCCAAAAGTTTTGCGGGACGGTCCTTATTTTTTATTTTCCATGTTTAATCCACTTCTTCAAAAACCACAAACCAGAAATAGATTAAACGGCACTTTGTAGAGATACACAGGATGCACAGGAAAGTGGAATCATGGATTTGGGCTTCCTTCAGTTGTAGTTACAAAACAAAAAGAGAAAGTCACGGAGCTAAAACAAAACTTTTTTTAAAAAAAACTTGTTTGCTTCCTCAGGAAAATGTTGTTAGAGTAGAGTCTCGCTTATCCAACTTTCACTCATCCAACGTTTGTATTATCCAACGTAGTCTGTCTCCCGCCCAGATCCACAGCTGTTTCAATACATTGCAATGTTTTGGTGCTAAATTCATAACTACTACATAATAATGTTGCCATGTATTGAACTGCTTTTCCTGTCGATTTGTTGTAAAACATGATGGTTTGGTGCTTAATTTGTAAAATCATAACGTAATTGATGTTTAATGGGCTTTTCCTTAGTCCCTCCTTATTATCCAAATTTTTCGCTTATCCAATGTTCTGCCGGCCCATTTATGTTGGATAAGCGAGACTCTACTGTAATTATAATTAACAGCGCTCCATGAAGTCATGCTGGCCACATGACCTTGGAGGTGTCTACAGACAACACCGGCTCTTCGGCTTAGAAATGGAGATGAGCACCAACCCACAGAGTTGGACATGACTGGACTTAATGCTAAGGGAAAACCTTTACCTTTAACTTACTATAACTATAACGCATTACCCCCCTCTCTATGTATGAATGAAACCGTTGTTCTCCTGAATTGAAAGCTACAACTGTCATTAACAATGTAAACTAGCCAATTATTAACCGCAACTAGTCCACAAATGTTTTGTCATTGGGGGATGACAAAGACAGCCGTCCTATTCTCCAAATCTAGTCTTCCCCGTTCTGACGCATTTCAGCTGTTTTGGATTACAGTCCATTCCAGGCAATATGGGTAAGGCTGCTGTATTCTTTGAGTATACTATTTCCATTGACATGGAAAGTACAAGAAGGAGATGGGGCCATGATTGCTTAAACAAGCAGTGTGTGGATTTTTAAAAATGTTATTGCCAAGCTACAAAACAGTAAAATTACTTGATACTATTTTAAAATGCATCACATCAAACTGGGGAGTGGGAGAAACTGTAAAAAAAAAAAAGCAGGAAGAGACTCGTCTGGAGTCTTTCTTTCCTGTGAGGCTTTATATATGGTAGGAAAGATTGGCATTGGAGAAATATGGCCTTGCTCAACAGTATATCTGGTGCAGCAATGACTCTGCTTTATCAGTAAGAGGTATTGTGAAGGCTGGGTATTCATTGGGCATTTATTAAAGGATCCTTACCAGTCCAGCTTCCGTTCGGGACATGGGACCGAGACTATGCTGGTTGCCATCTCGGATCAACTCCGACAAACCCACCCCTCCCCACCCGTTGTCTACTTGGTCTCTCCCTCTCCATGCATTGGGAAGGCCCGCTCCCTTTCCCCAAGTAGAGACCTCCTCCTGCCTCCTGGGGGTTCTGTGTGGGAAATTTGGCCCAGTTCTAGGTGGGGTTCAGAATTTTGATTGTAGCTGCTCCCAAATGACATGGTGTGTTCATATTTGGCCATATAGATTCTTTTGATCCAACATTGTTTCAGTCCACAGTGCTCTCTGGATATAGGTGAACTACAACCAAAACTCAAGGCCAATCCCACCAAACTCTTATAGCATTTTCTCTAAGTTCTGTGTGGAAGTTTGTGTCTTTCCCATTCCATCTATGTTGTGTTCCAAAATGGCCCAGGTTTCAAGTGTATAAATACATTTTAAAACATGTTAACTATATGTATTACTGGGCTAATCACCCTCATTTTGGGGTGTGCCATTTTGCTGTAAAAAGTGTCCACTGTTATTTAACATCTATATGCGACCACTCACTCAGCTAGTTCGGAGTTATGGGCTGGAGTGTTATCAGTATGCTGATGACACCCAGCTCCTTTTATGGATGGACGGCCAACCGGACTCGGTTCCCAATAACTTCACATCCTGCCTTGAGCTGGCTGCGTTCCAGTAGACTGAGGGTGAATCCAGCGAAGACGGAGATCTTGTGTCTGGGTCGTCCTGGGTTAGATGAGGTTCGGTTGCCCACCATAGACGGTGAACCTCTCTCTCCAGCTATCACCATCAAAAGCCTTGGTGTCATTTTTTACTCCTTATTGACAATGGAGGCCCAGGTCTCCGCCGTCAGTAAGTCGGCCTTTTTCTATCTTCGGCAGGCTAGGCAGCTGGTGCCTTACTTGTCCGGGGATGTTCTGGCCACAGTGGTTCATTCCACAGAGTTGACTACTGTAATGCCCTTTATGTTGGCCTTCCCTTGTTGGTGACCCAGAGACTTCGACTAGTACAGAATGCGGCAGCCAGAACCCCCGTGAGGAACGATATAACACCTGCTCTATACCGACTGCACTGGCTTCCGGTCGAGTTCCGCATTACTCACAAGGTGCTGGTTCTAACCTTTAAGGTCTTGCATGGTCAAGGGCCAGCATACCTACGGGAACGCCTCTCTCCATGTCGACCCTGGAGATCGCCTCAATCAGACCATCAGAATCTATTACAGGTCCCAGGCCCTAAGGAAGCCCGTCTGACATCAACCCGGTGTAGAGTTTTTTTGGTCATCGCCCCATCACTCTGGAACGCCCTCCCTCCTTACATCAGAGCCACCCGTGATCTAAAAGACTTTTGCTCGGCTTGTAAAACGTGGCTGTTTGAGAGGGCGTTCAGCTGAGAACTTTTAGACTGTCAATTGTTTGTAGATGTTTTTAGATGTTACTTTTAGATGTTTTTAGATGTTTCAGGTATTTAGCTGTGTGTTTTTACTGTAAATCGCCCAGAGCCATATGGGATTAATAAATCCCTAAATAAATAAATAGGCCAGAGTTTATCTTTTAGGAATGGCTGTTAGATTCCCACACAAAATAACACAGTTCAGTTTTGAAGTCATATCTTCGTTGGCTGTATTTACAATATTTGTGTGTGTGTGTGTGTGAGTGTGTGTAGATGTGTGTGTGTATCTATGCATTCCTAATGCATTCTATGATAACTTTTTTTGGCATTTCATCCATTTCCAATCCACTCTGTTCCATTAAAATACCAATTTTAAATATAAAATGATAAAACATACGTAATCTTTCATTCAATCACTTCTGGTGTGAAATATGGACCACAAGCAACTTTACATATATGAGGACTAAAAGTTCATACAAATTTTGCTTTCCCCCCTTTTTTGGTTTAGTTTGTAAGTGTATTCCATTCAACGGGTGACCTCTTTTGATGCTGTGAAATCTCAAGTGGGGTTTCTGTAGTTTTCCATGCTTTTAGTAGAGTAACACTTAATTATCTGAGTTTGACATCCTTCGAAAGGGGAAATCACCGGAAACAGATGGCATTTTATTACTTGTTTCTTTTTTATGACTAAAACAAATTGAGGATAGGTAAAATTATACTTCTTTAAGTGTTCTTTCAAGCAACAAATTAATAGTTCAACACTAGATCCCAAAAAGGAAATATCCAGCATGTTGTCGAAGGCTTTCATGGATGGAATCACTGTGTTGCTGTGAGTTTTTCAGGCTGTATGGCCATGTTCCAGAAGCATTCTCGGCTGACATTTCACCCACATCTATGGCAGGCATCCTCAGAGGCTGTGAGGTCTGTTGGAAACTAGGCAAGTGAGGTTTCTATATATCGATGGAATGTCCAGGGTGGGAGAAATAACTCTTGTCTGTTTGAGGCAAGTGTGAATGTTGCAATTGACCACCTTGAGTTGCATTGAAGGGGCTTGCAACTTCAAAGCCTGGCTGTTTCCTGCCTGGGAGAATCCTTTGTTGGCAGGTGGTATTTGACCCTAAAACCAGACAAGACAGAGGTACTCCTGGTCAGTCGTAAGGCCGAACAGGGTATAGAGTTCCAGCCTATGCTTGACGGGGTCATACTCCCCCTGAAGGAGCAGGTTCGCAGTCTGGGAGTGATCCTGGACTCATCGCTGAGCCTGGAACCCCAGGTCTCGGCAGTGGCCAGGGGAGCTTTTGCACAGTTCAGGCTTGTGCACCAGCTGCGCCCAGACCTTGGGAAGTCAAACTTGGCCATGGTGGTCCACACTCTGGTTACATCCCTATAGACTACTGCAACGCTCTCTACGTGGGTTTGCCTATGAAGACTGCCCGAAAGCTGCAATTAGTCCAGCGCACAACAGCCAGACTACTAAGAGGAACGGGGTACAGGGATCGCACAACTCCTTTGTTGCGCCAGCTCCACTGGCTGCCAATTAGCTTCCGAGCACAATTCAAAGTGCTGGAATTAACCTACAAACCCCTATACGGTTCAGGCCCAGTTTACCTGTCCGAACGTATTCTCCCCTATGAACCGTCAAGAGTGCTAAGATCGTCTGGAGAGGCCCTGCTCTCGATCCCACCACCTTCGCAGGCGCGGGGACGAGGGACAAGGCCTCTGGTGGGGACGAGGACAGGGCCTTTTTGTGGTGGCCCCCCCGGCTGTGGAATTCCCTCCCAAATGAAATTAGATCCGCCCCCCTCCCTTCTGACTTTTAGGAAGTAGGTGAAAACGTGGCTGTTCAATGAGGCCTTCACAGAATGAAGGAGGAGATCACGAACTGGCTGTGCAATGCGACTAAAGTCGTCAACCACTTGATACGGACCGAATGTATGGATTAAGTTGGACTTGATTTTACTTTGGCGAAAGGCTTTTAAAATGTATTTATTGTATTGTATTTTATTGTAAATTTTATTGTAAACTTAGGATGTTTTTAGATTTTAAATGTTAGCATTGAATACTTGCTGTTTGCCGGTCTGAGTCCCTCTTCGGAGGTGAGAAGGCCAGGGTACAAAAGTTTTAAATAAATAAATAATAGTGACCTGTCTGGAATTCCCATTTTTTAAGTGTTGTTCTTTATTTACTGTCCTGATTTTAGACTTTTTAAAATACTGGTAGCCAGATTTTGTCCATGTTCATGGTTTCCTCCTTTCTGTTAAAATTGTCCACGTGCTTGTGGATTTCAGTGGCTTCTCTGTGTAGTCTGAGGTGGTGGTTGTGAGAGTGGTCCAAAATGTCTGTGTTCTCAATATGCTGTGACCAAGTTGGTTCATCAGGTGCTCTCCAATGGCTGACTTCTCTGGTTTTAACCTCTTACTTCTCCTCTTTTCTTCCTCCCCCCCCAAGGTGAAGTACATGGTTTCTACCTTTTCTTTGCACTCATGCCAACCATGTTAGGTTGAGAAAGAATAATGTTGGCCCAAGATCAGTGAACCGGTCTTTGCTTAAGCAACTCAGATCTTGAGTACCTTGGGTAAATATCAGAAGATACAAACACAGTCCCATAGTCCTTCAATATACCTGAAGCTATGCGCAGACAACCCCAAAGCCAGGCCTGTTTGCTTCCTCCCCAACAACATTTCACTTCTGAAGTTAACTTGAAAGGAACCCATTGTTTCACACCAGTGCTGATCCCCAACCGCTCCCATTCCACATTCCTGGAAACCCTTATCTATCTATCTATCCATCTATCTATCTATATTTTCCTTTCAGAAATCATGTGACTTTCGGTGGCTTCCACATCAGTGATTTGAGTCTGAATCAGAACCTTAAAGGAGCTATAAAAACTACCGAAGGTTATTTTCAAAATAGGTTCAATACCTTTAAGGTTCAGACTGAAAGCCAGAACATATTCACTGCCCCAATCACATGGAAGCCACGAGCCATCACATGTTGTAGAACAGAATGGGCTAATGATGGAGCGAGTGATCCTCTCACTAAGATTGAGTGTGCAAGGGTGACACGCCTCGCGCCAAGAACAATAACACAGACACAAGTGGTTGGATGAAAATGACCACAACTCATTTATTGAAAACAGGAACAAAAGGTTGGCGGCCACGCATGGGTCCTGGATCAGGGTCGAACAGCCCCCACGAATGTCCAAAGGCGTTTGCGAGCCTGAGCTGCGAGCAGCCCAAAGCCTGTCCATGGAAACTCGGCACCCCATGGGGCCTGGGCGTTATCCCCCCCTAACAACCAAGGGGCAATAAGCCAGCCTGATCCAGGGGCCATGCCACACGCCAAACACGGAGTTGTGACAAAGAACATAATAACGCATAATCAGTAACAGTGCAACAACGAAGTTAAGTGGAAACAAAAAAGGACACCAATAAGTAATGCAAAAAGTAGGGAGGGTGGGAGGAAAAACAGGACTGGCCCCACGTGTGGCCTGGGCAGCCCCCAGGCAGCCTTAAGTAAGCTGCCCGGGCGGAAGTGCAGGCCGGCCGGCTACCAAGAGCGGGTAGGGCGGGGCCAGCCCCATCATTGGCTGGCCAGCATTGTTGGTGGGAACCTTCCCGCCACCCCAAGGGGCTTCTGGGGAGGAGAAGCCCCTACAACATCACCAAAATGGCATGAGGGCAAACCTACCCCGCAACCAGCTCAGCCAGTAAGTCGGCCAAGCCCATTGTTTAGTACAGGGCTGTCCAACTTCTGGCGGGTCCAGGGCCGGATAAGAGGTCACTGATGACCTGCGGGCCGCCCCGCCCCCCCCCCCCCGCCCCCCAGCCCAGGCCCCCCCCTCCTAAAGCCACCGAAAAAGGAGTAGGCGGTGCCAAGAGCAGCGCGTCACAGGCCTGGCGTGACGCGCTGCTCTTGGCACCGCCTACTCCTCCTTTTCGCCCCTCCCTTCCTAGGCCGGGGGGAGCCGCCGAAAAGGAGGAGTAAGCGGTGCCAAGAGCAGCGTGTCACGCCAGGCCTGTGACGCGCTGCTCTTGGCACCGCCTACTCCTTTTCGGTGCCCCCCTCCCTTCCTAGGCCGGGGGCCACCGAAAGGAGGAGTAGGCGGTGCCAAGAGCAGCGCGTCACGGCAGGCCTGTGACGCGCTGCTCTTGGCGCCGCCTTCTGCCCTTTTCGGCGGCCCTGCCCTAGGAAGGGAGGGGCGCCGAAAAGGAGGAGTAGGCGGTGCCAAGAGCAGCGTGTCACGGCAGGCCTGTGACGCGCTGCTCTTGGCGCCGCCTTCTGCCCTTTTCGGCGGTTCCCTGCCCTAGGAAGGGAGGGGGCGCCGAAAAGGAGGCCTAGGCGGTGCCAAGAGCAGCGTCACAGGCCTGGCATGCCGCGCTGCTCGTGGCACCGCCTACTCCTCCATTTCGGCGGCGCCCCCGGCCTAGGAAGGGAGGGGGGCGCCGAAAAGGAGGAGTAGGCGGTGCCAAGAGCAGCGCGTCACGCCAGGCTGACCTTTTCGGCGGCCCCCGCCCTAGGTAGGGAGGGGGGGCGCCGAAAAGGAGGAGCTAGCTCTCTTCCTCCTCCCTGCCCCGCCTCCCCCTCCCCCCCGGCCGCCATTTTAAAAAAATCGATTTTTTTTTAAAATTTAAAAATGGCGGCTGAGGGCATAGGTGGGGCCGTGTCCAATAGGCTACGAGGCCGGATCCGGCGCCGGGGCCGCCAGTTGGACAGCCCTGGTTTAGTAGAATCACCATGGAGAGTGAATGCCTTCCAACTTGAAATATTCTTCCAACTTGAAATGTCTTCCAACTTGAAATATTCAGCAATATTTGCTCTCTGAAGGTATGGTGGTGAAAGGTATGCAACATGCAGACATCTTGCATCCATGCGCATGTAGTTGTAGGCATATGCCCTAGAATAAGAAAAGAGGCTGTCTTTTTGTATTTCCATCCAAAATTTTAAAAAAGTAAATTAGACCAGCATTTCACCAGAATCAAGTGCCAGAAAACAGGGACTATAGCATTTTCCCTATCCTTGTCTATTCCTAGCTTGGACAAAGGTTGAGAACAGAATAAACAGAAAGTGCTGTTCTATTGAACTGAATTAAATTGAAACAGGCTCAGCCATTCAACCAAGGGAACATTGTTCAGTAGATTCATCTGTTCAGTGGAGATAACTGGGTGAGTGGATGGTATGCTTGTTGTTGATTGGCAATAGTACTATGTATGTACATGGATTTGCAGCAATTTTCCAAGGTCACCAGCAGAAGTATTTTCTATTGTTTGAGAATATGTAGGGGAAGGTGCCCGGTCTGAAACCTGAAGTCATTTATATGCCAGATATATGCATTCACACTGTGTCTGGATCTACACTTCCCCATATCCCGGATTATATGAGTCTACACTGCCAGATAATCTGTGATAAATATACTCTGGGATCGGATCCTGGGATATAGGGCAGTGTAGACCCACTCTGAGCTGAGGATCTTTCCCCTTCTCCTGAGTGCTTCCCAAAGAGATATGAGCTCAAAATTGTATTGTCCAGCTGGACAAACCTTACAAATAGTTCAGAAATTCATCCTGCTAAGCTGAATCTTGGTCCCCTCATATAAGCAGTTGTATAAGCAAACTGCATGAATCATTCATTCGGACAGATAGTTTTAATGAGCATGCTGGCACGGGAATTCTACCTGACTACATAAAATATCATAAACAGCTTTTCCAGAAGAGGTTAAAAATGGAGGAACATTGTAGCAACAAAACTTTCCAATGGTAGAAGCAATTTTTCATACCTGGTCTTGTTTGAAACATCATTTGCTAAATACTGTGTAGCATCTGTACCAGTCGCTTCTTGGATAAAGAATACCGAACGAAGTTCGCTAGCATTTGTAGCCTTATTACCATTGTATACGTTTAGAAATTAACTGTCAGAATGAAGTTGGTAGACGGGGTTTTTTCCCAGAGCCATATAATCCAGAATATCAAGGCAGAAAATCCCACAATATCTGCTTTGAACTGAGTTATCTGAGTCCATACTGCCTAGGGTTGCCACATGTCCCGTATTATACAGGACATCCCATATTTCAGCTGCAAATATCGTGTCCCTTATTTTACCTTGTGTCCCGTATTGACAGGACAGGTGGCAACAGGAGGCGAGGCCAGGCCAGAAGTGAGCGTCACCAAAGCGCCAGCAGCTTCTCCAAGGCACTTGCGCTTGCTCGTTCGCCTGCCTCGCACTCACTCGCAGCCGATCAAGGTGAGGGAGGCCTGAAGTGATTGTGAGGGAAGGCAGAACGTTGTTCACAGCGCTCCCAGAACCCGGTGAGCGCTCCTTACTTGTGCTCCTTCCAGCTGTGCTAAAATGTCAGCCGCCATCGCTCCACTCGCCTCATACGGTGGCTCCAACTCTGAGTATGTGTATAATTGTTAACCTATATTGCATGTACATTTTGGTTTGCCAGTTTAACTGTGCCTCTTTGGTGTGGGGGGGCTTCAGACACAGGACTCCATTTTGCATACAGTTTTGCATCAGACCGCAGTGGAGAGGTGAATGCATGTTGCTGTTTGGACTTGAGTAGAGAAGTATGGCTTATGGACTTCAGTGCATACAGCTATATTGAAGACATTGAACTATATGGGCTCTTATGCTGAATATAAAATAAGTTTGTTAGTAAACCTGAGATGTTATTTTTAAAGAAAACTACTTTGTTTTGTCTCTTGAGTGAATAGTTTAAACAAGAGGTTTTTAAGGGAGAGTAGATGGGAAACTTCAAAGAAGCAACCTTCTTCTGCCTTCAGGGCCTAAGAATGGGCTTTAAAAGGATGGACATTGCAAGCTATGGGCCCTGAAGGTAGAGAAAAGCCATCCCACATACAGGGAGACCTGGAGTATCTTTAATAATGAGTGCTAGACTCAAAATAGTGAACCAAACAAGATTTATTGAAAAACAACCAGTAAAAATGTTGGTGGCTCAAAATGCTTAGTTGGTTGCAAAAGGAAGTCCTTGAAAAAGGGAGCGATCACTTGCCTCTTTGTTTGCAGAGTGATGGTGCCTTTGTTTGATCCCAGGTTCCTGTTGCCCTCCGGCTTGTAGGCCAACGAAGTCCTTTAAAAGCCCCAAAAACCACAGTCTATGTTGAGGACAGATCCTCCTTTGTACTGCAAGCTTCGGTTGAGAGCGAAGGTTAGGCTTAGTAGGGGAACTAAGATGCTTTGTCGCAGCAATGGCTTAGATTCCACCTTGCTATGTCCATGTGCTCTTCTGGAATGAGCCAGAAAGGAAGTCCTGCCTCTCAGGTAAGCTCTGGAAAAGGAGGAGTTAAGGATGGTGACGACAGGTTTGGAGCCAAGACACAGCTCCGCCCCTAAGTGCCCACATGGCAGAACAATGGAACCAAGGCCTGGCAGATAAAGGCAAACAGGTACACAGTACAGATATAAAACCAGGCCCGTGGGGGCGCCACAACCATCCTCTGCTAACCCTATATATTTCTGTAGTGGCATGTCTTTATCCTTGACATGGTTCTTCAGCTGAATTACCTGTGTATGGTTATATTAATGCTTATGAATATTCTTTGTTCAAAGAGTTACTTATAACAAGATCATGATTTTCTTGACTAGTAGTTTTCAAAAGTTGGTCTCCACATGTTCATGGAGATTCACATTTACCAAACGGATGTGACATCATTTTAACCTTTTCAGTAAGGTGGTGCATTTATTTCCAATAGATTATGGGATTTCCAATAGCTTATGGGATTTTGAATAGCCACCAACCATTAATTGTGTCTGCTAGCAACCATTTATTGTACCCCTTTTAAGCTTCCAAGCAACTCTGCCATAAAACATATCAATTTCCTCAAGATCATGTTTGAAGACCCTATAAAATAGAGAGTACGTCTCCCACTTTTGACACTAAAAAGCTTACTTAAGCTTACATTAGAAGAAAATGTCACTGAAATAGTTGGGGCAGTTTATAAATTGAATCTTTAAAACTGCATCTCAGAAACTCATAATTTGGTACCTGTGAGATGTTTTATGTGCCACTAATTTCAGCTATCCTCATAGCCAGGCATGTAGCCCGGGGGGGGGGGGACTTGAGGGGCTTCAGCCCCCCAAATTCTCAGGGTGGTCCGCGATAAGGCCTTACCGGTACATTATTTAAGCTGTGATGTGTATTCATATCATGATCTGATCACCATGCTCAATATATCCCATATGCATGGGGGTATTGGGATAATGGGCTTGGCCGACTTACCGGCTGAGCAGGTTGTGGGGTAGCATTGCCCTTGCGCCATCTTTGTTTTGTAGAGGGGGCTTCTCCTCCCCAGAAGCCCATGGGGTGGTGGGAAGGCTTCCCGCCAGCAACGCTGGCCGGCCTGTACTTCCACCCGGGCAGCTTACTTAAGGCTGCCCGGGACTGCCAGGCCACATGTGGAGCCAGACCTGTTTTTCCTCCCACCATCCCTACTTTTTGCATTGCATGATGGTGTCCTTTTTGTTTCACTGGGCTTCATTGTTGCTCTGTTCATAGTAATGCGTTTTTTATGTTCCTTGTCGCAACTCTGTGTTTGCCGTGTGGCATGGCCCCTGGATCAGGCTGGCTTATCACCCCTTGGTGGTAAGGGGGATAACGCCCAGGCCCCCTGGGGTGCCGAGTTTCCGTGGACAGGCATTGGGCCGCTCGCACCCCAGGCTTGCAAACACCTTTGGACATCCGTGGGAGCTGTCCGACCCTGATCCAGGACCCATGCATGGCCGCCAACCCTTTGTTCCTGTTTTCAATAAATGAGTTGTGGCCATTTTTATCCAACCACTTGTGTCTGCATTATTGTTCTTGGCACGAGGTGTGTCACCCTTGCACACTCAACAATACAAAAGGTTTGGTAGGGTAGACCCTCTCTCACTCAGACTCAGCTTCCCCCCTTCCATCTCTTTGTTTCCCTGAGTGATCTGTCAGCTTAGTCTGAAAAACAAATTGGGAGAGGCCTAAGGGGACTTGTGTTTCTTCTCTTCAAGAAACACAAGACCTCCTTGGCAGATGAAATGAATTGCCTTGTGGTTCGTTTATCAAAACAGGAAGCCATGTACCATCATTCCCATGTTTATATTGCTAGAATAATATTACTCATGAATCCTGTATTTCAAAATTAATCTAGAAATTAGTGACTAAGTGTAAACTGCAATACTAAGTATGTTTACTTTAAACACAATGGAACTTACTTCCAAGCAACATCCGCAGACTACGGTTCTAATGACATTAGTGGCTGACCTCACCTGCTACTAAGCGTAGCATACCCAATTTCCAGTTAGAAACACTAGAGCAAAGACAATCAAAGCAAATAAGATTTTCCAAAATCCCCTTGAAAGTACTTACATGCTTGAGATAATCTGCATTTGGGGAAATTATGCTCACCCTTCATATTTGTTTTTCTTAAAGTCTTTGATATATTACAAAACTTAATGTTAACATTTAGGTCAGGATTTTCTCACTATGAAGGCAGGCATGCCACCGGGGGAAAATACTGGACTGGAAGCCAATTATTACTTAATGGAAGAAAATGACTTTGCTTTAGAATGGTTCACACTGTAGCCTGAGGAAATGTCTAAATTATTAATTATTCTAATATTGGTGCAGAGAGAGAGAGAGATTGTGGCTAGCACTGCCCTTGCTAAAGTCACATTCAATCTGTGTTTGTAGCCATGGCTTTCTTACTCTTATTAGAGTTGCCAGATTTTAGGATGCTGCCTACAGTTTCATGGAATTATTGGACATTCCTGGCTCTCCAGGCGGTGAGACAAATCTTAAGGCCTTATATGGTCTAGGGCCGGTGTACTTGAGGGACCGCCTCACCCCATATGTCCCCTAGAGATCACTACGGTCTAAAGAACAAAATCTTCTTGTAGTTCCCACTGTCCGGATGTTCTACCTGTCCTCCACTAGGCAGAGAGCATTTTCGGTGGTGGCTCCAACTCTCTGGAACGCCTAGCCGGACGATGTTCAGGCCCTCTGACAGTTATCCTCCTTTCAGAGGGCCTTCAAAACAATGCTCTTCCAGCAGGCTTTCAACCTGGTTGGAAATCTGTCTTATTGTTGCATATTATGATTGTGCTCTTTTTAGGTTATGTAAACCACCCCGAGCCTGCGGGGAAGGGCGGTATAGAAATGGAAATAATAAATAAAATAAATAAATAAAATAAATAATACTGAAGAAGGAAGAACATGCCCAGATTACCCATAAGGCCAACGAGGCCATGGCCTAGGGGTGCAAGCCGAGGGGGGGCGCAGATCACGGACTAAAAAAACCTGGTCCGCGCCCCTCTTTCCACCTTTCTCATGCCCCTCCTCGCTCCTTCTCCCGGCAAAGTCTCTGCTCCATCTCGTGCACACACTCTCTCTCTCTCTCTCTCTCTCTCTCTCTCTCTCTCTCTCTCGCTTACGCTCTCTCGCGCTCGCTCTCTCTCTCCCACACACGCACGTTCTCTCGCACACACTCTCTCTCACTCGCACACGCTCTCTTGCGCTCTCTTGCGCGCGCTCTCTCTCTCTTGTGTGCACCTTTGGAGCGTGTTTGCACCCGCTGCACTCTCCCCAAGCCTCCCAACTCCCAAGGAGACCTTCAGAGCACAGCGGAGCTTTCCAGCCAGTGGGAATGCATGGGGACCTTGGAGGTGGCGGGATGGTGCCTACTTGCCTTTCTCTTCTGCTCCGGAGGCACCATGGCGAAAGCCAGCCAAGTGTGGGTCTGAGTGGTGTGTGTGTGGGGGGGGGCATAATTCCAAAGTGTGGCCTAGGGCGCAAAAAAGTATTAATCCGGGCCTGAGGAAGAATTATGTTTTCTTATAAGGTGGTTTTAAAATCTGGCAATTGTACATAGCCATTTCAGTCAGTCAGTCAGTAGCCTTTATTTCAGTCAACAAACCATTGGCTAAGTCAAGTGAAAGTAGAACAATGGAATACAACATTTAAGTAATTAATAACATCACATTTGGGTTATGATTAATAAAAACAAGTATCACAATTCGCTATCGGTTGAATGACTGACTTTATAATTTAAAGCAGGAACTGATTGACAATAATAAGTCTCCTGAGTACTCTTTATTTATTTATTTATTTATTTATTTATTTAGCACATTTGTATACCGCTCCCTCTCAGCCCGAAGACGACTCGGGGCGGTTCACAAGGCATTATAAAAACAACATTTAAAACATTAAAACATTAACAGATAAATTAAAACCATGACAATAATAAAAACAATATTTCGTCTCCAAAAACATAATTCAATCTCACAGTCCAATCCAATCTCACAGCTACACTCTTAGTGTTCACAGGTTATTCATGAAGCACTTGCGACTTTTTGCCGCTGCAAAGAGAAATTTGGCCACCTGTTCCGTTACCCTTTTGTTAAGATCAGACAGTAAATATGTACAGTACCAATTTAGGGTTCTTCCTGGCCATTTGGTGAGTAGAGGGGATATTAACCTTAGTCTATCATCCCTGTAAATTGTGCAAATAAAAAACATGTATTAAAGTTTCGAGTTTTGTACCCTTCTAGTATGGCTGATTTAAGGGCAAACTCTGTGTTCATAGTCAGTCCCTTTGTATCTACCCTCTAGTATGGCTGATTTAAGGGCATTAAAATCTGGGAATTGTACATACATATTTCTAGATGGCACCAAAAGTCTCTGTCTCAATGTAGATGTATTTGTTGTGTTTGTGCAACATCGGTTCTCCAATAATGGTTTTGATTTATATCCCACCCAAAACAATATATGATATGAAAGTTAAACAGCATTACTATACCAATTAAAACATTATTTTAGGGAGAATCTTGCCTACTGGCAAAAAGAGATCAGATAGGTCAAGGAAGCTCTGAAGGGAGTTCAATTGGTTTAACAGAGAAACCGATTCCTTGGATTTGGATGGGAAAGAAATACTGGTGACAACAAATTGCTGGACAACCGTTCTTAGTAATTTCATGTGCTATATTGTTTGGGGAGCAAAGCGGAACCCACAGCCTTATGGGAAGAATGTCACAGAGGAATTCCCTAATAGTCGCTCCCTAATTCCCTAATACAACTCCCAGATATCCCAGGCAGTTTACCAGCTGTTAGAATTTCTGGGAGTTGAAGGCCAAAACATCGGGGGACCCACAGGTTGAGAACCACTGCTCTAGAAGGACTGTAACCACTCTAAAATAGAGTATTTTTAAGTCATATCCCATCATCAAAAGTACTAAAAGCCACTGAGAGGTCCTAGAGAACACTTCCCATCTAATTCCTGGTGCACATCATCCACCTAAGTGATCAAAGTAATCTCTGTCCCCATAACCAGGCCTGAAGTTAGATCGAAGAGAAACCAAGGGGAGGCAGAAACTCCTGGGTCCATTGTACGTTTTGGAGCAAGGCAGTGAGTGGAGCATCAAGTTTGTGCCTCATGAGTCTCCTTGTTGCCTAAGAAGCAAAAACAGTGCAGGGTCTTGGGGGGGGGGCTCATTATGGGCTGGCAGAGAGTTTGCCACACACTTGAGATTTTTGTACGGTTTGGAAGAACTTTACAGTGCCACGTGTATTGTAATTTTCTCATGTCCAATGTGAGACTTAATAAGAATGCTAGCAATTGTGGCTACTAGTGAGTATGTTTTGCTGATTAAAAATGTTCCCCCGCCCCAGGGTTTCCATGTTACGTAATTTGCCAAATTTTACTAGTTCAATTTCATGCTGGCTTCATCAGTAAGTTGACTGAAAAACAGTTTCTGCTTCGGTGCGTTGTTGTAGGTTTTTTCGGGTTATATGGCTATGTTCTAGAGGCATTCTCTCCTGACGTTTCACCTGCATCTATGGCAAGCATCCTCAGAGGTTATGAGGATGCTTGCCTCTGAGGATACTTGCCATAGATGCAGGCAAAATATCAGGAGAGAATGCCTCTAGAACATGGCCATATTACCCGAAAAAACCTACAACAACGCAGTGATTCCGGCCATGAAAGCCTTCGACAATACAGTTTCTGCTTCCTTACTATGAAGTTTATCAGTTTAAATTCCTCGAACTAGTGTAATGAAAGATATGTAGGTTTGTTTTGATGTGTGGTTTGATGGTGGTTACTGGTTACAGTACTGGGTTGATGGCATAGCTCAGCAGCAGAGCATATGTTTTGCATGCAGCAAGCCCAAGATTTAAGTATTGAATTCTCATATAAATTTCAGGTAGCAGATAGTAATAGTGACCTCTGGATAACCAAAAATGTTGGATAATAAGCAGGGCTTAAAGAAAAGCCTATTAAATGTCCAATTATGTTATGATTTTACAAATTAAGCACCAAAACATCATGTTTTACAACAAATCGACAGAAAAAGAAGTTAAATACATAGTAAAGCTATGTAGTAATTACCGCATTTATGAATTTATCACCAAAATATCGCAATGTGTTGAAACATCTGTGGATCTGGGCAGGAGGCAGACTGCGTTGGATTATACAGAACATTGGATGAGGGAAGGTTGGATAAGCGAGACTCTACTGTATATTAGATTGATTTTCCTATTCAAATACCTGTTTCTTACCATTTTCCTGTCCTCTCTGCACTGCGCAATGGTCACGAATTGTTCATGTGAGTTTTGCATAATTCTGCAGATTGCTCCATCCTTCCTGGCCCCTTTCCTTTCTTGCCCATCTACCCAAGGCCACGTTCTCTCCTTCCTTACTGTCACATGCTGTTCTTAATACACAATAGACAGAATCCCAGCCAATTCTTCCACTTTAAGTGAGAAAGACTCCAGATTTGAGGGCTGATACTCTGGCTTATTGCTTTGAATTCTGTTGCCTTGTAGACTCTGTTCTCCTTGGCCCTACCACCATTTAGCTTCCTAAACAATATTACTGGCCATTAAGGTGATCCAAACATGGTTATTGTTGCAGTGATTTCCTTTGATCTTCAAAGAGAAGAACATTATTTGAAGATCGAAGTAAACCATTTTGCTAAAGCGATCTCAGGTCCTTTACAAGGCAACAAGGATTTTTCTGCACAGCTGAGCATATAACAATGGAGATGTTTCTAGTGTGCATAGAGTGTTTCATCGCTCCTCTGCAGGCCTCATATGCATCTTCAGTGCAGTTGCCCAAAGTTTGAGCTTCCAGTTTTGTGATCACCCCCCACCTTCCCATCTAAAACCCATGGGAACTGCAGTCTTGCAACATCTGGAGGGCTAGGCATTGGAATCCACTTCTAAACAGTGTTGAAATAATTCTTACAAATTTGAAGTATTTGAAAATTGCAAAATACTACAGTGCTTGACCTTTCTTTTAGTTTATCATAGGAAAGCAAGATGCTCGTAATACCATTTGTGCAACTTGACCCTTCTGTACTTATCTGAGTAGCCAGTTAATAAACAGGCATGGAATACAAAGGTTCTTGGCTTTCACTATATTGACAGGGTTCTTGGTTTTTAAGAGGTTCAGACAACCTTTTAAACCAGTGTTTTTCAACCTTTTTTGAGCCATGGCACATTTTTTACATTTACAAAATCCTGGGGCACACCACCAACCAAAATAATACAAAATGACACTCTAACACAGTAATACATATAGTTAATATGTTTTTCAATGTATTTATATATTCCTGACCGTGAGAGCCGTTCAGCAGTGGAACTCTCTGCCCTGGAGTGTGGTGGAGGCTCCTTCTTTGGAGGTTTTTAAGCACAGGCCCTCTGTCAGGGGTGCTTTGAAGGCAATTTTCCTGCATATTGGGTGAAAGAGGCCCATGAGGTCTCCTCCAACTCCTCATGGGCCTCTTTCACCCAATATGCAGGAAAATTGCCTTCAAAGCACCCCTGACAGAGGGCCTGTGCTTAAAAACCTCCAAAGAAGGAGCCTCCAGAGAGAAGCCTCCAGAGAGAAGGAGCCTCCAGAGGCCAGAGAGCAGAGCTCAAGAGACAGGAGGGGAAATGAAGCCCGGAAGTCAAGAGGCAGGACTGGGCTGTCTGGCTCTTCCAAAGGGATCCGAGTCTCTTATGGTTGTATATGGGAGCTAAAGAGGCAGGAGGGGAGGCCAAACACAGAGGAAGAAGAAGAAGGCAAGAGGCAGGGCAGGGGTATCTCTGAAGGGGAGGGGGAAGGTAGGGAGACCTCACCACCTCCGAGGAGGGTAGTCATAAGATGCAGGAGAAATGCCAGGAGAGCATGCTTCGGGAAGGGAGGGAGGGAGGGAGAGCTGGGCCAGGCCGCTCGCTCTCTCTCTCCTCAAAGCCACGGAAGAGGCGGCCCTTGGCTGGCAGGCAGGCAGGCTGGCGTGTTCGGGGAGGCCGCACCACCACTTTTTCGGCCCCGGAGGGGTCACTCCACCTCTTTCCGCCCCTAAGGCCACTTCCCCCCGCCCCTTCCCTACCACCTCCTTCCTTCCACTTCACCCATCCCTGCCTCGTCAAAATGGTGGCGGCTGCGTTTGCTGCGAAGGGGACGGGGTCAGAGCGACATCACTCCCTGCCTCCCCCCTCCGGAGGAGGCCAATGGAAAGCCAAGGGATGGGACCCCTGCGCTCCCGATTAGCCACCCACGAGGTTTGTCGCCGGCTGCCACTCTCGGCCCCACCCTTCCGCTGGGCTCATTTCCATGTTTAAAGGTTCAGAGGCCAATTTCCCATGGTACACCTGATGATCGTTCGCGGCACACTAGTGTGCCGCGGCACACCAGTTGGGAAACACTGTTTTAAACTATCTTGGTTATCTTTCCTAGCTTTAAAACAGAAGTGGGCAAATTGTGGACCCCCAGCTGGGCTATAATTGCTATGAATGGTAGCATAACAAATTATGAGGAATGCTGTGCACTGCAATCCAATAGTATCTGGAGCCGGGCTCAGTTTTACTCATCTATGTTTCAAAGATTTGTTTTTCAATGTCTGCATGAAATTGCTGGCAGAAATCATCCAAGTATAGGGAGAGGGGTTTGTCCCTGTGCAGGCCCGGATTAACAACTTTTTGTGCCCTAGGCCACACTTTGGAATTACACGCCCAGCCAACCTCTACCTCCCCACACACACACACACCACTCAGACCCACACTTGGCTGGCTTTCGCCATGGTGCCTCCAGAGCAGAAGAGAAAGGCGAGTAGGCACCATCCCGCCACCTCCAAGGTCCCCATGCATTCCCACCGGCTGGAAAGCTCCACTGTGCTCTGAAGGTCTCCTCTTGGGGAGAGCACAGGAGGTGCAAACTCGCTCCAAAGGCGCGCACGAGAGAGAGAGAGAGAGAGAGAGAGAGAGAGAGAGAGAGAGAGAGAGAGCGCGCGAGAGAGAGAGAGAGTGTGAGAGAGAGAGCACAAGAGAGCGCGAAGGATAGAGAGAGTGCACGAGAGAGAGCATGAGAGAGAGAGAGAGAGAGAGAGAGAGAGAGAGAGAGATGTCCGCTTGGCGTGCGCTCCCGGAGGGGATGGAGCAGAGACTTTGCCGGCAGAAGGAGCGAGGAGGGGCATGAGAAAGGGGGAAAGAGGGGCGCAGACCAGTTTTTTTTGGGTAATCCGGGCATGTCCCTGTGCTGACTTTGCATCCACTTTCCATTTATTGTGGTGGGGCTGGGGAAGTTCTGAATCCATGTTTGGAGTCAATAATGTTGGATAAGGATTGCATTATATCTGAACTAAAGAGAGCTGCCATTGATTAAGAAGCTTTCTGTCCAAGGATCGGATGTCAGACTGTTTTGAGAAGGGCTTCAGTACCAGCTGAGCTTATTCCTGACCTTAGTCCACACTAAAGATGGACAAAGAACAGCCCTTCTTGACCCCTTCAAGCTTTCTAGACTGCAGTTCTACTGGTCAAAAAGTGAAGTACCACTCCTGGGGCCTTCACAAGGACTCTTTGTACTATCATGAAAAAATCTTTTTACCTAAACCAGAAATAGAGCTGTGGCCACAACTGGGTAATTTAAAAAATTATTGGCATTTGAGGCACTCCATGCAGCTCTTGGACACATTGTGATTATCTGTCCCTTTTCTAAATTATGCATAGAGAAAATAATGTTTAGGCCAAAGTTATGTACTTTATTTCAGGCTGCTATAATATAGAGCAGCCACAAAAAAAATTCTTGGAAATTAACATTGGTGGAGAATGTCACTGACAACATTTTTACTAGGGCAGAGTGCTGGCATCATGGGGTCCTTTTATGGTACATACTGCATTGGCTGTCTGTTTGTTTCTAAATCAATCCAGAGTAATGTTCATTTGGATTGGGCTGAGTTTACATAAAGGATGATCTCTACCATGTCAATTTGCCTATCCTTAAAGTTATATCTCTTGCACCTACCCTTTAGAAGTATCAGTTGACAACCCAGAAGAAGGCTTTCACTGGCCCCATCTACACTGTCATTATAATGCAGATTGAACTGGATAATATGGTAGTATAAACTGGACCGATTATGTGACAAATGTTGCTGTCCTTGAGCAAGCAGGGATCACCAGCATTGAGGCCATGATATTGAGAACTCTGCTGCGCTGGGCAAGGCACGTCTCTAAGATGGAGGACCACCGCCTCCCAAAGATACTACTCTATGGTGAACTCGCCACAGGTCAGCGCAAGAGAGGCTCCCCCAAAAAGAGATACAAGGACTCCTGAAACAACATCTCAGGTTCGGCCAGATCAATCACCAACAATGGTCCACTCTGGCCTCACATTGGGAGGCACTATCCACCATGCTGCGGCCTCTTTTGAGAAGTCACACTGAATGAGTCTCATAGAGAAACGACAATGCAGAAAGAATCGCAACTTGGAAACAACATCACCCAAGGAGACTTTCTGCTGTGCTTTCTGCAACCAGACTTGCCTATCTCAGATTGGCCTTTTTAGTCATCGACGTGCTTGTAAAAAGTGTGGGATGAGTCCTTCCTAAGAATCTTCGTTCGCGAAGTAATGCCGAGTGAGAGATACACTCGCATAATACAATTCAATTTAGTTCAGCCTGCATTATATGACAGTGTAGATTCTTATGGTGACACCGTGCATATGGACCTATCTGCTGTAAAGAGTCAGGTTAGCTTCTCTGTTCTACCAGCAAAATTAAGAAATCGCTCTTAACCAAACATTTAGTTCTGCTGTTCCTCTGTTGATGCTAATGTCACTTTTGTGTTCCCTTGTGTGTGTTGTATTTGGTGCTATTTTTAAGTGTGGTAATTGTATTTTAATGGTAGGCTATTCCGTAACCTCCAACTGTTCCAATTTAGTATGGGCAATTCTAATTAGTTCTTGCAAACCGAGAACTCATTGCTGCCTTGGACTGACCCTGGATTCAGCTGAGCAAGTCCAGACTGTCCAGTTGGGCCCAGCCTGGTTCAGATGGACACTCTTATCTTCATTACTGTGGGAGCCATGGAGCTCCAAAGAGCTCATGACCATAGAAAAGATGCTTGTGCCACCTGTTATCAGCAATGGTGCTGTCTCGACATTACTTCGCGAACGAAGATTCTTAGGAAGGACTCATCCCACGCTTTTTTCAGGCGCGTTGATGACTAAAAAGACCAATCTGAGATAGGCAAGTTCGGTTGCAGAAAGCACAGCAGAAAGTCTACTTGGGTGATGTTGTTTCCAAGTTGCGGTTCTTTCTGCGTTGTCGTTTCTCTTCGAGACCCATTCGGCGTGTCTTCTCGAAAGAGGCCGCAGCATTGTGGATAGTGCGTCTCCATGCCTCCCGATGTGAGGCCAGGGTGGACCATTGTTGGTGATCAATCTGGCCGAGTCTGAGATGTTGTTTCAGGGAGACTCTTTTTGGGGTGCCTCTCTTGCGCTGACCCATGGCGAGTTCACCATAGAGTAGTATCTTTGGAGGCGGTGGTCCTCCATCCTAGATACATGCCCTGCCTAGTGCAGCTGTGTTCTCAATAGCATGGCCTCAATGCTAGTGATCCCTGCTTGCTCAAGAACAGCAACATTCGTCACATAGTCAGTCCATTGTATATTTAGGATTGTGCGAAGACAGCGCTGATGAAAATGTTTGAGGAGTCGTAGGTGTTGGCGATAGGTGACCCATGTTTCAGACCCATAGAGGAGGATGGACAGTATGATAGCTCTGTACACACTGATTTTGGTGCTTTGCCTTAGGTGTTTGTTACTCCAGACTCTTATGTGAAGCCTTCCAAATGCACTATATGCCTTTGATAATCTGTGATCTATCTCTTTGTCAGTCTTGGCAGCTGGTGCTGTATGACCTAAGGAAAGGAGGGAGTGAGCACAAGAAGGAGGAGATGGTGACACTGGACCATATCGAAAGCTGGACCTATTCAGATTAGAGCCTGTCGAGCAGTCCATACCAATCCTAAAGTGTGCTTCTGCTCTGGAGTTTTGGAGAACCTCCAGAGTATTCCCTAGCTAATAAACAATTTGGGTTTTCTGGTCAGTGTAGACTGGTCCTGAGTTCAAAGTACAAATGTAGTTTCCATTCACTCTACTCAGCAGATGGGTAAAGAGAGGAGGGAGATGGATCCTTTCCATCTACTAAGGCCAGGCAAAAGCTACAGCTTCAGTCTCTCCTAGATTATTTGTTCTTTCTCATCTTAACCATATTTTGATATGGGACACATGTATGCCAGTTTCCATCTGTGAAATGTTGAAGGGTATGCAATTTTCTTATGCCTGTTTCTATCCTTCGGAGGGGAGATATGTGATAAGTTTTGTATAAATAATAATAATAGGCAGTAGTAGTATGAAGCAGGAAATGAAGGGCATGTGTAAGAAGAGTAGAGGAGTAGGTAAACGGATGCCTTCTTCACTCTGTGAAATGTGTTTTGCACTAAGAAACTCAAAACCCAAAATTCCTAGTTTCACTGTGTTGGTCTATGTGGGTGTATTCCTGGAATTTAATATAAGTTATATGTTTACAAGACTTTTAAATGAATTGCAATAATCTATTATATAAAGGAGTTCCCGTCATAGAACGACAGTCCCAAACAGAGAAACCTTACAATGCAGAAACACCAAACTTGCCAACAGAAATAGGCCTCAAGCAAGGTATGTTTGTAGCAAAGAAACTTCCCCCCCCACACCTAAAAGGCCCCCAAAACAACGAGTAAAAAAACTACATTTTCCAGCATCCTCCGGGGCTGCCAACAACTCTCCCAGCCTCTACATTCTGACAACATGATTGGCTGCCAATAAGGGCGGATTCGCATAACTCCTGTACTGGCCAGCCAACATGAACATTCCGACCCATAATAAACTGTCAGAGGAGGATAAGGCAAAGGGCTGAGCCACAAACACAAACACCCAATTCACTTCCCACAGAAAATTTACACCACTACAAATCACAGACCACACCCAAAATTGACAGTAAGGCTTCATTAACTTTTGGCACACAGAGCCCCTATGACCCACGCTACATTCTACTACAGTTTGGAGGAGGGTGGACCATGAATTATGGGACTTGAAGTACCTCCATGGATAATGGGATTTGTACTACTTCAAAACCCATCATTCCCCCACAGACTACTGTGGCCCAGAACCAAGACTGATAAAGACCAAACTTGGCACACAGTGCCCCCCATGACCCACACTCCATCCGACTGCAGTTCAGAGGAGGACACACCATGGATAATGGGATTTCAAGTACCTCCACTCACTTCCAAAGTTAACTTCCAAGCATCAACCTCTACATCAACACAGCAGACGGAAAGACAAAAAACATTCTATATCCACACCAACAACTCCCCAGGACTTCAACATCCCACCCACCAGAACAACCCACAACGACACACCCAGGGTCCCAACAACACCATAACTAACAACAATTCCAACCCTTACATACTCAGACTTTCTCGCATCTCCTAAATAGGGCACAGCAACGCGTGCCGGGTACAGCTAGTGTCTTTATAATTACAAGAGCCCACATTAATTCCATTGTATCTGGCATTCCATTGGATCCCTTCTGAGAAATGTATGGTATTTTTGTGTTTTTGTTTTTGCGGATAGCATTCAAAGAAAAATTATCTAAACTATCTGTGAGGATTGGCAAGTAGGACAAAGACCTCATTATGGAGCCTGTGGTTTTCAGCAAACTGTTTATCATGTTAACTTAAGACCTCATAGTTTGAAACTGTGCTGTGCATCACTTAGATAAAAACAGAGCAATCACTGATTTTCAGGCACGAACATCGCGAACATCGTTACGGTTCATTTTTTGAAAGCCCTATGGGTTTTATTGAAGGAAACCTTCCACTTCTTTAAAGGGGGAATCTTTTCAATTGTTTCCTCATATGGAACCCATTCACACAACCTAATTAGGGCTTCATTGTTCTATCAGCTCCATAAAGTGAAGTTTAGCAAACCCTGGATTTTTTTCATGTTCTCTGTGTGCATGCATGCTCATGCCTTCAAGTCATCTGTTGACTTTATGGCAGTACCCAGAATCGCACATGTTTTTCTTAAGTAAGCAATACTCACACATGGATTTACCGGTCTCTTCCTCTGAATATAACCTGTCGCACCCGGTATTCATTGGCAATCTCCCATTCAAGTACTAAACAGGACTGATCATGCTTAGCTCTCAAGATTGGACAGGATGTGGGACTTGAGTCTACTCTTTCTTATGGACTTGCTATAATTTAAGTTCCTGTCATTCTAGTAATAGATTACTACAACGCGCTCTACGTGGGGCTGCCTTTGAAGACAGTTCGGAAATTACAACTAGTCCAACGGGCGGCAGCCAGACTACTAACTGGAGCTACATACAAGGAGCATACCACCCCCCTGTTGTGTCAGCTCCACTGGCTGCCGGTCCAATTTCGGGCTCAATTCAAAGTGCTGGTGTTGACCTTTAAAGCTCTATACGGTTCTGGCCCAGATTACTTGTCCGAACGCATCTGCCGCTACGTCCCACCTCGTACTTTAAGATCATCCGGGGAGATCCTGCTCTCGCTCCCGCCGGCTTCCCAGGTGCGGCTGGTGGGGACGAGGGAGAGGGCCTTCTCGGTGGTGGCTCCCCGTCTGTGGAATGCGCTCCCTAGCGACATACGATCAATTCCATCCCTCCTGACATTCAGGAAAAAAGTGAAAGCCTGGATGTGGGACCAGGCGTTCGCATAGTAGCACAGGACAGCACTTTAGTAGTTTTAATGGAAAGTTGGTGAATAGGGCTCAATGCTTTTATGGATGGAACACTGTTTTTAACATAGGTGAATGCATAGGATGTGTGAATATAATTATATTTTAATGTATTTTAGTGTCAAATGCTGGAGGGTTTTATATTGTGTTTTATACTGCAATTGTGTTGTAGGCATCAAATTATGCCTTTTGGAAGCCGCTCTGAGTCCCCCCTCGGGGGTTGAGAAGAGCGGGGTAAAATGCCATAAATAAATAAATAAATAAATAAATAAATAAATAAATAAATAAATAAATAAATAGACACATGAGGGATCCATTACTTATTTTATGAGACTCAGCAGTGTTTTACCACTTGCCATTTTAGATCTACACCAAGATAACTTAGTATTGAACTGTAAACCAGTAACTTTGTCCTTAACAAAAACATTTTGAAACAGTTAGCTATCCCCTGTCATCATTTCAGTAGTTAACATCAGTATATGTTTTCTCCAAAATACATGAAGTTCTTTGTCCCTAAATTGATTACATGTTTCTCTTTGTACAAATGTACGGTTTTTCTTTTCTTTGTTTACATGTTCCTTCTGCCGTGTATCCTGCCTGACATAAGAAACAAAATCTAGCCATTGTTAGCCTGGTAATTTTAATTCATGTTGTACAGCTTTCCTTTATACTGGTGCACTGAAAAGAATTAATATGGTCTGCTTGGCATTGTTCCTAACCCCCTAATTTAGGAGAAATTTCAAAATCATTTTTGAGAAATGATTCCAGGAATCTTGCTGAATTAGTACAGACATTTTTTTTTCCTGGAAAGAACTGCTTTGCATTTGGTAATACTATCATTTGACATTCTAGGAACCTAAAATAAATATTTATGGCTAAGGCCTATCCATTCTGCCTTTACACTATTTAAAATAAGTTTAATACCCTTGCTGCAAAACCTTGCAACACATAATTTCCTTGGCATTAATAGTCATTTAAAGGTGCATTTGCTGATGGTGTACTTCAGGCTAACATCTTCCCCAAGTTGCTTATTAATCCTTACCAACATACTCCACTATGAGAATGGGCTTGGCCGACTTACCGGCCGGGCCAGTTGCGTGGCGGGTTGCCCTCGCGTCATCTTTTGCCAGGGGGAAGGGGCTTCTTCTCCCCAGGCTTCCCGCCACCAGAGCTGGCCGGCCAATGAGGGGGCTGGCCCCACCCCACCCCCTCTTTGCTGCCGGCCAGCCTGTATTTCCGCCCGGGCAGCTTACTTAAGGCCGCCCGGGACAGGCCTGGCTGCATGTGGGGGGGGGGCAGTCCTGTTTTCCTCCCACTCTCCCTGCTTTTGCATTGCTTGTTGGTGTCCATTTTTGTTCTTACTTTACTTCTTTGTTTCTGGTTCATGGTTATGCGTTATTTGTTCTTTGTCACAACGTCGTGTTTGGCGTGTGGCATGGTCCCTGGATCAGGCTGGCTTATCGCCCCTTGGTTGTAAGGGGGGGATAACGCCCTGGCCCCCTGGGGTGCTGAGTTTCCATGGACAGGCATTGGGCTGCTCACACCCCAGGCTTGCATACGCCTTTGGACATTCGTGGGGGCTGTTCGACCCTGATCCAGGACCCATGCGTGGCCACCAACCCTTTTTTCCTGTATTCAATAAATGAGTTGTGGCCATTTTCATCCAACCCTTGTGTCTGTGTCATTGTTCTTGGTGCGAGGTGTGTCACCCTTGCACACGCAACCAGTGTGGTGTAGTGGTTGAGCACAAGACTACAACTCTGGCTTCAGATCCCCGCTTGGCATGGAAACCCACCTTGGGCAAGTCATATCCTTCATCTTTAGATGAAGGCAAAAGCAAATCTCCTCTGAAAAAACCTTGCTAAGAAAACACAGTAGAGTTGCCATAAATTGGAACTAACTTGAAGACACACAATGGCACACTCTGTTGTTGACAGAATGTCTTATGTCTTCAATATATTTACTACTAGCTGCCTTCTAATTTGTAGCATTGTGCCCCTGGACAGTATTACTATTAAAATGTGCCACATGTCAGGAACTTCTATGAACAGTTCCATTTTTCCTTTCAATGTTTCTTCTGAAAATAATTCTGCATAGCAAATCAATTTGAATTATGATTTTAATCAGGAATACATACATTTGTGAGTCATTCAGTTTAATACAGTATATAATATACTATATGAGAGCCCGGAAATCAAATAACCACCAGGCTTGTTAGTTGGGGGATTAGGAGCAGGCAGGGATTACCCATAAAGTCAACCTAGGCCATGGCCTAGGGGTGCAAGCCGGGGGGGGGGCGCAGATCACGGACCTAAAAAATGTTGAAAGAAATAAAAACGCAACGCACATGGAGATGGGGAAGGAAGGATACTGGAGGTCCTCCTTTTTGGCGCTGCCCCTGCCCCTTCCTGAATACCAGCTCCTGCCTCTGCTATTGTTGCGCAAACGGCGTATGCACAGGGGCTCTCGACACTGGTGTCGACGTTGACAGGAGGAACAATTAACTCCCTCGATGCCGACAGCATCCACTTGCTGGCTCCTTCAGTACAAGTACAGGAAACTCAATTGCGCAGTCTGCGCATGCCCTAACACCATGAAAGCTGGTATTCCTCCTCGAACACAAGGAGGAGACTCCTCCTTATGGGAGAGAGAAGCGCAACTGCCGGCTACGGCATATGCGCAAACCCCAGTACAGGAGAGAAGCCCAACGCGACATGCCCCAGTATCAGGGGGAAGCGCGGCATCGGTACAGCTGCTGACTACAACGCATGCGCAATCCCCGATACCAGGTAGGAGCCAAGTGCCTCAAGCCACGGCATCGGGGAGGAGGCTCCTCCCCCCATGCCTGCATCCATAGTGCCTGCCGAGAGGGAAACTCCTGTGGCGGACCTAGTGGGGCCACACCGGGAGAGCTGGATGTGGGTCCCTAAGGGGGACGAGCGGATGAAAGGATGTGGGGGGTGTGTGGTAGAGGTTGGTTTTTAAAGGGGGCGTAATTCCAAAGTGTGGCCTAGGGCGCAAAAAGTTGTTAATCCGGGCCTGATTAGGAGAACTGTAGACTAAGTCCTTTAGGGTCTGGGAATGGGTTGTATTTTGTCAGTGCAATTTACTGGCCAACTTGCATCTTATCATCCAATTAACTGACTTCAGACATAGTTGTTTCTGCTTCAGTAGCGGCTCTTCTTCTTATTTACATTTCATTAACAATAACACTTATTTTATTTATCATGTCAGGAGCAAACCAAACAGTTGTATTGCATTTTTAAAAAGCAAACAAAAACAAAAAAAACCTCCACAAAGTTAGCAAACTTGGCATTCTATTAAATGTCCATGACATGCGAGTGTGGAGAGGAGCAAACCACAGACCACCTACTGCAATGCAACCTGCGCCCTGCCACATGCACAATGGAGGACCTTCTTATAGCAACACCAGAGTGGACAGCTACTAGTCAAAGGACATTGCACGGTCAGATGCAAGGGAGAAGAGGCAAGAGAAAGAACAAAATGGTGTCTGCTCTACTTATACACTGATATCACCTCATTAATTCAGTTTCCCGCGTCCTAGTCTATTGCAACATCTTCCTTGTCTGTTCCACGCATACTTCATAATATTTCACAACTTAACTCTGTCACAGCTAGCAGCATGGAGATTTTAAACTTGTACAATATATATTACACTGATACATTTGACTTGTGAGTGGTCAGGAGATATGCAGGCCTAATTTGATGGTTAAAATATTGGCCACCATGAATGAGAAACAACCTTGAAAGCACACAACCACAATTGTAACTGTAACAACTTAGGGCCCCGACATTCGCAAAAATGTATTTCAGTACAAGATGCCCGAAAGCATGGAAAAGTTCAGTTTTTAACTACAACTAGCATTGGCTCTGAGGAGATTCTGTGAATTATAATCCAAGAGTGTATTTATCATCATTTGATACACTATTATTCCCCTTTTATCATTAAGTACTTCTGGGTTGTATCTAAATGAATGAGTGCAGTAAATTTTATTCAGCAGACAATGAAGTCAAGAGATTTTGCTTACCTTTACAACTATCATTTTACGATATATCTCCACATTCGTTTTATTCCAGTCGCCATCCTGTTTTATTTGGGTATAATAACATTTTATGTGCTAAGGTGGCTTATATGAGAAAGCACTTCTTTTTGTCTAGGCCAGCCCATTCATTTTCTGAGTGACGCATCTACCTGATATACTGATGTATATGTTGACCTTTCCTGAATCTTCGTTCGTGAAGAAAAGTCAAGATATGTTGACTTCATATATAAATTGAGGGCAGGTTTGGGGGCCAAAATTATGGATTTTGATACGACTCATGGATAAGTTGGGGATTGTTGTACAGAGGCAGAAAGCATCAATGCTGGTTCAGGGGCTCAACCACGCTTAGCCGCTGCAACCTACTTCCTGTCCTTCTCCTTGGCTTTTCTTTGCGAATGAAGATTCAGGAAGGACTCATCCCATGCTTTCTACAAGCACGGTGATGATTGGGAGGTTGGATGTGTCCTTTGAGCCTGTGCAATGGATTTTTCTGGTGGAGCGCAGCGTGCACAGAACTGGCCTCACCCTTTAAACCAAAGGTTCATCTGCCGAGGCCCAGCAAGCTTAGGACGGTGGCAGCAAGGTCCTCAGGTTGTAGGTTTGGTTCAAGTTTCCTTCTCTTAGATGGTTGACCTTACAGGGTTAGACAAGCACCATCTGCCCGGGTTTGAAATCAGAGTTTTCCTTCTCCTAGGTTGGTTGCCAAAAGGCTAGAGAGCCCATCCTGCCCGTTGACGCTCTTTGTCAAACCTTTCAGTTGTGACCTGTCTGGCATGGGAGGCCCTACTGGTAACTATTATGCCACCGCCAGCATAGCTCACAACTTCATTAGGGTACGCAAGCCTCTCCCCCACAACAAGGGGGCGCCAATGGAAAGGCCTTCCTGTCCAGGCATTCAAAAAAGCCAGAAGTAACACCATAGTGGGGATAATTGTGGTATGAGTTTCTTTTGGGTTATCTTGGGATGTACTAACCATCCTCCCTCTATGACGACATAATCACTGTACACAGAGAAGGAGATGATTCCTTTTTTGATAAGAGTTAAAGTATAGTAGTCACATTGACGCATGGATAAAATTTCTAGATCTGTACATAAAGTAATTAAAAGTGTTCAAGAGAAGACCGTCTCCACAATAGTGCTTATATATATACAACTTCTCCCTAAAGAGAATATATTTAAACTAGCTGAACCCGGCACGCGTTGCTGTGCCCTATGTTGTTGATGTGGGAAAGTCTGGGTATGTGTGTTGTTGAAATGATGTGAGCATGTTTGTTGTGTGTATATATATGTGGGGGGGTTTGTTATAGTTGTATGTGTTTTTGGTTTTTGGGGGTTTGTGTGTGTGGGTGTGTTCATGTATTGGTTTGTTTATATGTGTGTGTGTATATGTGTGTGTGTGTGTGTATGTGTGTGTATATTGTTCTTGTTATGTGTGTATATATGTGTGTGTTTTTTGGTTGTTTGCTTACGTGTATATATGTGTGTGTTTGTGTATGTGTAGGTATGTATGTGTATATGTGGAGATGTGTTGATATGTGTGTGTTTATATGTGTATGTATTAGTGTGGATGTGTTTTTTTGTTGTGTATTTATATGTTTGTGTTTATATGTGTATGCAGTGGTGTGGTTGTGTATGTGTATGTGTGTTGATATAGGTGTTTTTATGTTGTTTTGTATTTTTATGTGTGTGTGTGTGTGTGTTTGTCTGTTTATGTTTTTGTGTGGATGTGTATGTTTAGGTGTGTAGTTATATGTGTTTGTATGTGTGTGTATGTGTCTGTTTCTGTGGTTTTGGGTGGGAGTTGTAGTGCTTTGGGTTTGTGGTATTTTGTTTGTGATTGTTTTAATGTGTGTTGTTAGCTTGCCTGTTCCATGTCTGTGTGTTTCTCGGCACCTTCCTGGCGAGGGCAGGGGGGTGGGGGTCCCTCGGTAGCTGGGGCGTCGTGGCCTCTTCGCTCTTCCTCGCCACTGTCGCCTCCTTGGCTTCCTCCGCCGCCTTCCTCATGTTAGTGGAGCCTGGTTGCGTGGGTTGTGTCCGGGAAGGTTTTGGAGGCTGGGAGATGGAGGAGGAGGTGGGTAAAGCTATTGGGCTATCCAGAAAGCTCCGCCCCTGTTTCCCTGGGAGCGGCGGAGCCTTCTGGGAGGTGTAGTTCGGTGGGCTTTCCGCCTCCTCCTCCGTTTCACAGGCTTCTAAACGTCGATCCGATGCAGGCCGGTGCGATCCGATGCAGCCCGGGTCCACGAACATGAGGAAGGCGGGCGGAGGAAGGGAATGAGGCGACAGTGGCGAGGAAGAGCGATGTGGCAGCGGCCCAGCTCTCTGCCAGTCCCGGAAGAGGAGATCTGAGGGGGGGAGGCATCGTAGAGCAGGCGTCTTCTGCCTCATGGAGCCGGGTGGCGCGGGCGCTGCCTTGGGCTCCTTGGGCATCTGGCCCTGTTCTCCGCCGCTTCCAGGTCGTCCCCACACCTCCAGAGGGCCTTCTGGCGGGGAGGAGGTTCCGCTCTCCCAGTGGAGAGCAGGTGAATGTGCCGGGCTGGGGATCGGGAGAAGCCGCGGCCGACGCCAGAGCCTCCTGCCATAGGTTTGAATGGGCTATTTTGGGGGGGGTTTCGTGGGAAGGGGTGAGTCCGGGTTTGTTTTTTTTTTGGGAAGGTTTCTTGGGAAGGGAGGGAGGGTGTATTTGGGGCTGGTTTTCAGGCGGGTGCTTCAGTGGCGAAGCGTGTGTGACCGGCCGGCGGCGCCATGTGCGTGGATGTATTTTGGGAAGGTTTCGTGGGAAGGGGTGAGTCCGGGTTTGTTTTTCTTTTGGGAAGGTTTCTTGGGAAGGGAGGGAGGGTGTCTTTCGGGCTGGTTTTCAGGCGGATTGCAGGGTGCGTTTCTGTTGTTTAGTCTTTTGAATCGTTCCATAGCGTTTTGGCTGCCATGTGCGAACGTTCTAAACTTTCGCGCTGGCTGCCTAGAGGCCGGGGTGGGAGTTCCGTTGGCGTTTTGAGGAGTGGTGTTTTTAGGGGTTGTGATGTATGTAGGGCCGGTTTTTTGTGCCTATTAGGTACCTTATTGTATGGTTGTGTAGGCTGTCGATTTTAGTGCTTCTGCGTTGTATGGTTGCTTTGTCTATGATCGTCAATGCACGACCGTGTCTCCTTTATATATAGAGATAGGTATTTGCAAGCACTAAACTTTACTACTCACTTTTTTCAACTCTGAGAAACATATCCAAATATAGTCATGTTGACCATGTTGGGGTTTTGTGTGTTTTTTTAACTTTGTTTTAGATCTTATTGTTTTATTGGGGGGGTTTGTTTTTCTTGTAAAGTCTTTCTTATGATGTAAGATAGTCTAGAAATACACACATTACACGCACATGTATTGTTGGGCTGTGAGTCTCTGGGAACCAATCCACGTATGTGGTAGAACTGCTCAATTCTCAGTTCTTAATTATTCAAGAGCTTTCCTCTGTAATAAAAATCTCAGTAATGAAGGGAAAGTAGTCCCACATTTCCAATGAGTTGATGCTCTTCCTGTCAACTTTCTTCACCATCCAGCTTTCACATCCATACACAACAATGAGAAGCAGCTGTGGTGCTGCTGCCAAAAAAAAGAAAAGACAAAACTTCCTTCTCCTTTATTTTAAACATCAGGAAACAGTGCTTTCATTTTGATGTGGGAACCAGATGGTACAGCCAAAGATGTTCCTTCAAGTGCTTAAATCCCAGCTGGATTTAACAAAATTGTGAAACCAGAATGGCATGCCCTGCTTCTGTATTTTATAATATGGTATAAAATAAAATAGAGGAGGCTGCCAAGGCTCAAGGTCTGCTAGAATAGATGAATGCACTCCAACAACTTACTATAAGTTTCTTGATTTCTAGAACTTAACCTTTACATTAAACCTTATTTGGTGTCTCTGAGCAGTACAATTTATTTATAATGCAGATGAATTAGCCGCCATGGATACCAAGGGAATCAGTAGTTACTGAAATGGACATCCAAGTGCCACCTCTGTGTTGATGGAGGCAGGCAGGATTTTCCCCGGGTACTGGTTGTGGGGGGTCGGGAGCAGGTGAGGGTTTTGCCCTCCTTTCTGCTAGAGATCCCCGTGTACAACTAGTGGGCCACTGTGTGACACAGAATGCTGGACTAGATGGGCTGAGGCCCGATTCAGCATGGCTCTTCTTATGTTCTTATGTTCTTCTTATCCAGTTGCTACTCCCAACTCAACTAGATTCATGGAACCAACTGCTGAACTCTTACTTCTCTCCTAAGGATGAAGTGAGTCTGCTTGAGTCGTAGCCGTAGCGTGTTTCCTTCAAATCTTATTCAGTTCGTAAGTAAGTGTACCTGAAATCCTAATCAAATTGTCTAGGGCAGTGTTTCCCAACCTTTTTTGAGCTGCGGCACACTTTTTACATTTATAAAATCCTGGGACACACCACCAACCAAAATGACACTCTAACACAGTAATACATGTTGTTAATATGTTTTTAAATGTATTTATACACACAGTGTGAAACCTGGGCCTGTTTCGATGAACACAACATAAATATCCTGGCAGGAATGGCAGAAAGACACACATGAAGGTCTTGCTCAATTTATAGTGAATTGAGTGAATGGGCAACAAAGTGGCAAATGCATTTTAACCTAAACAAGTGTAAAGTCATGCACATCGGGGCAAAGAACCCCAACTACACCTACAAATTGATGGGGTCAAAGCTTTCCGAGACAAACCAGGAAAGGGATCTTGGGGTCTTGGTGGACAGCTCAATGAAGATGTCAACCCAGTGCGCAGCAGCAGTGAAAAAAGCAAATTCTATGCTAGGCATGATCAGAAAGGGAATCGAAAATAGGTCAGCAAATGTTGTATTGCCTCTCTACAAATCGATGGTAAGGCCACATTTGGAGTACTGTGTACAATTCTGGTCTCCGCACCTTAAGAAGGATATAACGGAACTGGAAAAGGTACAGAAAAGGGCAACAAGAATGATCCAAGGGATGGAGCGGCTCCCTTATGAAACCAGGTTGCAACGCCTTGGTCTTTTCAGCCTTGAAAGACGGCGTTTAAGAGGTGACTTGATCGAAGTGTATAAAATCATGCATGGGATAGAAAAGGTGAATAAAGAAAAACTGTTTTCTTTGTCACAAAACACTAGGACTAGAGGGCACTCCCTGAAGCTCCAAGGTAGGAAAATTAGGACTAATAAAGGGAAATATTTCTTCACCCAGAGGGTCATTGGGTTATGGAACTCACTTCCAGAAGAGGTTGTGACAGCTGTCAGCCTGAACAACTTCAAGGCAGGATTAGACAGATTCATGGATACCAAGTGTATCGGTAGTTACTGAAAAGGACATTCAAGTGCCGCCTCGGAGTTGGTTGAGGAAGGCGGGATTTCCCTGGGTACTGGTTGTGGGGGGTCGGGAGCAGGTCAGGGTTTTGCCCTCCCTTCTGCTCGAGATCCCCGTGTACAACTGGTGGGCCACTGTGTGATACAGAATGCTGGACTAGATGGGCTGAGGTCCGATTCAGCATGGCTCTTCTTATGTTCTTATGTTCTTATAGTTAACACACAATCAAAGAGCATCCTGAACTCTTGCAACAATTGAATTGAACCAAACTTGGCATATTGAACTCTCATTACCAACAGAAAGGGTTTGCTTAGGAATTGATCTTGAGTTTTGGAGTTGTAGTTCACCTACACCCAGAGAGCACTCTGGACTCAAACAATGTTGGATCAGGACCAAACTTGGCATGAGTACTCAATATGCCCAAATGTGAACACAGATGGAGTTTGGGGAAAATAGACCTTGACATTTGGGAGTTACAGTTTCTGGGATTTTTAGTTAACACACAATCAAAGAGCATCCTGAACTCTTGCAACAATGGAATTGAACCAAACTGGTACTGTGACGTAGCAGCGCTCCTTTAATAAGGTTCCAATATTCCGCGGTACACCAGGTGATCGCTCACGGTACACTAGTGTGCCGCGGAACAGCGGTTGGGAAACACTGGTCTAGGGGAAAGCTTCTTAAACTGTGGGGTCATGTAAGTGAATGGTGGAGGTCATTGTTGCTGCTATGGAAAGAGGAGGAGAACCTAAGCCCCAGCTTCTGAGGGGAAGGGGCCGGCCAATGCAACTGGCCATGGGATGGAGAAACCAGCCCAGCAACTGAGGCGCAGGGGTGGGGGTGGGGAGGAGTATGTGAGTCAAGGAAAACAGGGGGAATATGGAAGGGCAAAGGATGAGCAGGAGGAAACCCCTGCCTGCCAGTTCCTCCAAAGATTTACTGCCCTTCCTTTTCCCCATCATACCCACTTGCTTGAAGGAAATATGAAGTAGTAGTAGTTGTTGTTTTAAGGATTGCACCATAATCTTCCTACAGAGCTTGGCTTGGAATATGGTGAACCCTCTATATGCACAGATTCAACGATCCCCAGCTAGAGAGATAGAGAGGGGGGGGAGGGGGGGGAGAGATACACACACATATACATCCTTTGACTTTGCTATCTTATATAAGGCACACCATTTTACTCTACTCTTGTGTATGATGGGATTTGAACATCCATGGGTTTTGGTATCCACAGAAAATACTGGAACCAAACCCCATCAGATACTGTATTTTACCTAAAGATTTGGATTTTATCTACATTGGACTTAAACATGCACTAATTTTTATTCTTATGCTACAGTTGCCCCTTCATATCCAAGTTTGATTTTTATACTTATTTTATAGAGCTATAAATAGCTCTCATAGCTCTCAGGTTCTCATAAAATGTCTTGGTCAAAAAGGAGTCACAAGTTGCAAAACTTTAAGAAGCCCTGACTTAGGGCAATATATTCCCTCAGCTGTCTTTCTATGCACTTCATTGTTGCTCTGTCCATGGTTTTATTTTTTGTTATGTACTTTGTCGCAACTCCGTGTTTGGCGTGTGGCGTGTGGCATGGCCCCTGGAGCAGATTGGCCTATCGCCCCTTGATTGGAAGGGGGATAACGCCCAGGCCCCCTGGGGTGCCGAGTTTCCATGGACAGGCATTGGGCCGCTCGCACCCCAGGCTAGCAAACGCCTTTGGACATTCGTGGGGGCTGTTCGACCCTGATCCAGGACCCATGCGTGGCCACCAACCCTTTGTTCCTGTTTTCAATAAATGAGTTGCGGCCATTTTTTATTCAACCAATTGTGTCTGCATTATTTCCTGGCGCGAGGTGTGTCACGCTTGCACACGCAATGAATGGCTTCAATGGCAAGATAATTTTACGTTCATGGCTCATCTAATTTATTTATTTATTTATTTATTTATTTATTCGGTCTTATATTCCGCTCCTCCCTGCAGGCTCGGGGCGGATTACAAATACGATAAAACATGCTGCGCACAGCAATTTGCAGCATGCAATAAAAACCTAAAAACACATCTTGATTTTCCCTAAAAGGAAGAAATTCAGCGGCCACTAGCTTGGAGGATATTAAGCATCAGACATACAATGTGTGATTTAAAGTACATGTATTAAATTTCTTTTTGCCGGTCTGATACTATAACTAATTCCATGTCTAACCTGAATATTAGTGGTACTTTATGTGCCGACCTCTGAATAATGAGGTGCAGTTCTGGCAGCGATCATTAGCATTACAAATGTTGTGAGTGCAAGGTGTAACAAAGAAAGCTAACTGCAAATATTTGAGATGGTGATCCTGCTTCTTAGAGGGGAAAATTTCAAAGTCATTGCATACTCATTATATTATAACATACTGTTAAAAAGTAATCTTTGGTAAGAATGTGCACTATATTTAAAGATAATATATCTCCTCTAATATCGGTGTCTGGGGGGAATCAAGAGAGAATACTGGTTTCTGTGTGCAGGAGATACAACTATTTGTTTACAGCAGTGTTTCTCAAATTCTGCTTCTCCAGATGTTTTGGACTTCAGCTCCCACAATTTCTAACAGCTGGTATTTCTGGGAGCTGAAGCCCAAAACACTTTGAGGAGCATAGTTTGAGAACAGTATGACCCCTCTATCTGCAAACCTGTGGTTTCTCTTCTGCCTTCAGGGCCTAAAAATAGGCTTTAAAGGGATGGACATGCAAACTATGGCCCTGAAAGTAGAGTAAAACCGTCCCACATACAGGGAGACCTGGAATAGCTTCAAGAATGAGTGCTAGACTCAAAGGTAGTGAACCAAACAAGATTTATTGAATAACAACCAGTAAAAATGATGGTGGCCCAAAATGCTTAGTTTGTTGCGAAGGAAGTCCTTGAAAAAGGAAACTATCACTTGCCTCTTTGTTTGCAGAGTGATGGTACCTCTGTTTGATCCCAGGTATCCTGCTGCTCTCCGGCTTGTAGGCTCGCGAAGTCCTGTATAAGCCCCAAAATCCACAGTCTATGTTGAGGACAGATCCTCCTTTGTTCTGCAGGCTTCGGTTGAGAGCGAAGGTTAGGCTAAATAGGTGAACTAAGATACTTAGAACGGAGGCAGAGAGGAAGTCCTGCCCCTCAGGTAAACTCCGGAAAAGGGAGGAGTTAAGGGCGGTGACGCCAGGTTTGGAGCCAAGACACAACTCCACCCCTAGGTGCCCACATGGCCACAACAATAGAACAAAGGCCTTGCAGGTGAGGGCAGCAAAATACAGACACAGATATAATATCAGCCCTGTGGGGGCGCCACAGTTTCACTACCCACATACAACAAAATATGTCCTCTCCATATATTTTCTAGGTCCTCAAGGCAGTTTTATGTCATGCTTCCCTCAGAAGTTCATGATTTCCTGCTTCCATATAATTATTCTTCTTATTATTATTAATTTACTTTGTTTTAAATCCCGCCCTCTCTCACACATAGAGGGACTCAGAGCAGCATTAAGAATGTGTCGTTCTTTATTTCATTCTTGTATGCATAGGAGCCTGTCTGAGTTTTAAGACCATTATAAAAGGGATTTTTCTAAAATGCAGAAGCTCTGATCTGGCCACAGTAGTTCATGCTCTGGTTACATCCCGAATAGATTACTGCAATGCACTCTACTTGGGGCTGCCTTTGAAGACTGTTTGTAAACTTCAACTAATCCAGTGGGCGGCAGCCAGGTTACTAACTGGAGCAACATACAGGGAGCATACCACTCCTCTGTTGTGTCAGCTCCACTGGCTGTCGATCCAGTTCTGAGCACAATTCAAAGTGCTGGTTTTGACCTTTAAAGCCCTGTATGGTTCCGGCCCAGCTTACTTGTCCGAACGTATCTCCCCTTACGTCCCACCTCGAAATTTACGATCTTCCGGAGAGGCCCTGCTCTCGATCCCATCTTTGTCGCAAATACATTTGGTGGGGATGAGGGGCAGGGCCTTCTCGGTAGTGGCCCCTCGCCTATGGAACTCACTCCCCAGCGAAATAAGATCAACTTCTTCTGTCCTTTCATTTAGAAAAAAACTAAAGACGTGGCTTTGGGACCGGGCGTTTGGTTGATGTGGAGCAGCGGATGGACAATTGAGTAATGAGAATGTTGTGGAGGCGGACTGCGGATTGGCTTGGACAGCCTATGAATGTGGAACGGGGATTGTGTTGTTTATTCTGATATTTAATTGATTTTTAATCTGTTGTTATATTTGATGTGTTGTGGTTTTGTACTTATGTATATGGCATCGAATTGTTGCCTTTGGTCAGCCGCCCTGAGTCCCCCTTCGGGGATCAAGAAAGGCGGGCTATAAATGAAATAAATAAATAAATAATCCAATCTCGACTGTATTTCCATCAGCAGGCAAAGACTTCATACCCTCCAAATGCCCCAGCTTTTCAGGGACAGACCCAATGTATCATCTATAATCTCACATTTTAGATGTCCCAGTTTCTCTCTTTTACTCCCATGTTCCTCAGTTACTGCATATTGAATTCAAAGTGCTAAAGCAGTGTTTCTCAACCTGGGGGGTTGGGACCCTGGGGTCACAAGGCTGTTTCAGAGGGGTCAGCAAAGACCATCGGAAAACATATATTTCTGATGGTCTTAAGAACCCCTTTGGCAGAGAAGTCTGAAGATCTCTCTGCCTGTCCTTCTCTTCCTTTTTGGAAACTTTCTCTAAGATCAGGCACTGTACCCGTGGACTGGAGGGAGGCAAATGTAACACCGATCTTCAAGAAAGGATCCAGAGGTGATCCAGGAAATTATAGACCAGTCAGTTTAACCTCAGTTCCAGGCAAAGTGATGGAAACCATTATTAAAGAAAATATTACTAGGCACATAGAAGAACAGGCATTGCTGAAATGGTTTCTGCAAAGGCAAATCATGTCTTACTAACTTGTTAGAATTCTTTGAGGGTGTAAATAAACACATAGATAAAGGGGACCCAGTCGATATTGTTTACCTTGACTTTCAAAAGGCTTTTGACAAAGTCCCTCACCAAAGGCTCCTAAATAAGCTCTTCAGCCATGGAATCAGGGGACAGGTCTTGTTCTGGATTGGAACCTGGCTAAACTGTAGGAAACAAAGGGTGGTAATAAACGGACATTTCTCTGGGTGGAAAGAGGTGAGAAGTGGCGTACCCAAAGGTTCAGTTTTGGGTCCGTTACTTTTTAATTTATTCATTAATGATCTGGATGTAGGAGTGAATTCTGAGGTAGCAAAGTTTGCAGACGACACTAAATTGTTCAGGGTAGTTAAAAATGAAACTGATTGTAAAGAGCTCCAGAAAGATCTCTCGAAATTGAGTGAATGGGCAACAAAGTGGCAAATGCATTTTAACCTAAACAAGTGTAAAGTCATGCATTATCGGGGCAAAGAACCCCAACTACACCTACCAATTGATGGGGTCAAAGCTTTCTGAGACAAACCAGGAAAGGGATCTTGGGGTTTTGGTGGACAGCTCAATGAAGATGTCAACCCAGTGCGCAGCAGCAGTGAAAAAGCAAATTCTATGCTAGGCATGATCAGAAAGGGAATCGAAAATAGGTCAGCAAATGTTGTATTACCTCTCTACAAATCGATGGTAAGGCCACATTTGGAGTACTGTGTACAATTCTGGTCTCCGCACCTTAAGAAGGATATAACGGAACTGGAAAAGGTACAGAAAAGGGCAACAAGAATGATCCAAGGGATGGAGCGGCTCCCTTATGAAACCAGGTTGCAACGCCTTGGTCTTTTCAGCCTTGAAAGACGGCGTTTAAGAGGTGACTTGATCGAAGTGTATAAAATCATGCATGGGATAGAAAGGTGAATAAAGAAAAATATTTTCTTTGTCACAAAACACTAGGACTAGAGGGCACTCCCTGAAGCTCCAAGGTAGGAAAATTAGGACTAATAAAGGAAATATTTCTTCACCCAGAGGGTCATTGGGTTATGGAACTCACTTCCAGAAGAGGTTGTGACAGCTGTCAGCCTGAACAACTTCAAGGCAGGATTAGACAGATTCATGGATACCAAGTGTATCGGTAGTTACTGAAAAGGACATTCAAGTGCCACCTCGGAGTTGGTTGAGGTAGGCAGGATTTCCCGGGTACTGGTTGTGGGGGTCGGGAGCAGGTCAGGGTTTTGCCCTCCTTCTGCTCGAGATCCCCGTGTACAACTGGTGGGCCACTGTGTGATACAGAATGCTGGACTAGATGGGCTGAGGTCCGATTCAGCATGGCTCTTCTTATGTTCTTATGTTCTTAACCCTCCCACCAAAAGCCCTCCTCTGCTTTGATTGGTCAACCTCTCAGCCAGCTTCTCAGCCAAGGGGAGGGCTGTTTCTGAGACTCCAAGTGGGAAGGGGAGAGCAGGTGTGCTCGGCACATGGCAGTGTGGCACACATGTGCAGGTGAGAGAGAGTGTGCAAGGCTACAGGGAGACTTGCGCCAATTAGTCCTTTCAAGGCATGGGGGTTTTGTGTGGGGAAGTTGCTCCAATTCTGTTGTTGGTGTGGTACAGAATGCTCTTTGATTGTAGGTGAACTATAAATCTAAGCAATGACAACTCCCAAATATCAAGGTCTGTTTTCCCCGAAATCCACAAGCATTCACATTTAGCCATATTGAGTATTTGTGCCAAGTTTGCTTGAGTCCACAGTGTTCTCTAGATGTAGGTGAACTACAACTCCAAAACTCAAGGTCAATGCCCACCAAACTCTTCCAGTATTTTCTGCTGGTCATGGGAGTTCTGTGTGCCAAGTTTGGTTCAGTTCCATCGTTAGTGGAGTTCAGAATGCTCTTTGATTGTAGGCGTACTATAATTCCCAGCAACTACAACTCCTAAATGACAAAATCACCCCCCTCAGTCCCACCAGTATTCAAATTTGGCGTTTTGGGTATTTGTGCCAAATTTGGTGCAGTGAATGAAAATACATCCTGCATATCAGATATTTACATTACAACTCATAATATTAGCAAAATTAGAGTTATGAAGTCTCAACAAAAATAATTGTATGGTTGGGGGTCACCACAACATGAGGAATTGTATGAAGGGGTCACAGCATTACGAAGGCTGAGAAACACTGTGCTAAAGTACTGTAACTTGTGCTCAATAAACCCAGGATGATGGAGAGATTCGTGTCAAAGCAAATGACCACAGTCTGTTCTAGTCCATGTATGCTTCCTCATTAATACATTTGGCAATCTGGGCCACATCTTGATGTTGATTTGCCATGTGTGTTCTTCTGCTTTTGGTTACAATGTGTCGAATCTTTAGGACACAATGAATAATTATTACATATATTTTGTTGAACTGAACCCCTGGTGATTTGCTTTGTAGATTTAATGGCCACAAAGGATGAGAATAATCATAACTTTAGAAATGTACAAAAGCAATGCTGTGTCATCAACATGCCTCTTGATGACAATAAATGTGATTACATAATTTGGAAAATATTCTGGATATTCCTTTTGAGAGGAATTGAAAATGTATCGTCTAATGGGTTAGCTGTCTGATAAAAGCCAAAGAAGCTTAGTGTAACATCAATATATGTCGCATTTCTATTTTGTTGAAAAGCTCTGTGGAGTGTGATAACTTATATCTGTCTTCAATACACACAATTAACTTTTACGTTTTTATTTATTGTTGTTGGTCTCACGTTTTTACAAGATTCCCATTTTGTTTTCACAATATTTAAAACTTACACTGTTTTATACAAGTCTGTTTTTGATTGGATTATGACTTTATTTTCCACTAATACTTTAATCCGCTACCTAACTTTAACTAATGTTGTTTATTACATGTATTGTTTTGGTAACATGTAATCTCGCATCATTGTTTTACTGGTTCCATGTAATCTGTGTGAAAATAAATCCCTTAATGATTTATTGAATTCATAAGTGATAGTGGTAATGATTATCATAGTTAGAACCAGGGCCGGATCCTATGTTATGTGAACTACGCGCCCGCAGGGGGCGCCACATATTCAGGGGCGCATCGGCCGCCAAACGCCCCTTCTCAGTCTCTGGCCCCGTGGAAGGCGGCCCGCATTTGGTGTGGCGTGAGCAGGCCAAAGCCGTCCGCAGCGGCTCCACGAGGCTGGAAACGGAGGAGAAGGGTTTGGCGGCCACGGGCTGGGGCACCCAAATCCTCCTCCTCAGCTTCCAGCTTCATGCAGGGTGCTCATGTGTGCTGGGGGTGCATGCGCAGAACTAGCTGGCTCCGCGCATGCACAGAACTAGCTGGTTCCACACATTCATGGAACCAGCTGGCTTTGCACATGCGCACCCGGTGCGCATGCGCACCCTCCACAAGGCCGGAGAGCGAGGGGGCTCCAAAATAATGTTCGCTTACCATTTTAAATTACCTTAGTCCGGCCCTAGTTAGAACATGTGTAAATTGTAAGCACCAGATAAATATTTTTAAATAACTTGAGCCCTACCCATAAACAAGCCAGAACGGCCACCTGCTAGAGATATGGAGCCCGTTTTCTGCCTCTGGGACCCTCCAGGACCACATGCACTGCCAATAAGGCTAAACAACAACAAGTAGTTGCCAAAATTCTCCTCTTGGTTTTAAAACATTATTTTAGCATTTGTGGAGACAACAAGCTATTTTTAAAACAAGGCCTCAGCAAAAAAAATTATAAACAAGATTTGTTGGTTCTGCAGTTTTCTTTTTGCCTCCCCGGCTTACATTTTAACGATTCCAGGAATGGGATTTTCCAGACGGGAAATGGCAAGTAACAGCATCTGATACACTGCACTGCCCAGCTAAAGGACCATTCTTCACACTGACCAGGGTTGATGGAAATCATAATCCAACACATATAAGGGAGATGAGGTGGGGGGAGGTTGATTTACACAAAATGAAAAAATAGGAACTTTACTCTATAGGAACTTTACCTATAGCTTTGTCCAATATTTTTGAAGCATTACTTGTCCTTTTGTGCAGTGTTTCCCAACCTTTTTTGAGCTGCGGCACACTTTTAACATTAAAAAATCCAGGGGCACACCACCAACCAAAATGACACTCTAACACAGTAAAGAACGGCTGGGGGGGTGGCCTGCTGGGAGCAGCTGCTGGGAATGCCAAAGCCGAGGAGGGGGGAGCCAAGCCGCACCATGCCCCGCCCCCTCCCCCAGCTTCAGCTCTCCCACAGCTTCTCCAGCCTGGAGAGGGGCAATGCCAAGCCAGCGGTGGCAGTTCCAGCACAATGCTGGCTTGGCATTGCCCCCCTCAAGGCTGGAGAAGCTGTGGGAGAGCGGAAGCTGGGGGGGGAGGGGGCGGAGCCAGGCTGCGCCATGCCCCCCCCCCCCCGGCTTCCGCTCTCCCCCAGCTTCTCCAGCCTTGAGGGGGCAATGCCATGCCAGCGGTGTCCCCCAAAGGCTGGAGGAGCTGTGGGAGAGCAGAAGCCGGGGAGGGGGCGGAGCCAGGCTGCGCCATGCCCTGCCTCCTCCCCGGCTTCCTCCTCCATGCGGCTTCAGCGAGCGAAGGGCGAGAGTCATGGTGGGAGTCATGGCGGATTGGAGGCTGGCTGGGGAAACGACCGAAGGAGGCGGCGCCCCGGCCCCTTCTTCTTTATCTTTGCCGCCGCCCGGCCCTTCCTCCTCCTCCCCCAAGCAGCAGGAGTTTGGCAGGAGGATGGGGGAAGGAAGAGGGCAGAGAGCTTTTCTCGCGGCACAGCAGGAGGTCCGTCACGGCACACTACTGTGCCGCATCACAGCAGTTGGGGAACACTGCTTTAGTGTGTACTTTGTTGTCATTTTGCTAATGTCGCAGGTTAATGGCAGCATCCAAGACACACAAGTTTTCATTTTTCCTTAACACCATGGCTGGTAAATCAGCACTCCCAAAATTGTAACTTGAGTTGAGACGTGTGCATAATGAGGACGTATCCAAGGGAACCAACTGAAGTTTCAGGATGCTCTCAAGAGCCATGACGGTGACTTGATCAGAATGGCAACTCTTCTCAGTTGGGAGACTTTCCTGTTTTTCTCTTCCTTTCATAGTGCAGCACTTGAGTCTCGGTTCCCACTGAGATTGCTTTGTTTTGCTTTTTTATGATGTATTTTGCATTGTTGAGCTAATGTTGTTTACTCAGCTATCTTAAGTTAGCTATTATGAACATGAATTAATAAGGAGTTGGAGGACAAAAGAATGACATACCGTGATTTCTTCTGACTCAGCATTGAATTAAGGGCCATGTTTCTTTCTTTTCTTCCTCCAAGAGTCCAAAGTGGCAGTGGACAGAATTCAAGTGAGCTTCTACACCTATAAATACTTTTTTCTCTCCCTCCATATATACTTCCATTGAATTGTTTTCCCATTCCCGATGGCCTCTCCAGGGGCAACAGATGGGTGAATGTTTGCTCATGCCTTTTATGGATAATGTGTCCTCCTCGACCCAATGAAAGTTGTGGTGGAGGGCTAAGTCACAAACCAGGAGGGTTTTGCTCCCACTGTTATGAAATCAAATTGCTGCTTTTATTGGACTACTAGCTTGGGGACCCGGCGGTGCCCGGGTCATTTGAGAAGTGCAGCAGGATGTAGAGTGGGTCATGGGGGCTCTGTGTGCCAAGTTTGGTCTTGATCCATCATTATTGGGAGTTGCAGTGGTATCATGAAATTACTGAAGGTAGTGGAAGTCCCATCATCTCTGGTCCACCCTCCCCCAAAGTGTAGGAGGATGTAGATTGGGTCATGGGGGCTCTGTGTGCTAAGTTTGGTCTGTATTGGTGAATGGATGATGGTTGCATTGTTTTTAGGAAGTGAGTGAAGGTACTTCAAGTCCCATCATCCGTGGTCCGTCTCACACAAAACAGCACCAGGATGTAGAGTGGGTCATGAGTGCTCTGTGTGCCAGGTTTGGTGTTGATCAGTCATTGGATGAGGATTGTAGCAGGCTTGGAAAGTGAGGGAAGGTACTACAAGTCCCATCATCCATGTTCTGGCCCCCTCCAAACTTCAGTAGGATGTAGAGTGGGTCACTGGGGCTCTGTGTGCCAAGTGTGGTCTTTCTCGGTGTTTGTTGGGGGCCAAAGTGGTCTGTGGGAACAGAGGGGTGTGAAAGTACTACAAATCCCATCATCCATTGTCAGTCCTCCCCCAAACCTCACCAGGACATGAAGGCAGTCATAGGGGTTATGTATGCCAAGTGTGGTCTCGGTCAGTGATTGGATGAGGGTTGCAGCGAACTTGGGAAGTGAGTAGAGGTACTTCAAGTCCCATCATCCATGGTCCACCCTCCTCCAAACTGCACCAGGACGTAGAGTGGGTCATGGGGGCTGTGTGTGCTAAGTGTGGTCTGTATTGGTCCTTTTGGTGGCCTCAGTGGTCTGTGGGAACCAAAGTGTTTGAAAAAGTACTACAAATCCCCTAATCCGTGGGCCATGTCCCCGAACCGCACCAGGACGTAAAGGGGGTTAGGGGGGTTATGTGTACCAAGTTTGGTGCAGGTCCATCAGCCGCGCTGGTCGCTGTGGCCTGTGAAAGTGGCTGCCACATATCCGCCCTCCCGCCCTTCCGCCCTCCGCACACATACATACCGTGTTTCCCCGAAAGTAAGACAGCGTCTTACTTTCTTTTGAACCCCCAAATCCCCCTACGGCTTACTTTTTAGGTGCGGCTTACATTACCGTACCCGAAAGTAGCCTTTCCCCCGCCTCCTCCTCCGCCTCCTCCGCCCGCCGCTTGCCTCCTCCTCCGCCTCAGTCCCCCGCCGCCACTTGCGCTGCCGCCTCCCCCTCCGCCTCGGTGCCGCCTCCCCGCCGCCGCCTCCCCCGCCGCCACTTGCCGCTGCCGCCGCCTCCCTCCGCCTCGGTGCGCTTGCCTCGGTTCCGCTTGCCTCGGTTCCGCTTGCCTCCGCCGCCGCTTGCCTCGCCGCCGCTTGCCTCCGCCGCCGCTTGGCACCGCCTCCATAGCGGCCCCCACGCCTGCGCCAGGCGGCGGCTGCGCCAAGCGCACTCAGGCCTTCTGCCCATGCGCGAATGTCTGCGCATGGCGAAGGTACTGGCGCGTCTGGCGCCAGGCGCGCTGGCGCAAACAGCTGGCGCAGCCACGCCCGGTCGCGCTCAGGCCTTCTGCCCATGCGCGAATGTCTGCGCATGGGCAGAAGGCCTGGAGCGCGCCCGGCGCGGCTGCGTCAGCGCGTCTGCGTCAGCGCGCCTGCGTCAGTCGCGCTCAGTACCTTCGCCCATGCGCCCAGACATTCGCGCATGGGCAGAAGGCCTGAGTGCGACGCGCAGCCGCGCCTGGCGCAGCGTGGGGCCGCTATGGAGCGGTGCCAAGCGGCGGCGGAGCCCAAGCGCGGCGGAGGCAAGCGGAACGGAGCAAGGAACCGAGGCAAGCGGCACCGGAGGCGGAGGGAGCGCGGCAGCGGCAGCAGGCGGCGGCGGGGGAGCGGTGCGGAACGGCAAGCGGCAGCGGCGGTGGCGGCAAGCGGAGGCGGAGGCGGGGGAAGCGCGGAGGAAGCGGAGGAGGAGGCGGCGGAGGAGGCGGACCGGAGGAGGCGGGACTGAGTGGCGGCGGCCGGGTACGGCTTACATTCGAGTGCGGCTTACATTAGCCGACCCCTGACACCCGATCGTCTTACAATCGGGGGTGTCATACTTTCGGGGAAACACGGTACAAACATTCCGCTTTATAAAGGTATACAGATTGTATCTATCATTCCATTTCACAAAATATCATAGGACAAAGAGAATGGCTGCTTTGGAAGATTATTGCTTCTAGTCATTGTTTTTGCTTCAGCAGTGAATATATTACACCATAAGAAATCATTTTAATGCATCTGAAAACCTCATTGTCAGAAGTCAGGAAAATACCATATATTCTGAGGTACTAGACGACTGGGGCTATATAAGATGACCCCCCCAACTTTTAAACAAAAATATAGACTTAGGGATATACTCACCGTTTAAGACGAGTCCGCATTCCATGGAGACCGGAGAGTGTGATGGCCTGCTGGGCTGTCCCAGCTCACCTTGGGCCCACGGAGGCACCTTCGTATGATGACTCCCTGCGACCCCGGGCTACGGCGTACCTTGGATGGGCTTGCTGAGCCATGGGAGCCAGGAAACTACAGCTGCCAGAGGCCACAGTGAACCCATCCTGGGCGAATAGAGAGGGAGGGAGGGAGGAAAAGGAGCAGAAGAAGCACACCTTGTGCTCACACAAGGGAGAAAAAGGGAGAAAGAGTGTGCATGCAAAACGGCGAGCAGGCAAGCACCTTTGGATGATGACTCCCTGGGAAGCATGCCCACTGCAGGGAGTCATCGTCCAAAGGTGCCTGCCTGCTCACCAGGTTGTGCGGGCGCTCTTTCTCCCTTTTTCTCCCTTGCGTGAGAAATTTGGTATCAGGTCTCTATGGTCAGGCTAGGCGACTGGCACCCTACCTGTCCAGGGATGATCTGGCCACGGTGATCCAGGCGACGGTCATCTCGAGGCTGGACTACTGTAACGCCCTCTACGTGGGCCAGGGCCTACATGCCTGACGTGGCCTTCCCTGTCGACAATCCGGAAACTCAAGCTAGTGCAGAATGCCGCTGCTCGCTTGCTGGTGGGAGCACCAGTGAGGGAGCACATCACTCCCATCCTTCGGCAACTGCACTGGCTGCCTATTGAGTACCGGATTGCCTTCAAGGTGTTGGTTTTAACCTTTAGGGCCTTGCACGGTCTAGGGCCTGAGTACCTAAGGGACCGCCTTATCCCGTATATTCCCCCGAGATCACTGCGCTCGGAAGAGCAGCACCTACTGGTTATTCCATCACCCCGCTCCTGCCACTTGTCCAGCACAAGACAGCGAGCCTTTTCTGTTGTGGCTCCCATGACTTGGAACTCATTGCCCAGCCACGTCCGGGCGATCCACGAACTTGGCCCTTTTTGAAGGGCCTGCAAGACTGCCCTCTTCAGACTAGCGTTCGGCTAGCCTGAATATAGATGCATATCATCGTCCGAGTTAAGATCTGAAACTTGCTGGCTACTGGCTATGCATTATGTATTGTGCGTTTTACTGAATTTTATTGTATGTTTTATTGTGTATTTTATCGCTGTTGTGATCCGCCCCGAGCCTGCAGGGAGGAGCGGAATATAAAACTGAATAATAAATAAATAAATAAATAAAAGTACAGGCAGTCCCCGAATTATGAACAAGATAGGAACTGTAGGTTTGTTCTTAAGTTGAATTTGTTTGTAAGTTGGAACAGATTCATTTTTAAGTGTAATGCCAGCCATAGATAGATATAGATATGGATATAGATAGAGATAGAGCTTGCTTTGGATAACATAGGGAAGGGTTAACACCCTGTGGTGTTTCTTTGACTGTCTGTGCCCCTGTTCAGAAGATTTCACCTCACTTTCTGTCCCTGTGATAATTGCATTAAAATTTTTAACTTGTTGTGGAAACAAGGATTGGTTTTTTAAAAAAAAAATACTGAAAACAAAAAAACATCAAATTTGAACAGATAATAAATGTCTATTGTAGGCTTACATTATGATAAAATATTTCTATATTATGTATTCACATTCTGAACAGATTCGTTCATATTACATTTTTTTCTTTTTTTCTTCCCACTTCCTCCTACCATCCTTCCCTACCCCCTCCCACCACTTTTCTCTCTATATCTATATCTTTATCGTTAACCATGAACACAACCTTTTAAATCTTTGTACAATATCCATGCTGGCTTCACCTTCTTCTACCAATTTCATATAAATTGTCAATTTCTCTTTAATTTCTTCTGTTTTGTCCTCCTGTGAACCTTCTTGGGTTATATATGCAATAATATATGATTGGACTTGCTCAAATAAATAGTTATTCCAATTTTCCAAATTCCTTTTTCTTTTTTTTTCATCTCTCCATTCCCAGGCTATTGCCGCCTTTTGGAAACAAGGATTGGTGACAAAGCTTCAATGGAGACACCTTTCCCCCATGATAACTCCTTCAGGAGTGAATGTCCCTTCCAAGGGGTAGATTTGTCTCACTTCCTGTTGTGTCCCCCCTGATACGCCCCCCCCCCCCGTTCTTAACTATGATCCGATTGTAAGTCAGATGTTTGTAACTCGAGGACTGCCTGTATATGAAGAAACTAAATCACTCTATTTTCAATACAGACTTTCATGCACAAAAGTAAAAATACCAAAAACATAAAACTGGAATTGAATGCATTGCATTTTTTTCTCTTCTATTTCAGAAATTGAAGCAAAAGAAGCCTGTGACTGGTTGCGAGCTGCTGGATTCCCACAGTATGCCCAACTCTATGAAGGTATGTTTTGAGGACAGTATTTATTTGCTCCGTGTTTAATTCATTGTGGGAAAAGGGCATTGTGTTTATTTATTTATTTATTTATTTACAGTACATAGAACATAATAACATAAGAAGAGCCATGCTGAATCGGACCTCAGCCCATCTAGTCCAGCATTCTGTATCACACACATTCTGGCCCACCAGTTGTACAAGGGATCTCGAGCAGAAGGGAGGGCAAACCCTGACCTGCTCCGACTATGACAACCAGTACCCAGGGACATCCTGCCTACCTCAACCAACTCCGAGGTGGCACTTGAATGTACTTTTCAGTAACTACCAATACACTTGGTATCCATGAATCTGTCTAATCCTGCCTTGAAGCTGTCCAGGCTGACAGCTGTCACAACCTCTTCTGGAAGTGAGTTCCATAAGGACATTCAATGACCCTCTGGGTGAAGAAATATTTCCCTTTATCCTAATTTTCCTACCTTGGAGCTTCAGGGAGTGCCCTCTAGTCCTAGTGTTTTGTGACAAAGAAAATAATTTTTCTTTATTCACCTTTTCTATCCCTTTTCTACAGTATTTATATTCCGCCCTTCTCACCCCGCAGGGGACTCAGGGCAGATCACAATGCACATATACAGGCAAACATTCAATGCCATAGACATAGGACTAATTAGGACTAATAAAGGGAAATATTTCTTCACCCAGAGGGTCATTGGGTTATGGAACTCGCTTCCAGAGGAGGTTGTGACAGCTGTCAGCCTGGACAGCTTCAAAGCAGGATTAGACAGATTCATGGATACCAAGGGAATCAGTAGTTACTGAAATGGACATCCAAGTGCCACCTCTGTGTTGATGGAGGCAGGCAGGATTTTCCCCGGGTACTGGTTGTGGGGGGTCGGGAGCAGGTGAGGGTTTTGCCCTCCTTTCTGCTAGAGATCCCTGTGTACAACTGGTGGGCCACTGTGTGACACAGAATGCTGGACTTGATGGGCTGAGGCCCGATTCAGCATGGCTCTTCTTATGTTCTTATGTTCTTATGTTCATACAACATATATAGACAGACAACAAGCTACACAATTGGTCGAGAGCTCACCCCAACCTGGGCAGGCCTCAAACTCATGACCTTCTGGGCAGTAGAGACTCCCAGCCAGCTGCGCCACATTCCCGGTGCAGCTTTAATAGGCAACAGACACTATGGGGGAAAGCAAATAGAGCAACCCCTCCTTGGCCTAGGTTGCTTGCAAGGGAGAATGCAGGATCTGTACAATGGAAAACAATAAGGAGACAAATGCTGTGGTCCAAAGTACCATTTCAAAGCGTTGCCTACCTCACTCATTTTTCTAGGCAAGGCATTGCCACATTTGCCTGGCCACATCCAGAGTCTGTCAAGTTTGTATAGGAAGAAAGGCTCCTATTTGCACCTATAGAAGTGTTGCTTCTAACACAGTATCCTGTTCTGGAGTTGAACATCCATGGAGCACAAAGTCTTAAAGCACAATTCTTTCTTGTAATTGGAAGAGTCCCGTTCCAAATCAGCCCTCCTGCCTACCATTCACGTAACTGCTGATGACATGACTGTCTAATTTTAGCCGTGTTTCACAAATGTCAACACTTAGTTTACAATATTGCAGTGCCCTTCTCTGGTAAGCCCTTTTGTTTCATACAGTTGGTGAAAGAAAGCACATTACATTTCCAAACAACAGAAAAACACTATGTAACATTTGCAGTGGTAATGTTGTATTTTTACTGTTAGATGCTTTGGATCTCTCTAATAAAGGGAGGAGACTAGACCAGTGATTCTCAACCTTTTTTGAGCCGCGGCACATTTTTTACATTTACAAAATCCTGGGGCATACCACCAACCAAAATGACACAAAATGACACTCTAACTGTCATTTTACTAACTGTCACCCTCCCCCCCCTCATGACGCCGCCGCTTCCGCCAAACCCCCTCCCCAGGAGGCACACAGGGGGAGACCTGCGCAGAGTGGACGAAGCACACGCAGGCTCGGCTGAGCAGGACGAATAGGAAGTGAGCACACGGGGTGGCTCCGAGCCTCAGAACAAACTGCGGTGGAGGCTCGCAGCCATCGCTACCCCCAGATCTCCTTCCCGAAGGGGTTCAGCCCCCCCCCCCCAGGAGTGCCTCCCCTCCGGCATCCCTTCGGCTTCCCTGCTGTCGCCTTGGGCCAGATCACGAAGGAACCAAGCTAGGCTGTGGAGCTGCGCATCCCGGCCTTTTTAATACTAATACACTTTATTTATATTCCGCTCTTCTCACCCCGAAGGGGACTCAGAGCAGATTACAGGTATACATACTTAGCAGACAATCCCTGCCGTTTTGCACAATACACACACATAGACGAACAGAGGCAAACTCTGGCCACCAGGGGGAGCTGACACACTCCTCATCTCTCAGCATTCACAGCGTCCCTTGTTCCTTCTGCATTCCTCAGCATTCCTGGAGTTCTTTAATGGCCTCATAATTCAGTCAAAATTTGCCTCCCCACTTAATGTGGTACCTTTATCTCCTATTTGACAGCTGCAACTGTCTTTCGGGCTGCAAAGGTCGGCAGCAGGCTACACTTAAAGTCGAGCACCCACCTCGACCCAGGCAGGCCTCGAACTCATGACCTATTGGTCAAAGAGATCTTATGCAGCTGACACTTAGCCAGCTGCGCCACATTTCCGGTGCCTTTGCTCTGTTCTGCTCTGCAGCGAACCCGGAGCCCAGCCAGGAGAGGCCAGGAGTTGAGGGGTTGCTCCCTTTCCCCGGTGCAGAGGGGCTAGAGGGCAGAAAGCCTCGCCTCAAGCCTCCGGGAGCGGGGGTCAGACGGGGCCAGCTCCCGCGGACTCCTCCTCCCTCTTCTCCTTCTCTCTGCTGAGTGCCCAGGAGCTGCAGCCCAGCCAAGCAGCTCTTGGCGGGCAGAGGGAGGGAAGGAAGGAAGGAAGGAAGGAAGGAAGGAAGGAAGGAAGGAAGGAGAGAGAGAGAGAGAGGAGGGAGGGAGGAAAGTTCTGGATGCCGAGGGCTCTGTCTGACTGCAGCTAGGCTGGCTGGCATTGCTGCTTCGGCCATAAAGCCTCATTTCCGCTGCCTGAAGTTTCCTGCTAGGCCCTCTTCTCTCTCTCTCTCTCTCTCTCTCTCTCTCTCCTCTGTAATTTCCCACGGCACACCTGATGATCTCTCACGGCACACTAGTGTGCCGCGGCACACTGGTTGGGAAACACTGGACTAGACAGTAAATGCAACAAAATAATTACCTAAATAAATACCCATGTTATTATATGTACCTTTTCTAAGGAAAGCTTTGGTATATCATCATTGCCTACTATATTTGTTTCAAATATGCCATTGCAGAGCCTGTGGCCACATTTCCTTTTGGAATAATGGACAGCAACTTCCTTTTGATAATACTGACCAAAATCTGATTAGAAAATTGAAAAATAACCCTTTTGATGTCTTTTTGTATTCAGAATATGACATGTTGGCAATGATTCAGTTGACAGCTCTTAATAGTACATTCTAGAAACTCATTTTAAAAATTATATTCTTAGGAGAAATTCTGGTTATGTTTGTGTTTTAGTCTGAAAGTCCATCCAGAGTTTTTAGGAAGGAAATACATTTTTCTTATTCCACTAAACCTTGTTTGTTCTTTTCTAGATTCCCAATTTCCTATTGACATTGGTGCTGTAAAGAAAGATCATGATTTTCTTGACAAGGATCTTGTAGAACCTCTTTGTAGGTAAAGTGTTCCTCTTTTTTGATGCTGTTATTTCTATACTTCCACGCTATTTTAGCACTTCTCGGTGTGTGATAAGCGTTTGTTGTTAAGTGTCTTCAGCTCTTGACTTAATAGCAACCCTTTTATGTTTTGGCAAAGTGTGTTGTTGCTTCCATCTCGCTAACTGACCTTGGCTTGTCCAAGGTCAGTTAATGGGTTTTCATAGTCAAGTGGAGATTCAATCCATGGTCTTGAGCTCTGGGGGAATCTGAAGCAGAAAATGAATGAACAAGAAAATATAATGCTTCCTGTATCCTCACCTTTTACGAGATACGGCGTTTCCTGCCCTTTCCCCACATTCCAGTTGTGTGCTTGCCACATTATAAGAGAAATTGGGAGTGGACTGGGAATTGTGAGGGGACAGGAAGCAGTAATTGGTAGTAAAGGAAAAGTTCTTAACTGTGACTACTATTGTGTAAAGCAGATCCTTCCTCCACATAAGTTATAGACATTTAGCTGTGATCCATATCTAACCTAATATGAATTAAGCTTACCATAGCACCCTGAACACACACCCAATCTCATCTTATTTTACAATCTTAGCAGGTTGGTTATGGTCAATACTGTGATCAGGGCGGATTTAACAGTAAGCAAACTACGCTGTCAGGGGTACATCCGGCTGCCAGGTTCCGCTTTTGGTGCGGTGAAAGTCACGCAACTCCAGCTGGCCGGAGACACGAATTGCCCTACACAAGGCTGAAAAGGAGGAACGTTTTGCAACCGGGGAGGAGCCTCCTGCCTTTGGCTGCAAAAACTTCCTCCTTTCCGGCCTCATTTAGGGCAATTAGCATCTCTGTCCAGCTGAAGTCAAGCCGCACCAATGGTGCATGCGCGGAAGCTCTGCGCATGTACCATTGGTATGGCGCAACTCCAGCTGGACGGAGACGCTAACCGCACTCCACGAGGCCGAAAAGGAGGAACGTTTTGCAGCCGGAGGCGGGAGGCTCCGCCCCGGCTGCAAAACGTTCCTCCTCAGTGTGCATGTGTGCTGCATGTGCATGCGTGGAGCCAGCTAGCTCTGTGCATGCGCACCCTCCATGAGGCCGGAGAGTGAGGGGCACCAAAATAATGTTTGCTTACCATTTTAAGTTACCTTAGTCCGGCCCTGACTGATAGGATATTGTCAAGGTTCTTCAGGTAGGATTAGGAAAGGATTTTGTCTAAAAACCTGAAGAACTTCTATTTGACAAGATGCACCAATGGCCTGACTTACTATAAGGAAAATTGCTATGTTCCTGCATGCATAAATGGACAAGAATGTGAATCTGAGCCTTCCATATCCAAACCCAAACACTATCTGTTCCATTGTATTATTCACTTGCTGTTTAGACATCTGTGAAGCATTCAATTGAACCTTTTATAGGCCGAGAGACCAGTAATAAAAGGATGTAGATATCCTCCGTGATGTGATAAGTGGTTACTCTGTAGTAGCACCATGGAATGCTGGATCTAGTAGGCACATCTTTTTGAGAACCTAAAATACAATATTGCTTAAAATCAAGAGATGCACGTATTTTCCCATTTCAACAAGCTGCTGTTGCCATTTTTAGAAAGCCAAACCATTTCAGAGATCAAATGGCCAAGAGGTATTATTTACAAAGGTCATTGACATGTCTTGAAACTAGGATGTAGGAAGTATTGTTGCATCCATTGTCTCTGACCCTTGCGTGCCCTGGTCTGGGTTCCCTTTGCAGCTGCTCAACAACAGCTGCACACTTGGGTCACAGGAAGTTATTATTTGGACCAATTTTAAGGTGTCAGAAAAGAACAGGAGAATAGGCCAAAAGGCCACCCAGAAGGCCACCCAGTTTAAAGAAGTTTTGATCAGCATACTATTCTGTTTAGTATGAACCAAAGTGAATACAGTGTTTTGGAGGGACAGTGTGTGCTAGATCAGGGCTGTCCAACTTCTACCGGACCTGACTGACTGACTGACTGACTTTATTATTTCTGAGTCGCCCTCCACGCTAGTGCTCCGGGCGACTTACACACAACAAATTCCACAATTAAAATAGAGTATTTAAAACTAGATTAAAATATTCAGTGGTTAAATGCAGGGGCCAGGCTCGGTATTTCAGTTCCTGGTTCTGCATTAACCATGGGCTTTCCTAAATAGCCAGGTCTTCAGAGCGGTCAGAAACTGGGGCAGGTCGAGGGGCTCTCTGGTCCGTGGCATCGAGTTCCAAAGAACGGGGCCAAACGGAGAACGATCTCCGTCTCGTGGTCTCCAGGTGGGCCTCTTTCAAGCCTGGTACGTGAAGAAGGTTCTTGTTTGCTGGCCGCGGGGTCCTTGAGGAAGCAGGCATCAACAAGCGGTCTTTTAGTATGTTGGGCCCCGGCCCGTAGGGCTTTGAAAGCCAAGGTCAGGTCTTGTGTAAGGCTCTATACTCAACGGGCAGCCAGTGCAGGCGCTGCAGAGATGGTGTCATGTGGCATCTCATAGATATTCCTGTGAGAAGCCTGGCGGCTGTTCTACAAATCTGAAACTGCTGGGTTAGTGACCGGGGTAGACCTACATACAAGCGTTACAGTAATCCAGCCTTGATGTAACCATGGCATGGATTACTGTAGCTAGCGCTCCGTCGGAAGATAGGGCGCCAATTGTCTCGCTTGGCGCAGGTGGAAGAAGGCCCTTTTGCTCGTGGAGGCAACCTGGGCCTCCATCGACAATTTGGAGTCCAGGATAACACCAAGGCTTTTTACTGAGGGGACGGAATCAGCGGTTCCCCTTCAAGGGGGCAGCGAGAAAGGTGGTTCTGGGCGGCCCGGCCATAAGATCTCCGTCTTTGATGGATTTATTTTAAGTTTGTGGGCCCACTGCTTCTAGGCAGTGACAAATGGCTGTGGCCGGAATTCCGGTTACTGATGACCTGGGGGGGCAAAGGGTCTGCCTCCGCCCCCAGCTCTGGCCCCCCCCCACTCCACCCCTGCCCCACCCCAGCTCCACCCCTCCCCGCCTCCGCCCCCTCCCGCCTTGGAGGTGTCTGTGGAGGACACCGGGCTTTGACTTGGAGATAGAGATGAACACCAAAATCCCAGTCTCAAGTCCCAGTCCCTGCTTTGAACTGGATTATATTGCAGTGTGGACTCAGGGCCCTTCACACAGTCATATAACTCAGAATATCCAGGCAGGAAACCCCGCAGAACCTGCTTTGAACTGGATTATATTGCAGTGTGGCCTCAGAGCCCTTCCACACAGCCATATAACCCAGAATACCTGCTTTGAACTGGATTATCGGAGTCCACACTCATATAATCTGGTTTAAAGCAAATAACATGGGATTTTATTCAGATGTGTGGAAAGGAAGTCAAATAAGAAGCCAGGGCCCTTCCACACAGGCCTATAACCCTGAATGATAAGGCATAATATTCATTCTGCCTCTGCTAATAAAAATAATAATAACAACAACAGGTTCCTGGAGTAGGAGACCTCCAAGGGCCATCCAGGGCCATCCAGTCCAATCTCCTTCTGCCATAAGGGGAAAATACAATCACAGGAATCACAGATGACCATTCATCCTCTGATGATGATGATGATAATAATAATTACAATGGGTTCCTAGAATAGGAGACCTCCAAGGGCCATCCAGTCCAATCTCCTTCTGCTATAAGGGGAAAACACAATCAAAGCATTCCTCACAGATGGCCATTCAGCCTCTAATGATGATGATGATGATAATAATAATAATAATAACAATGGGTTCCTAGAACAGGAGACCTCCAAGGGCCAATCCAGTCCACCTCCTTCTGCCATAAGGGGAAAATACAATCAAAGCATTCCTCAGCCATGTTGAATCAAACCTAAACTCTCATGAGAGCAACAGAAAGTTCTGAACCTTGAGTTTGGGAGTTGTAGTTCTCCATCCAGAGAGCACTGTGGACTCAAATAATGATGGATCAGGGCCAAACTTGGCAGGAATCCTCAGAAGAGGAGGAAGCCGGAAAGGGAATGGATGAGCCCCACCCCACGCGCGCTCTGAACTCGGCCCCGCCCCTTTTTTGCTCTGGCCACTCCCCTCTCACTTGGTGCACTCTCTCCTTCCCTCTTTCTTTCAAGTGGTGGAAAAGGGAAGGAATAAAAAGGGGAAAGAGAGAGAGAGAAGGAGGAGGGAGGAGAGGGGGAGGAAGTAGGGAAGTAGGAGGAGGAAGAAGGGAGCCTGCTCCTCCGCCCCGCCCCCCCCACCCCCAGCTGCGAAAATAAATAAAATATATTCGGAAAATATATTCCAAAAAAATATTCAAAAAAATATTTTTTTTAAAAAAAATTTAATCTTAAAAAGCAGATATCTTGCAGGAGGGTAGGGGGCCGTGGGGAAGGGGTTGGGGGCCATATATGGCCCGCGGGCCGCCAGTTGGACAGCCCTGTGCTAGATTGTCTGCTCAGAGATCTCACTCTTGGCTCTCTTCAATGATTTTGTGTGGTACCGTTGAATGTTTACCTATTTCTGAGCCCTAAGTCCCTTTTGGGAGAGAGGGTGGTCTAGAAATAAAGCATTATTATTATTATATAATACTTTTATTTCTAAAGCCTGTGACTTTGGATGGCATAGTTAATAGTGAGGACATTGTTTTATATGTTTTAAATGTTTTAATATATTTTATAAATCTATTTAAATGTTTTTAATTGTATTTTTTGAAGGCATCAAATAGTTGCCTAAGTATAAGCCGCCTTGAGTCCGTCCGTCCATCCCCTGTCCCCCGTCCCCCGGGGTGAAGAAGGGCAGGGTAGAAATGTCATAAATAAATTGTAGTTTCTTTTGGCAAACTATAGAAAAATAGCATCCTGGCTCCATAATTCCTACTTCAAGCAGACTTTTGACATTTAAGCTCCTGTGAGGGAAATTGGTCTGTTGTTGTATTGGATTTAACTGCTTAAGTGTTCACTTTTTCCTGTTACAATGTTAATTGTGCTTTAAACTGAATTGGTTTTAAGTTACATGAAGAAGTTATTGTTAAGTCTTCATATTAGTACTGTTGGCAAACTGGAGTTACTTTTTTGGCAGTAAGGTGTGGTATAAATTGAATTAAACTGATGAAATTAAAAATGTCCAGGCTGGTGTTTATCCACTAAATGTACATTTTAAGGTTTAACTACATTATGTATGATTTCCTTTTTCTTGTCCTCAATTTCCCACCATTTATCTTCCTGTGGCTGACCCTGGTCTCCACTTATTTTTCTAACACAACAGAGCTTAAGCATTGTGCTTTCATAGTGTAAACGTACAGTCACGTTGGTTACGCTACACCATTTTATTGAAAGCAACATTGTACAACCAACTATAGACCTGGTTATTATAACATTAAGTAGCAGATTAAAGCATTAGTGGAAAATAACAGGTATCTATCTATCTATCTCAGAGCCTATAGTTGGTTAGAACCCCACTTACACAAAAGGGAACGTGCATTAGGTGTATGTAAAAATCCAATAGGATACTAGCCCATTCTCTTGGCATTACTTCGCGAACGAAGATTCTTAGGAAGCACGTTGATGACTACAAAGGCCAATCTGAGATAAGCAAGTTTGGTTGCAGAAAGCACAGCAGAAAGTCTCCTTGGGTGATGTTGTTTCCAAGTTGCGGTTCTTCCTGCGTTGTCGTTTCTCTTCGAGACTCATTCGGCGTGTCTTCTCGAAAGAGGTCGGAGCATTGTGGATAGTGTGTCTCCATGCCTCCCGATGTGAGGCCAGGGTGGACCATTGTTGGTGATCAATCTGGCTGAGCCTGAGATGTTGTTTGAGGGAGTCCTTATATCTCTTTTTGGGGGCACCTCTCTTGCGCTGACCTGTGGCGAGTTCACCATAGAGTAGTATCTTTGGGAGGCGGTGGCCCTCCATCCTAGAGACGTGCCCTGCCCAGCGCAGCTGTGTTCTCAATAGCATGGCCTCAACGCTAGTGATCCCTGCTTGCTCAAGGACAGCAACATTAGTCACGTATATTTAGGATTGTACGAAGACAGCGTTGATGAAAGCGTTCGAGGAGTCGTAGGTTTTGGCAATAGGTGACCCATGTTTCAGACCCATAGAGGAGAATAGACAGTATGATAGCTATGTACACACTGATTTTGGTGCTTTGCCTCAGATGCTTGTTGCCCCAGACTCTTTTTGAAGCCTTCCAAATGCACTATATGCCTTTGGTAATCTGTGATCTATCTCTTTATCAATCCTGGTGTCTAAAGAGATGATGCTTCCCAGGTAGGTGAACTGCTGGACGGACTTAAGCACAGATGTGCCTATGCTGATGTGGGGATGATGGTGTTCTTCCTGAGGTGCGGGCTGGTAGAGAACTTCCGTTTCCTTCAGGCTGACTTCCAGCCCAAACAGCTCTGCAGCAGTTGCAAAGCAGGATGTTAGGCGCTGCAGGGCTGCTTCTGAATGGGCGACAAGGGCAGCATCATTGGCAAAAAGCAGCTCACGGACTAGATAATTTAAAGTCTTAGTGCGAGCCCTCAGAGGGCTTAAGTTGAACAAGCTACCATCAGTACAATAGCGTATATATATGCCGTCTTCTTCTTCGAGGTCTGCCGTAGCCCTTTGGAACATCATACTGAAGAAGATTGTAAATAGGGTTGGTGCAAGAACACAACCTTGTTTCACTCCATTAGTTATTAGAAAGGGCTCAGAGAAAGCATCGCCGTATCTGACTTGACTGCGCTGGCCCTCAAGTAACAGGATAATCATTTTGAGGAATTTGGGGGGACATCCCGGACATTCCAGGATCTGTCACAGATCTTTTCTGCTCATAGAAAGCCCATATATAACATGTATTTGGAGGAATTTTTAATAGATTTTTATATTCCAAACATAACACACATAAAACTATGTGTCCTTACTTTGTTCAACTTCCATTGATTATTCTTTCTAGTCTCCGGATTATTCTTACTTAGGATTTCCCTCCCATTCCACTGACAGATGTAAGCAGATGGAGAACATTGTCTTCTCCTATTGGCGCATCAAGAGGGTGTGAGAAATCCAGGCAGGCTGGATTTAATTGGAAACTCTAGGGACATAAAGAGAACCATTAATCCTTTTGTTTTATTGGCACAATCTGTTTGAAAATATTGGACAGACCCCAGAAGATAGGTCATCATCTCTCTAGCTTGAAATATGGACAGCTAAATCAGCAAGCTGGAATTTGGACACTGGCTCCATTAAAATATATAAACCTTTGAGTTGCTTTTCCAACATTGAATTAAACTATAGGCAGTTTGGGTGAGATCAGTTATCTAATCATGTTAAACAATTAGTGTGGTCTACAGCAGAACTTTGAAATGTTGCTTTTCTTGACCACAACATCCCAAAAAGTATGTTTTTTTCCGCAGAGGAGCTCTAGAGCAGTGTTTCCTAATCTTTTTTGAGCCACGGCACATTTTTTACATTTAAAAAATCCTGGGGCACACCACCAACCAAAATGACACTCTAACACAGTAATACATATAGTTAATATGTTTTTAAATGTATTTATACACTAGTGTGAAACCCGAGGGGCCTGTTTGAAACCTGATGAACACAAAATAGATACCCTGCCTTGTGTGCTTCTGTCACGAGCACGGACTTGGCGGCCCCTTAATCACACACACGGACTGGGTCGCCTGGGCCGACACTGCCCTATCATCACCACCCAGTGCTTCAAGGCCGCTGCTCACCTGGGTTTCCCTCAGACAAGGAGGGAGGCGCAGGGCAGGCAGAGGAAGGCCCTCTAAGGAAGAAAGAGGAAAGGAAGAAAGGAAGGAAGGAAGGAAGGAAGGAAGGAAGGAAGGAAGAAGTCCTGAGAGCAGGAGAGGCCGAGCCCAGGCCAGGAGAGGAAGAAGGGAGAAGACCCTGGAGCCGCCTTGGCCTCAAGGCCCGAAGGAATCCTGAGCCAGCTGAGTGGAAAACAAAGCCCAACACTCCTCTCCGGGAGCTCTCCGCCTCCTCCGGAAGTGACCTCACAAGGAAAGGCGCCGCCTGGCCCCTCCCCTACTCAGCCTCCAACCAACTGCTTCTCCAGAAAGCCAAGGCCTCTCCCCCTCCCCTCCCCTCTCTCGAGACTTCCGCCCTGAACAAACATGGTGGTGCCGGGCGGGAGACACTTAGAGAGGCGGGGCTTGCTTCTTGGCCAGCGTTGATTGGCCCTGCTGGTGCCCCAGAGAGAGACAGAGTGAGAGGCAGGCTGCCCAGATGACTCCTGGCGGGGTAGTCGGTTCTTCTGCGGCACACCTGATGATCGCTCACGGAACACTAGTGTGCTGCGGCACAGCGGTTGGGAAACACTGCTCTAGAGGGGAAAGTATTACATTATTCAGAGCTCTGCAAACTTTGGTACTCTTGAAAAAAGTTATTCTTCTTTGGCTTCACAGAACTGAAGTTGAACAAGGATAATAATGCTTTTTTGCGAGTGTCAAAGATACTATACCTTGACAGAGACCTCGTATTGCCTTGTGAGGCACACATCACTTTCAGCAACTGTGTTTTCAAGAAGTTTAGTATTTCAAAAGGCTAGAGAACTTCTTGTGCAGGAACGACATTGGGGGGAAAGAACGCTCTTGCTTGCCTGCTTATTTCAGTTCTCCTAAAATAATTACATGTCTCCAAACTTGGGTTGGATTTACTTATAAGAGTTAGAAGTAGAATCACAATAGAGGATTTTAAACCATGAATGTTAGTGTATATACTCGTGTATAACGGTATCTTATCTCTTATCAAGAAGGGAACCATCCTCTCCTCTGACTGGAGTGGTAAAAGTCAAGGGCCTGGGAGAACCTAAAAGAAGCGCCAACTCCCTCTATTGTCTCCATTGCCACAAATAAGTCTTTTTAATCATGGGTAGGAGGAAAATGGCAGCAATGGTCAGAGACAGATGGCTCCCTAAGACAGCCCTGAAACTTGCTTCATGTCATGACCCTTGACTTATCTACAACTCACATCATACTCCATAATCTTTGGCCCCGACTTTTACATGAGGTTGACCTATTCATGAACATATACAGTAGGCCTCATTCAAATCCAAGCACATTTGTCCGTGTTTATTGGTGCTTTTTAAGTGAAGAAATTACTAGTCCAATTGTACTTAATTGTTTGCTTCACTTTATTTTTCATATTAGGGTTTTTCGTAATGTCCATCAAACTATCACATGGAAGGGACAGAGTTTGTAAAAATATGAGATATGATTTATATTCCATTTCTGATTATATTATTGGGGTTAGCTATCTGTTATGGGGTTAGCTAACTGTCCGTACTTCAGGAAATAAAGCCCAGATGCTCATTTTAGGGAAAGATGAAGTACTTTGGCCACATCATGAGAAGACAGGAAAGCTTAGAGAAGACAGTGATGCTGGGAAAAATGAAAGGAAAAAGGAAGAGGGGCCGACCAAGGGCAAGATGGCTGGATGGCACCTTTGAAGTGACTGGCTTGACCTTGAAGGAGCTGGGGTGGTGACAGCCAACAGGGAGCTCTGGCATGGGCTGGCCCATGAGGTCATGAAGAGTCAGAAGCAACCGCACCCGAACGAATAAATAACATCTGTTATGTCTTTAGCCCAACTGCTGAATAAGTCGGGTGGCAGGAGAAAACAGATTTCTGTACCAGTATTTACTTTATTTATATTTACTTTATTTATATTCCGCTCTTCTCACCCCGAAGGGGATTCAGAGCGGATTACAGTACACATACTTGCAGACAATCCCTGCAGTTCAACATATGACATATAAACATGTGACATTTGTCACAGTACAGTACATACATTTTGACATTATACATATATTGACAAACAGAGGCAAACTTTCTGGCCACCAGGGGGAGCTGATGCACTCCTCATCTCTCTCAGGATTTCCTTCCAGCGTCCCTTGTTGTTTCTGCCACATTCCTCAGCGATTCTTTATGGCCTCATAAATCAGTCAAAATTCACCTCCCCACTTTAATGTGGTACCTTTATCTCCTACTTGACAATGTAACTGTCTTTCGGGCTGCAAAGGTTGGCAGCAGGATACACTTAAGGTCAAGAACCCACCTCGACCCGGGCAGGCCTCGAACTCATGACCTACTGGTCAGAGAGATCTTATGCAGCTGACACTTAGCCAGCTGCGCCACTTCCCGGTGTATGCTAATTAGTGTTGCGTAATTTCCTTGTTAATTTTGCTTTACAGGTGCTGCTTAAGGTCTGTCCATGCAAATGGACAAAAAGTTAAATATTATAGAGCCAATAAAGTTGATTAATGAGATGCTAATCTTTGGCTCTCCCATTGTTTGTAGACGACTGAATACGCTGAATAAGTGCGCCTCAATGAAACTCGATGTGAACTTCCAAAGGAAAAAGGCAAGTAAACCTGGATCCACAAATATTTGTACTTTGTGTGAGCCAGAGCTTTTAGTTATCTCCTGAAATTATAGCTAGAATTGATCTCATTTGTAATCTCTGAACTTCAAATTGCAGATGAAGACTAGTTGTGACTCATTGTATATCCAGCAGTGTTTTATGGTGCCTGCTTTAATGTAGGTGTTACAGGTGTTTGACGTCGTATTGTTAAAGAAATGGAGAAAATGCATGTCTATTGTCTTGGATCAATTGGCAAGTAAAAGTTTTCTTAAGAATTCCAGTGTATATTCTGTTCTTGAAGTGTAATATCGTTGTCTTCTGGAAAAATATGTGACTTGAGATGGAGGTCAAACACACAGATGATGGCTACCATAGTCCTGTGACTCCTGCCTTTCTCCTGCCCAGTGTTCTCTTTAGCCCAAATGTCAAATGTTTGAATGCTTTTGCATAAATACACACCATTGAGGGACTCCATATCAAGACAAATATTCCCAGAAGACTTTTCAGATTGCAAGGGCTTGCGTATTGCCTGTTAAACATGGCACTACTCTAAGTACCTTCTCTTACAATATTGTATAGTTCTGTGTGGCTATAGGGCATACAGTATTTCCCTGTTAGCAAAAAAGCCCAAAGTATTTTTTCATTTGTGTGTGTGTGTATGTATGTATCTGCTGACTTATGAAAATAAAGCTAGCCGTGTTTACAGCCTCCTTGTGTAACATAGGCATTATTGTAGGCTTAAGGGTTTTTAGGAAGGAATGCAGAAAATGTCATTTGATATGGAACATTTTGTAACATCGCCAACAACATTTTATTTACAAGGAACGCCTGTCCCAAGGGCACTTTCTAATCAGTACAAACATATAGTGCAAACCGTTGCTCTTAGGGGGAAAAAGTGTGTATCTGGTTCCTTCTCTGTAACTTATTTATTTTCAGTGGGTCTACAGAAACCATAACCAACTGGGTAGGAAAAATGGCATCTCCTCATTTGAACCTAACATGATCCAACATGCTTTCTTTATAAGTGGTTAATCCTGGCTTAATTTTCTTTGGGGGGGGCATACCTCTTCCCTCCCCCCCCTCACCTCACATAGCATCTGAGAGCTGCTCTCTTAAGTGGCTGGAGGCACTTACAGTACATATCATGAAGGAATTCTGTTTCGTACAGCCATGTTCCACATTTGAGTTTGTATCATAAGACATATCTCCTGACTCATCAAATAATTTTCAAATATTCAGATAAATTCAGATACTCTTCCTTGGGCAAACTTAGTAAGAGATACTTGAAACTACAGTAGAGCTCTCTTCTGTTTCCAGGGCCTAAAAAGACGTTAAAACACTGGACAATACAAGCTTTGGCCCTGGGAATAGAGGTAAGGCCTTCCCACATGCAGGGAAACCCAGGATCTCTATAAGAATGAGTGCTGGACTCAAAAATAGGGTGAACCAAACAGGATTTATTGAAATAACAACCAGTAAAGGTGCTGGTGGCTCAAAAAGCTTGAGTTGGTTGCAAAAAGGGGTTCTTTAAACAAGGTATAACAATCACTTGCCTATGTTTGCAGAGTGACGGTGCCTCTCTTAATCCCAGGTTCTTCTGTTGCTCTCTGGCCTTTGTAGACGCACTAAGTTCTGTAAAAGCCCCAAAATCCACAGCCTCTGGTGAGGAAGGGTCCTCCTATGCACTGCAGCTTGGTTGAGAGCAAAGGAAGACTTTATAGGTGAAATAAGATTGCTTTTTCACAGCAAGCTAGATTCCAACCTTGCTTGTCCGTGATACTTCTGGAATGCAGGGGGAGGGGATGTCCAGCCCCTTAGGTAAACCTTTTTCCGGTAAACTCCGGGAAAAGGTGGAGTAGAGGGCGGGGACACCAGGTTTGGAGCCAAGACACAACTCCGCCCCTGAGAGACCGCATGGCAAAACAAAGGGGCCATAGAACAAAGGCCCATGCAGGTAAAATAAAAAGCCAGATGTAAACAGCCCCTAGGAGGCATCACAGTCTCACTTATCCAACCTTTGCTTATCCAACATTCTGCTGGCCCGCTTATGTTGGATAAGCGAGACTCTACTGTATTTTTGTTTGTCTGTTTTGGGTGGACTGCCATATTATGTCTTTTCAACTCCAATTTGATCTATATAGTCATGTTAAACTACTTCTCCAGGATTGAAATTGGCTGTCTCTGGAATTTTTGCTTTGTATCAGTTGATAGATGGGAGATGAAGATTTTCTGCCATTCTCAATATTGCAGTCTACTTATCAGTTACTGTATCCGTATGGAAATATTTACAGTTGCAAGACATTGGGAAGGTCTGTGTATGGACCATTAGCTCTGAGCCTCTCAGCAAACCCTGCTGTGTTGAAAGCATTAATTATATCCTCAGGGAAACCGACAACCAGATATTAGGGTTGTATTGAAAGCATTAAATTTGATGTAAATAAAGTTAAAATTGAGTGGAATAAAGAGTTAGGTGTCCTATTCCCATTTAACAGTAGAAAAGCTCACAAGCATCGACATCTAAATTTCCTTTAGAGGGAAAATGATGTTGGCTCCAACAACAATTGGCATTTCAGGTATATTGGATGCCATTGTGCCTTTGAGAAAGACATTGTCTACTCCAATTGAATGCTGTCATGTTTTACTGAAATGTTCTCTTCTGGCACATGAAATGTGTTCAGTGGTTACTCTTTCTGCCTAGAAGTATTACAACACAATTTGGTATTTTGGGGAGGGGAAACTTTGACATTTGTAAATACACATGTTCTTTTAAATTTTATTCTTGTGATTTGAAATCCATATGATGATCTTAAAAGCTCTACTCTCCGAGGGCCCCTTCTACACATATAAAATCCAGATTATCTGCTTTGAATTGGATTATATGGCGGTGTAGACTCATATCCATTTCAAAGCAGATAATGTGGTTTATCTGCTTTGATAATCTGGTTTCCTCTTGTCACCACATTGGGATAGACTATAGACATTTTCTGAATGGTTTTATTTCTTTGAGTTTTGTTTTTATTTGAAGTCAGCACATAGGTACATACACAATCTTATGCCCAGTCAGAACCACAATTGCATGTAATACATAACTGCAGGGAGGAGCGGTATATAAAATTAAATAAATAAATAAATAACTCTACACTCACCAATACTACACTTGGATGAAGTGTTGAAATTCTGTATTTACCTTTAATAGAAGAGTAAATAAAGCAGACTTCTCAATTGGTGCCCCCTTGTCGGCCTAGGGTGCTACCAATATGCCGATGACACTCAGCTCCTGCTGAAGCTGGAGCCTGGCGCAACTTCGGTGCCCGAAAACTTCACTCGAGGTCTGGAAGCAGTAACAAAATGGCTCCGTGCCCACAAACTCAAAATAAATCCATCAAAGACGGAGATCTTATGGCCGGGCCGCCCAGAACCACCTTTCCCACTGCCCCCCTTCGAAGGGGAACCATTGATTCCATCCCCCTCAGTAAAGAGCCTTGGTGTTATCCTGGACTCCAAATTGTCGATGGAGGCCCAGGTTGCCTCCACGAGCAAAAGGGCCTTCTTCCACCTGCGCCAAGCGAGACAACTGGCGCCCTACCTCCCGACGGAAGCGCTAGCTACAGTAATCCATGCCACGGTTACATCACGGCTGGATTACTGTAACGCCTTATATGTGGGTCTGCCCGGTCACTAACCCGCAGGATCCAGATTGTGCAGAACGCGGCCGCCAGGCTTCTCACAGGAACATCGATGAGATGCCACACTACACCATCCCTGCAGCGCCTGCACTGGCTGCCCGTTGAGTATAGAGCCTTACATAAGACCTTGACCTTGGCTTTCAAAGCCCCCTACGGGGCCGGGGCCCAACATACTTAAAGGACCGCTTGCTGATGCCTGCCTATTCAAGGACACCGCGCCCCAGTTCCCTGGCAAACAAGAACCTCCTTTGCGTCCCAGGGCGTGAAAGAGGCCCACCTGGAGGCCACGAGACGGAGATCGTTCTCCATTGTGGCCCCTGTTCTCTGGAACTCGATGCCACCAGTTAAAGGGTGGACCAGAGAGCCTCCCTCGACCTGCCCCAGTTCCTGACCGCTCTAAAGACCTGGCTATTTAGGAAAGCACATGGCTAATGCAGAACCAGGAACTCAACTACCTGAGCCTGGCCCTTGCATTTAACCCCTAAATATTTTAATCTAATTTTTAATATTTTTAATATTTTTAATTGTTGAATTGCTATGTGTAAGTCGCCCGGAGCACTAACGTGGAGGGCGACTCAGAAGTAATAAAGTCAATCAGTCAGTCAGTCAGTCAGTCAGTCATCGGGGAGAGGCTTGCGTACCCTAATGAAGTGGTGAGCTATGCTGGCGGTGGCATAATACCCACGGTAGGGCCTCCCACGGTAGGTCACAACCGAAGAAGGGTCTGACAAAGAGTGTCAATGGGCAGGATAGGCCCTCTAGCCTTTTGGCAACCATCCTAGGAGAAGGAAAACTCTGGTTTCAAACCCGGGCAGATGGTGCTCGTCTAACCCTGTAAGATCAACCATCTAGAGAAGGAAACTCAAATCAAACCTATGACCTGAGGACCTCGCTGCCACCGTCCCAGCTTGCTAGGCCCCGGCAGACGAACCTTTGGTTTAAAGGGTGAGGCCAGTTCTGTGCACGCTGCGCTCCACCAGAAAAATCCATTGCACAGGGTCGAAGGACACATCCAACCTCCGAAAAAGCATCAACGCGCTTGTAGAAAGCATGGGATGAGTCCTTCCTAAGTATCTTCGTTCGCGAAATACTTAGAGAAATAAAGCAGAAGGGCCATGGATACAATAAGGATTAGTAACCTAATTTTAATGGAAGTAAATGTCGTATATATACATTGTCGTTTCTAGAATAAAACATTTAAAACCAGAATCTTAAATGTTCAGCGTGCAACACTGACCTCTACCTCATTTAACTATATGTTCTTGATAAGGCCTAGAACTTTAAGCTCTCTAATTTTGGTTAGAACACGATATGATAAAGAATATTTTTCAATACCTTAAGGCTGTGGTTCTCAACCTGTGGGTCCCCATGTGTTTTGGCCTACAACTCCCATACATCCCAGCCAGTTTACCAACTGTTAAGATATCTGAGAGTTAAAGGCCAAAACATCTGGGGACCCACAGGTTGAGAACCACTGCCTTAGCGAAACATCAGCCAAATAAACTTACTAAAGAACGAAAGGTGATGATTTAAGGAGGCATTTTGGGAGAGAAAGTAGTTAATGTGACATCAGTGGCAAGGTTTCTCTTTTTTTCTACATAATCATACTGTGAACTCCAGACAAGCTCCAATCTTAACAGTGTCCCCTTGGCAAAGAATGTGAGGATCTTCACCTAGAATCCTCAAATAGAAGTCCAGATGTTGCTAGACTGCAAACCCCAGCACTCATCACCATTAGCTATCTTGGTGATGGCTCTGCAACTTGCAGTCCAGCAACAGCTGGAGGGTCTCATGAGTCCCATTCCTGCCATATATTAGTTTGTAGCGGTGAAATGTCCATAAACTGTTCTGCTAGAGACAGCTGCAATTGGAGCAAGTTGCTTCTGCACCTGTGGGGTCATAGCCTTAGTGAGAAAATTTGGGAGAATCCCATTGAAATCGAACCACATTTATACATTTTTTCCTGGCATTCACATCTTTCTACAAGCGCGTTGGTGACTAAAAAGTCCAATCTGAGATAGGCAAGTCCAGTTGCAGAAAGCACACCAGAAAGTCTCCTTGGGTGACGTTGTTTCCAGATTGCGGTTCTTTCTGCATTGTTGTTTCTCTTCAAGACTCGTTCAGCGTGTCTTCTCGAAAGAGGCCGCAGCATTGTGGATAGTGCGTCTCCATGCCTCCCGATGTGAGGCCAGGGTGGACCATTGTTGGTGATCAATCTGGCCGAGTCTGAGATGTTGTTTCAGGGAGTCCTTATATCTCCTTTTGGGGATGCTTCTCTTGCGCTGACCTGTGGCGAGTTCACCATAGAGTAGTATCTTTGGGAGGCAGTGGTCCTCCATCCTAGAGATGTGCCCTGCCCAGCGCAGCTGTGTTCTCAATAGCATGGCCTCAATGCTGGTGATCCCTGCCTGCTCAAGGACAGCAACATTCATCACATAGTCAGTCCAGTGTACATTTGGGATTGAGTGAAGACAGCGCTGATGAAAGCGTTCGAGGAGTCGTAGGTGTTGGCGATAGGTGACCCATGTTTCAGACCCATAAAGGAGAATAGACAGTACAATTTGGTGCTTTACCTCAGGTGTTTGTTGCTCCAGACTCTTTTGTAAAGCCTTCTGAATACACTATATGCCTTTGCTAATCTGTGATCTTTCTCTTTATCAATCTTGGCGTCTGAAGAGATGATGTTTCCCAGGTAGGTGAACTGCTGAACGGACTTAAGCACCGATTTGCCTATGGTGACGTGGGGATGATGGTGTTCTTCCTGTGGTGCGAGCTGGTAGAGGACTTCCGTTTTCTTCAGGCTGACTTCCAGCCCAAACAGCTCTGCAGGTGTTGCAAAGCACGATGTAAGGCGCTGCATTCACATACACCCAAGATAACTATGTTTTCAAGTCAATTTTTATTTTTATTTTAATCAGCAATAACTAGCTAAGTATAGAAAATTATCTCTGAGAGTTCACCAAGACTGGTTTGTTACAATGGTTATTGCTTTTTGATAGTTTTTGATGCTATCTTAATTTTAAATGGGGAACATTATGGCATGGGTTGTGACCGAGCATCTGATCTCCTTGTCCACTCCACATTTTGTCCACCGATGCACTTTCTATCTCATTTTGTTACTTCACAATGGCACCTGGCCATTTAAAAATTATTATTTAAAACTAAATGGCTGAAGTCATTCACAGCTTTAACAAAGGAAAGTCCAGTTCATTCTGTGTTTTAGAGCAGATTTCCCCTTCCATCTGTCCTGCTCCCAAGAAGGCTGGTTTGGAGATCTTCTGGGTGCTCCCCTGTTTGCTTCTCTTTCACGAAACTGAGCAATCAAGGCTTTGGTTGGGAAACCCAAGCAAAGGGAATGGCAGAAGTGGTTTGAGGGGAGATGTTGATGGTTCTGGATATCTGTTCTTTTCTTTTTAAATTTATTTATTTATTTCATACATTTGTACCGCATCCTTCTCACACACACACACACACACACACACACACACACACACCCTTGGGGGCTTTACAACAAGCACTCATTGAAGTGCTAACCACAGTCATAGACACATTTAAAACAGATCATTAAAATACATTACATTAAAAACATTTGATTAAAATAAAGCCAGTTTAAAAATCATTGTCTGGGACAGTCAATTGTCATATATATTACATTGAGTCTTATCCCATTTGCTGCTGCTACCGTTCAAACGTTCGATCCCACAACCAGGTCTTTAGTTTCTTTCTAAAGGATAGGAGGAAGGGGGCCAGTCTGATGTCACTGGGAAGGGAGTTCCACAACCGAGAGGCCCCACAGAGAAGGTCCTGTCTCTCGTCCCCACCAGTCGTGTTTGCGATGGTGGTGGGATCAAGCAGAGGGCCTCTCCAGCTGATCTTAAACTTCGTGATGGTTCATAACGGGAGATACATTCAGGCAGGTAATCTGGGCCAAGGCCGTACAGGGCTTTAAAGGTTAAAACCAGCACTTTGAATTGTGCTCGGAAGCTGACTGGCAGCCAGTGGAGCTGGCGTAGCAGAGGGGTTGTATTTTCTCTGTATGCCACTCAAGTGAGCACCCCAGCTGCCATGTGCTGGACTAGTGGAAGCTTCTGAACAGTCTTCAAAGGCAGCCCCACGTTGCAGTAATCTATTCAGGATGCAACAAGAGCGTGGACCGCTGTGGCCAAGTATTTTTAAAATACTAAACATTGCAGAGAAACAAAAGGAGACAAGAAATGCATCTGGAATTATGAGTGGGCAAAGGGATTGGGCAGACTCCCTTTAACACAAGCCAACCTGGAGATAGATCCCAAAAGGGCAGCATTTAAACCAGTTCTTTCAGAAATTTCCTTTTGAATAGACCTTTAAAGCCAGGAAAAACTGTTTCAAAGCATAAAACATCTTCTGATCAGCAAAAATATTGTTTGTATTGGAGAGAAATGAAAGGAAAGCAATAAGTAACTTCACATCTCAGCGTTGGAATTAGCTTGGAAATCTTCTTCCCTCATCTATTGGAATGAATCTATTGGAGCTCTGTGAGTTACCTACCACTACACCTGGATTAATATTATTAATTAATTTATTTATTTATTATTTGGACTTGTACACTACCACTCCTCAAGGGCTCGGAGCAGCTCACATCACATAAAAACACAACAAGAATAAAACAACATGTTAAATTATACTAAAAAGTAAGGTTTTCCAGCTTAGCAATCAAAGGCTAGCCGGAAAAGGTGGGTCTTGCAGGCCTTGCAGAAACATAGTAAACCTTGCATGGCCCGCACATCACTTGGAAAAGTATTCCAGATTGACGGCGCTACTACAGAAAAGGCTCTGCGCCGCTATGTAAGACGGATGGCTTTAAAGGACGGCACTTCAAGGAGGTTCAGTTGTTCCAAACGAAGTGACCTCTGGGGTTCATAGGGGAAGAGATGGTCCCTCAGATACAGCGGCCCCAGACCATGCAAGGCCTTGAAAGTTAACACCATCACCTTGAAGGTGATCCGGTGCTCGACCGGAAGCCAATGGAGCTGCTGAAGGATGGGTGTTATGGGACACCTCACTGGAGTCCCAGTGAAATAAAACAGCGGCATTCTGGATGAGCTTAAGTTTCCGGATCACTGACAAGGGCAGGCCAATGTAAAGGGCATTACAGTAGTAACTGGAAGTCGATTTAATTAATGAGATGCTTATATTGTGTTTTTAACATTGAATGCTAATTTGTATATGTTGGAATTGTATTGTATTGATAATTGTTGATATGTTTGTCTTAAGCAGTTTTTGCTGTTGTACACCGCCTCGAGTCGCCTTCGGGCTGAGAGAGGTGGTCTAGAAGCAAAGTAAATAAATAAATAAATAAATAAATAAAAATAGTCCAGTCTCGAGATGACCGTGGCTTGGAGCACTGTGGCCATGTCATCTCTGGAAAGGTAGGGGGCCAGACGCCTAGCTTGCCGCAGGTGGAAAAAGGCAGTTTTGCTGACGGTGGAGACCTGAGCTACCATCGACAGCAACAGGTCTAAAACCCCTTACCACGTACATATATTCCATCCAGTTTGTGCCTTCTCTTTTGCTAATGTCATATTGTCATAGGTTTCCAAGCAACATTTGACTTTTCTAATTTTTAGAGTTAGAACGAACCGGAACATTCTATTAAATTCCTAAGAACGTACATATGAAAACATCTTGTAATTTGACCTCGTGTGATAGGGTCATTAGGTTAACATTTTTACTATGATACATAATGGTTGTTTCATGAGTTAGATTTTATTTTCCCCAGTGCTTATTAAGTAACTGCCCATGAGCCTTTGTCTTGTGAACCACCCAGGCAAGAGAGAATACATTGCACATGAGTCTATTTGAATGAGCTAATGCTGAAGGGTATTACTTTGTGGTGAATCATCCCTATTATTTCTGCCCTGTGGAGTCTGCACTGGAATTCTTAAGTGAGGAAAGAAAAGCTGTATTTCTCTATAGTATTGAAATACGAATATGACTAACCTGGGTGTTTAACTTCTAACTGTGTCACTACGAAGGAATGCACATTCCATTTATTTATCCATAGTTAGTTACATAAGTCTATATCTGTCATGGTTTTTTTCAGAGTGAAGACTCTGATGAAGAAGATCTTTGTGCCATTAGTAACAAATGGACTTTCCAAAGGACAAGCCGAAGATGGTCTCGGGTAGAAGACATTGACACCTTAATTCATCAGTCGGGCAAACATGGCTCCTCGGCAGACACTAAAATGAAGATCACCACCAGTAGTGAAAGTGTGCTTACCGATCTGAGTGAGCCTGAGGTATCATCTATACACAGTGAAAGCAGTGGTGGAAGCGACCACCGAAATCAATCTGTAGTCGGTAGCAGCTTTCTCAGGGAGACGTTGGATGGATCGGGACAATACTGTGTAGAAAATGCTCACGACTCTTGCTCATTTGGCAATGCTCCTTCCCAGCTTCCAGAAGACTCTTCAAACCTCAGGAATGAGAAACCAATGCGAACCAAAGCTAAAACTTTTCTGAAGCGTATGGAGACACTTAAAAACAAGAGTGCCCACGGAAAATTAAAAGGCACCGGGAGGACTAGTGGCTTAGTGATAAGTAGACCTATTCTTCAGCATGAGCCAAAAGCTCCAACAGATTTGCAATGTTTGCAGATAAGGGATGGAGACCTCCAAAATGTAGGGACCCAAGACACGGCCAAACAAGGATCTCCTTGCTCTGCTAAATCTAGCAGTGAGAGCAGCCCATCGGAAATGAGCAGTAGCGGCATAAGCACGCCTTCCTTAAAGGAGCGCAAGTATCACGAAACAAATAAACGAGGCGGGATGTACCTGGAGGATCTGGATGTCCTTGCAGGGGCAGCACTCAAGCAAGTGATGGACCAAAACCACAGAAATGAATTCCATTCCCAAGAGAACCTAGTGGTTCATATTCCTAAAGATCACAAACCTGGAACGTTTCCTAAGGCACTATCAATTGAAAGCCTATCCCCTACAGACAATAGCAATGGTGTAAGTTGGAGGACGGGTGGCATCTCACTACACAACAAGACAGGTTCAACACCCAAAGAGGCCAGTCCTCTTGCTTCCTGCCCAAAGGAGAGTCGGATTAGCATTTATGACAATGTTCCGGGTTCTCACTTGTATGCCAGCACTGGAGACCTTCTGGACTTGGAACGAGAAAACTTTTTTCCTCATCTGGATGATATTTTGCAGCAGGTTAATGGGCTTCAAGAATCTGTAGATGATTGGTCGAAAAATATATTACCAGAATTGAAAAACAATGTTTTATCAGTTGGTGATTGTAGCTCTTCGTCATTCCAGTCACCAGCTAAGATTTCATTAGATTTTGAGCAGAACTCTGTAAGCGAGGGCCGGACAACGCCCAGTGATATGGATAGAGATGGGACCTCTCTCAACGAGTCAGAAGTTCCTGGTGTCAGGGACAGAAGAGACTCTGGTGTTGGAGCATCCCTAACCAGGCCAAACAGGTTTGTAGCATTCCTATTATTTTTAAATCCTTGTGCTTATATTTCCAGAGTAGAAAACGGTAGAAATAGAGTATGTAGGTGTTGTGCCTCGCTTGCACAGACTGAATATCCCTCATCCAAAACGTTTGGGAGCAGAAGTGCTCCATGTTTTCAATTTTTTTCAAACCCAAGACTAAACATGAATTTAATTTATGTTTCATATACAATTTATACATATTCATATAGCCTAATACACAATATTTTAATACTTTCGTGCATAAAACAACATTTGTGTACACTCAGGGCCGGACTAAGGTAATTTAAAATGGTAAGCGAACATTATTTTGGCGCCCCCTTGCTCTCCAGCCTTGTGGAGGGTGCGCATGCGTGCTGGGTGTGCATGCGCGGAGCCAGCTGGTTCTGTGCATGCGCACCTGGCACGCATGCGCAACCGGCGCACATGCGCACCCTCCACGAGGCCGGAGACTGAGGGGGAGAGTTTGGCGGCTGGAGGCGGAGGCTACGCGCCCGCGAACTACAGGGGGCGCCACATATTCAGGGGCGCATCAACCGCCAAACGCCCCTTCTCAGTCTCCGGCCTCGTGGAGCTGCTGTGGACAGGTCTGGCCTGATTGCACCCCATTTGGTGCCGCGAGGGCAGGCCGCCTTCCATGGGGCTGGAGACTGAGAAGGGGCATTTGGCAGCCGATGTGCCCGTGAATATGTGGCGCCCCCCACGAGCGCGTAGTTTGTGTAATGTAAGATCCGTCCCTGTGTACACTGAACCATCAGAAGCCAAAGATTTCAGTATCTCAGCCAGCCCATCATTCTGAATTTTGGATTGCCAAGTAAGGGATGCTCAACCTGTATACTTATTGAGGAGGGAATGAATGGTTACCTTACAGAATACCCCAATTCAACACCGGTATTCATTTTAATTCCCAGTTGAAGAATTTATTCTGAATTGTTCAATATTGCCAAAGAATATTCCATTTAAAACTTTCCTCCTTACAATAGTGGCAATAATAGTGTTAACGGTAGCATAGGTACAGAGCTTGGAAGCACAACTATTTTTGAGTATAATACCTGGAAAACTGGAGGATTCAGCTCTGAATAGGCAACAATTCACTATAAATAAATTCCCTTGAATATGTTTTTCATTTGTACAAAGTATTTGAGGGGTTATTTTATAGGTAATAGACCTTCTACCATCTGCCAGAAGAATTTGTGTGAATAAAGCAGGATTATGCATTGTACAGAGAACAATTGTACAATTTCTTAGGCATGCATAGAGGCCCTGGAAGTGAATGGGAATTATTAGGGCATGAATGTTATGGGCTATTAGATGTCTGCATGTCTGAGGAATAGTTGTAACATTCCTCAGATATGTATAAATCTTGCATACATTCCTATTACATTACTGAATTGTTGGCAGCACTTTGTGGAATCCTTATGCATTTATACTTGTATGAGAAACAGCAAAAGGAAAACATGTCTACTTGTTGAGATGCTTTATAGGCATCAAACCTGTCACCACCATTGGGCTTTTTCTCTGACTGTATTTCATGTTATTTATCCAAAGGCGATTACGTTGGCATAGTTTCCAGAGGTCTCATCAAGTGTGCCATCCCATAGGATCACTCCAAATCAGTAGTCAGTCAGCTGCCCAGTTAAATCTGCTACAAAAATTTTCCCTGCTTCGTCTTACGGCCATCATGGAAAAGTATTCCATGTCAAACAAGCATGGCTGGACATGGTGAGTACTGTGCAAGTTAAAACATCTTCATATTTACGAGTACGCTTATCTAAACTTATAAGACATGAACACTATATTTATTATAAAAGCAAGACAACTTATTCTATCAACCGGGAATGTGGCGCAGCTGGCTAAGTGTCAGCTGCATAAGATCTCTCTGACCAATAGGTCATGAGTTCAAGGCCTGCTCAGGTCGAGGTAGGTGCTCGACCTTTAAGTGTAGCCTGCTGTCGACCTTTGCAGCCCGAAAGACAGTTGCATCTGTCAAGTATGACATATGTGATTGTTTTTAGGAATGTTTTTATTATGTTTTTAGGCTGTGTGTGTAATTTTATTGTGTTGGAAACCGCCCCGAGCCTTGGGGAGGGGCAATCTAGTAAATCCGAATAATAAATAAATAATAAGTAGGAGATAAAGGTACCATATTAAGTAGGGAGGAAATTTTGACTGAATTATGAGGCCATTAAAGAACTCAAAGAATGCTAAGGAATGCGGAAGAAACAACAAGGGACGCTGGGAACGCTGAGAGACGAGGAGTGCCTCAGCTCCCCCTGGTGGCCAGAGTTTGCCTCTGTTCGTCTATATGTGTTGTGTATGTGAAAAACACCAGGAATTGTCTGCTAGCATGTGTACTTGTAATCCGCTCTGAGTCCCCTTCGGGGTGAGAAGAGCGGAATATAAATAAAGTAAAGTAAATAACGTGAAAATTCGCATGGAGATTATGCTAGGTTGAAAATATAATACAGTCACTATTTGGGAAACCATGTTGAAGAATTGCTATGTGACAACAATTTATGAAGTTTCATGTATCCATGTATTTGGCTCACTCAAAAATATATCCTTCGGGCAATTGAAATTACTTTAAATCAAGATTTCATTTCGTCTGACAAAAGATTTCTCACATATTTCTAGTTGCAAGTTTCAAATTTTCCATTTGAGTCTGTAGAAAATGAACATATAGTACAAGAGTCGAAAATTGTACAAAGTCATGGCATTGCTCTGCCTTCCAGTTTTATTTATTTATTTATTTATTTTTATTTTGGGATTTATTAATTGCCCATTCCAGATGCCTTTGGGAGATTTACAGTAAAAACACACAGGTAATACCTAAACCTCTAAAACATCTAAAAGTATCTAACATCTAAAAACATCTAAAAGCAATTAGCATCTAAAAACAATTAACTGTCTAATGGTTATCAGCCGAACGCCCTCTCAAACATCCACGTTTTACAAGCCGTGCGAAAGTCTTTTAGATCATGGGTGGCTCTGATGTAAGGAGGGAGGGCGTTCCAGAGTGATGGAGCGATCACCGAAAAAGCTCTACGCCGGGTTGATGTCAAATGGGCATCCTTAGGGCCTGGGACCTGTAGTAGATTCTGATGGTCTGATCGAGGCAATCTCAAGGGTTGACACAGAGAGAGGCATTCCTGTAGGTATGCCGGCCCTTGACCATGCAAGGCCTTAAAGGTTAGAACCAGCACCTTGTGAGTAATACGGAACTCGACCGGAAGCCAGTGCAATCGGTATAGAACAGGTGTTATATTGTTCCTCACGGGGGTTCCCGTGAGGAGTCTGGCCACCGCATTCTGTACTAGTCAACAAGGGATGGCCAACATAAAGGGCATTACAATAGTCAATTCTTGAGGTTACTGTGGCATGAACCACTGTGGCCAGATCATCCCTGGACAGGTAGGGTGCCAGCTGCCTGGCCTGCCAAAGATAGAAAAAGGCCGACTTACTGACGGCGGAGACCTCCATTGTCAATAACGAGTCAAAAATGACACCCAAGCTTTTGACAGTGATGTCTGGAAAGAGAGGTTCACCGTCTATGGTGGGCAACCGAACCTCATCTAATTCAGGACGACCCAGGCACAAGATCTCCGTCTTTGCTGGATTCACCCTCAGTCTACTGGAATGCAGCCAACTAGTTATGGCCTCAAGGCAAGATGTGAAGTTATCAGGAACCGAGTCTGGTTTTAGGATAAATTGCTTAATAAGTTGATTAAATGGTTTGGAGGCAATCCTTATGGTGCCTCCAAATAGCAGCCAAAGTCAAGGAGTAGCAGGGTAGTGTGATCCGCAGCAACAGGTTCACAAGCGGAGGAAAACGGGAACACAAGCCGGATGCAAGGAAAGTCTTTCGAAGGAATCCCAGCCGGAGCAATAAGGCTAGGTTGGTTTAGAGGCAAAGAGTTCTTTAGGCAGCAAAGTCTTTCAGGATCAATCAAAAGGGTCTCGACGACGAGCGGGAACAAGGCACAACGCTGGAGCAAGTCAGCCCGGTGTAGGCTGGCTGGCACAAGCTTGGCTTGGAGGCCCGATGAGGCCTCTTCCCCTTAGTGTCTCCTTACTGCGGCGTTGGTATGAGATACTGGCAATGAGGCATCTCTTGGCAATTATAGTATTCCCTGGCTTTGATGTAGTCGCGTCGAGTGTCACAGCACCGTGAATCGGATTAATCGTTGTCTATATGTTATGTTACCTCAGTCTTTCTGGTATGCACAGCTCATTAGTGGCTACCATCTGGACAGAAGGGAGGCAATCACTCAGCTCCTTCGGAGCGCCTCGCTATCAGGGAGGCTAGTTGGACTAACCTTGAGCTGCCTATGTTATGCATTCATCCCTTGCTTCTCACGGGAAGGAACGGGAGGCCCAGGGCAACGTTTGAGAGTAAAGCAAGCTGGCTTGGACAGCACCTTATTGCCGCCTTGGCTAAAGTCTTGCTCAAGCAAAAGTGATGCCTGAGGCCCTTGAGGTGTGACGATATCCTACATGGAATCTAATATTTATCTTATACAGAATAGTATTAGAACTGGTACTAACTTGCAGAGATTCAATTTTGGTATTGTAAAATATACTAGATGTTAAATTGAATTTTGCTATTGGAACTACTTAGTTTTTGCAAGGAAAATGAAGTGGTTGTGTCTGCCTTCCTATACAGTCAGGAAACCTGTGGGATGTGAAGGGAGCATAAAATATTGGGTAAAAAAAATCAGGAACACAAAAGTTTGTACTAAAATCTTATTATGAATATGTCTACGCCTGAAGATGAATCTCCTTGGAACATGAACAAAGTAACTGATGAGAGTACTACAAAACCATACAAGCCGGTTATCCAGCTGAAAACATCATGAGCAGCTGGTGATTGCGGGATCCAAAATTGATTCTCTGCAGAATAGATTCGGAATCTTTTCTTGCTGTGATTGGTGTCCTTGTCATCATCCACATAGAACTTTTCTTTTGCATCATCTTCTTCTTTGTTATGTGAAAATGGAGGCTTAAATCCAAATTCTTGGTGCAAACTAGAGTAGGTCATTTGAACCAATGATTGAATAATGCTAATGTAATCCCCATTGAATTGATAGGTGTGTTTTAGCTGGAGCTAGCAATCACATTTTGTTTTCAGCTGCCTACATTAGAGTCGAAACATTTAAAAAATATAATGTATTATTCATTTTTATTATTTACTAGCTTGGGGACCTGGCAGTGCCTGGGTTATTAGAAAAAGGCATTGTTTGTTTTGAGGTGTTAGCTAACATCACTTTGGTTCTTTGTAGCTCTATTTCTTAAGAGCCAGTCTTCTCTGTTCTTTTTAAATGAATGCTCCCATTAAAAAATGCATAAGGATGGGGGTGAATTGCAATTTCAAAAATCACAGGCCAATTCCCTCAAAGCCTGCCTGTATGCGCAGTTCACCATGTTGAGTCTGTGTGCTCTCTTGTGTTCAGTGCTCTAGGGTTACCACTTTTTATATAAGAAATAAGGGACATTTACCTAAAAATATGGATTTTTTTGCAAAAATAAGGGACACTTCGTAAATAAATAAATATTAATTCACCTCAACTCCCACCATTCCTAATGGCCTCAGGGACCTTCCTTTTCACCTTCGGCTGCTTAAGCTCTAGGGAAAAGGGACGAGGGGGGAAAGGAAAGGACCTGGGGCTGTTAGGAATGGTGGGAGTTGGAGTCCAGAACACCTGAAAGGGCCCAAATTGGCCCATGTGTGGCCTAGAGCGTGAGGCTGTGACCCCAAGGCTCACCAGTCACACTGCAGCGGGGGACACGGTTTGGGGAGGAGGGCGAAGTCCACTTCACCCTCCTCCCCAAACCGTGTCCCCCGCTGCAATGTGACTGGTGAGCTCAGCGTTGGCGGCCAGCGAGGCCCAGAGCAGCGCCCGAGTCTGGGCTCCGAAAGGCGTGAGCGGAAAGGGTGACATGCGGGTGGCCAAGTGCTCCCAGATGGCTCCTGGGGTGATGCCATCCAGCCCCTCCAGCACCACCTCCTCCAGCGCAGGCATGTCTGGAAGGAGGGACACCGACAGGGACTCAGCTCCGCCAATAAACAGAGAATGCAGCGTGCCAGAAATGACGTCCCCATCCTGCGCGCTTTCTCTCTCGGCTCTCCTTGCGTCACCACGTCAACGGCCCAACAGGCGGGCATGAAGAACAAAGAGGAGGCTCAAAATATAAGACGTCCCATACAATACGGGACAATTGGCAACCCTACAGTGCTCTCTTGATGCAGGTGAACTACAACTCTCATATGCCAATGGCAATCATCCCCAAATGTCACATGTATGCACAGTTGGTCATGTTGGGTCTGTGTGCCAAGTTTGGTCCAGGTCCGTCATTCGTAGGGATTGCAGTAGTCTATAGAAGTGAGTGAACATACTTCAAATCCCACCATCCATGGCAAGTTTGGTCCAGATCCATCATTGGTTGGGTTCATAGTGCTCTCTGGATGTAGGTGAACCATGACTCCTGTAAATCGTGGTTAATTCTCCCCAAACCTCTTGTTCAGTTTCTGATCAATTCCTGTGTTTGCTGTGTGCCATATGATATGGTAGAAAAGGGTTCAGGGAGAGGCAGTGGGCAGGGTCATGCAAATTTCACACCCATGGAGAGAGAAAGGAACCCTGGGATGTCCATTTTGAAGGAAAAAACAGAACATCTAGGATTAAATTGTCCCCAAATGAAAGTCTTCACTTGGGTGGTGGGCTGTATAGTGTTTGGAGAGGACATTGGCAGGGGTTGGGAGACATGTTCATAGTGCCCGTTATAGCCTGAAATGTCTTTGGAGGGAGTGCTTTTGGTCTCTCCTCAGCACTGTGGGTTAAAGCTGTTTGTGGAGGCGAGAGGCTGTCTGTGGATACCTCCACCACATACACATTTTCATTTTTATTATGTGTAAAGATTATTTATTTATTGCTCATCATCTCCTATCAAGCACAGGCCCCAGAGGTGGTATACAACACATACAATAGGAAAACAGTTGTGACCAGGGCCGGACTAAGGTAATTTAAGTGAACATTATTTTGGCAACCCCTCACTCTCTGACCTCATGAAGCATACGCATGTGCACCGGATGAGCATGCGCACCCTCCATGACGCCGGAGACTGAGGAGGAGGGTTTGGTGGCCCCTCAAGGCAGCAGCTGCTGGGAGAGGTGAAGCCCGCGCCTGCGAACTATGAGGGCGCCACATTCTTTATTCAGGTGCATTTTTGTGTCATCAGCCACCAAAAGCCCCTTCTCAGTCTCCAGCCTTGTGGAGCCACTGCGGGCGGCTTTGGCCTGCTCGCACCACCTTCCACGGGGCCGGAGACTGAGAAGGGGCGTTGGGCGGCTGATGTGCCCCTGAATATGTGGCGCCCCCTCGCAGGCGCATATTTTATATAATGTAAAATCCGGCCCTGTTTGTAACAAAACAAAAACAGTTTTGAAAACACACATGCAGTTACAATAATACAAAGACCAATCTTGGTTTTAGAAAACAAGGACCACACAGTTTGCACTACTTATGGAAGCTTAAAAATGTCGCTTGGGAAAGAGCTTATACAGCTGAAATGCTATTATAGGGGCCATGTTAACCTCCCAGAGACTTTGGAGGAATACATCGACTCCCACAAATAAAATGTCCCAAACACCTCTAGGAGGAATAAGAATATTTTCACCGTATTCAAAAAAGCTTTCCCTGGGCCCTCATTGAATCAAGTGGTGCAGAACAAGATAGAAATACATAAGTTCCTCTTAATGGACATTTTGAAGCACTCCAGGACCAAAAAATACACCTTTTTAACCTTTCGGGGTCCCGGAGGTCTCCAAATGTGGTGGAAATGGTATCTACTCCAAGCAGAGCGTATTTGAAACCATTGTGCAACATGTTTTTGACCCTCGACCAAAAATAACTCTGAAAGCAATCTTTTAACAATTATTATTATTTGTTTAAAAAAACATGATATCACTCATACCTATTTTTGAAAAAAACCTTGTTCCCTTGTTACCTTTTTTTGTGTGTCAGGAGTGACTTGAGAAACTGCAAGTCACCTCTAGTGTGAGAATTGGCTGTCTGCAAGGATGTTGCCCAGGGAATGCCCGGATGTTTTGATGTTTTACCATCCTTGTGAGAGGCTTCGCTCATGTCCCCGGATGGGGAGCTGGAACTGACAGAGGGAGCTCATCCTCACTCTCCCTGGAATTGAGCCTGCAACCTGTCGGTCTTCAGTCCTAACGGCACAAGAGTTTAATCCATTGCGCCACCATGAGCTCCTACCCCTTATTCCCTAAAAAAAATGTATTCAGGGTAGTGTCATTACTCATAGCACATTAAGTCCATATTCTGTATATGTACAGCAGTGTTTCCCAACCTTTTTTGAGCCACGGCACACTTTTTACATTTACAAAATCCTGGGGCACACCACCAACCAAAATGACACAAAATGACACTAACACAGTAATACATATAGTTAATATGTTTTTAAATGTATTTATACACTCAGTGTGAAACCTGGGCCTGTTTGGATGAGCACAACATAGATATCCTGGCAGGAATGGCAGAAAGACACACACGAAGGTCTTGCTCAGCAGCTGTCAGTCTCTCTGTGTGTTTAGAAAAAATTTGTCCCTATAGCTTCAAAGCAGTTCACTAGTACTGTTCTTATGCATCAATACACCTCATGGAACAATAATGAGGCTTCCACCTTCAATATATATGCTATATATGTATAACTGGTGAACAGGAGAGTTGTTACACAGCCACTAGAAAGGCTATCACGTCCAGCCAATGCCAAATGTAGTAATAGTTGGTACACATAAACACAAAAACGGCCGAAGGAGGCGGCGCCCCAGCCCCTTCTTCTTTGCCGCCGCCTGGCCCTTCCTCCTCCTTCTCCCCCCGCAAGCAGCAGCAGGACTTCAGCAGGAGGGGGAAGAAAGGGGGGAAGAGAGGTTTTCCCGCAGCACACCAGGTGACCGCTCATGGCACACTAGTGTGCCGCGGCACAGTAGTTGGGAAACACTGATGTACAGTATGGCCCAAGAATATTCCTGAACTTCCATAGTGATCACTATTGAAATAAACAATGTGCAGCAGAGGCATATCATTGGGTCATTCTGAAAAACCTAAGAAAGGCCAGTGAAAATATGTTTTATATGAAAAGGAAAATAGTGGATACTAATCCTTCAGATACTGGGATCATGCTGTTTTATGCTCCAAGAGATATGGTCACTTTATTATTAATAATAATAATAATCTTTATTTATACCCCGCCCCATCTCCCCAATGGGGATTCGGGGCGGCTCACATGAGGCCAAGCCCGAACAACAAATTACAATAAAATAAAATCAAAACATCAACAATAAACATAATAAAAATACATACATATAAATAAAAAACAATATACAAATGACAATTTAAATGAAGGCCAGGATAGCTTTTTAAAATAGAAATATTCTTTTAATCCTTAGGAAATGTCCTGCGTAAAAAGAAATAAACTTTTCATTTCAGTTTTTTGAGCTCCGCTCCTTTATTAATCAGTTACCACTTACATGAGGCCGAGCCCAACATAACATACTATAAAATAATACAAAACAAAGCACAAACAAAAATACAATGAGGCAAAAAAAACCAAAAAGTGCACCAAACAATATTAAACAGCTCGGCCATGGAATTTTTGATTTTCAAATCATGTTATTTTGAATTATACAATACAGGCTGGGTTTCAGAATACACATAATTCATCCTGGGTATCAGTTATAACATTACGCACTCTGCTAAGTACTTTATGGCATTAGCTGACATCTAAGTAGCCCATGTGAGAGTCTTAAGGATTATTACTCTCATTCCGCAGCCAGAGGCAATTGAAGCAAAGCTGCAACAGTCACACAGCAGGAAGTGTCATTCAGGAAGTCTGGCTACAACACCACCAGGGGATGCTCTGCCTGCAGTTGTAATAAAAATAATAATTACACAAATAAAGTGGAAGAAACGCAGGCAAAATTTTAAGCAAACCTTCTTTGAATAAATGCAATGGCTTTGTAATGACTAGAGAGCCCTGTTGGATATTGCACTTGGAACAAATGCACTGCGTACAAAGAGAGCAACCCATCTAGTGAAATAAAAAAAAGATGAGACTGGAGGAAAATAAAGCACTCCATTAGAAGTGTACAATGGAGGATAAGTGGAGGTTGGCCTTGGCTTAACCCCGTACCAGTTACCTGAGTGTTACCTGTAACACTTATTAGCTGGAAGGTTGACTGGTTCAGCAGTTCACCTACCTGGGAAGCATCATCTCTTCAGACGCCAAGATTGGCAAAGAGATAGATCACAGATTAGCAAAGGCATATAGTGCATTTGGAAGGCTTCACAAAAGAGTCTGGAGCAACAAGCACCTGAGGCAAAGCACCAAATCATACTGTCTATTCTCCTTTATGGATCTGAAACATGGGTCACCTATCGCCAACACCTACGACTCCTCGAACACTTTCATCAGCGCTGTCTTAGCTCAATTCAAAATCTGGAAAAACTTCTGATTTATCTCACAACAGCAGCGAGAATCATACTAGCAAAGCATTGGAAACTCCCTGAAACCCCAAACGAAGAGGAATGGCTATTAAAAGTCATCGAGATAGCAGAAATGGACAAACTAACATTTGCAATCCGTGGTGACCCACCAAAAAATTTTGAACTTACCTGGCAACCCTTCCTAAGGTTTATCAAGGAAACGAAAAAAATTAACCTGAAAGGTTTTAAGTTGTAAGAACAACCTAGGTAATTGGACCCGCAAAATCTTACCTCCGATGTGAGACGAGAAGTCATGTGTATGTTTCTTTTATCTTGCACTTGGTACTGTGTCTGATGTCTGAATGTTTTTTGTTACCCTTTACTCTTATCCCAGTGTCCCTTTCCCCTCCCCTCCTTTACCCACCCCAATCTTCTTGTAACACACGCCACGGGTCAAATTTGCCCACGGTGTGCTGGTTTTATTTGTGATATGTGAAACTTTCTCAATAAAGCTTTTTAAAATCAAAAAAAAATTCAAAATGTACACTGGACTGACTATGTGACGAATGTTGCTGTCCTTGAGCAAGCAGGGATCACCAGCATCGAGGCCATATTATTGAAAACACAGCTGCATTGGGCAAGGCACGAACGTCTCTAGGAGGAGGACCACCGCCTCCCAAAGATACTACTCTACAATGAACTCGCCACGGGTCAGTGCAAGAGAGGCGCCCCGAAAAGAGATATTAGGACTCCCTGAAACAACATCTCAGGCTCGGCCAGATTGATCACCAACAATGGTCCACCTTGGCCTCACATCGGGAGGCATGGAGATGCACTATCCACAATGCTGCGGCCTCTTTCGAGAAGTCACGCCGAACGAGTCTCGAAGAGAAACGACAACACAGAAAGAACCGTAACTTGGAAACATCGTCACCCAAGGAGACTTTCTGCTGCGCTTTCGGCAACCGGACTTGCCTATCTCAGATTGGCCTTTTTAGTCATCAACACGCTTGTAGAAAGCGTGGGATGAGTCCTTCCTAAGAACCTTCATTTGCGAAGTAATGCCAGAGAGAGACCTGTAACACTTAATAGCTGGAAGGTTGACTGGTGGCTGTTTCTGTCATCGAGAGAGATTCCTTCTCCCTCACAAGACCACCACCTTCTCTGGTTTCAGTCTTCAGGATCTATACCTAACGTTGATCAAATACATATGCAGAGGTTTACTGGTATACTATACTCTAGGCCACCTAGCATTCTCCCTGTTCAAGCTGGTCTGTGTGAGAAACCCAACAAATGACCTGTCCCAATAAATGTTGTAGTGGGAAGCTAGTGCTAATATACATTCCAGACACTCAGACAGAGATCTTCTCCATCTCCATTTCCAAACTGGAGGCGAGAGAGGGATTAGGTTTGGGATCTTCTGCATGCTAAGTATCTGCTCTCCTACTGAACCAGAGCTGGGAAGTATTAATTTTAATGCTAACTTACCATATTAATGTTAATGTTGCCCATTCTTTTACTGAAAGATATCAAAATAATTTGCTACAATATTGCTAATATTTTACATTACTTTAACATTGTTTTTTTATTATTTTGGGGGAAAGTAACCACTTAGTAAATCAACAATCATTTTAAGTTCCAATGATTCGGCTTCTCTGCTTTTATGACCAGAAAGTAGATTTAGGCTACATTTAGGTTACATTGGGGAATCTGAGTTGTTGGGTTCAAAATTAACTCTCGGTTGTGGTGATGACCACAGAGTACCAGAAGTAAACTTCATAACCAGCAGAAAGTTACGTGTGGTGAGCTGGGATAGGCATCTGTTCCTTAGGATGGCTTAGGAAGATCAGCAACGTTATAGCCATGGTATTCACCGTAGCAACCTATAGATGTGAGAGCTGGACTATAAGGAAAACTGAGCGAAGGAAGATAGATGGTTTTGAACCATGGTGATGGAGGAAAGGAATCCCTCAGCTTAGCCCTGTCTCTAGCCTAGCTACTCATTGAGGACTGGGAACTTGATGACACAAGAAACTTGTGTAGTTCAGGAATGAAACACAACAGGTTAAAATAATATGCTTTAAAATGAATGAATGATAGGTAATGAATTCATTTTTAACAAATTACTTTCAAACACTGTATTAAAGTATAGTCCCTTTTCAAAGCAAGCAGGAATTCTTGTCCCGAACCTACTAAGACTCTCACTCCACATCAGTTTTAGCAACACAACTTGATGGAAACCATTATTAAAGAAAATATTACTAGGCACATAGAAGAACAGGCATTGCTGAGAGAAAATCAACATGGTTTCTGCAAAGGCAAATCATGTCTTACTAACTTGTTAGAATTCTTTGAGGGTGTAAATAAACACATAGATAAAGGGGACCCAGTCGATATTGTTTACCTTGACTTTCAAAAGGCTTTTGACAAAGTCCCTCACCAAAGGCTCCTAAATAAGCTCTTCAGCCATGGAATCAGGGGACAGGTCTTGTCCTGGATTGGAACCTGGCTAAACTGTAGGAAACAAAGGGTGGTAATAAATGGACACTTCTCTGGATGGAAAGAGGTGAGAAGTGGCGTACCCCAATGTTCAGTTTTAGGACCATTACTTTTTAATTTATTCATTAATGATCTGGATGTAGGAGTGAATTCTGAGGTAGCAAAGTTTGCAGACGACACTAAATTGTTCAGGGTAGTTAAAAATGAAACTGATTGTAAAGAGCTCCAGAAAGATCTCTCGAAATTGAATGAATGTGCAACAAAGTGGCAAATGCATTTTAACCTAAACAAGTGTAAAGTCATGCACATCGGGGCAAAGAACCCCAACTACACCTACCAATTGATGGGGTCAAAGCTTTCGAGACAAACCAGGAAAGGGATCTTGGGGTTTTGGTGGACAGCTCAATGAAGATGTCAACCCAGTGCGCTGCAGCAGTGAAAAAGCAAATTCTATGCTTGGCATGATCAGGAAGGGAATCGAAAATAGGTCAGCAAATGTTGTATTACCTCTCTACAAATCGATGGTAAGGCCACATTTGGAGTACTGTGTACAATTCTGGTCTCTGCACCTTAAGAAGGATATAACGGAACTGGAAAAGGTACAGAAAAGGGCAACAAAAATGATCCAAGGGATGGAGCGACTCCCTTATGAAACCAGGTTGCAACGCCTTGGTCTTTTCAGCCTTGAAAGACGGCGTTTAAGAGGTGACTTGATCGAAGTGTATCAAATCATGCATGGGATAGAAAAGGTGAATAAAGAAAAACTATTTTCTTTGTCACAAAACACTAGGACTAGAGGGCACTCCTGAAGCTCCAAGGTAGGAAAATTAGGACTAATAAAGGGAAATCTTTCTTCACCCAGAGGGTCATTGGGTTATGGAACTCACTTCCAGAAGAGGTTGTGACAGCTGTCAGCCTGAACAACTTCAAGGCAGGATTAGACAGATTCATGGATACCAAGTGTATCGGTAGTTACTGAAAAGGACATTCAAGTGCCACCTCGGAGTTGGTTGAGGTAGGCAGGATTTCCCTGGGTACTGGTTGTGGGGGTCGGGAGCAGGTCAGGGTTTTGCCCTCCCTTCTGCTCGAGATCCCCGTGTACAACTGGTGGGCCACTGTGTGATACAGAATGCTGGGCTAGATGGGCTGAGGTCCGATTCAGCATGGCTCTTCTTATGTTCTTATGTTCTTAACTTATTTAGGTCTAGGGTTGCCATATGAATAAGGGACAGGTACCTAAAATAGGGAATTTGTCACAAAAATAAGGGACACTTCCTAAAAACTTGGAAATCATCGATTGATTTTCAAGTTTTTAGGAAGTGTCCCTTATTTTGTGAAAAATTCCCTATTTTTAGGTACCTGTCCCTTATTCATATGGCAACCCTATTTAGGTCACAATTGAATTCTGTGAGGGAACTTCCTCTTTAAGTTGAAATTGCCTGGGGACAGCAAGTGGAAAGGGGAAGTATGGTCTCCGTAAGGGCTCCACTAATTTGTGGAGTCCCTCAGGGGTCTATTCTCTCCCCTTTGTTATTTAATATCTATATGCGGCCACTTGCTAGTCTGGTCCGAAGCTTTGGGCTGGAGTGCTCTATCAGTATGCTGATAACACTCAGCTCGTTCTGAAGATGGAAGGCCACCCGGACTCCGCACCCTCTTGTTTCCAACAGTGCCTTGAAGCTGTTACTGGATGTCTGCGTGCCAGTAGATTGAGGGTGAATCCGGCAAAGACAGAGATACTGTGGTTGGGCCTCCCGGTTGGTGGGGAGGTCCGGCTGCCTACCTTGGAGGGTGAGGCTTTATGCCCCACATCCTCAGTAAAGAGTCTTGGGGTCGTTTTGGACCCTTTGCTGACGATGGAGACTCAGGTTTCCACCGTCACCAAAATCGCTTTTTCCCATCTGCGGCAAGCTAGGCGGCTGGCCCCCTACCTTTCCAGGGACGACTTGGCCACGGTGCTCCAAGCCACGGTCATCTCGAGACTGGACTACTGTAATGCACTGTACATTGGCCTGCCCTTGTTCGTGATCCGGAAACTAAAGCTCTTCCAGAATGTCGCTGCACGACTTCCCACTGGGACTCCGGTGAGATGTCATATAACTCCCATCCTTCAGCAGCTACATTGGCTTCCGGTCGAGCATGGGATCACCTTCAAGGTGATGATGTTAACCTTCAAGTCTTTGCATGGTCTGGGGCCATTGTATCTGAGGGACCGTCTCATCCCCTATCAACCCCAGAGGTCACTTTGTTCTGAACAACTGAACCTCCTGGAAGTACCCAGTTTCAAATCTGTCCGTTTAACATCTACACGGCGCAGAGCCTTTTCTGTGGTAGTGCCCTCGATCTGGAATACTCTTCCAAATGAAGTGCGGGCCTTACAAGACCTACCATCCTTTCGTAAGGCCTGCAAGACCCATCTTTTCCAGATAGCATTTAATTGTTGAGCATGCTATAACCCTGCCGGTTAATTTTAACTTGTTGTTTGCTCTCGGTGATGTTTTATATGACTGTGAGCCACTCTGAGCCCTCAGGGAGTGGCGCGTACAAGTTTGAATAATAAATTAATAAATAAATTTCTTCTCAAAGAAAACAATTTATTTCACTTCTGCTTTTCTTATACTTCAGACAGTGAGGTGCCTGCTGACACCCCCCCCCCCTTTGCCTCCAATTCTTTACTAAATAAATTCAAATTACTGAATCGGAGCAGAATCAAGAGTGTATCATATAATACATTCCTTGAGATTCACCTCAGGTGAATTTGACATGTGCGGTTATTTTCCCCCGTAATTCTATAAATGAATGGTAATGATAAACCATGCAGTTTGAGATTACAGACATAATAACCACACTGAGAAAACAAACTGGATGCTTTCAAGTTTAATCTTTTGCCATTATTTATTGCACTTCAAATTGTAAAACATTTGCTAAGGTTGGGCCGATCTGACCGAAAGGTATTTTCTGGAGGATGCACCCTCGTACCACAAATACCTTTGCTTGCTTGTGGCACTGTGTTAGTGAGAGCAGCATAATGTGTGTGACACGGAAAGCTACTCTGTGTCCCTGGGTCCTTTCACACCACACATTTATAGGACTGTGTTTAAGCTTTCACTGCCATGGCAACAAGCGATGGAATCCTGGGGTTTGCAGTTTGGCCAAGGGCTGCAGCTTTCTGACAGAGAATATAAAGTCCTCCTTCCCAAAGTGCAAACGTCAGGATTCCATAGGATGTTGCCACTGTCACCAATGGCTTTTCAATTACTTTAAAGCAGGGCTTTCCAAGGGCCGGAAGAAGTGTCACTGATCACCTGGGGGGCCGTAGGTGATCAGTGAGCGGGGGCGGGGCCACTCGCGGGGGGCGGGGCAGGGCCGCTTCCTCACGTAGCCCCTCCTCCTTCTCCCCGGGCGCGCCGCTGCTCGGATCCCGGGCGGCGGCGCGAGCGGAGAGAAGGAGGAGGGGCTACGGAGGAAGAAGGCAGCCGGCCGCCTCCTTCCTCCGAAGCCTCTCCTCTTTCCCCCCGGGCGTGCCGCTGCTCGGATCCCAGGCAGCGGCGCGAGCGAGGAGAAGGAGGAGGGGCTACGGATGAAGAAGGCAGCCGGGTGCCTCCTTTCTCCGAAGCCTCTTTTCCCCCCGGGCGCGCCACTGCTCGGATCACAGGCAGCGGTGCGAGCGGGGAGAAGGAGGAGGGGCTGCGGAGGAAGAAGGCAGCCGGCCGCCTCCTTTCTCCGAAGCCTCTCCTCTTTCCCCCCGGGCGCGCCGCTGCTCGGATCCCGGGCAGTGGCGCGAGCGGGGAGAAGGAGGAGGGGCTACGGAGGAAGAAGGCAGCCGGCTCCCCCGCCCTTCCTAGCAGTAGGCGGCGCCAAGGGCGGCGCGTCACGCTACGCCTCTGACGCGCCGCTCTTGGCGCTGCCTACTGCTCCTTTTTGGCGGCTCCCACGCCCTTCCTAGCTGCCGAAAAGGAGCAGTAGACGGCGTCAAGGGCGGCGCGTCACCCCAGGCCTCTGACGCACCGCCCTTGGCGCCGCCTACTGCTCCTTTTTGGCGGCTCCCCTCCCTAGGGAGGGCAGCGTGGAGAGAGGGACAGAGGGGGCAGTGCAGGAAGGAGGAGCTGGCTCCCTTCCTTCTCCCTGCCCCGCCTCCCCCCCCCCCCCCCGCCACCCAATTTTTTAAAAAAATGTATTTTTAAAAAAAATTACATTTAAAAAAAAAACTTTCAGGAGGGTAGCGGGGGCCTGTTGGACAGCCCTGTTTTAAAGCATAGGTTCTTTTTACTGCAATTTCCAGTGTGAGAGGGTACATCAGATTACAGAGAAACATTTAGACAAAGAATGACATTGGACATACAGACATACAGATTCTATCCAACTACGAGGCGGGTCAGTAAGTCCATGACCTTTGAATTTCCCGCCTCTTAACTGAAAGGGCAACACTGCTCCTGTCAAGAGGGATCTGTCAGTTGACTCCTGTCAAAATTTGAACAAGCAGTGTCATTTAGTTTGTGTTTGACAGCCATTGATAGCAGACTACCACGTGATTTGAGGAAAAAACGCAAAAAAGTGAATTTCGTGTGCTCATTAAGCATTATTTTTCATGGAAAAACCATTCTTCAAACCAAGGCTAAGCTTGATAAATACTATGGGGACTCTGCACCATCCATTTCAATGGTAAAAAAGTGGTTTACTGAATTTCATTGTTTCCGTACAAGCACGGAAGATGCCAAATGTTCTGGACTTCCAGTTGAGGTCTCTACACCAAACAATTGAAAAAAATCACGATATGGTGTTGGCCGATCGGAGATTGAAAGTGCAAGAGATTTTGAAGCCATAGGCATCTCACGTGGCTCAGTGGTTTCAATGTTAAATGATCACTTGGGTGTGAGAAAGCTTTCCGCAAGATGGGTGCCACCTTTGCTCACAATTGACCAAAAAACACAATCGTGTGACAATTTCGCAGGAGTGTTTGCCATTGTTCAACCGCAATATGGACGTGTTTTTGTGCCGTTTCATAACCGTGGACGAAACGTGGATCCACCACAACACACCAGAGACCAAACAGCAGTCAAAACAGTGGGTTTCTCGGGGTGCATCGGCGCCAAAGAAGGCCAAGGTGGGTTTCTCAGCCAATAAAGTCATGGCGACCATTTTTTGGGATGCACGCGGTATAATCTACATTGACTACCTTCAAAAGGGTAAAACAATCAATGGCGAATATTATGCCAATTTATTGGGTCGATTTAATGAGGATTTGGAAAAAATGGCACATGTTTTCACTTTCCTGCAGCCTGCCAACGCACAGTTCCAAAACTTGGATAACGCCATAACTTCAGAACGCCAAAATGCATCCTTTCCCTAAGTGCAATGCCAAGGATCAGATCTCATACTTCCATACAGTAAAACCTGACTCCTTGCACAAAATGTAAGACTCCAGCAGCACACTTCTTCCTCTTCCCTTGAGAAAGAAGCCCCAAAGTGACCAGAATCATGCTTTCCCATAGCAGATCTGACACTCTCTGAATACACCATCTCTGTCCTTCCCTTGGAGCAGAGAGGTGAGTGAACCAGACTCCTCAGGTCGGCCGCACTTTGAGCACAAAAAAGGGTAGAACAAACGCCAGAACAGTGTCTTTCTGTTCTGGCGTTTGTTCTGCCCTTTTTTGTATGATGTACAGTATGTAGCGTTGCGAGAGTGTCGTCCGATGCTGTTCTTTTTAGGAGGCATGGCTTGTCTTTTGGGTCAGCTTATGCCTGTGTGGAAGGAAGGAATGGCATACAAATGGGTTGACCAGTAGACGCAAGGTTGTGTTATGTGCGTATTGTGTTGTGTGTAGGTATTACTTTTGTGTTATTCTGGGGGTATGTGTTTGTCAGTGGTGCCTGTGTCCCTGGTGCCCTATTTGTCTCCCTCCTAGATCTTGACCGTGGCAGTTTAACCCACAACTGAAATCACTCAGCATTCTAAGTGGCTTTGCCCACCGTTACTATGGTAACTGATGTTGGCCAATGGGTTTCACTGGCTGCCGCAGAGGATGCTGGGAAATGTAGGTTTTTTTTGTATCATTGTTTTGGGGACCTTCTAGGTTTTGGGGGGGGTATCTTTGCTAAAAACCTTCCTTGCCTGAGGCCTATTTGTGTTGGCAAGTTTGGTATCTCTGCCTTGGAAGGTTTCTCTGTCTCTGTCAGTCGTTCGACGATGGGACCTCCTTTATATAATAGATTCTGTTGATGTCGTCCCAAAGTTGTAAATGAATGATAGACGTCTTCCATCCTGGCTCCATCTCAGTTTCCTGGCCAGATGTTGATCTTCTTGATTGGTGTTGACAAACACAAGGCTTGTGTTGACTTTCTTCTTAACATTGTAAACATTTACCTTATCACTGTCCCGTTCTTATCAGAATTTACTTTTCAGTTCTTTTTAGCAGGTTCTAATCACAGTTCAGCAAGCAGGCAGATAGTCATTAATATTAGGCCTTAATATTTTACTGGTGTTTCCAAAATTATTAACCCATCCATACATCCTTCCGTTCTTCCATTCATACCCACACATCATATTAAATTCAGATTTGTCAAATCTGCTCATTAAATTTCTTGAGACACCACGGCAATCAAAATGGAATCATAGCACCATAATTATGTTGTTTGAAAGGACCTGCTTTAGGAAGGAAAGCTGTTTGCTACCAATTAAACTTTTTTATTCAGCTTGCCCTTTGCTACTTCTTTATCAAACCTAATGCTCTCTTTCTGTTTAATCCTTCCGAATCCGCCTTTGGTCCTTTTGCCAAATGCAACCGATGAGCCATTTGGGATGAACTGTTATTAATGCAATATAACCACCTGGTCTTGCTGCCTTCCTGGCAGTGCAGAAATAAAGAAGGCATAATATGTGAACTGTATTCAATTTAATGGGGCATATATATAGTCACGATCCTCAGATTGTAAATGCACTGAGCTGGAGCTGGGTTGGCAACTAGAGCTGGATTGTGGGTCAAATTTTCACTCCCAGCATCTCTCATAGACAATAGTCATATCTTGGGAAGTCTGACTTGGCCACGGTGGTCCACGCTCTGGTTACATCCCGTATAGATTACTGCAACGCGTTGCCTTTGAAGACTGTTCAGAAGCTGCAACTAGTCCAACGGACAGCAGCCAGGTTGATAATAGGGGCGGCATTCAGATAGCGTACAACTCCCCTGTTGTGCCAGCTCCACTGGCTGCCAGATTGCTACCAGGCACAATTCAAAGTGCTGGCTTTAGCCTTTAAAGCCCTTAACGGTTCTGGTCCAACTTACCTGTCTGAATGCATCTCTTCCTATGAACCATTGAGATGTTTAAGATCATCCGGAGAGGCCCTGCTCTCGGTCTCGCCTTCTTCGCAGGCACGACTGGCGGGGATGAGAGACAGGGCCTTTTCAGTGGTGGCTCCTTGGCTTTGGAACGCCCTCCCTAGAGACATCAGATCGGCCCCCTCCCTCCTGACATTTCGCAAGAAAGTCAAGACCTGGCTGTTTGAGCAGGCATTTGCTGATGAAATATAACAGTTTAATTAGATATATGGAATGACGACGATGTAACGGAAAGTGATTTCAAAGTAATGCTGAGACTGTAATTGTATGTTTTAATTGCTAATTGTTGTTATATGGTTATCTTTTGATTTGTTTTGCTCGTGTTTTATTGGAGGACAGAGACTGACCTTGTGTAAACCGCCCCGAGTCGCCTTCGGACTGAGAGGGGCGGTATAGAAATATGACAAATACATAAAATTTAAAAAATAGCAGGCCTAGATTTAAAAAGAACCCTAGAACATTGTCAAAAATCAAAATGGCTCTTTCTTTCTGTCTTTCTGTCTGACTTTCTTTCTTTCTTTCTTTCTTTCTTTCTTTCTTTCTTGTAGTCCTATTCCTATTAGAAATTGCTCCCCTTGGGCACCACCAGTACTGGGACGGGAGGACCCTTATTTGTTTGAAGGATTTGGGAAGAAAGGGGACAGCAAAAATGGCATTGCATGTGGCTTATAGGTTACTAGCTGTGCTCCAAATGATGTCATCTGGAAGCATGAGTTGTATTGTCTTATATAGCGGAGGAAGTGTTTTGATTCTGGAGTGTGTCCACTCAGCAAAGTCTGTAGTGGTTGTGGAGGAGTGGCAAGTGGTGGTAGAGAGACTTTACCGGCTAGGCAGCACATTCCTGTTGTTTCTGCTGGGTATTTCAGGGCTTTGCCGTGTGTGCAGATGTGCGTTAGGGTGCCAATGTCGGCCTCTGGCACTATGCTGTAGTCTTCTGCAGCGTTGTATCTGAAGGCTTGGCGGTGGAATCGGTTGTGGTGTTTTTGAAGTTTGTTTTCTGTGTTGCGACGTCGTGTTTCTGCGCTCCTTGCGCGCAGCTGTTGTGTTGCATTTCTGCGTCTTTGTTGTTCTTGGCTGCGCGCTTCTTCTTGTCGTGCAGTTATTTGCATTTGGTTCTCAGCTGTGCGTCATGCAGTGACCTGTTGTCTGTGTCTCTGCTGCGCAGTGTGTTTCTGTTCTAGCGTTTGTTCTGCCCTTTTTTGTTTGATGTATGTAGCGTTGTGAGTGTGTCGTCCGATGCTGTTATTTTTATAAGGCATGGCTTGTCTTTTGGGTCAGTTTATGTCTGTGTGGAAGGAAGGAATGGTTTTAGTTTGTGGTGTTTGTAGGTGTTGTGTGTACGGGGTCCCGTAAGGTTGGTGGGATGGGTTGTGATTGGAAGTTGTGTTGTGTTGTGTGGGTAGGAATTTGCTGGAGAATTGCTCCCTCAGAGTTTGGTTTTGGCAATTTAACCCTCAAACACCAACTGAAATCTCTCAGCATTCTATCCTAGCCTTGGATGGCTCTTGCCAGCGTTGCTATGGTTACAGCAGTTATGCAAATCCGCCCTTATTGGCAGCCAATCATGTTGTTCAGAATGTAGAGGCTGGGTGATTCGTTGGCTGCCCCGGAGGATACTGGGAAATGTAGTTTTATTTTTACTTGTTGTTTTGGGGGCCTTTTAGGTTTTGGGGGGGAAAGTTTCTTTGCTACAAACGTACCTTGCTTGAGGCCTATTTCTGTTGGCAAGTATTGAGGTATACATTTCTGTTGGCAAGTTTGAGGTATACATCACATGACGTGAACTCATTTATATAATAGATATTTCACATTGATCTCAATGATATACAGAACGTCTAGAATTCCAAAAATAATAAAATTACATAACAAATGTATGGATCCATTTCATGTTCCCATTTTAGAAAATATACCGCAATTGCAGGTGTTAGATTATTGGAATTGAAACTATGGTGAGAGGGATTTAAGTTCTAAATATTATTGTTGAACCAATGGAATTTGTGAAGGCTATCCTTGGTTGAAGCTATCATTGATTCAGTGGTCTTACTTTCATTGGGACCGACAATAGGATTTGCCATACATTATGGTTCCCAGAGAGAATGTCACCCTAGCAGCAATGGGAAACCAAACTGATTCAAAAAGCCAGCCTAAGTAGTTTAGATTGTATCAAAATAACGTTTATATATATATTAATCAAACGTTAAATATCATCAAGATCAGACAGATACAAAATTAGCAAAGGTACTTAGCATGTACATAGGAGTCTAGTAGGATTCCACAGTCTGCAACATGCCGAATAGATATCGAATCTATTACAAATATAATCTGGAGTGAACGAAGCCAGTCCCGACCAAGTTTCACAGTTGCACCATATTCAGTCCAGGAAGGAGTTCAATGTATATCAAAATATATTCAGTATTAAGTTCCACCGAGACAGAAATAATTCTTGCTCCAAAGAAGTGCCAATGCACTTATTTGTAATCCACTTGGTCGTATCAGGGCATCATTCGGCTCCAATACAAGGCGCGGCTGGTTCGCATCATACAGGATGGAGATTCCAGTAGGTTGCCTGACGGGTTTCAATTACGGAGCTCAGACCGTTTCGCAGAGAGTACCCCAAGGCGAGGGGGTCCCCCAGCTTCCTCAGAGGCATACCATTCGGAACATGGGCTTGTACCGACACTGTGAGGCGAGCATATATCAACAAAATGTTTCATAGAATCACATAATGTATGGAGGCTCTATTGACCCAAAGGTCGTGGTCTACTTAGTGTAAGAAGTGTTAGCTTTACTCTTGTGTGCAACCCTAGCAGCAATGACAGCGCTTGTCATAATAACCTAAGGACAACCTGGTGAGTCAGTGCAAAGGCTCATAGGAAGCAGAGGCGGCCCTAGGTAATTGTAAATGGTAGGCAAACATTATTTTGGCGCCCCCCCTCCTGCACGCCCAAATGCACATGCGCGGAGGTGGAGTTACCAGACAGCATGGAGGTGGAGTTTACAGCAAGCATGGAGGCTCCGCACGCTGTAAACTCCGCCTCCGCGCCAGCTGGTAATTCCGCCTCATGGAGTTACCAGCCGGCGTGGAGGTGGAGTTTACAGCATGCATGGAGGCTCCGCTTGCCGTAAACTCAGCCTCCACGCCAGCTGGTATCTCCGCAACCCAGAGTTACCAGCTGGTGCAGAGGCGGAGTTTAGAGCCGGCGACAGTGCACCCCTGCAAATCGGGTGCTCTCGGCGGGCACCTACTCCGCCGAGTGTGTTAATCCGCCTCTGATAGGAAGTCAAACAAGCAGGACATGAGCTCAACATATTCCCAACAATATGCTGGGTTTAGATCGCATGGTAAGCACAAAAAATGGTAGGGTGGGAGAAAGTTAATTACGTACTTACATACTGTGCGTGCAGCCCTGATCTCAATGTGGCTGCTGTTTAAAAGACACCACAAAGTAGATATGAAATGTACTTCATATGCCTGATGTATCATCCGATTTGACCATAAACAAAACAAAGAGTATGTACATTATTTAGATATATTAGACACATTTATTGTTGTTATGGTTATTTTTGTTGTTAACTTTTCAGGGCTGTACCAAAGTTCATGAAGAGGATGAAAGTTCCAGATTACAAGGATAAGAACATCTTTGGTGTGCCTTTAATCCTCCATGTGCAAAGAACAGGGCAACCTCTGCCACAGGGCATACAGCAAGCACTGCGCTATTTACGGAACCATTGCCTGGATCAGGTAAGTTCTTCATTTCTGGAAGCTAAGTGTATACAACATCCTTAGGACAGCTTCGTTTTACCTCAACTTCTTAATGATGGGTTTTTATGGCTCTGGGCTTTATCATTTTGTTTTTGCTTCTGTTTTGTAGTGACTTGCGTAGCCACAGCTCATAAACTATAACAAACAATCTGGGAAGCATTCCATTTTGCCAACCACAGTGATGCAGAAGAATGTGGTTGTGCAACACTGTTATGCAAGTCACTGTTGGAATAACAAGACAGGAAAAAAATGTGCCATTGGTTAATTCTCTTCCTATAGCTGCTATTTATTATTTACTAGCTTGGGGACCCGGCCCTGCCTGGGTTATTTGAGAAAGGCATTGTGTGCCAAGGTTGGTCCTTATCAGATGTTTACGTGGCTTGCAGTGGTCTCAGGAAGTTAGTGAAGGTACTGTAAGTCCCATCGGCCATGGTCCATCCCCCTCCCAACAGCACCAGGATGTAGAGTGGGTCATGTGGGCTCTGTGTACCGTGTTTGGTCTTGATCATTCATTGGATGAGGGTCGCAGCGGTCTCGGAAGGTGAGTGAAGGTACTTCAAGTCCCATCATCCATGGTCCATCCTCCTTCAAATGGCACCAGGATGTAGAGTGGGTCATGAGGGCTCCGTGTGGCAAGTTTGGTCTGTATTGGTCATTGGATGAGGGTCACAGTACTCTCAGGAAGCGAGTGAAGGTACTTCAAAGTCCCATCATCCGTGGTCCATCCCACACAAAACTGCACCAGAATGTAGAGTGGGTCTTAGGGGTTTTGTGTTCCAAGTTTTGTCTTGTTCAGTCATTGCTGGGAGCCGCAAAGTGTTTTGGTCTGAAACTCCCACCATGGCTGACTGCCTCAGGCCTTTGCCTTATCCCACTCTGGCAGTTTAGAGTGTCGGAATGTTCATGTTGGCTGGCCAATTAGAGGCGTTATGCAAATACTCCCTCACTGGCAACCAATCATGTTGTCAGAATGTAGAGGCTGGGAGCCAATCAGAACGCTGCCACATACATACATACATACATACATACATACATACATACATACAAACATTCCACTTTATTATATATATTTATGTAGGACTTCCTGGACAGGGTGAGATCAAAGTAAATTGTCCCATCTTGTCAGAGGGAGTGCTTCCATTGGGAATGATCAAATGCAAAATTCTACAAAGATGGCTTCCTTGTCAATGGAATAGTGGATCTGCCTGAGGTTTTAACTCAAACTTTAAGGGGTCTATCCAAAGTCCTGAGCCTGGTTTGGATAAAGAATTCAGCACCCTGGATAGCACCATTCAAAATCAAACGTTAGGATTCACTGACATTTTGGCCACCAGCTGGCACTGGACTTACGGTTATGGATGCAGATTCTCTGCCTTTTGGGAATTTTGAAAAGCAATCCAAATATACAAAAAAAATTGTGGTCATTGCAGACTTTAATGTTCTAATCTAAGCAGAAAATCAGCTGCATCAATAACATTGATTCAGTTCACACCCCTGACCTGATCAAACCTCACAGAGTAATTATTGCAATCTGATATCCAAGCGCTTAATTATTGCTCTGTGCTTGGGAGCATGCCCTGGGGCTGCATGTACGGGAATACTCATCTGTAATAGACTTGCAGGATCAAGATTGGATGCAATACAAAATCTTCCATTTTCAAAAAAATCTGCTCCCTCACTATTTCTTCAAGTTAAGAGGTGTGTAGCAGATTGTGTACGGAAGGAAAAACTTTTTCCCCTAAAATTGAGTGCTGTATCATGCTATGACCTTTGGTCCAGCCCGCAGAGCACGGGCAAGTTATAAAGCTAATTTTTGCCAAGGGTGGGGGGTGTTACACATTTAAACAAAGAGAAAAAATTCTGAGAGTATAACCAACCAATGTACAAGTAATGGCTATAGCCCAGAAAAGTGTTGCTTACTGCGATTCCCCAAATAAAGAGGCACAATTTTGATGCCACATCGCAGACAGTTTATATAAATGCTCCAGGGTGCTTGTTTGAAAGAGACAGTTGAAAGTGATATTATACATCAGCATGAGATAATGTGTGCCTATAAAGAGACTCTGGAGTTAAGAGCATTATTTCCAGTTCTGTGCCAGCTACATAAAAGCTTGTCTTCAGGCAATGAGGACATGTGTTGCAGACAGGAGGCTTTCTTTTTTTAGTATACTCAGAAATATGGTTAGAATCCTGTACGTCACAGCACAGCATAGTAGCATTGCATGGCATAGCACCACCATCACTCATACATCATAATCTTTCACTTGTGGCTGTGTATGATGGTCTTCCAAAAGTAGAGCCATGGTGGTGGGTCCGTAGGTGACTGTAAAGATCTATTCTGGATCTGCACGGTCTGTCACAATAAGGACATTAATTTTCAGATGGAAGGTGATCCTGACAAGGGTTTGCTTGATGCACTTTCCTCTTGGCACGTTTTCCCCTTTTGTTGTGTATTCAAGCCTCTATTCAACAATCCATAGTATTGTTGATAACAGCTGACCTCCAATTAGAACATTTTAGGGCCAATCATTTCCAGTTCTCAGCATTTATTCCACATTTGTTTAGCTTCACTTTAAGACAGGAAAGCTCGGAGAAGACAATTATGCTGGGGAACATGGAAGGAAAAAGGAAGAGGGGCCGACCAAGGGCAAGATGGATGGGTGGTATCCTTGAAGTGACTGGATTGACTCTGAAGGAGCTGGGGCTGGTGATGGCCATCAGGGAGCCCTGGCATGGGCTGTTCCATGAGGTCATTAATAGTTGGAAGCAACTAAACGAATAAACAACAACAATAACAACAACATGGCATAATGGTTTGAGTGCTGAGCTAGGAGAATCAAGGTTCAAATCTCATGGACTCAATCAATAGAGACACTCACATGCACATCACACTCTCACTAGTATGACTGCCTTCCAAGGGTAGGGTCTTGGTGGTGGGTCCTTAGCTAACTGTAGAGGCCTGTTCTTAACTTGCATGCTCTTGTGCAGTGAGGACATTGTTTTCCAGGTGGAAGGCAGTCTGTCTTCTCATGATGTGGCCAAAATACTTCATCTTTGCCTCCAATATCCTTCCCTCCAATGAGCAGTCAGGCTTTATTTCCTGAAGTATGGACAGGTTGGATCGGTCTAAGGCACTCTCAGGATTTTCCTCCAACACCACAGTTCAAAAGCATCTCTCTTCCTTCGCTCAGCCTTCCTTTTGGTCCAGCACTCACATCCATAGTGGTTCTCTTATCTCAATTGCCCCCTCCCTCCCCCCAAAAGGGATTAAACCCTGACACACCAGAAGTAGAAAGCCTGGCACTTAATTTAATTTATTTCAGTTATGTTTTTAGAGCATTATTTTAAAGTTTCATAAATAAATCCCCAAACACTCTCTTCTTTATCAGTCTTCCTTTTCTTGGCTTTTCTTTGTGAACAAAGATTCTTGAGAAGGATTCATCTCACGCTTTCTACAAGCGTGTTGATGATGTGCAATGGACCTTTCTGGTGGAGCACAGCATGCACAGAACTGGCCTCACCCTTTAAACCAAAGGTTCATCTGCCAGGGCCTAGCAAGCTTGGACAGTGGCAGCGAGGTCCTCAGGTCATAGGTTTGGTTTGAGTTTCCTTCTCTAGATGGTTGACCTTACAGGGTTAGATGAGCACCATCTGCCCGGGTTTGAAATCAGAGTTTTCCTTCTCCTAGGATGGTTGCCAAAAGGCTAGAGAGCCCATCCTGCCCTTTGACACTCTTTGTCAGACCCTTCTTCGGTTGTGACCTGTCTGGCATGGGAGGCCCCACCGGTGGCTGTTATGCCACCACCAGCATAGCTCACCACCTCATTGGGGTAAGCAAGCCTCTCCCCCGCAACAAGGGGGCGCCAACAGAGAGGTATCAGTCTTCCAGCGCCATGCAAACCACTCTTTAACAATCTGTCAGGAGCACATTTTAAATGGAAAAGACGCCTCATAGGAAGAGGCATCCCAGTATTCCTTCTTCCCAATTTACATTGGTTTGTTTGAACATTTGTGTGATTCAAAAACTTGAAGTCCTTGTGCTCTGAGATGTGGAGGAGGGAAGTATGCATGCGAGTGCATAGTTGCACAGATACCACTCAAAAGTACGTAAGTCCCACCACCATTTTTGCACTTTCCTACCAGAGTTTCATGGAAACAGAAGTATATTCACATGAATGATTTCAGTTACTCACTTCTCTGTCCAACCCACCATTCCAGTCTTATGTATATTTCCCCTATTTGTTTTTTTACGATCTGTGGTCACTGAAAATCCTCATTGGGGTGTTTAGAGGGAACAGGAAAGAAGGCCTCCTCTAAACAGGTTTTCTCCCCGTACCAACTTTTTTTGGTACTTCTTCAAATCTGCCTCTAGCAGCCATTTGACAGCACGCGTGGGAGACAAAGGAAAGCTAAGAGTCGTAATTAGAAACGGAAACGTGCCCACACTTTCCACTGTGTAATGAGGAAAAAATAGCACTAATAGAGCCCAAGTGGTGTAACACAACTTCACTGGGGAATAAAAAACGTGGGTTGAGCACAGGAATTGGCCCCGGGAGGATCCCATTTATGAGAACCGCTGCAAAAGGACACTGCTGTGCAAAGATACTAGGCGTCTCGTTTGAAGAATTATCAGTCCCTTGCAGAAGAAAACGGAAGATATAAATATGTTGCAGAATCCCCAAATAACTCATCTTTCTACTCCATCCTTTTCCCTGCTAAAAACAACAGGAAAGAATGGACAGGAAATTGGGACGGGGGACGGCAGCTGGGAGAGTGTCACTTCGGTCTGGGAAACATGTCCTTCAGTTCTAGCTAAGATATTTCTTGGCAGATGATATGCTACTTCTGAAGAAATAATATGTTATGCTGCTAACTGCCACAGTGGCTGGGAGGAAATTGTGTGTACTAAATCCTGTATTAAGGTGCTTTGAAGGCACTGCTAGGCCAAAGGCTAGGCTTGAAATGGGATATTTGTTTACAAAGACATTAAGAAACATCGCATGTCCCCCACTTGTGCTGCATCTGCATTTGTAAATAAACAATTCTTGCTTAATCAAAACTTAGAGAACTTTCATATCACTTACAGCAGCGTTTCTCAACCTGGGGGTCAGGACCCCTTGGGGGGTCACGAGGGGGTGTCAGAAGGGTCCCCAAAGACCAACAGAAAACACAATATTTTTGTTGTTCATGGGGGTTCTATGTGGGAAGTTTGGTTCAATTCCATCATTTGGTGGAGTTCAGAATGCTCTTTGGTTGTAGGTGAACTATACATCCCAGCAACTAAGGCTGTAATTCTCCGGCTACCTCGTCCTCTTGTTGTATATAACTTGGATGAATTGTATTTTCATCTGTTGTCATCTGCTTGCTGTGCATTTTACCGTGCTTTTACTGTGCTTTTATTGTTCTTTTATTGTGTTATATTGTGCCTTTAAACTGTAAATCCACTGTTGTGAGTCGACCCGAGCCACACAAGTGGAGACTAACAAGTGTGAATAATAATAATAATAATAATAATAATAATAATAACTACAACTCCCGGATGTCAAGGTCTATTTTCGCCAAACTCCACCAGTGTTCACATTTGGGGATATTGAGTATCTGTGTCATGTTTGCTCCAGATCCACCGTTGTTTGAGTCTACAGTGCTGTCTGTATGTAGGTGAACTACAACTCTAAAACTCAAGTTCAATGCCCAATGAAAATAATTTTATGTTTGGGGGTCACCACAACATGAAGAACTGTATTAAGGGGTCATGGCATTAGGAAGGTTGAGAACCACTGACTTACAGTGTACTCACAGTCTTTCCAGCAAGGATAGTCACTCTTTTTCTCAGCCACATCTACTCCATATGGTAGATCAGTGATTTTCAACCCTTTTTGAGCCGTGGTACATTTTTTACACTTACAAAATCCTGGGGCACTCCACCAATCAAAACGACACAAAATGACACTCTAACACAGTAATACATATAGTTAATATGTTTTTAAATGTATTTATACACTCACTTAGTGTGAAACCTGGGCCTGTTTTGATGAACACAACATAGATATCCTGGCAGGAATGGTAGAAAGATAATAAAATAATTCCGCGGCACACTGGTTGAAAATCACTGTGGTAGATAACATCCCACTTTCCTGCTTATTGAGTTCAGGGAGGTATATCTGTTGCTCTGTGCCTCTTTGTGAAGTTAAAGAGCAACATGTACACCTCCTTGAACTCAATAAAGGGGAAATTGAATATAAAGCTGATACATCTAAATGCTTGTTTGCTTGTTTGTGCCACTTACACTCCTGTCTGGATGGATGGATCTGGACCAAACTTGGCACACATGCCCTTCCTTATCCAACTTCAAATAATTGAGGAGTTTGAACTATAAAATTAGCCCCTTTTGAGGCCAGACCCTAAACAATAACGAAATATGTCTGCAGTGCTCAAAAGCAACCACAAGAGGAAACTTTATTCAGAGGGGAAACTAATAAATGAAAGAGTTTATTGTCATGGCCAGAATCATTGGGTTGTTGTAAATTTTTTGGGCTGTATGGCCATGTTCTAGAAGCATTCTCTCCTGACGTTCTGCCTGCATCGATGGCAGGCATCACTGCCTCTGAGGATGCCTGCCATAGACGCAGGCAAAATGTCAGGAGAGAATGCTTCTAGAACATGGCCATACAGCCCAAGAAACCTACAACAAACCAAATGAAAGCGTGCTAGAGCATCACCAGGGATACCTCTAGGAGCCACGCAGAAGGCAATAGCATTCTTATGGAGACATTGTGATGGAGGCCTTTTCAAAAGGCCAAGCAAACTTCAAAATGAGATGGAGAGGGGAGAAAGCAGCCAGACAGCAGCCCCTCCAACACCCAGGCCATGCCGGGTATATATGCTAGTAATCAAGAAATACATAAATAATATCATGGATTGGTGATCTTTCGTTTCTTACAACATTTCTAGGTCAGGGTTTTCCTTTTGTAAATGCTTGGATATATATTTTTATCTCCCATGCTCATGACAAATGGCCACAGAGTTAACTTATTGCAGTATATATTTTAGGTGGGTCTTTTCCGGAAGTCGGGTGTCAAATCTCGAATACAGGCCCTGCGTCAAATGAACGAAAGCAACCCTGAAAATGTCAGCTATGAAGACCAGTCGGCATATGATGTGGCTGACATGGTGAAGCAGTTTTTCAGAGACCTGCCTGAGCCTCTTCTTACTAGCAAGCTAGGAGAAACTTTCCTCCACATCTATCAGTGTAAGTACCAAACTTATAGTATACTAGCTGTACCCGGCACGCGTTGCTGTGCCCTATTTAGGAGATGCGAGATGTAAGGGTTGGAAATGATGTTACTTACGGTCTTGGTGGGGTCATGTAGGCATGAATTGCGCACTTTCTATGTGTGCTCCAAATGATGTCATCTGGAAGCATGAGTTGTATTGTCTTATATAGCGGAGGAAGTGTTTTGATTCTGGAGTGTGTCCACTCAGCAAAGTCTGTAGTGGTTGTGGAGGAGTGGCAAGTGGTGGTAGAGAGACTTTACCGGCTAGGCAGCACATTCCTGTTGTTTCTGCTGGGTATTTCAGGGCTTTGCAGTGTGTGCAGATGTGCGTTAGGGTGCCAATGTCGACCTCTGGCACCATGCTGTAGTCTTCTGCAGCGTTGTATCTGAAGGGTAGGCGGTGGAATTAGTTGTGGTGTTTTTGAAGTTTGTTTTCTGTGTTGCGACGTCGTGTTTCTGCGCTCCTTGCGCGCTGCTGTTGTGTTGCATTTCTGCGTGTTTGTTGTTCCTGGCTGCGCGCTTCTTCTTGTACTGCAGTTCTTTGCATTTGGTTCTCAGCTGTGCGTCGTGCAGTGACCTGTTGTCTGTGTCTCTGCTGCGCAGTGTGTTTCTGTTCTGGCGTTTGTTCTGCCCTTTTTGTTTGATGTATGTAGGGCTGTGAGTGTGTCATCCGATGCTGTTATTTTTATAAGGCATGGCTTGTCTTTTGGGTCAGTTTATGTCTGTGTGGAAGGAAGGAATGGTTTTTGTTTGTGGTGTTTGTAGTTGTTGTGTGTACGGGGTCCCGTAAGGTTGGTGGGATGGGTTGTGATTGGAAGTTGTGTTGTGTTGTGTGGGTAGGAATTTGCTGGAGAATTGCTTCCTCAGAGTTTGGTTTTGGCAGTTTAACCCTCAAACACCAACTGAAATCTCTCAGCATTCTATCCTAGCCTTGGATGGCTCTTGCCAGCGTTGCTATGGTTACAGCAGTTATGCAAATCCGCCCTTATTGGCAGCCAATCATGTTGTTCAGAATGTAGAGGCTGGGTGAGTCTTTGGCTGCCCCGGAGGATGCTGGTAAATGTAGTTTTATTTTTACTCGTTGTTTTGGGGGCCTTTTAGGTTTCAGGGGGGAAAGTGTCTTTGCTACAAACGTACCTTGCTTGAGGCCTATTTCTGTTGGCAAGTATTGTGTTTCTGCGTTGTATGGTTTCTTTGTTTGAGGTATACATCACATGACGTGAACCCATTTATATAATTGATAGCAATAAGTAAGGATATTGTGGGCAGTTATCAGGACTTTGAACTGAAGGGTTGTACTTGTGTGAACCCATCGATATAGATGGAAGCAGCATAATTGGAGGTAAAATTATAGTAGTCACTGCAACAACTTAGGGATGGCAGGAAAGCCATAAGCTAATGTTGTAGCAGTGCCCGAGATGCCTGGTAGAGCCATTTTCTCTGGTAGCAGAGGTGGCATGCTCTACTGTCCTCTCAGTACCATGCAACATTTTAAAAAAAGGTTTATACCATTATAATAGACTCATCTGTAAAGCATCAATAGGATTCCATATAAAAATATTGGCGGTAAGTTAATTTTATACAGTATAAATTAGCAAGCCCTAATCCTGACTTGAGAGGAAGAAATGGAAGCATCAATGGGACAGTATTGTTGTGGTGGTGGTGGAAAGCCTTCCAAACATGGCAGAGAGATGTCAACTGTGCTGCTAAGAAAAATATCTACGCCAGTGCAAAAGCTGAGGTCCAAACAAGGACAAGAGAACTCAATAACATCTGGTGGACAAAGAAGGCTGAAGAAATCCAACACCTGGCAGTTACTCATAAGGCTCAGGGATTTTTCAAAGCCACAACTGGTTGGCTGCGTTCCAGTAGACTGAGAGTGAATCTGGCGAAGACGGAGATCTTGTGGTTGGGTCACCCTGGGTTGGATGATATCCGGTTGCCTACTTTAGTCGGTGAGCCTCTTCTTCCATCTACCACTGTCAAAAGCCTTGGTGTCATTTTTGACCTGTTACTGATAATGGAGGCCCAGGTCTCCGCTGTCAGCAAGTCAGCCTTTTTCCATCTTCAGCAGGCTAGGCGGCTGGCATCTTACATGTCCAGGGATGATCTCACCACAGTGGTTCATGCTATGGTAACATCAAGAATTGACCATTGTAATGCCCTTTAAGTTGGCCTTCCCATGTCGGTGACCCAGAAACTTCGACTGGTGCAGAATGTGGTGGCCAGAGTTCTGTGAGGAACGATATAACATCTGCTCTATACCGACTGCACTGGCTTCCGATCGAGTTCCGGATTACCCATAAGGTGCTGGTTCTAACCTTCAAGGCCTTGTATGGCCAGGCTCCGCCTTTCTCCCTGCCGACCCTGGAGATCACTACGTTCAGACCATCAGAACTTATTACAGATCCCTGGCCCTAAGGAAGCCCATCTGACATCAACCCGGCGTAGAGCTTTTTCGGTGATCGCCCTATCACTCTGGAACGCCCTCCCTCCCTATATCAGAGCTGCCCGTGGTTTTTGCACGGCTTGTAAAATGTGGCGTTCGGCTGAGAAACTGTTTAGATTGTTTAAATTGTTTAGATGTTTTAGATATTTAGCTGCGTGTTTTACTGTAAATCACCCAGAGCCACCCAAGATGGGCGATTAATAAATCTCAAAAGAAAGAAAGAAAGAAAGAAAGAAAGAAAGAAAGAAAGAAAGAAAGAAAGAAAGAAAATGATGAGAGTAAGGAATACTGATGTGCCTGTGTCTGAAAGGTCCGGGTCTCTTCTAGAAGTAATCCCGAGTTTACGGTTTGGGTCACACTGATGTTCCAAACACATTGTTCTCAGATTTATTACATGTCACTTTTATTTTTCAGATGTTCCCAAAGAGCAGCGGCTTCAGGCAGTTCAGGCGGCCATAATGCTGATGTCGGATGAAAACAGGGAGGTTTTGCAGACTCTGCTGTGTTTCCTGAATGATGTCACTTCTGTCGAAGAGAATCAAATGACTCCCATGAACATCGCGGTGTGCTTGGCCCCATCCCTGTTTCATCTCAACATAATAAAGAAAGACAGCTCCCCACGGTAATTAAGTTTTTTTGCTAGTTTCCTTTACCTTTCTTCCTGCTTGGAAGTAACTTGTTCAAGGAATCACTTGTCATTAATTTCTTTCCCTGTAAAGAAAGCACATCTAGGTTATATTACAACTGTTTTGTAGGACTGTGGTATTTTTGTTCCTTGTTTCATTATAAGGTCTTTATACTATAGTTTCCTCACCTGGTTCCAAATGGTTTAGGTCACAATGCAATATGTTATCAAACTTCATTTAAATTTTATTTAAAGACATATAAGAGGGACAGGATAAACCATTTCTCTGAATGTATTGCTGTCTGGCCATGTTCCAGAACGATTCTCTCCTGGCGTTTCTCCCACATCTATGGCAGGCATCCTCCGAGGTTGTGAAACCTGTTGGAAAGTAATCAAGGGAGGTTTATATATCTGTGCAATGTCCAGGGTGGGAGAAAGAACTCTTGTCTATTTGAGACAAGTGTGGATGTTGCAATTAATCTCCTTGATTAGCATTGCAAAGCCTTGCAGCTTCAACGCCTGGCTGATTCCTGCCTGGGGGAATCCTTTGTTGGAAGGTGTTAGCTGACCCTGATTATTTCATGTCTGGAATTCCCCTGTTTTCAAAGTATTCCTCTTTATTTACTGTCCTGATTTTAGAGCTTTTTAATACTGGTAACCACATTTTGTTGATTTTCATGGTTTCCTCCTTTTTGTTGAAATTGTCCACATGTCCAATTGTCCAGTTCTTGCTCTTAATTATGACTGACTTTTGGCTGCATAAAATCAGTGCCACTGTAATATTATATACACCAAAGCATGGAATTGGGGCATGCAGACTTAGGGAGTGTCTACACCAGCCCTGGGCAACCTATGGCCTGCAGGCCGGATGCGGCCCGCCAACCGATTCTGTTCAGCCCAGGGAGAAGGGCGTCAGGGATGGGGCCAAGAGGAAGGGGTGCCGCTGCCGCCATCCCATTGTGGGCTTTGGGGCCTGCATCGGCAGACAGCCCGCCGCTCCTGAGAACAATCGGAGGAGCGGCGGCTTTGGAGTGCCTACCATCCCAGGAGGCAATCCGGGCCTGCAGCGGGAGCAGTCGGCGACCTGCGGTGGCTGATCACCCTGGCGACATGGAAGACGTGACATGGAAGACTCTTCCGGGTCACCAGGGCGATCAGCCTTCTCAGGTCGCCGACTGCTCCCGCTGCAGGCCCGGATCACCTCCCGATATGGCAGACACTCCAAAGCCGGGATGGCAGGCACTCCTTGGCAGGGTGATCAGCTGGGGAACGGCTGTGGGCGAGAGCGGGCGGAGGCTCACCAAATTATATATCCCAGGATTCCACAGCATTGAGCCATGGCAGTTAAAGTAGTGTCAAAATGCATTAATTCTACAGAAAGGTTGGTGGTTGGAATCCACAGATGGGGTGAGCTCCTGTTGTTAGCCCAACTTCTGCCAACCTATAAGTTCAGAAACATACAGATGTGAGTAGATCAATAGGTACCACTTCGAAAGGAAGGTAACAGTGCTCCATGCAGTCAGGCCAACCACATGACCTTGGAGGTGTCTATGGACAACGCCGGCTCTTTGACTTAGAATTGGAGATGAGCACCACCCTCCAGAGTCAGTCTCAGCTAGGCTCAATGTCAAGGGGAAACCATTTCCTAAATACATTCTTAGTTTTCCACAGCTTAACCCAGTGTTTCCCAACCTTTTTTGAGCCGTGGCACACTTTTTACATTTACAAAATCCTGGGGCACACCACCAACCAAAATGACACAAAATGACACTCTAACACAGTAATACATAGAGTTAATATGTTTTTAAATGTATTTATGTGTGAAACCTGGGCCTGTTTCGATGAACTCAACATAGATATCCTGGCAGGAATGGCAGAAAGACACAAACTTCCCACACAGAACTCCCATAACCAAAAGGAAATACAATAAGAGTTTGGTGGGCATTGACCTTGAGATTTGGAGTTGTAGTTCACCTATATCCAGAAAGCACTGTGGACTCAAACAATGTTGGATCAGGACCAAACTTGGCATGAATACTCAATATGCCCAAATGTGAACACAGATGAAGTTTGGGGAAAATAGACCTTGACATTTGGGAGTTACAATTTCTGGGATTTATAGTTAATACACAATCAAAGAGCATCCTGAACTCTTGCAACAATGGAATTGAACCAAACTTGGCATATTGAACTATCATCACCAACAGAAAGTACTCTGGGTGCTTTGGACTTCAACTCCCACCATTCCTAGCAGCCTGAGGCCCTTTCCTGCTTAAATGGCTGAGGGGGGAAAGGAAAAGAGCCTGAGGCTGCTAGGAATGGTGGGAGTTGGAGTCCAAAACACCTGGAAGGTCCAAGTTTTCGACAGAGACCTCTTCCTCCCCCTTCTCCTTCGCGCCCTTTGTTCCCCCTCCTGCCGAACACTGACTTTTTCTTCTACACTGCCGATTCTGCCGCCATTTTGATCCGAGGGGGCAGTGTGAGCGTGTTCAGGAGGGGAGGGGGGGAGGAAGACATGACCCGTGCGGGCGCTACTGCGCAGACTTGCCCCAGAGCAAAGCGAGCAGAGCGAGGCTGGGAAGAAGGGAGCCCAAGTGGAGAAGAAAAAGTGTTTGGCGGGAGGGGGAAGAAAGGGTATTGGAGGGCCCAATTTCCCACGGCACACCTGATGATCGCTCACGGCACACTGGTTGAGAAACACTGGCTTAACCTATTTCATTTTTCTAAGGAAGAAGAGATGCAGGGAGAGTAAAAAAAAGAACAAACATGTGTGTCACTCTGAGCTCAAGCTGTAATTCTCGTACTTCCAAATTTTTTTATTTAAGAGCTGCATCTCTTTTGTACATAGCTTGGCAAACAGTTGCAAAAATGGGAAAGACGATGACATTCCAGCTGTGTTGTCTTTGTCATATGGACTTCTCTGTCTGTGCCTCCTTTTCCAGGAATGAAGCAGTTCAGCCTGTATAATGCGCAGGGATGTTATGGAACATTTCTCCGGAAACGTTAGAATTCAACCAGTCACCCTGCCTCATGTAGACCACATATAATACCCAGTACACACCCTTTGTTCTTACTTTATACCTTAAGAAAAATTCAAGTATTCTTCTTTTCTCTGCAGTTAAAAGAGGGGACTTTCCTCGACTCTTGTGATGTGACAGAAGTAGAGTTATAAAGCACTGTCTATGGTTCTGTACCAAAAGGAGATGTGTCATAGTCCCCCGTCCCGTCCCCCCCCCGCTTTCATCTAAAGATAACTCCGCTCCTTTATCTTACTTGAGATGCTGAATTCATTTTCAGAGTCATACAGAAGAAATACGCAACAGGGAAGCCAGATCAGAAAGATCTCAGTGAAAACCTGGCAGCTACTCAGGGACTTGCACACATGATAACGGAATACGGAAAACTTTTTGAGGTGAGCGAAAGATTCAGATAGCATTATTCATGAGCGTAATATTCTGAAGGGAGCAGCACCCTTTGAAGCACTTCGCCTATATCGCTTTTCGTATTTTGGCCTTGAAATAATAGCTTTTTTGAATTGGGATGTTTCTAGTGGAAGGTTCTTGATATGGTTCCCAACCAGCCTTTCTGAAATATTATTTATTCTCTCCATATATTTATTTATTCATTTACATCATTTATATTCCGCCCTTCTCATCCCGCAGGGGACTCAGGGCGGATCACAATGCACATATACAGGCAAACATTCAATGCCCTTTGATATACAAACATGTATAGACAAGACGCTCAGAGGCAATTTAACATTTCAGCTTCTGGCCACAAGGGGGAGCTGTCGCGCTCCTTCACTCCTTTTACACACTTCCTGGAGATTTATGGCCTCGTAAATTAGTTAAATTTGCCTCCCCACAAAGTGGTAACAAGGTAAACTGGTAGTAGCACCGGGAATGTGGCGCAGCTGGCTGGGTGTCAGCTGCGTTAGATCTCTACTGACCAGAAGGTCATGCGTTCGAGGCCTGCCCGGGTCGAGGTGGGCTCTCGATCTATTGTGTAGCCTGTTGTCGACCTTTGCAACCCGAAAGATAGTTGCATCTGTCAAGTAGGAAAGTGGGGAGGCTAAATTTAACTGATTTATGAGGCCATAAAAAAGATCTCCAGAAAACACGCTGAGGAATGAAGGAGTGCGACAGCTCCCCCTGGTGGCCAGATGTTAAATTGCCTCTGTCTGTCTTGTGTGTTTGTGTGTCTAAATGTAATATGTACATTGTAATCCGCCCTGAGTTCCCTGCGGGGTGAGAAGGGCGGAATATAAATGAAGTAAATAAATGAAGTAAATAGTCCCACTTGTTAACAAAGTAAACTCAAAAGGAGCACAAAAAACATATGAATATAGTTTATATTTTCACTATATCAATATTATAAGGCACAACATATACATGATGGTAGATCTCAATCTTTCAACATATAACTCATGTATATACGTAAATTCATATAATAATTTGAAATTATTTACACACAGGTAAGTGGCGACACAAAGTCTTACAGGCAGATACTGAAAGGGGATTCCTCTGGGTGTGGTTCCATTGGAGAATCCCTGAGCGTTCAACAAACTTAAAAGTTCCAGTAGGAAAACAAAGTTCCCCAAATCAGTCAAAGTTCAATCAATAATCCACTGTTTGGGTGTATTCCTGATGCTCAGTCCAGTCGACGATCGGGCCAATGCCCACGCGGGATCGTTCCGCAGGAGGGGCTTCTTCGGGATCGGGGATGGTGTCCTAAATGGAACGTGTTGAGCGTCGCGGCTTGGTTGCGCTATTAGAAATACATTTTTAAACATAATACAATGTTTAAAATATACAAATATACATAATACAAATATATAACTTTCCCCACAAAGTGATACCTAAATTTCCTACTTGACAGATGCAACTGTCTTTTGGGTTGCAAAGGTCGACAACGAGCTACACAAATGGTCGAGCGCTCACCCCGACATGGGCAGGCCTCGAACTCATGACCTTCTGGTCAGTAGAGATCTTATGCAACTGACTCCCAGCCAGCTGCGCCACATTCCCAGTGCATTTCTTATAGTTTCTTATATCCTAAGGACTCCAGTTATGTCAAAACAGTTCTACTTAATGGAGATAAATCTCTTTCACGTCAAAGGCTAGCATCAGAGCAAAGACAAAACAATTATTTAAAAAAACCAGGTTTTCAATATGATTTTAAGTTCTTCCTCATAGTTTATTTTTAAGTCCAATTTTTGACAGAATCTGGAAGTACAAAACAGAGAGATAAACAGTTCAGTGATTAAAAAAAGAAGCCTATGAAATCGTTCTTTACAAATACTTGGCGTCTTTGGGAGTGAAATGCTTCTTCAGAAGCTGAGAGTCTTGTGAAACTAAGTACTAAGCATTTCCTGTTATCTTCTGATTTTCTTCTAAAAATATATTCTCAAACCAGACGCCTACACAGGGTGGAATTCGCAGCAGTACTTTTTTTTTTTTTAGTCAGGAGCAACTTGAGAAACTACAAGTCGCTTCTGGTGTGAGAGAATTATCCGTCTGCAAGGACGTTGCCCAGGGGACGACCCGATGTTTTACCATCCTGTGGGAGGCTTCTCTCATGTCCCGGATGAGAAGCTGGAGCTGACAAACAGGAGCTCACTCACTCCCCGGATTTGAACCATTGACCTTTTGGTCAGCAGTCCTGCCGGCACAAGGGTTTAACCCATTACGCCACCACATACAACAGTACTGAATCTAGTGTAAATAACGTTATCCTTATTTGTAGGAAGAAATTGGGGGGCTGTTTTTCCTTCATTGCCACCCTGCAGGTTGAGCCCCTGGTGGCGCAGTGGGTTAACCCTTGTGCCGGCAGGACCGAAGACCAATAATAATAACATAATAATAACACTTTATTTATATTATATTCGATTCCGGGGAGAGTGCGGATGAGCTCCCTCTGTCAGCTCCAGCTCTCCATGCGGGAACATAAGAGAAGCCTGTCATAAGGATGGTAAAACATCAAAACGTTTGGGTGTCCCCTGGGAATGTCCTTGCAGATGGTCAATTAGCTCACACCAGGAGCGACTTGCAGTTTCTCAAGTCGCTCCTGACCAGGAGCGGACCAAGCTTTTCCCGGGGTACGCAAAAAATGCGCCCCCAGTGCGCGAGCGCCAATCTGCGCACGCACACTGGCTCCAAAGTGGGAGTCAGTACGCATGCGCCGACATTTTCGCGCATGCGCAAAAAGGTCCGCACATGCGGAAGCGAGGCCAGAGCTGCCTATCAAAGGTGCGGCGCCGCGGCGGCGGGCGGCATGGCCAGCTGCGGAGGCTTGCCCGCCGTGGCCATGGGGCAGCGCGGGCACGGGCGCCGCGGGCGGCGGGGAGCTGGTGCGGCAGCATCCCTCCCGGGTGACGCCCCTCCCGGTGACGTCGCCCTACGCGCCTGCTTCCTCCGCCTATTGGACGAACCGGCCCTGCTCCTGACACACACACACACAAATCCCCGCAGGCAGGAGCTCAGTAGAGATATTTGCTCGGCAAAAATATATCGAATGGGATTGTTGTTTCTCATTAATAATAGAAAATGGGCAGTGAGAAATTTGACATATGGGGAGAGAGACCAATAATTTCCCCTGGCCCCCAATGCTTCTGAGAACTGCTCCTAGCCCCAAGGAAATTTGTATTGGCATAGAGGTGGCTTTAATATACATGATGTAAATAAAATAGGTCAAGTGTACCCAGGTAGTACAGTTCTAACATGTGAGGCACTGAAATGTGTATTTGCCGGGGTAATACTGTATACCAAATGTATTCTTTAATATTCTCTGTGTTTCCTCATTCTTTGGAGTAGATCCCACATGAGATGGTAACCCAGTCCCGTAACTCCTATATTGAGGCTGAAGTCCATCCCCCCACACTACAGGAACTGGGCAAACAAATGGACGAAGAAGGGGGAAGTTTCCAGACCTATCTGGAAGGGCTTGTCCAGAACCTCTGTAAAGAAGCCAAGGACAAATTCAAAGGATGGGTCACTTGTTCCAGCATTGAAAATACAGATCTCTCCTACAGAAAGGTATTTTTGCATTCAGGAAATATGCATGCTAACTGGGACACCCCATTGTGTTGGATGGGGTTGCACTCCCCCTGAAGACACAGGTTCGCAGTCTGGGAGTGATCCTGGATTCATCGCTGAGCCTGGAACCCCAGATTTCGGCGGTGACCAGGGGAGCATTTCCAGCTGTGCCCGTACCTTGGGGAGTCTGACTTGGCCACGGTGGTCCACGCTCTGGTTACATTCCGTATAGACTACTGCAACGCGCTCTACATGGGGCTGCCTTTGAAGACTGTTCGGTAACTTCAATTGGTCCAATGGACGGCAGCCAGATTACTAACAGGAGCGGGGCTCAGAGAGCGTACAACTCCTCTGCTGCGCCAGCTCCACTGGCTGCCAGTCTGCTACCGGGCACAATTCAAAGTGATGGCTTTAGCCTATAAAGCCCTAAACAGTTCTGGCCCAACCTACCTGTCCGAACGCATCTCCCCTTATGAACCACCTAGGACATTAAGATCGTCTGGGGAGGCCCTGTTTTCGACTCCGTCTGCATCACAATTGCGTTTGGCGGGGACAAGAGACAGGGCCTTCTCAGTGGTGGCCCCTCGGTTGTGTTTTTTAAAGTTCATGTTTTTATATAGAAGAGGTTCTGGACTTTGCCATCTTTAAAGGGTGTGTGTGTGTGTGTGTGTGTGTGTGTGTGTGTGTGTGTCAGGAGCAACTTGAGAAATTGCAACAAATTGTGAATATTGAAAAATGCAATGTGATGCCCCTTATCCATAGATCCATTATCCACAGCTTCACTTACCCAAACTCCAACCCACCGTTTTGCTCAGAAATGTTTGTGGATCTCTCTAGATCCTCCAGTGCAATGTTTGGATATGTCCAAATGCAATAAAAATATTATCCATAGTTTCAGGAATCCACAGGGGTGTTTGGAATGTATAGTCCATGAATGTGTGTGTAGGGGGGGGGGGTCCTACTCTGCTATCTTCCATAGTGGCATCCAACATAGCACGTAGTCCTAAAAATGAACTTGAAAGTAGATATATCTCTTAAGCACACAGAAGTAATATAGGCACATAGAGTCTTTAAATCGAGCCTATATCTCACCTAGATGTTTCCTTTCACCTCCACCCCACCCCAACACCTTGAATTCAGGTTGGAGATGGGAATCCTCTAAGGCTATGGAAGGCTTCTGTGGAAGTTGAAGCTCCTCCTTCTGTTGTCTTGAACCGCGTGCTAAGAGAACGGCACCTTTGGGATGAGGATTTCTTGCAGTGGAAAGTCATTGAAACTTTGGATAAGCAAACGGAGATCTATCAATATGTTTTAAACAATATGGCTCCACATCCTTCCAGAGACTTTTCAGTCCTCAGGTAAATTATTTTACTGTTAGAAGCAACTCAGAATGAGCTAGTTTACTTTCTAGCTATCTTTCACATTGATTGTTTTGTACTTCGTTCATCATTGTGTCACCTCTAGGATATGTTGTGTTGTTCTGTTACTTGAAGTCATTTCTGATTTATGCAAATTCTAGTGCAAAGCTATCTCAGGGGTTTCTTGGAAAGATTTGTTCAGAGGGGGTTTGTCTGTCCCTGCTTTCTGAATATGCCGCCACGCTGAGGCCCTATTGCTATTTCAAATGTGGACACGTGGTCTCTGAGGCCTCAGGGGTTACGGGGTGTCTTCCTCAAAAGAAAAGGCGGCTGGAACACACTTCAAATAAGGCTCTGGAACTCTGTATCATAAAGTTCAGTAAGGTTTATTTATTACAACCAGTTCCCTGGGTGGCTTGATCTCTTTCTTAGTTAATAAAGTTACAACAAAGTATTTTGAAGGAATGGTTAATTGCCTCAAAGTGTTAAGGGATCTGTAGTACTTTGAAGGTTCCAAGCCGTCCCTGTCTTCAGCAATGGCTCTTGAGATTACGGAAATCTTAAGGCCCTCAAATCTGCGAACACTTTGGTGAAACGAGATTTCTGTTCCGGCCCCCAATGGGCCTGTTTGGTATTGCGTTGTGTACCTGTTTGCCTTCACCTGCAAGGCCTTTGTCCTATTGCAGGGCTGTCCAACTGTCAGCCCGGGGGCTGTACACGGCCCCCAAGCCCCTTCCTTACAGCCCCCCTAACCCCCTGCAAGAAATCAGTTTTTAATTTTTTTAATATGGGGGATTCCAAAAAAATTGATCTCGGGGCGGCGCGAGGAGGGGCGGGGCCGAAGCGAGTGAGGGGGATGCCCTAGGGGCGGGACTTCCCCCTGCCTGTTCCTCGCTCGCGCAGGGCCGCTCGCGGGCTTGCGCGCCAGGGCAGAATCGGCGAGCCACCCTCCGTCGTGTCCCTAGCTCTTGCAGCGGCGCGCCTGAAGGAAGGTGCTTACCTTCCTCCAGGCGGGGCCGCTGCAAGAGCTAGGGAGGCAAGCCTCCGCCCCTCCAAGATGCCCAGCATCTTGCGTGACCTGCCCCTTTTCGGCGGGGTGACGTCAGGCGCCGAAAGGGGCGCGGCAGATGCACGCCAGGGGCGGAGGCGGGCGGGGGATCAACGAGCCGCTTTCTGCCGTGTCCCTAGCTCTTGCAGCAGCCGCGCCTGAAGTAAGCCCCGGGCGCGGGCGCTGCAAGAGCTAGGGACACGGCGGAGGGGCGGCTGCCCGATCCGCCCTGGCGAGCAAGCCCGGTATCTTGCGTGACCCGCCCCTTTTTGGCGGGGATGGGTGACGTCAGGCATGGCACCTGACGTCACGCCGCCGAAAAGGGGCGGGCTGCGCAGGACGCTGGGCATCCGTGCCAGGGCGGGAGCTGCCCTGCCCCCATGAGTGGCCCCACCCTTGCTGCGGCCACGCCCCCGCGAGCAGCCACGCCCTCCGCTACGGCCCCCCAAGGTGATCAGTCACCTGAATTCCGGCCCTTGGGCCTGAAGAAGTTGGACAGCCCTGTCCTATTGTTTAGCCATGTGGACTTTAATGGGAGGAGTTGTGCCTGGCTCCAAACCTGGCGTCACCACCCTGCACTCCTCCCCTTCCTGAGTTTACCTGGGAGGCTGGACTTCCATGCCTTTCCAGGTGTTCTTTTATGGGAAGGCAGCCCCAGGGCCTGGTGGAATTTTTTCAGCCCTGGTGGAATGCCACAGTTTCCTATACAGTTCGTAGACTGACCGAAGACGCTGAGAACAAGATGTACCAAAACCTTCCGATATGCTTTGATATTCTTGAAGTCGACCTCGGGTGGGTTTAGGTGGCAAAAAATGGCTGGTCCAAGCTGAAACCCAGATTTCAGCCAGCACGTCCTTTGCTGTTTCTTTGTACTGAAAAGAGAAGCCCCTCCTCAGGTGACCCTCAGGAGGAGGAAGGGCTAAGACAGTGTTTTTCAACCTTTTTTGAGCTGCGGCACATTTTTTACGTTTACAAAATCCTGGGGCACACCACCAACCAAAATGACACAAAATGACACTCTAACACAGTAATACATATAGTTAATATGTTTTTAAATGTATTTATACACTCAGTGTGAAACCTGGGCCTCTTTCGATGAACACAACATATATATGACTTCCTCTCGCATACTTATACATGGCTATCATGTCTTCTCTCAGCCTTCTCTTCTTCAGGCTAAACATGCCCAGCTCTTCAAGCCGCTCCTCATAGGGCTTGTTCTCCAGATCCTCTCCAAGCGGAGAGGCTCAATTTGTTTCTTGGAAACCTGTGAATGCTTCAGCCTCCCGATGCTCCCAGGATCCCTCACTGCCCAATTCACCGACATAGGGCTTCCGGCATTCGGCGGAGCCCTTCCTTTGCCTCGAGGAGGATCTTTGGGGAGGGAAGGAGGGAGAAAGAGCTGCAAGGAGGGGGAAGAGTGCCGATTTCCCACGGCACACCTACTGATCACTCACGGCACACTAGTGTGCCACGGCACACTGGTTGGGAAACACTGGGCTAAGGTACCTGAGAGCAACTTTGGCACCAAACTCCAACTCCTCCCACACAAAATGCACACACATTTGCAACTACAGAAACATCAGACAAAGGGTTACAGGCATGCAACTCTGTTACACATGGCAATGCAACAGGCCCACTGGGGCCACAACACTGAAAGTGTGCAACTTGCCCAAGGTTATGCCATAGGTTTCCATGTGGATTTGATCCCTAGTCTCTAGAGTCATAGCACGTTACTCAAACCACCAGCTCTTTCCTGATGATCCTTTTTTCCTAATTAAAAAATCTGGTCTTCTGAGTTGATTTTGTGAAGTTCTCTCATAAAACCTTTAAAGTGTCCACTTTCTTAAAGTTGGTATCTGACAAAGGCTGTTGTTTAATTTATGCAGCTGCAAAAAAAAGGTCAGAATTACATCAACAAAGCTGATCTAATTGTTCTGACTTTTCCTCTCTCCAGAGAATAATCGTTCTTTGCACAGAATTTATTTTATGTTGAAATAAAATTTAAAACAGAGGCAACACATGATGGAAAAATGGAACAATTGCTTAAATAATCAAGAAACTTTCTAATTATAATCCTTAGTATAGCACATATATGCTTGTGGGACAACAATAAGAAAAAAACCCTAAAGGAAATGTTGTGGTTTATTGGATATGTGCAATATATTGTGTAAAATGTATTGTACATGTGATGTGCCCAAGGTGTAGATCAGTGGTTCCCAAAGTGGGCGGTACCACCCCCCTGGTGGGCGGTGAGGCGATCCAAGGGGGCGCTGTGAGGCTCAGGAGAATTTGGGGGCGGTGGCATGAGCCAGACTTGCTTGCCACTTGCAGGGTCGCACGCTTGCGAGGACGTCCCCGTTTGAAGAAAGAGGTGATACACAGGACTGCGTCATGGGCGGGGTTGATGAGAGGAAGGAGGTGCGTGCTGCGGTTTCCACGGCAATGCCTGCCTGGGGATTCCAACTCGCAGGGACACAGTCGCAAGTGTACAATCCCCGGGCAGGCATTGCCGTGAAAACCGCAGCACGTGCCTCCTTCTTCTCATCAACCCCGCCCACTGTGCAGTCCTCTGTATTGCGTCTTTCTTCCAATGGGGACATCCTCGCAAGCACGACTTGCTGGGCCCAGCGTGGGGCGGGGTGAGCGGGAGGCGCTTTTCAAGGTGGGCCTCGCTTGTCCAGTGCCGGCCCCTTCTTTTTTCAATGCCATAAAAACAACATGCAATTAAAATAACATTTAAATTACAATTAAAACACATTAAAACATTTAATTTTACGAAAAAGGTAGAAACATTAATACATATATCTTTCTGTTTAATTGCTATCAAAAAAATTTAAAAAATAATTTCATGGGGGGCGGTGAGTAAAAAAAATTCTGAAAAGGGGGCGGTAGGCCAAAAAAGTTTGGGAACCACTGGTGTAGATACTCGCTTGTTTTTAAGTCAGAGAAGAAAATGCAAAAAGCAGGTTTACAGTTGAACAGTAAAATAATAGTAGCAACAACTAGTGGGATCACAAGCTGGAAAAAGTTACAGAAAATGAACACGTCAAACTACTCTGGGACTTCCGAATTCAGACTGACAGAGTTTTGGAGGACAATACTCCTGACTTCACGATCGTGGGGGGAAAATATGGATCCTCGATGTTTCAATCCCAGGAGACAGCAGAATCGACGAGAAGGAACTGAAAAAATTTACACAATACGAGGATTGAACTGCAAAGTGTCTGGCACAAGCAAGGAAAGGGGGTCCCAGTGGTGATCGGTACACTGCGTGCAGTGCCTAAAGACCTTGGCCTGCGCTTAAAAACAATCGGCGCTGACAAAATTACCACCTGTCAGCTGCAAAAGGCCACCCTGTTCGGGTTTGCACGCATTATTTGCAGATACACCACACAGTCCTTGACACTTGGGAAGTGTCCAATGTGTGATCCAATATAAGCCAGCATAGTGTTCTTGTTTGCTGTGTATTTCTCTTGTTGTTTATCAAATCATAATAATAAACAAAAAGAATAACAAAAAGTTCAAAAAAGTATGTTTTCCAAGCAAAGACAAGAACAGAAAGGATGTTTAAATACAGGCTTAGATATCTTGTTTAACTGTAAGTCTTCCTTGCGCCGAATGTTTTATCTTTTTCTAACATTTTAATAGGACCTGGAGAACAGATTTGCCAAAGGGAATGTGCATCTTAGTGGCCATCTCAATTGAACATGAAGAAGGTCCTCTGATGGGAGGCGTGAGAGCGGTTGTTATGGATTCCCAGTATCTAATAGAGCCTTGTGGGTCTGGAAAATCTCGTCTGACACATCTCTGCAGGATTGACTTCAAGTAAGTACCATTGGTTCCAAAATGCTCATTAAGTTAAATCTCAGGAGCAGACGTTCTGAACTGGGCTGGATCCAGTGAAATGTGTAATTGGCTGGTAACAGATTTCCCAACCCTAGTATCTTCCCTGTGGCAGCCTCTCGGCTACCCTTTAGCTACTACACATATGATTGTAGGATCCAGCTAAGCAAAGTAAGTGGAACATCTCAATCCCACCATTATCACTGCATATCTGTTTGAAGAAAAAACCAGGGAGAGGCTTCTTGGTGGCTTTTCCCAAGCTGTGGAAGTCCCTTTCGTGGGATGTTAAGCAGACCCTTGCTTTGCGCTCCTTTCATTGGAAGGTAGGCTTTTTTTTATTTGAGCAGGCATTTGATGATTAATTAGCATTTTAAATAAATATTTCAATGAGGGGTGCTGTGTTTTAGCTTCGTTCTATTTAACCTAAGATAAATGTGATGATTACAGGCAGGCCCAGAATTACAAACACCAATTTACAAATTTATTTATTTATTTATTTATTTATTTATTTATTTATTGGATTTATACACCGCCACTCCCGGAGGCTCGGGGCGGTTTACAGCATAATATGCAAATACACGAATAGATAGAAACACAGTAAAACAGTAAAACACAGTAAAACTCAATAAAACACAGATGAGAATCACAAGCATTCAAAAGCCTGCCTAAATAGGTGTGTCTTGCATGCTCTGCGGAAGGTGTTCAAATTTCGCAGAGCTCATGTCTCTGGAGGCAGAGCGTTCCACAATGTTGGGGTGATGATGGAGAAGGCTCTTCGCCTGGTTGATGTCAGATGGAAGGATTTTACACTGGGAATGTTTAGAAGATTCAGGTCTTCTGAGCATAGTGATCTCGGGGGGGGGTTATATGGAATCAGGCGATCCCGTAGGTACACTGGCCCCAGACCATATAAGGCCTTGAAAGTAAGAACTAACACCTTGAAGGTGATCCAGTATTCAATTAGCACAGTGTTTCTCAACCTGGGGGTCGGGACCCCTGGAGGGGTCACGAGGAAGTGTCAGCGGGGTCGCCAAAGACCATCAGAAAACAGCATTTTCTGTTGATCATGGGGTGTGTGTGGGAAGTTTGGCCCAATTCTATCTTTGGTGGAGTTCAGAAGGCTATTTGATTGTAGGCGAACTATAAATCCCAGCAACTACAACTTCCAAATGTCGTCTATTTTCCCCAAACTCCACCAGCGTTCACATTTGGGCATATTGATATTCATGCCAAGTTTGGTCCAAATCCATCATTGTTTTGAGTTGACAGTGCTCTCGGGATGTAGGTGAACTACAACTCCAAAACTTAAGGTCAATGCCCACCAAACCCTTCCAGTATTTTCTGTTGATCATGGGAATTCTGTTTTTCCAAGTTGGGTTCAATTCCACCATTGGTGGAGTTCAGAATGCTCTTTCATTGTAGGTGAACTAGAAATCCCAGCAACAACTCCCAAATGATAACATCAATCTCTCCCTCCGATCCCACCAGTTTTCAAATTTGGGCGTATTGTGCCAAATTTGGTCAAGTGAATGAAAATACATCCTACATATCAGAAATTTACATTATGCTTCATAAAAAATAGGAAAATCACAGTTGTGAAGTAGCAATGAAATAATATGATTGGGGGTCACTACAACATGAGGAACTGTATTAAGGGGTCACGGCATTAGGAAGGTTGAGAACCACTGAATTAGCAGCCAGTGCAGATCTTGCAGAATTGGAATTATACAGCATTCTGCACTAGCTTAAATTTCCGGATCACAGTCAATGGTAGGCCAATGTAAAGACAACTCCTAGTTACAAACGGGGGAAAGACAACATGTCGTGAGAGAAATATATCCCTTGGAAAGGAAATTAACCCCTGAAAGAATTATCATGGGGATAAGGTGTCTCCACTGAAGCTTTCTCACAAATCTTGGTTTCCACAAGCCAAAATTTTTAGAATCCAATTATCACAGGAACAAAAAGTGATGTCAATTTTTCTGAACAGCAGCACAGACAACAACACATCCCTAACAGGGGTATTAACCCTTCCCTGCACTATCCAAAACTAACAAGCTATTTGGCTGGAATGACAGTTTAAAATGTACCTGTTCTCACTTACATCCAAGTTTAACTTAAGAACAAACCTACAGAACCTATATTGTTTGTGTGTGTTTCTGTGTGTAGCAACACACAGATGAAATTTAGATGAAATTTGGTAGGATTTTTTTTTAACAACAGCCTTTTCTCTTTGCTTTCCCTTCAGAGGTCATTCATTAGAATGGTACAATAAAGGCTTTGGACATCTGTGTGCAGCTGAAGTTGCCAATATCAGAAATTCATTTCAACCCCTGATTGCTGAAGGACCAGAAACAAAAATCTGAGTGACGGAGACCCTACGTGTATGGAATTCATGCATGCGCTGGAGCCACTGGATTTTCAGCCTGCTTTGGCGCAATAGCTAAGTCATGCCTTGTTTGGAAGGCTTTGCCATTGCCTGGAAATGTCACGCATCCCCATTCCTCACTTCCGTTGATTTCCTTAACTTGAGAACAGTTTCTTCAGGCTTTAAAAACAGACTACTGCCATTGTTGATATTGCTGAATTCAAATATTTAAAAGCTTCTGAGAAGCTTATTTTAAAATGTACATAAGCAATGTAGAAATGTAAATATTGTATATGCTCTGCTATGTACATAATCTAATTATAAGTGTGTGTATATATATATATATTATTAAGTTTTATATATAAGCTGGTGCTTTCTAGAAGAAATCTTCTACATCTGTTTGGAATTTATTTTCACGCTGTTAGATCTGAGTCTCTCCCAAGTTGTGTGCTGTTATCATAAAAAGTATGACGTTGCAACAAATCGAATACTTAAGTTGTCCACCTGTAGCACCATTTTTAAGATGACGCATGGAGATGGGCATAGCAAGATAAGAAGACTTCGCTAAGAGAAGAGAATAGTGCATTGACAAAAGTCATGAACAACCCAATATTAGGGCAGATCCTAATAATCGTGCAGCGCTCAAACCACAATCTTTTGATAAGACCTTTAGCTAGTCTACAGTCACAACAGCACTCTCCAAAAAGCCAATTGTTGTTCATTGTCCCCAAGCTGACTTTATAACTTATGGATGAGAGATCTTCCGACTATCCTTTCCTCAACAGCCTTGCTCAGGTCCTGCAGACTCAGTGTCATGGCTTCCTTAGTTGTATCTCTTTTTGTGCTTCATTCGAAACCTCACTTCTGGCAAGAGTCAGTGGTCATTCAGATGCAGTTGATCTGGGATCTAGGGAGAAGAAAAGTGGAATCAGGCCTGGATTACCCATAAGGCCAACCTAGGCCATGGCCTAGGGGCGCAAGCCGAGGGGGGAGCAGTTCACGGACCAAAAAAAAAATGTTGAAACAAAAACGCAACGCGCATGGAGATGACGCTCTCTCTCGTTTGGAGGAGGGTGGGGGGCGAGCGCTGCGAGGTGGCAGGGGAGGAGGGAATGGCGCCCCCTTGCGCCCGCCCCCTTATCACGGAAGGAGGGTGCGAGCAGGAGGAGGCGGAGGGAAGGCCCTGGGGCCGCTGCCGGACATGCACAGCACCCCAGGAACATGGGGGAGAAAGCAGAGGTGGCTTGAATCCTGGCGCAGTTGCCGCCCCGCAGCAGTCTTCACGTCGAGAGGTGAGTGAGGAAAGAAGGGCTCGGCGCCTGCGGGGGAAAAAGGAAAAGCAGGGTTGGAATTAGGCCAGGATTCTCCTTGTTCCTTTTTCCTTTTTGGGGGCAAAGTGTGGGCAGTGGAAAGAAGGAAAAGAGGGAAGGAAGGAGGCTGTTCCCCCCTCTCTGTCTCTGTGTGTGTGTGTGTCTCTCTCTCTCTCTCGGTGCTTCCGTTGCTTCCCCCTTCTGCCTTGTCCTGCTTTCCCCTCTTCACTCCTTCCCTTGGCTCACGGATCCTGGGAGTCTGCGTGATGGGGGGGGGTGCGGTAGAGGTTGGCTTGGGGACGTAATTCCAAAGTGTGGCCTAGGGCGCAAAAAGGTGTTAATCCGGGCCTGAGGGGAATGTACTCCGTATGTGAGCACACGATCATATCTTCCCTCTTCCAAAATGAGCTGCTCCATGATCTGCTTCTCCCTCCCTGTTGGTGATCACCAGCAGCAATTGTGAGGGCTTGACAGCCACTGGAGTGGTACTGCTAAGACTCAAAACTGCATCATTTGAGTGTTTTCCTCCATTTGCTCAATTTCGGATCTCAGGAATGTTTTTGGGGATGAGGGAAAACATTTAGATTCCATCATGCTGCCAGTGATAGAGAGTGAGATGGGACACAAAATGTGCATAGCAATAACTAAGCTTTTTAGGGAAGTCCATGCAGATATAGCACAAACATCTGGTCCATCACTTGACATGTCAAAATCCGTCCATTGATTTTACTAAGACTTATTTATAACTAACTTTCTCTGATGTTTTAAAGTGTTTCAAATATATTGGATGTGGGCGAAAATGATTTACATTCCATATGGCCATTTCAGTGTCTCTCATCATCCCTGAGAGATTATAACCTTGCCGGAATTCACACATCAAACATCTTTCTAGTCTTCCTTTCCAGAAGGGAAAGACACATACCATTGAACCCATCTGATGGGTTCAATGGTACACTCAAGGAGCTCTGGAGCTTCCTCCACCATGGAGAACCACCACAACTGCCACCAGATGTCAGGAACAGCTGTGCCAATGGCCAAAACCCTCACTGGCTGCCACAAAACTGCAGTGGCCATGGGGTTCTGATGTGTTACCAAAAGATGTCCCAAGCCAACATCTGATGTATATGAATAGTTGTGCCAACATTCTAATAAACATGTTGCATTTAAGGCCTACAGAAAGCACACAGTATGACCCCCATATCTATGGGAGAGAGATACATTCCTGGAATTCATGGGGATAGTCTTAGCAGCCATTCAAAGCTTTCCAGAACCTGATCTATGATGGCCTTGATCCTGAATGACTGGCTTGGAAGTCCCTTCTCTCCCATTTCAGTGGGGCTGAATTTTCCAGTGATGGTACAGAAAAAGGAGAACTCTTTTTTCAAGATATATTCTCGTAATTAATAAGAATGGGGTAGAGCCCTTGTTACACAGCTTGTCTGCTTTGAACTGGATTATGTGAGTATACACTGCCATATAATCTAGCTCAAAAATGATGATTGGGATGCAGAAACTGGATTATGTGGCAGGGTAGATTTTATTTATTGACTTCCTTTTACGCCCTGCCCTCTAACCCTCATTGAGAGACTCAATGGGGCCTTCAATACATAGAAAGAGAATATTTATTTGCATAGTGGGCAAAATTCTGTAGAATCATTCATACATTTATGGAAAGCAGGGTTTTCAATCATACATATGCATATTTGTATGCATGCGATTAGTAGAAGACAAACAGGCAGTATTATTACATATTGTTATCCTTTACAATCCCAAGTCGGAGTCACTCCAGTTTTCTGTTTTATTGTAAGTTCATGTTTGTTTAGACACCAGGCTGCAGACCTAGGGAGACTTAGGTAGAAATGTGCATAGTAAACTAGGCAGGATTTTTTTTTCTAGCACACTTAGCTACACATATTGTTAGATCAGAATGAGCAATGTGCAACCCATGGAGTATACCAGAGGCCAAAACATTTGGCAAACAAGTCAAAAACTACAGTACTTTGAAACTGTGCAGTTGTGGGAAGCTGGGGGGAGACCTTGGAGGACAACATGCTCTACCCACACCCTATGGGGAAAAACCCCCCATAATGTTTTGTCTCCAAGTGCCCTCTGGAAGAGAACTTCCACTATTTTTTTCACCCTGGGCCATTTTAGGCCCTAAAAGGCTTTTTCGTTTCTAAAAAGGTCTCACCTTGTCTTGAAATGGTTGAGGAAGCCCAAGAACCTGGCATATAATTCATTCCTTACCAGCATTTGGAGGGCAAAAAATATTTGCAAGGGGTGTGATGGGGTCCCGGTTGCCCAAGATCTCCTGGAAGGCCCGTGTGGCCCCCAAGCCAGCCTCTCCCAGTAGCCCATCCTTGGATTGGATTGCCAGTGTTGGATCCAACATTATACAAAAGGACTTTGGCACATCCAACAGAACTCAGCCGTCTCTTAGTAGCGGGATATCAAGCAGATATTCAACAGGTAGAGATTTTCCGGCATGGAAATGCAGTAATGGGAAGAGCTTCACTTACAGAAATGTTACGTGCCACATACTTTTAAAAGTACAAGTGCCCTTTTGGCAAACTTTGACAATGTTATTCAAAGGACTTCCGTTTCAAGCCACAGGCAGAAAAAAGACCTATACTTCATAGGAGTCTATTGGCAAGACTCAGTTTAAGCACTAGGATGGGAATGTTTACTAGTTTACCTTCATGGGTATTTTGTGCCACCATCCGTTGGGACCCCAGTCTGGGCTCTGGGACCAGTTTCAGAGTCTTGGGTCAAGGAACCTCCCAGTACCATCCGGCAGCACCCGCTCAGCCAGGAAAGCAATCCGCAGTTACCCTCTCACATTTGCTGCAAGTGATGGGCTGTAATAGTGCCAGCACATATTAACAACAAGCCTCTTGACTTGTGGTTACCTTGGACTCTATAGATTCAATGTTAACTACCGGTATATGTTATCAAATGATTGCATAATTTATGTACAATCTCTGGATTTGCGCAAATAATAGGTGAGACTTTTAGAAAAGCTCTGGTGCCATAATCTTTAGGCCAGGGCCACCTACAAAGTCGATCATATCGACGAGTCGATCGCGAGTCCAAATTGAGTCGATTGCAGGCGGATGGGGCGCTTCTGCCCTTCGCGTGTGCACCCTGCGCCTGCGCGGCGCTTCTTCCGCCCGCGGGGGATTGCAGGAATGAGGGAGCACGAGGAGGGGCCTCCGGAGGCCCCACCTTGTGCTCCATTGTTCCCGCAATGCCCCGTGGGCGGAAGGTGCGCCGCACGGGTGGAAGGTGCATCGCGCAGACGGCAGGAGCGCATGCGCGCGGTGGCAGGAGATAAATCTTTTTGACTTGGTGGTTTTAATAGTAGCTCGCATGCTGAAAAAGTGTGGGCACCCCTGCTTTAGGCTGTGCACTTTGTCACCAATCTACTATACTTAACCATCCGATTCAGAAAGGCAGATCTAACTAGAAGATTCCTTGGCTGGATGTGTTTGCCTCCTAATCCCAATGAACTAGAAACTCCTACCCATAATTTGAAGAATGCATTGTTCATGGTCACTTTCATCTGATCTTAGTTTCTACACTGTGGTTTATGCAACATGTGCCTACTACTACTATCTGGAGGACCCTGGCACAAGCAAAGCCCGACCCTTGTCCTGCTGAGATTTGAGTCTGCTCTTTTCACCTGTCTCAGTGGCATGTATACAAAGTTAACTGAATATTGCATGAACCCGCCATAATCACCTGTCAGCAGCACTCTAGGCTGGAATCTGTGATGGCTTTATGTCGATGTAAACGTCATTCCACCAATGCTTGCGTTTTCTCAAAAGTTGTGCAGTCATGGCAATCCAATTTAGGATTGAGAAAATGTTATGAATCCATAGAAATCATTGCTTATTATATACGCAACAATGTGGTGGCGGTAACTGCAGTATTGATATACTGGCTTCATTTTCCCAACTAATATATAAGCTCTTGGCCTTGTTACACCTTGCTCATTTTCAGCTCAGGGCTCTTCAGAGGGGCAAATGTCAGATTGGAAACAGGTCCAACTTTTCTGCTTTAGCAGAACTAGTCTTACTCACAATGTGGTGTTTTCCTTGCTGTATTTTGGAGACATTAGAATCATAGAATAATAGAATTGGAAGAGACTGCATGGGACATCTAATCAAACCATGCAGGCAAGGCACAGTCAAAGCACCCCTGACAGATGCCCATCCAGCCTCTGTTTAAAGGCCTCCAAGGAAGGACTTTACACCAGTTTAACAACAGACCCAAAGTACATGATATAAGGGTGTGATTCTTCTTCCTCTTCTGTACCTATAACCACTTATATGATACATGTACACAAAAGAAGGAATCAGTCTAGCCAAGTCTACTACTGATTGCCAATGAAAAAGTGGAAAATGGAAAACAATTGGAATGAAAATGTATTCAACCAACTGCCCTGACATGTCAAAATCAAAGTTTATAAATGATCATTCAAAGTCATGTGATAAACTCTACTGAATTATACTGTTAATGTTTAAAGACCAGCCTCGTGTCAGCAAGATAGCAATAATTGTATTGTATAATATAGCAATATCTGAAATATGTTATGAAAGTACCAGTATTTCCAATGGGAAAATGCATCCGGTTAAGGATATGCAGGGAAGCCTCTTGTATTTACACTGTTCAGGGTTATCTGTATTTTTTTAATCAGTAAAATGGTTTTTATTGGTGGGCTATGACCCTGTGTTGGGTTGAAATTATGCTACCATCCATGTACTGGACTGCAACTCCCAGCATTCCTTACTGTTGGATGGTGAAGAATACTAGGTCTGTTAGGAGTTGCACTCTGACAACATCCACCATTGCTCTTGGTCAACGTGCTTAACAAGACTATACAAAAATAGATCTAGCTAGAACCAATGGTGTACATATTTATAGAGTTATCTCCAGGATCAGTGTAGTGGTTCCCAAACTTTGATCCTCCACATATTTGGGACTTTACCTCCCAAAAGCCCCAGCTAGCTTGGCCAACTGCCAGGAAGTCCAAAACACCTGGTTGAGAACCATTAGTTTAGTGCAGTGGTTCTCGACCTGTGGGTCCCCAGATGTTTTGGCCTTCAACTCCTAGCAATCCTAACAGCTGGCAAACTGGCTGGGATTTCTGGGAGTTGTAGGCCAAAACACCTGGAGAACCACAGGTTGAGAACCACTGGTTTAATATAATGAAATATGTACGGTAATTCAGACCAGAGTTTGCAAAATGTCTTTAACAACATTGGATTCAAACTTCCAGGATGCTGCAGATGCTATGGACCATTCCAAAATGTAACTTTTCTGAGATCCGATTAAGAGATACATTAAAATCCAGAGACATGGCACCAGTCTTTCCGACATGTGTGATCCAATGGGTTGGATCACATACGTTGGAGAGTCCCACTGAATTTAATGCAATTTGAGTTAGTCATGATGAACTCTGTTGTCCTCAGGCCAACTCCTAGACCCAGTTGGACTATCTCCATTTCCTCAAGTCTCTCTCTCGGCATTACTTCGCAAATGAAGATTCTTAGGAAGGACTCATCCCACGCTTTTTACAAGAGCGTTGATGACTAAAAAGGCCAATCTGAGATAGACAAGTTTGGTTGCAGAAACTTGCCTATCTCCTTGGGTGATGTTGTTTCCAAGTTGCGGTTCTTTCTCTTTGAGACCCGTTCAGCCAGGGCCGTAGCCAGGATTTTGGTTCGGGGGGGGGGCTGAGTTTGGTTGGGGGGCGCTGAGACTGGGTGGAAGAGGGTTTACCCTAGCAAACCTTTTGTATTGTTATCCCAATAACCCCATGAAGGTGGGATATAATGAGCATGGTGATCAGATCATGATATGAATAAACATAACAGTTTCAATAATGTACCAGTAAGGCCTTCTCACGGACCACCCTGAGAATTTCGGGGGGGGGGGCTGAAGCCCCCCTTAGCCCTCCCCCCTGGCTACATGCCTGCGTTCGGCGTGTCTTCTCAAAAGAGGCCACAGCATTGTGAATAGTGCATCTCCATGCCTCCCGGTGTGAGGCCAGGGTGGACTATTGTTGGTGATCAACCTGGCCGAGTCTGAGATGTTGTTTCAGGGAGTCCTTATATCTCTTTTGGGGGCACCTCTCTTGCGCTGACCCATGGCGAGTTCACCACTGTGTTTCCTGTCATCTTAGGGAGGCGGTGGTCCTCCATCCTAGAGATGTGCCCTGCCCAGCGCAGCTGTGTTCTCCATAGCATGGCCTCAATGCTGGTGATCCCTGCTTGCTCACGGACAGCAACATTCATCACATAGTCAGTCCAGTGTATATTTGGGATTGTGCGAAGACACCGCTGATGAAAGCGTTTGAGGAGTCGTAGGTGTTGGCAATAGCTGACCCATGTTTCAGACCCATAGAGGAGAATAGACAGTACAATAGCTCTGTACACACTGATTTTGGTGCTTTGCCTCAGGTGCTTGTTGCTCCAGACTCTTTTGTGAAGCTTTCCAAATGCACTCTATGCCTTTGCTAATCTGTGATCTATCTCTTTGTCAATCTTGGCATCTGAAGAGATTATGCTTCCCAGGTAGGTGAACTGCTGAATGGACTTAAGCACAAATTTGCCTATGCTGACGTGGGGATGATGGTGTTCTTCCTGTGGTGTGGGTTGGTAGAGGACTTCCGTTTTCTTCAGGCTGACTTCCAGCCCAAACAGTTCTACAGCTGCTGCAAAGCAGGATGTTAGGCGCTGCAGGGTTGCTTCTGAATTTCATCAAGTGCTGACTTACCATCAATAGTGTATTAATTGGCTGTATACTACAGGGGACTTGCCAGTTAATTAAGACTGTGGATTTTAGTGAATCTGTCCTAAAACTGGATCTAATATATGGATTCTACTTTCCTAGGTAAAGTAACCTGTCAATAACAACAAAAGCCACAATGTGATCCAAACATAGTATCGCATTTTCTTTCTCAGCCTTTCATATTTGGAGAATAAGTTGAACCTGAGAAACATGTTGGGAAATACATTCTGACGCATGAGGAATGCTCAAGAATAGGCCCAAGCCAAACCAAAGCTACGTTTCACTTTCTTTCAATTTACTCCCGCTCGTAATGACTTTGCAGCACCCCAGACTTCTGTCAGCTTCCATCTTCTTCATTTCCACAAACTTACCTGTTTGCAGAACGAGAGGACAGGGCGAGACAGGCATGTAGCCAGGGGGGGCTAAGGGGGCTTCAGCCCCCCCTGAAATTCTCAGGGTGGTCCGTGAAAAGGCCTTACTGGTACATTATTTAAACTGTTATGTTTATTTATATCATGATCTGATCACCATGCTCATTATATCCCACATTAATGGGGTTATTGGGATAACAATACAAAAGGTTTGCTAGGGTAGACCCTCTTCCACCCAGTCTCGAACTAATGTCACAGCTGACAGCCATATCTTACCTGTTACTGCAGATGTGAACTATTAGTAAGTATATTTCCTTGTCTCGTTGACCAGCAAGAATTTCAAACAAAATCAAATGTGCTTGTTTCTTCTTGCAACCATGTATCTATGAAGTAGTATGTTCTGTTTTGAAATAAGTGTTAATCACGTGTTCCAGAAGAAAGCTGCCATATTTTCATTCAACGTTGAATTGTCATTGTTATGTCAGTAAGACCGTTGCATTTTTAATTTTGTATGCATATTAATACCTCAATTTTTTACCTCATGTCTTGTTATCCATCAAAAACAACCTTGTAAATATGTAATTGGGAGACGAATAAATATGTACTGAAGGTTTCAATGTACTTAGTATTTTATTTTGTTTTCTGGCTGGGATCCTATGTTGCAAAGTGTAACAATTCCATAGATAGGACTGCACTGTGTTTCCTGTCAACCCCATCCTCAACACAGTGTTTCGCATCTGCAGCTCCTCATCACAATCATCCCTTGTCTGGTGAAGAGCAGGGGAACATGTCTGGCTATGTTCGCACAGCCACATGTCTCTCTCTCTGACTTTTCTTCGCGAACCAATATTCTTAGGAAGGACTCATCCCACGCTTTTTACAAGCACATTGATGACTAAAAAGGCCAATCGGAGATAGGCAAGTCCGGTTGCAGAAAACACAGCAGAAAGTCTCCTTGGGTGATGATGTTTCCAAGTTGCGGTTCTTTCTGCGTTGTCGTTTCTCTTCGAGACCCGTTCGGCGTGTCTTCTCGAAAGAGGCCGCAGCATTGTGGAAAGTGCGTGTCCATGACTTCCGAAGTGAGGCCAGGGTGGACCATTGTTGGTGATCAATCTGGCCGAGCCTGAGGTGTTGTTTCAGGGAGTCCTTATATCTCTTCTTTGGGGCGCCTCTCTTGCGCTGACCCGTGGCGAGTTCACCATAGAGTAGTATCTTTGGGAGACGGTGGTCCTCCATCCTAGAGACGTGCCCTGCCCGGCGCAGCTGTGTTCTCAATAGCATGGATTATATGGCAGTGTAGAAGGGTCCTAAGAAGAATTTTTTCTGTGTACTTGAAAATCAAAGATCAGTGAGTGATTATGGCCAATGTTTTTATGGACTGAACATTGTGTTAATCCAGAGTGAATGTGTATGGTGCTATAGCATGGTGCCACAAGTGTAGTCCCCTTGGGGGTTGAGAAGAGCGGGGTAAAATCCCGAAATAAAATAAATAAATAAATAAATGGCCACATGTAAATCAATGACATCATATACCAAAATTTAACATTTTTCTAACTGTTCTATTATTTTTGGCACAAACTACCTATAGTTTAAAATGATTGTAAATTTTGTTCTCACAGGAAGGAATCAATATTTTTTTTCTCCTTCCTGTGAGAAAGTAATTGAAAGCTGCAGTTTTTTAAGGCTATTCATAGTTTGGGATTTATTCTGTGCAAAAAAAACCTACACTTGCACGTATTTTGATCTTTGATTTTCAAGTACACAGAAAAAATTCTTCTTAGGCCCCTTCTACACTGCCATATAATCCAGTTTATCAAAGTAAATAATCCACATTTACTTTGATACTTTGAACTGAGTTATATGAGTCTACACTGCTATATAATCCAGTTAAAAGCAGATAATCTGGATTTTACCTGGCCTTGTAGAAGCGCCTTAGTTACAGGTGCAAAACAAAGCAGTTACTGTAGTTGGGTTGTTGTAGGTCTTTCGGGCTATATGGCCATGTTCGAAGCATTCTCTCGTGACGTTTCATCTGCATCTATGGCAAACATCCTCAGAGGTTGTGAGGTATCATTGCCGCCTCTTCCTCATCCCTTGCTGCTTTCGGGGTCCTGCGCCCTCTTTGCCGGGGATGGCAGAGCCCGGCAGCAGCGCCTCGTCCTCGTCTTCCTCTTCGTCCTCTGCCACGGGCCTCGGGGGAGGTGGCAGAGGTGGGCCTGGCCCTGGTGCCGCGGACCCGGTATCTCTGCCCCCGGGGGAAGCCCAGCTCATCGCCCTCATCATGGGGCAGCTCAAGAGCCGCTGTTTCTTCGACACCTTCCAGAGGGACTGCCTCGCTGACCTTGACACCAAGGTCCGCTTTGGCCCTGCACCCTCCTCCCCCTTCCTTCCTTCCTTTCTTTCTTTTTCCCTCTCCTTTTCTTTCATTCTTTTTCCTCCCTCTCTCACTACCTTCTTTCCTCCCTCTTCGTTCGTTCCTTCCTCTTCCATTCTTTCCTTCTCTCCTTCCTTTTCCCTCCCTCTCTCCCCTTCCTTCTTTCCTCCATTCTCCCTTTTCCTTCCTTCCTTCTTCTTCCTTCCTCCCCCTTCACCCGTTCCTTTTCCTTCTCTCCTTCCTTTTCCCTCCCTCTCTCCCCTTCCTTCTTTCCTCCATTCCCCCTCTTCCTTCCTTCCTTCCTTCCTTCCTTCCTCTTCCTTTCTTTCTCCCCTTCACCCTTTCCTTCTCTCCTTCCTTTTCCCTCCCTCTCTCACTACCTTCTTTCCTCCCTCTTCGTTCGTTCCTTCCTCTTCCATTCTTTCCTTCTCTCCTTCCTTTTCCCTCCCTCTCTCCCCTTCCTTCTTTCCTCCATTCTCCCTTTTCCTTCCTTCCTTCTTCTTCCTTCCTCCCCCTTCACCCGTTCCTTTTCCTTCTCTCCTTCCTTTTCCCTCCCTCTCTCCCCTTCCTTCTTTCCTCCATTCTCCCTCTTCCTTCCTTCCTCTTCCTTTCTTTCTCCCCTTCACCCTTTCCTTCTCTCCTTCCTTTTCCCTTCCTCTCTCCCTTCCTTCTTTCCTCCATTCTCCCTCCCCCTCTCTCTACCTTCCTTCCTTCCTCTTCTATTCTTTTTCCCCAAGTTTTCCTTTCCTTCTCCTTCCTTCCTTTCCACTTCCCTCTCTCTCCCCTTCTCTTTTCTTCTTTTCCCATCATTATTTTACTTTTTTCTCATCCCCTTTCCTTTCTTTCTCCCACCATTTCCTTTCCTCCCTTCCCATTTCCTTCTTTCTTTTTCCTTCCTTATCTCTCTCCTGCTTTTCTTTTCTTCCTTTTCCATAGTTTGTTCTTATTTTCTTTCTTCCTCTCCCCCTTTATTTCCTCTGTCTGTCTGTCTTTCTTTCCCCCTTCCTTCCTTCCTTCCGTCTTCTCTTCCTTCCCCGAGTCCTGAGCATGCCTTTTGCAGAGCCAGGTCTGAAGTGTCCTGTCATTCTGTCGGGGGAATCCTTTTCTCATAGTATGTACATATACAGTATACTCACATTTAGTTGAATTCAGTCTTAAAATATATTATATATATTATATGGCTCTCACTGAAATAACATTTCCAAATATTTTGCTTTCATGGCTCTCTGAGTCAAAAAGGTTCCGGACCCCTGCTCTAGAGTAAGCAACTATCATGCCAAAAAACATCAACCAACAAGAAAGCCTGGCTGAAATTAAAGCATAGAATTCGAGTGGGTCAGTCCAGAATTGAAGTGGCATATTCATTTCATACAAAAGAACATTTTCTCTGTCCATTGACAGTGAAACATTATTCTGGAGGTAAATTATAGAGTTAAATTATAGAGTCCAAAGAATTCCTAGCAACTAATCTACAGGTTGATGCCGAAATTCCTTCTCTCATTAGTAACCAACAGTTACAAAACCTTATTAAGATGCACTGTTATAATTGGGTAAAGCTGCTGGTATAAAAAGGCTCAGGGAAAAGCAACCGCAGCCGCCCCAAATGCTGGAATCCTATGTCTTGTGTATGAATAAATGCACAAAATGCAAACTACTGGGAAAATGACTGTTCAGACGGACAATCTAATTTATTTATTTATTTATTTATTTATTTGTCACGTTTCTATACCGCCCCTCTCAGCCCGAAAGCGACTCGGGACGGTTTACACGGGCAGTCTCTGCCCTCAATACAACACAACAACAAGGCAACCCCCCCCCCTAAAACCATATAACAAATTAACAATTAAAAACATACAATTGCAGTCTCAGCGTCATGTTGAAATCAGTTTCCATCGCATCGTCGTCATTCCATATATCTAATTAAGCCTTATATTTCATCAGGAAATGCCTGCTCAAATAGCCAGGTCTTGACTTTCTTGCGAAATGTCAGGAGGGAGGGGGCCAATCTGATGTCTCTAGGGCAGGGGTGCTCAGAATGGTGATCTCGATCACCAGGGTGATCTTTGGGCCTCATCTTGGTGATCTTCAGACCCCTGACCAGGTTTTTTGCTGTTGGTCCTCTTCACGCGCCCCTGCACGCTGCAAAGAAGTCCACCGTCGTTGCTCCTCCACGCTCCCTGCTCAGAATGGGCGCCCTCTTTTGGATTCCTCCTCCTCCCTCTGTCCTTCTCCAGCCACTCAGAGTCATAGGAGACCAAAGGGGGCGGGCCTGGATGACGCGATGCATGGCTGGCCCCGTGCACATGCGCAGAAAGCGCCCATTCTGTCTCGGACTTCTCGTGAGCTCGTGGAGGTGGCACGCATGCTGGCAGCGTGGAAATAGGAGCAACGACAGAGGAGGAGAAGAAGGATGCTTTGGGGTAATTTCCTTACCGCATCTCAAAGGTCGGTCTTTTTACTTGGGGGTGGGTGCTTGATTGTTCTGTGGCATGTCTCTTTGTTTATTTTTAATGTTTAAAAATGGCATTTTAGCTCCAAAGCCTCTCTGCTTGCTTTGTTCCTTGAGAAATATATGTTGGGGAATATGGAAATGTGGGAGAAATGGGGTGGGTGCTTGATTGTACTGTGGCATGTCTCTTTGTTTCCTTTTATTTTTAAAATGGCCTTTTAGGTCCAAAACCTCTCTGCTTGCTTTGTTCCTTGAGAAATATATGTTGGGGAATATGGAAATGTGGGAGAAATGGGGTGGTTGGATGTATTTTTGCATGCCCCTTTGTTTACCTTGCTGAGTATTAAATGGCCTTGCAGTTCAAAAGCCTCTCTTCTTACTTTCTGGCTGATAATATGTGTGGTAATATGGCAGTGTGGGAGAAATGGGGTGGTTGGATGTATTTTTATGCTCTGTTTTATATTGTCGTTATTAAATTGAAATGTTGATGTTTTATAACTTCATTTTATGTAAACTGCCCCGAGCCTGCTGGAAGGAGCGGTACATAAAAATGAATAATAAATATAAATAAATAAATAAGAAAATAGTTATACGTTTTACATTTCTGGGTAGGTGATCTTTGGGACTTGGTTTTTTAATCGGTAGCTCCCATGCTGAAAAAGTGTGAGCACCCCTGCTCTAGGGAGAGCGTTCCAAAGCAGAGGAGCCACCACTGAAAAGGCCCTGTCTCTCGTCCCCACCAGTCGCGCCTGCGAAGAAGGCGGGACCGAGAGCAGGGCCTCTCCAGATGATCTTAAACATCTCGATGGTTCATAGGGAGAGATGCATTCGTACAGGTAAGTTGGACCCGAACCGTTTAGGGCTTTAAAGGCTAAAGCCAGCACTTTGAATTGTGCCCGGTAGCAAACTGGCAGCCAGTGGAGCTGGCACAACAGAGGAGTTGTACGCTCTCTGAATGCCGCTCCTGTTATCAACCTGGCTGCTGTCCGTTGGACTAGTTGCAGCTTCCGAACAGTCTTCAAAGGCAACCCCACGTAGAGAGCGTTGCAGTAATCTATACGGGATGTAACCAGAGCATGGACCACCGTGGCCAAGTCAGACTTCCCAAGGTACGGGCGCAGCTGGCGCACAAGTGTGCAAATGCTCCCCTGGTCACCGCCGAAACCTGGGGTTCCAGGCTCAGCGATGAGTCCAGGATCTAAAGATCTGCACTGTCTGGTATTCAACTGCCAAAATAGAATATAGTGTTTTAACCTGATGTTTGACAATGACATCTGCATATCATTTCCATAGCTGCTTCAGAATGATCTTCTGCTAAACCAACTCTGTAAAAGAAATATCATAGACCTGAATAATGCTACACTTTTAGAACAAAAACAGTGACAAATCTAGTAATCCCAAACCTTTTTTTCCCTTTCACTCCTCACCCCCTTTGTATGGGAATACACACATACAAATATTTGTTTTCAGATACTCAGCATTATTTAAACGCAGAAAATAAAATGGAATGAGATCTCAAAAATGGTCTGTTGATTTGTTTTTGTGAGAGTGTAAGTTGTCAGTACGCTGACGACACTCAGCTTGGACTGAGGAGGGAGGGCCAGCCGGACTCTGTACCAGAAAACATTTATCAGTGTCTCGAGGCCGTTACTGGATGGTTGTGTGCCAGCAGGTTGAGGGTGAATCCAACGAAGACGGAGATCCTTTGGCTGGGTCGACCAGGCAGTGGGGATGTCCAGTTGCCTACCCTCCGGTGAACACTGATCCTTAGAGTGAATTAACTCTGTTTTCATTTGGATATAAATGCCAGAAATCTGAGCATACTATTTTGGAGTGATCTAACTTACATTTTCATTTTGGATCTAATACACTGAGTGTAATACAATTGATACGTTATTATATTACTGATTATAGTTCTCACTGCGTAAGAACATGCAGGTCAAGATAGGTCTCTACAAACACATACAGACCTACCACTAAGACTCTACACTTGGAAGGCAATCATACTCAGCCATGAGTGGTAGCCGATGATGATGATGATATTATATGTAATCCAATATTTTTTGCACTACAAGTCAGTTATTCCATATTATCTTAGAAAGAGGAGTGCAAACTCATTATTTACTAATAGCTTGGGAGTGATCCTGGATTCATCGCTGAGCCTGGAACCCCAGGTCTCAGCGGTCAGGGGAGCTTTTGCACAGTTAAGACTCATGCGGCAGCTGCGCCCGTACCTTGGGAAGTCTGATCTGGCTATGGTCGGCCACGCTCTGGTCATATCCCGAATAGATTACTGCAACGCGCTCTACGTGGGGCTGCCTTTGAAGACAGTTCGGAAATTACAACTAGTCCAACAGGCGGCAGCCAGAGTACTAACTGGGGCTACATACAGGGAGCATACCACCCCCCTGTTGTGTCGGCTCCACTGGCTGCCGGTCCAATTCCGAGCTCAATTCAAAGTGCTGGTTTTGACCTTTAAAGCTCTATACGGTTCTGGCCCAGCTTACTTGTCCGAACGCATCTGCCGCTACGTCCCACCTCGTACTTTAAGATCATCCGGGGAGGCCCTGCTCTCGCTCCCGCCGGCTTCCCAGCTGCGGCTGGTGGGGACGAGGTAGAGGGCCTTCTCGGTGGTGGCTCCCGTCTGTGGAATGCGCTCCCTAGCGACATACGATCAATTCCACCCCTCCTGACATTTAGGAATAAGTGAAAGCCTGTATGTGGGACCAGGCATTCGCATAGTAGCCCAGGACAGCACTTTAGTAGTTTAATGGAAAGTTGGTGAATAGGGCTCAATGCTTTTATGGACGGAACACTGTTTTTAACATAGGTGAATGCATAGGATGTATTAATATAATTGTATTTTAATGTATTTTAGTGCCGAATGCTGGAGGGTTTTATATTGTGTTTTTATACTGCGATTGTGATGTAGGCATCAAATTGTGCCTTTGGAAGCTGCTCTGAGTCCCCCCTCCCTCGGGGGTTGAGAAGAGAGGGGTAAAATGCCATAAATAATAAATAATACATATGCAATTTTTGCTGATTGGATTACCATGTTACGGCTATGTTATATTTTTAATAAACATCTCTGTTAGCCATTTTCAAATGCAATTTATCTTAACTGATTTTAATTATATGTGTTTAATGTTAATTCATGTCTTAGTCTTATTGTTAATTGGTTTATTGATACCTAGTTCCCATTTCAATATTTAATTTTTCATTATAGGTTTACTATTGTTATAGTGCATTATTTTTGTATTATTTCTGATGTTGTTTGTAATTTGTAAGACATTGAATGTTTACCTGTCTCTGTATGTAAACCACCCTGAGTAACTTTTGGGAGAGAATGTGGTCTAGAAATATATTATTATTATCATCATCATCATCATCATCTCTCTAGCTCTGAGTTCTCCAATGAGACTCTCTGGTCAACCTCTACTAGAAGCTGACCATAGAGTGATCTAGAAGACCTAGAGATTCGTGGAGAGATGGGGTAGCCTTTGAAGACTGTTCGGAAGCTTCAACTAGTCCAACGGGTGGCTGCCAGATTGCTCACTGTAGTGGGGTGCAGGGAACACGCAACCCCCCTGTTACACCAGCTCCACTGGCTGCCAGTCTGCCAGCGAGCACAATTCAAAGTGCTGGCTTAGCCTATAAAGCCACAAGCAGTTCCAGTCCAGTCTACCTGTCCAAATGTATCTCCCTTTATGAACCATCAAGAAGGCTAAGATCGGACTCCCGGCCAGGCGAAGATGGCGGCAGGACGGGCACTCTAGGGCTCCCTGGGGTGTCGCCTGCTTTTTGGGCTGGAGGGCGATCTACGCCCTCCCTCCTCACAGACAGAAGCGTCCGAGACGAGCGCGAAGCCGGCGGACGGGGTTCGGCGGCTCCAAGATCTCTCCCTCCCCAAAGGGAGAGATCGAGAGGGCCCGGACCGACGTCACTGCGGTGAGCGAGCCGGGAAGCGGGTAGCGGGCGGCGACCCGCACTCACTGCCAGCCCAGCCCGGCCTCCCCCCTCCCCCCCACCTTAAGCAGAGGGCAGGAGGCTACAGAAGAGTCGAGGAGGAAGGAGGTCGTGAAATGGGATCAGCGGCCCGTACGGCACTGGGGAGAAGCGATACTGTAGGCGGAAGGGAAGAGTGTGTGGGCAAACAACGGGGCTTCCAACAGCTGCACGAACACCCCACATTAAGGGGATCGGGCCCCCAAGAAAAGGGCAATAAAAATCCAGCAAACAGGCCATACAGAGGGGCAGCCAACCATTCCTGGCAAAGGAAGAGGGTGAAGGAGGAAAAGAGCTGGTGGGTGCCAAAATGGCGGATGAGCTCTGATAGCCCCAGGAGCAGGGAGGAAGAAGAGCTTTTCGGCGGGAGCGCCATCTTGGAAGGGGAAAAAAGACATACTTTCAAGAGTAAAACAGAGTAAAGCACAACTGACAGCAAAAAAGATGGCGGCGCTACATGAATGGGCCCCAGAAGCAGAAGAGAGGAAGAGAAGGCGGGAAGGAGACCAGAAGAGGAAGAGATCACTTTGGGGACATTCTCACAGAAATCTGAAGGTTGGGGAAGCTCAAGATGGACTCCTGCAGACGATCGACTCTATAGTGACGAGGCAAGAGAGGCAGATCAAAGCGATCAGGAGCACTCCCAACATGCAAGAACAGACCCAACCGGAGAAACACTTCCCACAAAGAGGGAGCTGATGAACCCCATGAAGATGGAAAAGAAGCGCCTCAGGCCAAGGGAAAAAAACGTAACAATACGTGAAGGTGGAGGGATGAGAGGGGAAGAGATTAAAAAACAGCAAGAAACATCAGAAGAAAGCGAACTCCACTTCAAAAGAGAGGAAGTTCCACTGGAAGTGCCAAATACGAATACGAAGGATTCCAAAACCTCTGCCACCCAAAAAAAGAGAAGAAGGGAAAAACCAAGAAGATGTTGCACCTTCCAAAAGTTCCACCCTGGTGCAGATAAGAACAAAGACAAAAAGATAGGAACGCAGCCCAATAGGAAGAGAAGCGGGATGAGAACAGCCCAACAAAAGGAAAGAAAAATCTAAAGAAAAGGTGTCTTTACCCTCTAGAGTTGTATTTTAGTCATCTGAGATGTGACGAACTGGAAATGGATGTAAAAGCCTCGAATCTCTAAAGAGAATGGTTAGAAAGGGGACTGAGGAAGATGAAGGGGTACAGACCTAGCTGTATTAAAGGACAAGGAACGGACAATGGATACCAAACAGGGACTGTACAAGATAAACAAGACGAACCCAAGAAAAAGGAAGCTAGAAGAAAACTCGTTACCCTATTTCTATCCTTTCTCAACACCCTTATCCATTACTATCCTTCCCAGATCCCTGACCAGTCTACCACCGCTACCGCCCTTAACCCCCACCCTCTCTACCCCTCACCCCCGATACCCCAGTTCGCCTTACCCCAAAACCACCCCCCATCTGTACGTATCCAAAACTTTCAATAAAAATTTAATTTAAAAAAAAAGAAGGCTAAGATCGTCCGGGGAAGCCCTGCTTTCATTCCCACTACCTTCACAAGTGCGACTGGTGGGGACGAAAGATGGGGCCTTCTCAGTGGTGGCCCCTCTGCTGTGGAACTCCCTCCTCAATGAGATCAAGCCAGCCCCCGCCCTCCTATCCATTTCAACTCTCTTTGAAACGCCTTAAAATGACTCAATATTTATTATTTATTTATTTATTATTCAGACTTATATACCGCCACTCCCTGAAGGCTCGGGGCAATTCACAGCACAAAACAGTAGAACTAACAATAAAACCAGATTCAGAACCAAATTAAAATCAGATTAGCAAAGTTCAAATCCTTGCCGAAACAGATGTGTTTTACATGCCCTACAGAAAGTTGGTAAATCTCGTAGGGCCTGGACTTCTGCAGGAAAAACATTCCATAAAGATGGCGCCACAATCGTAAAGGCCCTACGCCTAGTTGCTCTCAGGCGGAAGATCTTAAAACTGGGAATTTCCAATAAGTCTTGATCTTCTGAACGAAGCGATCTCTGGGGTTGGTAGGGGGTGAGGCGGTCCCTCAAGTACATTGACCCTGGACCATGTAAGGCCTTGAAGGTAAGAACCAACACTTTGAAGGTAGCCAGTGCAGTTGCTGCAGGATTGGTGTTATATGACATCTCATCGGCTCCCGGGGGGAAGTCGGGCCGCAGCATTTTGCACCAGCTTGAGCTTCCGGATCACAGTAGTCTAATCTTGAGATGACCGTAGCCTGGATCACCCTAGCCAGGTCGTTCCTAGACAGATAGGGAGCCAATCGTCTAGCCTGACGCAGATGAAAAAATGTGATTCTGCTCACAGCGGGGATCTGAGCCTCCATTGCCAGCAGAGGGTCCAAAAGGACTCCCAGGCTCTTTATCAATGATGACGGGCATAACGCCTCGCCATCCATGGTAGGCAACTGGATATCCCTATTGCCCGGACGGCCCAGCCATAGGATCTCTCTTTGCTGGATTCACCCTCAATCTGCTGGCACGCAACCATCCAGTAACGGCCTCAAGGCACTGATGGAAATTATCAGGTATGGACTCTGATTGGCCTTCCATCCTCAGAACAAGCTGAGTGTCATCAGCGTACTGATATTCATAGGCATATGACATCTTACCATTTAGATATCAGCCAGAATCCTGATGGTTCATTAGCTAGCAGTTGCAGTAAATCCAGAATTGTGCAGAACAGATAAAACCTGCCAATACCATGCAGTCCATTATTGCAAAAGTTACTTTTTTAAGGACTATTCCTTAAGCTTCTTTCCCCCTGCCACCACCATCCCTTTGGTGTAGTCATATCAGTATATTACACCAACTGGATGCCAATGTTGTGATCTATGCATTCATGAATTGTTCAGGGTAGTTAAAAATGAAACTGATTGTAAAGAGCTCCAGAAAGATCTCTCGAAATTGAGTGAATGGGCAACAAAGTGGCAAATGCATTTTAACCTAAACAAGTGTAAAGTCATGCACATCGGGGCAAAGAACCCCAAATACCCTACAAATTGATGGGGTCAAAGCTTTCCGAGACAAACCAGGAAAGGGATCTTGGGGTTTTGGTGGACAGCTCAATGAAGATGTCAACCCAGTGCGCTGCAGCAGTGAAAAAAGCAAATTCTATGCTTGGCATGATCAGAAAGGGAATCGAAAATAGGTCAGCAAATGTTGTATTACCTCTCTACAAATCGATGGTAAGGCCACATTTGGAGTACTGTGTACAATTCTGGTCTCTGCACCTTAAGAAGGATATAACGGAACTGGAAAAGGTACAGAAAAGGGCAACAAGAATGATCCAAGGGATGGAGCGGCTCCCTTATGAAACCAGGTTGCAACGCCTTGGTCTTTTCAGCCTTGAAAGGCGTTTAAGAGGTGACTTGATCGAAGTGTATAAAATCATGCATGGGATAGAAAAGGTGAATAAAGAAAAATTATTTTCTCTGTCACACAACACTAGGACTAGGGGGCACTCCCTAAAGCTCCAAGGTAGGAAAGTTAGGACTAATAAAGGGAAATATTTCTTCACCCAGAGGGTCATTGGGTTATGGAACTCACTTCCAGAAGAGGTTGTGACAGCTGTCAGCCTGAACAACATCAAGGCAGGATTAGACAGATTCATGGATACCAAGTGTATCGGTAGTTACTGAAAAGGACATTCAAGTGCCACCTCGGAGTTGGTTGAGGTAGGCAGGATTTCCCTGGGTACTGGTTGTGGGGGTCGGGAGCAGGTCAGGGTTTGCCCTCCCTTCTGCTCGAGATCCCCGTGTACAACTGGGGGGCCACTGTGTGATACAGAATGCTGGACTAGATGGGCTGAGGTCCGATTCAGCATGGCTCTTCTTATGTTGTTCTTATGAATTCTGAGAACAAGCAATCCAAAATCTTGCTCCAGCCAACACTCATTTATATTAACTGTGTCGATTGGGGGGGATCTGCATAATTCTTCTTTAACTTTTGCACAATGTATTCATTGATTCCTCAAATTTGCATAATGTATTCTCCGTTTACTCATCATGATGGAGACAAGAATACTGAAATTCCACATATAAATAGATCCTACAAAACATAATGATCTGAATGAATGTTGTTCTTTCTCTGCTGGCAGAAATATAAGAGGTACCCCTGAGCGTCCGCATTTCAAATAAACACCAATTTATATTCTGGGCATCCCTTAAAATCTTTCCTACTTCACTATATGAATGCCAGATAAACAACAAAACTGCAGGCGATAATTTCATTTTAAAGTTTATTTCCTCCAAAAATGACACTATGAGGTTTAAAAAAGAGCTTATCGTCTATTTAGATTTAAATTACTATAAACATCATATATCATATATATATATACACATGATAGTGCATACAAAACAGAGAGTCTGTGACCAATATATAATGATTGTGTAAAATATATTAATTCTTTTTCCAATCTGCAGTGCTCTAGATCAGGTATGAGCAAACTTGGGCCCTCCAGGTGTTTTGGACTTCAACTCCTACAATTCCGAACAGCCTGTGGCTGTTTGGAATTGTGGGAGTTGAAGTCCAAAACACCTGGAGGGCAGAAGTTTACCCATACCTGCCCTAGATTGAAGGAAACATCATATTCTTTATCAATACATTCAACCTATTTCACAAATAATGTTATGTAAAAGAATACAAATATACAATATAGTTGACCACCAATTTGTCCATTGTTGTACAAAAAATAAAACACGGGGATCCAATTTATATTTGTTTTCAAAATGCTCAGCTATGTCCACTAGACCAGTGTTTCCCAACCGCTGTGATGTGATGGACCTCCTGCTGTGCCGCGAGAAAAGCTCTCTGCCCCCCTTCCTTCCCCCGTCCTCCTGCCAAACTCCTGCTGCTTGGGGGAGGAGGAGGAAGGGCCGTGCGGCAGCGAAGAAAAAGAAGAAGGGACCGGGGCGCCGCCTCCTTCGGCCGTTTCCCCAGCCAGCCTCCAATCCGCCATGACTCTCGCCATGACTCTCGACCCTCGCTCGCTGAAGCTGCGCAGAGGAGGAAGCCGGGGGTGGGGCATGGCACGGCCTGGCTCCGCCCCTTCCCCAGCTTCCATTCTCCCACAGCTTCTCCAGCCTTGAGGGGACAGTACCAAGCCAGCATTGTGCTGGCTCTGCCACCGCTGGCTTGGCATTGCCCCCTCAAGGCTGGAGAAGCTGTGGGAGAGCTGAAGCTGGGGGGGGGGAGGGGCATGGCACGGCCTGGCTCCTTCCCGTCCCCCAGCTTCGGCACTCCCAGCAGCTGCTCCCAGCAGGCCACCATCCCCCAGCTGTTCTTTACTGTGTTAGAGTGTCATTTTGTGTCATTTTGGTTGGTGGTGTGCCCCCAGATTTTTTTAATGTTACAAGTGTGCCGCAGCTCAAAAAAGGTTGGGAAACACTGCACTAGACAAGCCCCACTGAAACATACAAAATCTAAAAAGGAATCCATCCTTAATGATGGTGCTCAGGTGAAGAAACATTGAAAGCACACCTGGCATTGCTTGAACTACACTGATGCATGGCCTAAGCTTACTCGTTTTTTAATTTCCCACACCAGTCTTCTCCAGCTTGGAACTTTTTAAAAAAAAAAACAAACAGATCAATACTAGCAAATATTTCACAAATATCAAGTAAAGTGTTCATATTTCCCAGAACACTTTTCAGATTGTCTGGAATGTAAGACATAGGGTTGCCACTTTTTGATATAAGAAATAAGGGACATTTACCTAAAAATACGGGATTTTTCACAAAAATAAGGGACACTTCATAAAAACTTGAAAATCAAATGTTAGGTATAAGTCATGGCTGTGAAAGTGGTGCCAAACTGCCTTCGCTCCAGGTGCATGGCTGGTTTCCTAGAGACGCTCTTAATCTGGGCCTGTGACACATCGGCAAACCCTCCCTCCCATGTGTTGAGGGCGAAGAGGGCTGCTATTATAGACTGGTGATCCCGGCCCTCACAGAGTACAAGCTCTGCTTACATGGCCTCAAGGACTGCCCGGCGGTCAAGGGCCCAAGACCAGGAAAACCAAGGGCAAGGGGACTTTCCAGGGCCACCTGATGCAGGAACCCGGAAAAAAGAGACACTCCTTCCCTTCACCATACCCCTAGTTTAGCGGCCAGTGAGGCGTAAGCTGTCCTCCGAAACCCAGGGAGGAGACCCTCGGCTCCCAAGCCACCGGCCCCTCCCCACAGCAGAGCCTATTCCCAGCTGAAGCTCCCGGAGAGCACCCGGCATTTACCTCAATCAGCCTCTTCCCCCAGATGGTGCTTTTACGTCCCTTTTCCAGCTGCCGTACACAAAGCCAAGCGGTGGTTGGTTAGGGATGGCTGGTGCGCACACGGGGCCCAAGGAGAACTAACGGAGGAGTGGCATGTGAGAGGGGGGAGAGAGTGTGCATGCCTGCCTGCCTGCCTGCCTGCCTTGCTTGGTGGCGCTTTGCCTTCGCGGGCCCTTCCTGCCTCCTGTGGCAGTGACGGAATGAGAGAGCAGAACGGTAAATCACACCTAGGGTTGGCACTGTCAATTATACGGGACAGGAGCTGAAAATACGGGACGTCCCGTATAATAAGGGGCAGGTGGCAACCCTAGTAAGACAAGAACAAGTAAAGGCTTCTGTTTTTAGCATCATTTGATGCCTATGTGAGGCCGCCCTGCGTCCCGCTTGTGGGGAGAAGGGCGGGATAGAAATATACAAAATAAATAATTCCCATCTTTTTCCATCTCTGGCATCTGGAGGCTGTACTCGACACCGACCACAGGGAGGTGCTGTCGCTCTATCTTCCATGCCAAGGAGCTTTGTTGTCCTTAGATGTTCTCCCAATCAAATCGTCAACATGTCTGCATGGGTGCCTTTTACTATGTCCCCGCCAAAAGTGGTACCTATTTATCTATTTTCATTGCTACATATTTTTGAACTGCTAGGTGAGCAGAAGTTGGGCTGACGATGGGAGCTCAACCAACCCAGACTGTCGAGCTTGCAATCTGCAAGATTTTCTACAACTGGCAGTTTAACCCCAGTTAAACTGGGGTTAGATTCTGAATCTAAAATGAAAAAATCAGAGTAGGTTGGGATTTTTTTAAAAAAAATGTCTTTGTTAATTGTATTAGGGTACGCAAGCCTCTCCATTGGTGCCCCCTTGTTGTGGGGGAGAGGCTAGCATACCCTAATGAAGTTGTGAGCTATGCTGGCGGTGACATAATAGCCACTGGTAGGGCCTCCCATGACAGACAGGTCACAATTGAAGGGTCTGACAAAGAGCGTCAACAGGTAGGGTGGGCTTTCTAGCCTTTTGGCCACCATCCTAGGAAAAGGAAAACTCTAAATTCAAACCCGGGCAGATGGTGCTTGTCTACCCTGTAAGGTCAACCATCTAGAGAAGGAAACTCAAATCAAACTTACGACCTGAGGACCTCGCTGCCACCGTCCAAGCTTGCTAGGCCCTGGCAGACGAACCTTTGGTTTAAAGGGTGAGGCCAGTTCTGTGCACGCTATGCTCCACCAGAAAAACCCATTGCACAGGCTCGAAGGACACATCCAACTTGGTCATCAACGCACTTGTGGAAAGCGTGGGATGAGTCCTTCTTAAGTATCTTCGTTCGCAAAGTAATGCCAGAGAATCCGCCTTGAGTCCCCTTGGGGAGACAGGGTGGAATATAAATAAAGTATATTATTATTGTTATTATTATTAAAATGGCTGGCTTGCTGGTATCATCAGAACCTAAAAATCATAGCTGCAAATTTTTTAAAGCTACATTTTCCACACTCTATCCCAAATGGGAAATTTTCAATAGGGAGTGAGAAATCTTCACAAGGGAGAGAATGAGGGCCATTGTGGGACAAAGGGAAACAGAACATCAAGGAAACAGAATGATAACTTGGAGAAGAGATGGCTGGTTGGCTGAAACCTAAATAGCCACCCTCATATTGCATTATGTTGCAGGCCCAAGCCAGCCCTCCACATCCATTGGGGTAAGGGTTACCTGACCCCTGCGGAAGTGGGAAAACGCAAATAAAAACCCATTTTATTTACCCAAAGAACATCTCTCAAGGTTATTCTCCAGCCATAACTCTAAAGTCAATTTCAATTACACATCGACCATAGTGTTACAGTGGGGGACCCAGAGATGCCTAGAGATAATATTTGAATTAAATCCATAAATAATCAAAACTGCAAGGGTCAAATGTGAAGTGCAAACTATAACATCACATAGAGATGCATGTCAACAAAAGATAAATACAGTCTAGTCCAGTCAAAAACTTCGGCCCTCCGGGTGTTATGGACCTAAAACACCCAGATGGCTGAAGTTTGTTGATGCCTGGTCCAGTCAATGATGCACACATTGATATTGTTGTTGTTATTATTATATTTCTTACTCGCTTTTCCTTGTGGCTTGAGGCAGGTTACAGTAACATCTGGCACAGCTGTGCATGAAGAAGCATGTTTCTTCCTAAATCAGGGCAACTGTGGGGCAATCGGAAAGTGCTAAAATAGAGAGGAGTCTCACATACCCCAAGGATCTAATCCATTTTGACATAACTTTCACAGCATTAGGCAGCGTAAGCACATTCATCGCGGAACAGTAATCGCAACCCAGTGTTTCTTCATTTCCAAGTTCCCCCAGGTAATGAAGATGGAGCGCAGCAAGCAACGGGGAAGCCATTTTTAGGGCTACTCTTGGAGTAGTAAGTGATCAGAAATATAGTAACAATGAAAGCAAACAGTATAAAAGCAATAAATGCCAACAAAGATTTTCTCGGCTGCAAAGCGTTGCATTCAGGGCAGAGAATGAACTCTCTGGGGCAACGGAGGTGTGGCGCTCCTGGTCCAGGGAAGCTGTAGTTGTCAATGATCTGTCTATAGTGCATCATAGAAGGTTTAGCCTCATATTGGTTTACCAGGTAACGATACAGCCCATAGGATCGGGAATCACCTCTATCGCTGAATGAATAGACGAAATACCCATGGAGATTAACATTATCCAAGGTGTAGGCTGTAAAATAAAATATTTTAAAGAAAGAGTTGACAGATTAGTAGCATGTTTAGAGCAGATCTTGAAGATATTCATGTTTACCAGAACCTCAAGAACCACTGAGTGGAATACGGGACAAAGAATGTAAAAAAATTGAAAGGATTGGCAGCCCAGGAACTGAGTTTGAGTGCCAGCAATGAGTTAAAAATCAAAGTTCTTCTGCATATGTACAAGCTTCCTTGATTTAAGGAGAATAATATAGCTCAGCGCAGACTAATTTTGCTGTTGCTCTTTATATCATATATCTTTCATGATATGCCACCAATTACTCAGACCGCATCGACGGTGCCATATAATGCATTTGAAACTGCATTATATAGTCAATGTAGACTCGTTATATATCAGTGTAGATGGGGCCTTAGAGTTCTCCTAGAGCAGTGTTTCTCAATCTTCCTAATGCCATAAGCACTTAATACAGTTTCTCATGTTGTTGTGAGACCCCCCCCCCCCAAACATAACATTATTTTTGTTGCTACTTCATAACTGTAATTTTGCTACTGTTATGACTCATAATGCTAATATCTGATATGCAGGATGTATTTTCATTCACTGGACCAAATTTGGCACAAATACCCAATACACCCAAATTTGAATACTGGGGTGAGTGGGTGGGAGGGATTGATTTCTGTCATTTGTGAGTTGTTGTTGCTGGAATTTATAGTTCCAGCATTTGGTGGGCATTGACCTCGAGCTGTAGTTCACCTACATCCAGAGAGCACTGTAGACCACTGATTCTCAAGGGGGCGGTGGGAGACTCGGGGGATTTTGGGGGGCGGTGAACCCCTTTAAGGGGGCGGTGAATGATGTGCCAAGTTTGACTCAATTCCATTGTTGGTGGAGTTCAAAATGCTCTTCGATTGTAGGTGAACTATAAATCCCAGCAACCACAATTCCCAAATGAGAAGGGCTGTTTTCTCAAACCTCCACCAGTGTTCAAATTTGGGCATATTGAGTATTCGTGCCAAGTTTGGTCCAGATCCATAGTTGTTTGTGTTCTCAGTTCTCTCCGGATGTAGGTGAACTACATCTCCCCTAAATCACTGCCAATTCCTCCCAAACCCCTCCTGTATTTTCCATTGGTCATGTGGGTTCTCTGTGCCAAGTTTGGTCCAGTTCTGTAATTTGTGGGGGTCTCAGTGGTCTGTGGAAGTCAGAGCTGAATTGATTGAAGGTACTGCAAATCCCATCATCCGTTGGTCATACTCCCCCAAACATATTGTTTTTGTGATTAATCACTATACTTTAATTATGTTCAATTTGTAACAATGAAAATACATCCTGCATATTAGATATTTGCATAATGCTCATGGCATTAGAAAGGTTGAGAACCACTGCATTAATACATATATCTTTCTATTTAATTGCTATTCAATTTTTTAAAATAATTTCTAGCAGGACTGTGAGTAAATTTTTTTCTGGAAAGGGGGCGGTAGGCCAAAAAGGTTTGGGAGCCACTGCTGTAGACTCAAAAAATGATGGATCTGGACCAAACTTGGGCCGGATACTCAATATGCCCAAATGTGAACACTGGTGGAGTTTGGGGAAAATAGACCTTGACATTTGGGAGTTGTAGTTGCTGAGATTTATAGTTCACTTACATTCAAAGAGCATTCTGAACCCCACCAATGATAGAAGTGGGCCATACTTTTCACACAGAACCTCCATGAACAACAGAAAATACTGTGTTTTCTGATGGTCTTTGGTGACCCCTCCCCCATGGGTCCTGACTCCCAGGTTGAGAAACGCTGCCCTAGAGTCACCTGCCAGTCCTGATCTGCCTACTTCTCATCTTTATCTACTACAACAGAAACCAAACGTAATAAGGGAAATAAGCTTTATTTGGCTGTCCCTGGAAGAAATAAGCTGCATTCCCCCACACCATCCAATTAAACATTTGCTATCATGCATCATGTCCACTATTCCAGAAAACAAGTGAATAAACATGGGTCTCAAGGTACAAAAGGGCCCTTTCCTACAGGACGCTTACCTTTCAATGCTTCATTAATATAATTCTCTATGTAATACATTCTCAACTTGTCTTCATCCGCATTCTGTTTATCGTCAATTCCGCTTGCAATGATGTAAATTGGGACGTCACCATATTTAAACTTGACCCAGTTAAGGAGCTTTCGTAACCCCCAGGGCACCACCGGGTTCTTGTTGGGTGACTTCACCCAGGTGATGTCCACTTGCATTTGGATCTCAAGGAGGTCGTTGTACTTCTTGGGCGTTTCCTTTTCAGAGCTCACTAGAAATGTTGTGTAGTGACTCAAAGCCAGGAAGTCATACGAACCACGGATCAGGTGTTTTTCCTCTTCCGTGAAATAAGGTAAGTGAGGACCATAAAAACCTAGGCTGTTTTTGTGCTGAAGCCACTGTCTCATCAAATCGGGATAGTCCCCACTTTTAAAAATGGGCTCCGCGAGCCAACCGATGTCAAATTCCAATACTCGATTGGCTGCGCTGCCATCCTTCTCTGAAAAGGGACAGGCTGGTTCAACCCAGTTGGCATGGAAGGCAATGGATATTTTGCCTTTCTGAGTTCTCCTGAATTTTTTGTCATACAAGTGCCAGGCTTTGGCATGGGCCTTCAGCAAATTGTGAGCGGCTTTGTAGGTCAGGTTCATCATATTGGGCTCATTCATAGTGATCCAAAATTTGACATGTTCGCCAAGTTTTTGAAAGCAGAACCCAGCATACTCAGCAAACGCCTCCACCGTCCTTTGTTCCTCCCATCCTCCAAGAGAAAGGGGAAGCCCTTGGTTCTCGACACCAGGTTGCCACAAAGCGACAACAGGAGTTATATCCGCTCTGAGAAGTTCGCTGACAAAACACTCATAGTAAAACAGAAGTGTGTGGTTCACAGAGGTCACATTGCCTAGAGGGAGAATCGACGGCCATTTCAGTGAAAAATGGAAGTGTGTGATATGCATGTCCTTGAGTAAAGAAATCTGGAGCCTGATAGCGGCAAAATCAACACAGTGAGGCTTGCGAGGTAGGGCGACCCCTCCGATTATTTTAATGAGCTTCTTGGTCTGATGGACATCCCAAAGGTAAACATTTGGGTCAAGAAATTGCGATCGAGTAGTGTCTACCTAGAAAAAAGGGGGGGAAAGATGGTAGAAGAGTAAATACGATTGTTGTTGTTATTATTGTTGTCAGTCCATTAATACAGTAAAAAACTCATATGCCATATTGTTGCACTTCAGACAGGCAGAATCCCCCTAGTTCACACACACAGTCTCTGAATAATAGGCTTTTATTGAAACAAAATATAGTGTCCAACAAAAGGGTTAAAGAAGATAAATTTATTTATTTATTTGTCACATTTCTAAAATACCAGCCCAAAAAGCCAAAAGGCGACTGGCTTGATACTAGTTTACACAGGCAGTCTCTGCCCTCAATACAACACAGCAACAAGACAAACCCCCCCCCCTAAAACCATATAATAACAAATTAACAATTTAAAACATACAATTGCAGTCTCAGCGTCATGTTGAAGTCAGTTTCCATCACATCGTCGTCATTCCATATATCTAATTAAGCCTTATATTTCATCAGGAAATGCCTGCTCAAATAACCAGGGCTTGAACGTCAGGAGGGAGGGGGGGAGGAGAGTGACGATCTGATGTCTTTAGGGAGGAGCGTTCCAAAGCGGCGAGTAGCCACCACTGGGAAAGGGTCCCTCAGGCCCTGTCTCTTCCCCTCCGCCAGTCCCCTTGTTGCGCCTGCGAAGGGCGCAACATGGCGGGCCCCGCTGAGGAAGGGAGGGAGCTCTTTGGGCCAGATGATCTTAAACATCTCGATGGTTCATAGGGAGAGATGCGTTCGGACAGGTAAGTTGGACCCGAACCGTAAATCATAAAATATATCCAAGGTAAGCACACAGTTCAAAAATACCAGCATCCAAAAAAGGCAAAAGTTAAAAGATTGATACTAGATTCTAGAACAGTTCAATGCAGCAATAGAAACAATCCATGAAAAAGGCCTAGGCAAAAAACATGAATTTGGAGACAAGGAAATCTTGACGTGGTCTATACTAAACAAAGCCTGGAAACTGAAGCTTGGGTCTTTCTTACAATCTTAAGTACAGAAACCCCAGTTTCACTATGTATCCCCTGAACGGAGCCTGCAGCTGCGGCGAAGGTCATGGGAGGCCTGTCTATACTCCCGAATGTTTGCCCTACGATCAAACATCATCTCTTGGCCATTAACATTCTCAGGTGCAGCACTATCTCTGTCAAGGTCTTCTGAGTCCTTAACGAAGGAATGTTTATCTAACAGTGCCCTGGGAACTAAACTGGTCTCAGGAGCAGAAACCTCATCTGAAACTTCCCTTTGCACATCAGTATGCTCACTGTCAATCCCAGCATTCCCATCATGCACATGAACACCAATCCCATCATTCCCATCATGCACATGAACACCAGGCTGAAACACCACACATATTTGCATTTAGATCTCAAGGATGTTATGATCTCTTTAGGAATTTAGGAAGCTTCAAGTGGTTTTATGGTATGTTTTTCCCAGAAGTTACCACATAATTGTGTTGGAGGAACTAGCAAATTTCTAGAGAGCATTTTTCTAGGAAATCTCCAGGTCCTTCAACATACTGTATGGTATATTGGGAGCAGAATTAATCTAATTTCATGGCATTTTATTTATTTATTTATTTATTATTCCGTTTTATATTCCGCTCCTCCCCTGCAGGCTCAATAGACTATATTACAGCAATTAAAATGTGCAATAAGACATTCGATAAAACATACAGTAAGATATACAATAAAAACAAATACATAGCCATAGTGACCGCGGACTATGTCATATCCTCCCTCCTGACCTTCCGTAACAAAGTAAAAACTTGGCTACAGCGGTAAGAATAAATATAGCACGCTTGTGGAAAGCGAAATAAACGGCAACAATAAATGGATTGATAGAGAAATCATTAGACATCATGAACATGGATCTACTACCACAAAATATTGCCCAAAACAGATTGTCCTCAAATAAAACAAATTGGAATCACTTTATTAATTTTTTTTAAAAAAAATAACAGCAATGACAAGTATTTATAAACACGGAGTAAAGAAACCAGTAGGGTCACACGAAAATCACATGCTCAAGGCATGATGAAACTGGGTCATGATTAAAGAATATAAATTATTATTTATTTTATTTTATTTATTGTTAATTTTTATATACCGCTACTTCCAGCAGGCTCGGGGCAGTTTACATAAAATCAATTAATAAAACAGCAACATTTCAATTTAATAACAGCAACAATGTTCCAATGCATTGTGAGCAAATGCGGCAGCCATCTTGTGGAAAGCTTTCTCATACCCAAGTGATCATTTAAAATTGAAACCACTGAGCCGCGTGAGATGCCTATAGCTTCCACAATCTCTCGCACTTTCAATCTCCGATCGGCCAACACCATATCGTGAATGTTTTCAATTGTTTTGGGTGTAGAGACCTCAACTGGGCGTCCAGAACGTTCGCCATCTAAAGTGCTTGTACGGTCACAACGAAATTCAGTAAACCACTTTCTTACCATTGAAATTGATGGTGCAGAGTCCCCATCATATTTATCAAGCTTAGCTTTGGTTTGAGTGATGGGTTTTTTCCACCAAAAAATGCTTAATGAGCACACAAAATTCACTTTTTTCCATTTTCTCCCCATATCACGCGGTAGTCTGCTCTCAATGGCTGTCAAACACAAACTAAATTATGCAGCTTGTTCAAATTTTGACAGGAGTCAACTGACAGCTGCCTGTTGACAGAAGCAGTGTCGCCCTTTCAGTTAAGAGGCGGGAAATTCAAAAAATCACTGACTTATTGGCCTGCCCTCGTATATTAACTTACTCTTTAAAAACCTTTGGGGGCAACCTTTTTTACAAACCCAGTTTTGGAATGCCAAAACAATTTCAAAAAATATTCTTTGTTAATGGATGTATCCTAAGCGACAACTATAAAACATATTCTGTAATGAAAAACAAGCAAAACGGCCTACTTGCACAAAAGGATGAATGATGGACCTGGTGTCATTGGACTTACCTGAAGAAAGTTTTCAGTAATTCCCCAGGCAAAATGGCAAGGGAACGTTCCTTCTGCCGGCTGGTCTTCTGGTTCTAAAGGGAAGCCGTTGTCTGCTATCAACTTTTGGTAGAACCTTCCTGAAGACTTCAACATCAGTTTTTTATCCTGGCTCTCAAAGTCCACATAAAACAAACCACGTCTAATGTTGTAGCCTCTGAGCCACTCAAAGCCGTCCATGAGAGACCAAGCGGTGTATCCAATGACAGGAACTCCATCATACCTGATAGCTGAGGAGTAAAGAACAAAAGCAGAACGTCCTGGTTTTCCAATATGAAGCCATATTTGCAGCACCAAAAACCGCATGGCTTAAAGATTTTACCCCATATGTGATGGCCTTGTTCTACAGCCATTGATATAAGTCAGGGCTGCCCAACTGGCGGCCCGGGGGCCATACACGGCCCCCGAGCCCCTTCCCTATGGCCCCCTAACCCCCTGCAAAACATCAGTTTTAATTTTTTTAAAACAAATTGGAAAAAATTTCCAAAAAAATTCGGAGGGGGCTGCGAGGAGGGGCGGGGCCGGCGTCAGTGAGGAGGAGGCGGAGGGAAGCCACGCCTGGTCCTTGCTCGCGCATGGCCGCTCGCGGGCTTGCGCGCCAGGGCAGGACCAGCGAGCCGCCCTCCGCCATCTCCCTAGCTCTTACAGCGGCCACACCTGAAGGAAGGTAAGCTCCCAGGCTTACCTTCCTTCAGGCGCGGCCGCTGCAAGAGCTAGGGTCACAGCGGAGGGCGGCTCGTCGATCCCCCGGCCCGCCTCCCGCCCTGGCGCGCATGCTCGGCATCTTGCGCAGCCCACCCCTATGCGGCGCCTGACGTCACCCCGCCGAAAAGGGACGGGTCATGCAGGACGCTGGGCATGCGCGCGAGGGCGGGTGCGGCCCTGCCCCCCACGAGCAGCCACGCCCTCCGCTCCGGCCCCCAAGGTGATCAGTCACCTGAATTCCGGCCCTTGGCCCGAAGAAGTTGGACAGCCCTGATATAAGTGAACCAAGTGTGTCTCTATTACAGTGTTTCCCAACCGCCTTTCCGCGGCACAGTAGTGTTCCGTGAGAGATCAGCTGGTATTCCGCGAGAAAACCTCTCTCCCCCATCTCTCCCCCCTCCTGCTACTGCTGATAACGGAACAGTGGTTGGGAAACACAACCCTTTCTAGGACCTAGAGAGGCAGGGAAGGCTCAGGAGGGGAGGGGCCGGGCGACGCTCTCCTCCTCCTCCGGAAGTGAGCCCACAAGATAGAGTATATCCTGTGGGCTCACTTCTGAAGGAGGCGGGAATCTGGGCACCTTGGGGAGCCTTTCTCCCGGTTCGTGGCTCTGCTGGGCTTGGCGGAGCCGCAAACCAGGAGAACGGCTTCCCGCAGGGCCCAGACCCTGCTTGGGAGACAAGTTTGTCCGGGTCGTGTCTTCCGGGGAGCCCGGCAGAAGACCCGACTCCCCACAGGGCCCCGCCCCTCCCTCCTCCCTCTCTGCCCCGGTGCGCGGGAAACCGCTCTCGGCCTCCCTCCGGCTCCCTGCCCGCCGCCGCCTTCCTTCCTTCCTTCCTGCCTGCTTTGCCGGTCCCGAGTGTTCTCTGGATGTAGGTGAACTACAACTCCAAAACTCAAGGTAAATTCCTATTACCTACATGTATTACTGTGTTAGAGTGTCATTTTGTGTCATTTTGGTTGGTGGTGTGCCCCCGGATTTTGGAAATGTAAAAAGTGTGCCGCGGCTCAAAAAAGGTTGGAGAACACTGCTCTATTATGTGACAACGGGTGCCTCTTTGGAAAACCCATAGGCTTTTCTGTTGCCAGAAAATGAATTGCTCCGAAGCATTTAATATTTAGAACAAATTGCTGTTCCAATTTCACTTAATCTTAAGATTTATCTGATATTGTTTCATAATAAAGCACCAGTTACTGCATATTTTTTTACATTTATACATACTGTATAAATGCCTATCACGCAAGCCATAACAAGGCAAAGTGATGAACCTGAATACTGCTAGAAAAACTATCAATGGAAGGAGCACAAACACATAAAGGAAAGCATCCAGGCACAAAAAGATCCCAAAAATCATCAACTTTTGTAGTTCTCTTGGTATTCACATGCATGTGTTCTCTCTCTCTCATATATATATATATATATATATATATATATATATATATATATATATGAATTCAATGAGAACTACTTATAAGTAGATATTAGGCATGGTTTAGAACCCAAAAATAGCAAATCGTAAATCTAATGGGGGGAGATTTTTTTTGATTAGTATATCAAAGACTTACAAAAAATTTCCCAAAAGTTCTAAATGTAACAATTACTAACGAAATTCGTTAGTAATTCGTATGCCAGAGCATGCGCATTCCAGATGAGTTTTGGCCTACAACTCCCAGAAATCCTAACAGCTGGTAAATTGGCTGGGATTTCTGGGAGTTGTAGGCCAAAACTTGAATAAATCACACTGAATTCTAGATGGGACTCTCCAAATAGGAAGGAAGGAAGGAGGGAGGGAGGGAGGGGTATTCTATTCTTGGAAGCAGCAAAGAAAAGGAGGAGGAGCCCCCTGGCTCCTCGCTGCCTCTCTCTCACCCCGATCCCCAGGGAGCGAGGGTCCAAGTTTGCCCAGGCTGGTCATATACCTACATTCTATGCACATGCAATAATACAGCAGTAATAACAATGGGTATAAGAAGAGGTAAAATTCAAACCGAAGTATTCTGACTGGTCCCTGCCTCATGCGGTGAAACGGGCTCTTCTCTGGGAGCCCGGGAAATTAGCCCGGGAAAAGACAGCGTTTCCTGTTTGGGTGCACACACATACATATTCTTTGGCGGGGATTTGCTGCAGAATCCCGGCCTCATAGAGAAGATTCTGCAGCAAATCCCCCTCCCAAGAATATGTATGTGTGTGCTCCCAAGCAGAAAACGCTGGCTTTTCCCCCGGGCTACCCAGCCCGCTTGCACCGCATGAGGAGAGACCAGTCAGAATACTGGTTGAATTTTACCTCTTCGTATACCCATTGTTATTACTGCTGTATTATTGCATGTGCATGGAATGTAGGTATGACCAGTTGGATTACTTATAATATTAGGCAGTGGCACTTACAGTAGCATTCATTGTATTATACATTAGGTTGGTTTCTCACCCCAATACTCTTTGATGCCTTAGATCCTGGCTGGCAGGCAGGAGAGGCAGGGAAGCCTGGAAAAAATGTAAACAGAGAGGATTACTCAGAAGTAAATCCACAAAGAAGGGCCCTTCATCCAAAGTGCCCTCCTTTGCAGATTTACTTCTGAGTAATCCTCTCTGTTTACATTTTTTCCAGGCTCCTTCCAGCCGAGCGAAGGGAGCGAGTTTAGGGCTTGCCTTGCCATAATACTTATTGGCAAGGGAGGCGGGGGGTGGTGAGAGAGAAGGAGGGTGCCCCCTTACGACCTAATAACGACACTTAAGAAAATCCTGGCCCCGAAGTTCGAAAAATTAAGTCCACTTCCTGGTTGGCGTTCCAGGTGCGGAAAAGCTCAAAGTAGCATTTCTTACGAATTTCTTACGAAACGAATCATTTTCATAACTTTTTTTCTCATGCCTAGTAGATATATAGGATTACAGAATTTTGAGATGTTTTTTCAAGCTATGTGAATAAAACGTAAATGGAGTTTGCATTTTGACTTGGCTCCCATCTCCAAAATATCTCATTATGTAAATATATGCAAATACAGCAATTCCAAAATTCAAAATACTTCTGGTCCCAAGCATTTCAGATAAAGTGTGTGTGTGACTGATATACATAATGTGCATAGGGTGTGTGCGTAAGTGTGTGACTAATGTGCATGCAGTGAGTGTGCATTTATATAGTTGTGTTTTTTTGCTGTCAAAAGCTAGATATAATACCAATAGCTCTTTATGCAAGGTATACATTAGAAAAATAATAATACTTCAGATTATTAAATAGATTGATATTCCCTTCGTCCCTCCACAACAACCACAGCTCCCACTCCACGGTCACTCCATGCCTGGTAGAGAGTGAGGACAGACCAAGAAAGGATCTGGCTAAGTCCAAGTAGCCAGGCGTGAAGTAAATATACCATTCTATGTTTGGTTACATTGACATAGCCAGATGCTTCTCTGATTCACTGCCAGATATGAAAAGGCTGTGAAGAGGCTATATTATTATATATTATTATTATTAACTTTATTTATACCCCGCCACTATGTCCCCAAGGGGACTCGGGGCAGCTTACCTGAGGCCAAGCCCAATAACACATAATAACAACATAACAGCAAATAATAAAACAATACAATCAATATACTTACACATCAGCAATAAAAGACAGTTAAAAACCATTCTGGGTGGCCAAATGTAACATATGGTTCTATAATAAGTCTGGAATGGTTGAACAGCCAACTTTACATAGGAACTCATGTTTCCCCGAAAGTAAGACACCCCCGATTGTAAGACGTATCGGGGGTGTCAGGGGGGTCGGCTAATGTAAGCCGTACCCCGAAAATAAGACGTACCCCCGGCCGCTGCGTCACTCGGTCCCGCCTCCTCCTCCGCCTCCTCCTCCTCCGCCGCCTCCGCCCGCCTCCGCCACCACCACCGCCGCCGCCGCTGCCGCTGCCGGCGGACATTCGCGCATGGGCAGTAGGTCACAAAGTTATAGTAGATGAGTATCTTAACCAATTGCCGTCACTAGCAAAATATTATCCACATTTGTTGGGAAGAGCCTGGCAGCTAATGCAGTGCGTAAATTCTGTCCGTTTATAACCTCAATGCAGCACACGTTTTACATTTACAAAATCCTGGGGCACACCACCAACCAAAATGACACTCTAACACAGTAATACATATAGTTAATATGTTTCTAAATGTATCTATACACTCAGTGTGAAACCTGGGCCTGTTTTGATGAACACAACATAGATATCCTGGCAGGAATGGCAGAAAGTCAAAACACACTGGAACTAATGAAAGATATCAAAAGTTATAATCTTATGATCATTAATATCATATCAATACACATGCAGGATGCAGTACATGCAGTTTCCAGGAACGAGCGCTGCCCGGCGCCAATGCGCTAAAAGCCGGTGAAGGAGGGCTGGAGGAGCGCTGAGGTGGAAGAGGTATAGAGCTCCAAATGGAGCTCTATGCCCTGCGTCCCTCCATTTGGAGCTCTATACCTCTTCCACCCTCAGCGCCTCCTCCGTAACCAACCCTCCTTCACCGGCTTTTAGCGCATTGGCGCGGCCAGGCAGCGTTCGGTTCCTGGGAACGCCGAGTTCACCCAGGGAGGAGCCCCAGCGCATCTCGCCGCAGCTTTTTTTTGCTCTGCTCTCTTTGTAAACTCCCCCCAGCTCTTAGCGCAACTGCGCGGCCGGTTCTACAACGCGGTGGACGCACACGGCTGGATTATTTACTTTGGTCTTTTCACCCCTTACCCGTGGATTACCCCTTCTCCTCGGAGTGAGCATTTATTTCCGGGTTTTGGTTACGTCTACGAGGTACTGTACCTAGTTCCATCTGTGAGTCCCATCTCACTAAGAGTACTATGGCGCGCCTATATTCTCTATTCTAGAGTTGTGGTGCGTTATTTGTAACTTTCCCTATGTACTGCATCTTGGATGTGTATTGATATGATATTAATGTTCATAAGATTATAACTTTTGATATCTTTCATTAGTTCCAGTGTGTTTTGACTTAGTTGTCCTTCCACATATTTGTTTATTCAGGAATGGCAGAAAGACACACACGAAGCTCTTGCTCAACAGCTGTCAGTCTCTCTCTGTTTTTAGTTTTTATCGCAGTCAAGCTTGAGAAGCTCATCTCACACAGATATGTGGTTGAAAACGGGAGCAATGTCAAAATAGCTGCTGCCATTTTGATCCGAGAGGGCAGCGTGAGAATGTTCAGGAGGGGAGGGGGAGGGAGGAAGATGTCTGCGCAGTAGCGCCCGCACGGGTCACATCTTCCTCCCTCCCCCCTCCCCTCCTGAGCAAAGCGAGGCAAAGCAAGCAGAGCGAGGCTGGGAAGAAGGGAGCCCGAGTGGAGAAGAAAAAGTGTTTGGCAGGAGGGGGAAGAAAGGGGATTGGAGGTTCCAATTTCCCACGGCACACCTGAGGATCACTCACGGCACACTAGTATGCCCTGGCACACTGGTTGGGAAACACTGCCTAAATGGATATAAATGTTTAAATACTCATTGGGCTTAACCTCCATAGGACATATGTAATGAGCAACACTAAGAACAATATTTTCTCAAACGTTAGGTCTGTTAAAATAACAGCGGTGAGAAGACTATTAACAATCCTACCAGTATACACAGTTAAAGGACTACTTCAGGGAGGACTGTAAAAAAGATTTTAACTGTGAAGAGAATATGTGGGATAGAGTACTTAAACAAAAGAAAAAATATATTAAAAGTATATATAATAAACTGTTAGAGCTGGATACAGAATTGGAGCTGGTCAAAAATGTGATGGTAGAATGGGCACAAGATGTGGGTCATAGTATTTTGCTGCAGGATTGGGAAAGGGCCTGGAGGGAAACCATTAAAATTTTGGGATCTACAGCACCAGCAGAAAACTGGTATAAAATGTTTTATAGGTGGCACATGACCCCATGGAAAATAGCTAGGTTCTATCCAAAGGCCAACAGCAACTGCTGGAAGTGCAAAACTCATGTGGGGACCTACATCCACTGCTGGTGGTCATGTGGTAAAGCACAAAGGTTTTGGAAAGAGATACATAGGCATACCCAAAAAATTCTATTATATAATTTTGATTTCAAACCGGAAATTTACTTGTTAAATCTTACCGATGAAGGGTGGGATCAAAATAAGGTTACATTGTTTTATTTTATAGCTGCGGTGGCCAGGCTTGTATTTGCCAAAAAATGGAAAAAAGAGGAGTCACCGCAAATGGAGGAGTGGTTCTATAAAATAAGGGATTTAATGGAATCCGATGAACTGTACAGCAAGGTATATGGCAGAAGTGAGAAGGCTAAGGCTGATTGGCAACTTGTGCGGTTGTATCTTGAAAAAAGTCCCACCAGGTGAAGGCTCGTATGAGCCACCAGCCGATATTTCAAGTAGGGGAGGTCTGCGGAGGCCCGAACTGGAGGACAGAATATGTGTGTACACTGTATATTTGTTGTATCTTTCTTCCCACCCACACTTCCCCCCCCCCTTACCCCACCCCTTGTCTTTTAAAATACAAAAAAGAACCTAATAAAGATTATTTTAAAAAAACCAAAAAAAACCCAATCCTACCTTTTAAAGTGTCTGTAACAAAAAATTTCATATAATTCATGTACTTGAAGTTCTCTGTCTTTGTGATGCCAGAAACAAACCAGCTGTTCTCCACAATGAAAATCGGTGGCCTGTTATATTCATGGCTTATCCAGTAAAGCAGCTGCCTGAGGCTAAGTGTTTCCTGCTGCTGGAATATCATCTCAGGATCCACAAGATGGAAACTCAATGTGGCTCCAAAAGAAAGAGCAAAGAAATCGGCTGTCCCCCTGATCAACTTCTTCTCCGCTTCCGTGAATTCTGGCAGCGCTGAGGAAAGAGAGCTCTTCATGCTCTGTGGATAGTCTCCGTCAATGAATATAGGCTTCGCAAACCAGCCCAGCACAAACTCAAGAGATTTCTGGCATTCCTTTATATTAATTTCAGTCATGTGCTGAGGTTGAATCCAGTGAGAACCTAAGGCAATTGACACTCTGCCTCCTTGAATAGGACGAAAATGATTGTGGTAGAGATGCCACACTTTAGCATGGGCCTATGAGAAAGAAAAAGGTCAGTCAGTATTTTTGTATCATATGCACTCAGTTTGGAGCATTCATTCATCTCTTTATCCAGTCTAAAATTAATTAAAACTATCAACTTGCTAGCAACAGATTTTACAATAGGAATGGGGGTTCCACAAAATTCAATACTGCCATTACAAAAGGCTACGGCGGACTTCGAACAAGAAGACGGCATATATATATATATATATATCTAAATTATCTAGTCCATGAGCTGCTTTTTGCTGATGATGCTGCCCTTGTCACCCACACAGAAGAAGCCCTACAGCGCCTCACATCCTGCTTTGCAGCTTCAGAGCTGTTTGGGCTGGAAGTCAGCCGGATGGAAACGGAAGTCCTCTACCTGCAGCCCATCATCCCCACATCAACTAAGGAAGAACACCTATGTATTGCTGTTTTTATCATTTTATTCTTGTTGTCCCCAGGGAGGAGCGATTGAATAATAAATAAATAAATAAATAGGCAAATCTGTGCTAAAGTCCGTTCAGCAGTTCACCTACCTGGGAAGCATCATCTCTTCAGATGCCAAGATTGATAAAGAGAAAGATCACAGATTAGCAAAGGCATAGAGTGCATTCAGGAAAAATTACAAAAGAGGCTGGAGCAAAAAACACCTGAGGTAAGGCAGCAAATCGTACTGTCTATTCTCCTTTATGGGTCTGAAACATGGGTCACCTATCGTCAACACCTACAACTCCTCGAACGCTTTCATCAGCGCTGTCTTCACACAATCCCAAATGTACAATGGACTGACTATGTGACGAATGTTGCTGTCCTTGAGCAAGCAGGGATCACCAGCATTGAGGCCATGCTATTGGAAACACAGCTGTGCTGGGCAGGGCACATCTCTAGGATGGAGGACCACCGCCTCCCAAAGATACTACTCTACAGTGAACTCGCCACAGGTCAGCGCAAGAGAAGCACCCCAAAAAAGAGATATAAGGACTCCCTGAAACAACACCTCAGGCTTGGGCAGATTGATCACCAACTATGGTCCACCCTGGCCTCACATCGGGAGGCATGGAGACGCACTATCCACAATGCTGCGGCCTCTTTCGAAAGACACGGCAAACGGATATCGAAGAGAAAGACAACGCAGAAAGAACCGCAGCTTGGAAACAACATCACCCAAGGAGACTCTCTGCTGTGCTTTCTGCAACCAGACCTGCCTACCTTAGTCATCAACACACTTGTAGAAAGCGTGGGGTGAGTCCTTCCTAAATCTTCGTTAGTGAAGAAAAGCCAAAAATTACAAAGTAAAGGAACTTGATTTCTGTCACCAGAAAATTGTGGTAGGAGATCAAGAGAAAACAGGAACCTCACAAGTCCCAGGCTTCTGGGTGGGGTCTGGCTGAGATGGCATTGAACTGGGCAATACTTACAATGCTGTTTAAAAGACAAATAAATAGAATAGATCAGGCCTCAACTCCTCCAAAAAGTCAAAGTGACTGAGCTTGAGGCTGTTGTACTTTGACCATATTATCTAAATGGAGCCCCCAGTCAGTGGCGCAATGGGTTAAACCCTTGCAGTAGCAGGACCGAAGACTGATAGGTCGCAGGTTCAAATCCAGGAAGAGCATGGGTGAGTTCCCTCTGTCAGCTCCAGCTCGCCATGCGACGACATAAGAGAGGCCTTCCACAAAGATGGTAAAAATATCAAAACATTTGGCCGCCCTCTGAGCAATGTCCTTGCAGACGGCCAATTCTCTCACACCAGAAGCGACTTGCTTTATCCTGGCAACCGTCTCACAGGGAAAAGATCTAATTCTGTTTAGGCATCTCAGGATTCTCATCTGACAAACACGGTGTTAATATGTCAAATGTGCCATTATCCAATACACACGGCACTGCATTGTTTAATTGAATTCATTATGCTGCTTCTGCCAGATATTTTCATCAAACCTGATGTTGGAAAAGGCACAGGAATCAAAAGATTGGTAATTAGCTTAATCAGTAATGTAAACACAGCTTGCAAGCCCATGTGTCCAAATACCCAAGCTGGCAAGGCATTTATAACCCAAAATTATATGGTCCTGGACAGGAAATATGTAACAATAAAAGAACAGAGCCAGTGTGGTGCAGCTTCCATCCCAAATATAGTCAAAATATAGGTTTCACTACTGTATGGCTATCTGAAACCATTAATAGTAGTGAACCCTATAGTTTGTGGGGATACAACAATTGTACTATATACGTATTTAACATGGCTGCTATAGAAATTCCTTTACCTTAAAATGTTATATGCTTAGTACCATTCAGTATCCTTCTGCCTAAACAAGGTTATGAGAAACAGATACATTTCTTGCAGAGAAGACTCTCTATGCCAGTGTTTCCCAACCAGTGTGCCGTGGCACACTTGTGTGCCGTGAGTGATCATCAGGTGTGCCGTGGGAAATTGGAACCTCCAATACCCTTTCTTCCCCCTCCTGCCAAACAGTTTTTCTTCTCCACTCGGGCTCCCTTCTTCCCAGCCTCGCTCTGCTCGCTTTGCCTCGCTTTGCTCATGCTGCCGCTTCTGCGGGAGGGGGAGGGAGGAAGACGTGACCCGTGCGGGCGCTACTGCGCAGACTCGCCCCACATCTTCCTCCCTCCCCTCCACAGTGCTCTCTGGATATAGGTGAACTACAACTCTAAAACTCAAGGTCAATGCCCACCAAACTCTTATAGTATTTTCTCTTGGTTATGGTAGTTCTGTGTGGGAAGTTTGATTCCATTCCATCATTGGTGGAGTTCAGAATGCTCTTTGATTGCGGGTGAACTATAACGCCCAGCTGTTGAGCAAGACCTTCGTGTGTGTCTTTCTGCCATTCCTGCCAGGATATCTATGTTGTGTTCATCAAAACAGGCCCAGGTTTCACACTGAGTGTATAAATACATTTAAAAACATATTAACTGTATGTATTACTGTGTTAAAGTGTCATTTTGTGTCATTTTTGGTTGGTGGTGTGCCCCAGGATTTTGTAAATGTAAAAAATGTGCCACGGCTCAAAAAAAGTTGGAAAACACTGCTCTATGCTGCTTTGGAGGAAAGAAAGGTAACCTATAAATGAGAGAATTCAACCAATCCCTCTTATGTGTGACTCTAAAACAAATCCAGAACTGTGCCAATTATTTTGGTGACCATTTATTTGTGTCAAGGGCAGCTGTGCCGGAGGTTCTAGCAATTTAAATGCTAATATTTTAGGACATGGTACTATATAACTGGACAGAAGTCAGAGGGAACCGGCTCATAAACACTTACAGAAGGGCCTTAAGGGAACATAAAACACAGGCTTGAAATACAGCATCCATTCTCACAAATTCGTAAGCAGTTTCATAGAGTGTCTTGAGTGCAGTCGAAACATGCTTACTAATAGCATATTTAGTATATCGTTCTTCAAAGTGTATGTACAAATAATATTTGGAGTTGCACTTAGAGTTATGTTGACAGTATAAAGCCAACCAAGTTCAAGCTGGCTTTGTAGCTAAACAGGTTAATAGCTATTTTAAGAAACCAATTCAAAATGTGACTACAAGATTATATTCTTAGGTAAATTATACTGTATGTTTTCTTGAACGTTAATATTTTTAGATTATTTACTCAATATTTATTTATTTATTATTCAAATTTATATGCCGCCTCTCCCCAAAGGCTCGGAGTAGCTCACAAAATATTGACGAATATATTAAAACTGTTTCCCAACCAGTGTGCCGTGGCACACTAGTGTGCCGTGAGCGATCATTTATTTTTATTTATTTATTTATTCTTCCATCTTGTATTCCGCCCCTCCCTGCAGGCTCGGGCGGATAACATCATAAAATTCGGCAGGCATGTACATCCATGTCGCCATACAATAAAATGCAACATAAAACATACAATAAAACAAAATACAATAGGTCCCGAGATTAAAATTATGTACATGCCATGGCATTCCCTGAACCAGGGTGCTGATTAGGAAGATGAGTACATTCGGCTTACTCGCCTAGCCGAAGGCCAGTCTGAACACGGCGGTCTTACAAGCCCTCGGAACGGGATGAGCTCCGTGGCAGCTCGGACGTCGTCCGGGAGAGAGTTCCAGAGTACCGGAGCCGCCACAGAGAAAGCCCTTTGCCTGGTAGCAGACAGGTGACAGGCGTGGACCGATGGAATCAGGAGCAAATTCGACTCCTCAGAACGTAGTGATCTCGGGGAATGTATGGGGCAAGGCGGTCCTCAGGTACGCAGGCCCTAGGCCGTGTAGAGCCTTAAAGGTTAACACCAACACCTTGAAGGCAATTCGGTACTCAATAGGCAGCCAGTGCAGCTGCCGGAGGATGGGCGTGATGTGCTCCCTTACCGACGTTCCGTCAGCAAGAGCGAGCAGCGGCATTCTGCACTAGCTTGAGTTTCCGAACTGTCGCCAAGGGAAGGCGAGGGCGTTACAGTAGTCTAATCTCGAGATGACCGTCGCTTGATCACCATGGCCAGGTCGTCCCTGAAAGGTAGGGTGCCAGTCGCCTAGCCTGTCGTAGGTGGAAATGACGCCCTGCTGGCCGCGGAGACCTGGGCCTCCATGGTCAGCAGGGGGTCCAGGTGGACACCTAGGCTCTTCACAACAGGCGACGGGCAAAGCCGTACGCCGTCCAGGGTAGGCACCCGGCACTCATCCCGCCCAGGCCGACCAGGCCACAAGATCTCCGTCTTCGACGGGTTCACCTCAGCCGGCTAGCCCGCAGCCAACCAGTCACGGCCTCTAGGCACTGATGGAAACAATCGGGTACGGTGTCCGGCCTGCCGTCCATTCTCAGCAGAAGCTGGGTGTCATCAGCGTACTGATAACACTCCAGACCAAAGTCGCGGGCCAGCTGGGCCAGGGGCGCATGTACACGTTAAATAATAAGGGGGAGGATGGCCCCTGGGGACCCCACAGTCAAGTGGGAATCTCCCAGAGACCTCCTCGCGCCCCCCTCCACACGTTGTCCCCGGTCCCGGAGGAAGGAGGCCACCCATTTAAGGGCGGTCCCCGACCCCCGGAGCCGGCTAAACGGTGGGTTAACAGTGCGTGATCTACAGTGTCGAAAGCTGCCGTCAGATCTAACAAGACGAGCAGTGCCGATCCACCCTGGTCCAGCTGGCGGCGAAGTTGGTCTGTAATGGCGACAAGCACGCTCTCCGTCCCGTGCCTAATACGGAAGCCAGACTGGAAGGGATCAAGTCCAGCTGTGTCTTCCAAGAACTGCTGCAGCTGATCCGCTGCTGCCCTCTCAATCACCTTGCCTAAGAAAGGCAGGTTGTAAACTGGCCGGTAATTGGAGGGAGCCGAAGGATCTAAATTCGGCTTCTTCAGCAGCGGTCTCACCATTGCCTCTTTCAGTCCCCCCGGGAAGACTCCTTGCTCAAGGGAGCTATTTATGATCGTGCCCAGGGGGCCTCGTAGCCCCTCCCGACACGCTCTAACAAGCCATCATCAGGTGTGCCGTGGGAAATTGGAACCTCTAATACCCTTTCTTCCCCCTCCTGCCAAACACTTTATCTTCTCCACTCGGGCTCCCTTCTTCCCAGCCTCGCTCTGCTCACTTTGCTTCGCTTTGCTCTGGGGTGAGTCTGCGCAGTAGCGCCCGCACGGGTCACGTCTTCCTCCCTCCCCCTTCCCCTCCTGAACACGCTCACGCTGCCCCCTCGGATCAAAATGGTGGCAGAAGCATCAGTGTAGAAGAAAAAGTCAGTGTTCAGCAGGAGGGGGAAGAAAGGGCGCGAAGGGGAAGGGGGAAGAAGAGGTCTCTGTCAAAAGCTGGCATGGGCAAACTTGGACCTTCCAGGTGTTTTGGACTCCAACTCCCACCATTCCTAGCAGCCTCAGGCTCTTTTTCTCTCCCCCCCCCCCAGCCACTTAATCAGGAAAGAGCCTCCGGCTGTTAGGAATGGTGGGAGTTGAAGTCCAAAGCACCCAGAGGGCCGAAGTTTTCCCATGCCTGTTTGAGGGACCTTAAAGTGGTGAGCCTCCTTCCAACATTGTGATTCTGGATAGAAAACAAACAACAGCATAACATAACATTGTTTGAGTCCACAGTGCTCTCTGGGTGTAGGTGAACTACAACTTCCAAACTCAAGGTCAGTTCCCGAGCAGACCCTTTCAGTACTTTCTGTTGGTAATGAGAGTTCAATATGCCAAGTTTGGTTCAGTTCCATTGCTGTAAGAGTTCAGGATGCTCTTTGATTAACTATACACCCCAGAAACTGTAACTCCCAAATGTCAAGGTCTGTTTCCTCTGAACTCCCTCTGTGTTCACATTTGGGCATATTGAGTATTCATGCCAAGTTTGGTCCTTATCCAACATTGTTTCAGTCCACAGTGCTCTCTGGATATAGGTGAACTACAACTTCAAAACTCAAGGTCAATGCCCACCAAACGCTTATAGCATTTTCTCTTGGTTATGGGAGTTCTGTGTGGGAAGTTTGTGTCTTTCTGCCATTCCTGCCAGGATATCTATGTTGTGTTCATCGAAACAGGCCCAGGTTTCACACTGAGTGTATAAATACATTTTAAAACATATTAACTATATGTATTACTGTGTTAGAGTGTCATTTTGTGTCATTTTGGTTGGTGGTGTGCCCCAGGATTTTGTAAATGTAAAAGATGTGTCGCGGCTCAAAAAAGGTTGAAAAACACTGTATTAAAAGACCAATAAAACCAAATAAGAGCAGATTAACAAGATTCGAACGCCTCCCTACTTTGGACACCTTCTAATCTATCACACCTTTTAATTTATCTCGCCTTTTTTTCTTCCTCCTAATTTTCCAACTTTCCTGCAAAAGTTATGTTTCCCCCCACTTTCGATGTACCCGATTTAACAGAAAACATCAATAAAAATCATATGAAAAAAAGATTTGAATGTCTGTCGGAATAAGTGTGTCCTGCATGCTCTGCGGAAAGCTGGCAAATTCCCTGGGCCATATAAGGCCTTGAAGGTAATGACCATAGCCAGGCATGTAGCCAGGGGCTAAGGGGCTTCCCCCCCCCAAAATTCTCAGGGTGGTCCGCGAGAAGGCCTTACTGGTACATTATTTAAACTGTTATGTTTATTCATATCATGATCTGATCACCATGCTCATTATATCCCACATTAATGGGGTTATTGGGATAACAATACAAAAGGTTTGGTAGGGAAGACCCTCTTCCACCCAGTCTCAGCCCCCCGAAACCAAACTCAGCCCCGAACCAAAATCCTGGCTACGGCCCTGACCATAGCTTTGAAGGCAATCCGGTGCTCAATCGGTAACCAGTGCAGTTGCTGCGAAATTGGTGTTACATGGCATCTCGACAGGGCCCAGACGAGGAGTCTAGCATCTGCATTCTGTACTAGCTTGAGCTTCCGGATCACCAACAAAGGCAGGCCAATGTAAAGGGCGTTACAGTAATCCAATCTTGAGATGACCGTGGCCTGGATCGCCGTAGCTAGATCGTCTCTGGGCAAATAGGGGGCCAACCGTCTAGCCAGCCGCAGATGGAAAAGGCGGTTCTACTGATGGCAGAGATCCGAGCCTCCATCGTCAGCAGAGGGTCCAGAAGGACTCCTAGACTCTTAACCAATGACAACGGGTGTAATGCCTCACCATCCAGCGTAGGCAACTGGGCATCCTCACTGCCCGGACGACCCAGCCACAGGATCTCTGTCTTCGCTGGATTCACCCTCAACCTGCTGGCATGCAACTATCCAGTGACAGACTCGCGGCACTGATGGAAATTATCAGGTACGGAGTTCGGCCGGCCTTCCATCCTCAGAACAAGCTGTGTGTCATCAGCATACTGATAGCACACCAACCCAAAACTTCGAACCAGCTGAGCAAGTGGTCGCATATAGATGTTAAATAGCAGAGGGGAGAGGATGGCCCCCTGAGGAACCCCACATAGTAGAGCCACCCCTCTCCACTCGCTGACCCCAATTGAGGAGAAAGGAGAACAGCTAGTCAAGGGCTTTCCCCCTGACTCCGGCAACAGCGAGACGGTGGATCAAAAGATCTAGGTCTAAACAACTTATTTTCAGAATGAAGTCATACAAACTCCTAATAAATGAACTTTTAGAAATAAAATGAATCTCCCTTGGGGGGGGGGGGAACTGTGGGATATAAATATAGGAGATAAATAAATAAATAAATAGGAGCAAAAGGAATTATAGGCAGTCCCCAAGTTATAAACAAGATAGGTACTATAGGCTTGTTCTTAAGTTGAATTTGAATGTAAGTCAAAACAGATACATGTTACTCCAGCCAACAATATGTATTTTTTTATCTTTGGATAGCATAGGGAAGAGTTACTCCACAGTTTCAAGTAAATTCTGGAGTATTTCCCAAGTTTGCCTAAAGTGGAACAAAGTTAGAATATTATACATCTAAAAAAACAACAACAGGATACTCATTGGAAATTACTGTGTGTCATGGAGATTACCAGCAGTCCACGTGCAATGAGTACAGCCAGTTTGTGGCCCATGTCTTAGCCTTCAGTTGGTCAAACAGAGGGACTTGTGTGTGTGTGTGTTTATATTCATATTTTTTCTTGTCTCCCAAAATTCAGTCCAATGGAAATCAGTATAGACAGTTCAAGGCCTTTTACCTTTCCATGGGAACACACTAAAGTTGAACTTCAACCCTGCTATTCCTAGCAACTTGTCTGCCAAGGAGAGGACCTGGTAGGAGTAGTTCATTAACATCTCTGGGCCAAAAGTTCCTCATCCCTAGACTAGGTATTTTTGGCTTTCTTCACAGATTAACTGGGTAACTTGTATTATTGGACTTCAGAAGCAACCACGCTGGCGCACAGAAACACCAGCCAGTCATATAGGAGGCTTGTTTTTGTTTTTATTATCATGTAGAGCAAGCATGGGCAAACTCTGGCCCTCCAAGTGTTTTGGACTCAAACTCCCACAATTCCTAACAGCTTAAGCAGCTGGGGGGGGAGAGAAAAGGACCTGAGGCTGTTAGGAATTGTGGGAGTTAGAGTCCAAAACACCTGGAGGGCCAGAGTTTGCCCATGCTTGTTCTACATGATAATAAAAACAAAAACAAGCCTCCTATATGACTGGCTGCACAAAATGACTAAGACGTTAGCAGTTATGGAATAGTTTTGCACCTGTAGAGCAAAGAATAAACAGCACTTGGAGAAATTGCGTACTTTTTGGCATAGGGCTCCCAGAGTGTGGAAGAGTGTCCAAAACAGGTAACTTTTGGCTGCATAAATCCTGATATCACAAATAACCATTTTGTGCTATGCCTGGTAGACAAGCTATCATAGATACAAGCAACAGCCATTATGGGTGGCATCATTGTGTAGGACAGAGCTCTACTGAACAAAGTTGCATTCTCAAGTAATAGAAACCCTGCAGTTCTTTATAGAATTCTTATGTTTTACAGCAAATCCAAGAACAGCAGGACTGAATCGTATTTACATCCAGTCTTCTAGTTGGCATAGCCCTCTACCAAGCCAGTCTGATGATCATCCCAATGCATCTTTCCTAGACCATCTTCTATCAAAAGAAGAAAATCCTTAACCTATTATTTATTTATTTATTTGTTATTTGGACTTGTACGCCACCACTCCCCGAGGGCTCGGAGCGGCTCACAATCAGGTAAAACACACAGAGGTAAAAGCATACATATTAAACTAGCTTTAAAAAGATTTCTGGCCTAGCAATCAAAGGCTAGCCGGAAAAGGTGAGTCTTGCAGGCCTTGCGGAAAGAGAGAAGGTCCTGCATGGCCCGTACATCGCTAGGAAGAGTGTTCCATATTGACAGCGCCACTACAGAAAAGGCTCTGCGCCGGGTCGATGTGAGACAGATTGCTTTGAAGGTCGTTACTTCAAGGAGGTTCATTTGTTCTGAACGAAGTGACCTCTGGGGTTGGTAGGGGAAGAGACGGTCCCTCAGATACAGCGGCCCCAGACCATGCAAGGCCTTGAAAGTTAACACCATGACCTTGAAGGTGATCCGGTGCTCGACTGGAAGCCAATGAAGCTGCTGGAGGATAGGTGTTATGTGACATCTCACTGGAGCCCCAGTGACAAGTCGTGCAGCGGCATTCTGGATGAGATTAAGTTTCCGGATCACTGACAAGGGCAGGCCGATGTAAAGGGCATTACATTAGTCCAGTCTCGAGATGACCGTGGCTTGGAGCACCATGGCCAGGTCGTCTCTGGATAGGTAGGGGGCCAGACGCCTAGCTTGCTGCAGATGGAAAAAGGCAGTTTTGATGACACTGGAGACCTGGGCCTCCATCGACAGCAACGGGTCAAAAACGACCCCAAGGCTCTTAACTGAGGATGTCGGGCATAATGCCTCGCCATCCAAGCTAGGCAGCCGGGCCTCCCCACCAACCGGGCGGCCCAGCCACAGTATCTCCGTCTTTGCTGGATTCACCCTCAATCTACTGGCACGCAGCCAGTCACGGCTTCAAGGCACTGTTGGAAACAAGAACCTAGTAGGATTCAAGCTTTAATTAGTAAGCATAAGCATTGTCATGACTGACTCATGTTGGAACCTTTCATGTTCACTCCCTAGTATGATCTGTTATTCTCATCTAAAAATCTTGAACCAGAGGATGATGTGGTTGGAGCACTGCTATGAGAAAAAAGACCCTGAAACTTTTCTGAAGCTGAAGAAAGCCATTTTGCCACACCGTGAGTGCAGAATACAAACAGGAAACTGCTCCAAAGCTTGGGATTTACTGGGTGGTTGTAGGTTTTTCGGGCTATATGGCCATGTTTTAGAAGCATTCTCTCCTGACGTTTCGCCTACATCTATGGCAGGCATCCTCAGAGGTTGTGACAACCTCTGAGGATGCCTGCCATAGATGTAGGCGAAACGTCAGGAGAGAATGCTTCTAGAACATGGCCATATAGCCTGAAAAACCTACAACCACCCAGAGATCCCAGCCCTGGAAGCCTTCAAGAATACTTGTGATTTACTTTTATTCTCAATTTTCTCTTACTATAACCACAAATATCTCTGCTTGTGTGAAAACCTTTGGTGGTGAGAAAGTGGAAACCAAAGAACTCCAAACCATTTGGAAGACCTCTGGTTGCCAAACATTGGCATTAATACATTAAACATGCCTTCAGGTTGGTTCTGACGGGTGGTGGTCCTACATACCATCGGTTTTCCTTGGGAAGATGGATTCACAAGAGGTCTGCTTCGGCTTTCTTTGTAAGAGAAGAGCATAATGTGTCCGAAGTCACTCCATGATTTTGCCTGGCTAAGCAGGCATTCCAACCCTGTTCTGCCAATGTCCCCATTCAACCCTTGTGTCAGCAGGACCGCTGCCTGAAAGGTCGCGGTTCGAATACAGCAAGAAGAGTTTCTGGCATGCGTACGTATGGTACAATAAAGTTGAAATTGAAAAAAAAATTCTGAATCATTTCACGAGAGCCGCCCTGTTCAAAGTGTGGAAGAAATATAAAGATCGTTTTATAAGAAAACACCCCAATGGATCTCCCCCTGATGGAAGCCCTACACGTGAAAGAAGTCCCGTCAAAAAATGGTATACTTATCAACAACTCATCTACAGACAGTCAGAGGGATGGCGACTCAGAACATTAGAAGAATTACGGGACCTAGGACTTGAGCTTACTTGGTTTCAATATGCGCAGATAAAGGAATGCTTCAGACAGGACCTGAAAAAGGACTTTGAAACAAAGGAAACAACCTGGGACAAAGTGATGAAAGCCGGAAAGAAACAAATAACTCTTTTATATAACAAGTTGCTTGAGTGGGATACGGAAGAAGAACTGATCAAGAGTACGATGGTAAAGTGGGCCCAAGAATTGGGACACTCGATACTACTAAGAGATTGGGAACTCCTGTGGAAGAAGAAACTTAAATATTCAGGCTTTACCAATATAGCGGAAAGTTGGCAGAAGATGTTCTTTCATTGGTATCTCACCCCGGCTAAATTGGCACGCTTCTACAAAAATTTAAAGGACCGTTGCTGGAAGTGTGGAGAGGATAAGGGAACCTTCCTACACTGCTGGTGGAAGTGCAATAAGATCAAAAAGTTTTGGAGAGAGGTGCATGTCCATATCGAAGAATGCTTAAAAGAAAATTCGAGCTGAAGCCGGAGTATTATTTGTTAAATATTTTGGATTTTGAGATAGGAAACAACGAGGATAAACTTTTTTTGTTATCTCCGGCGGCGAGAATTGAAATAGCTAAGAAATGGAAGAGCTCAGACACGCCATCGATCCAGGACTGGCTGCTTAAAGTAAGGGACTTAATGGACCTAGATACCCTCAGGAGCATAGCGCTAAATCAAAATAAAAAATCTAGCACGAACTGGAGCCAAATTGGTACTTACATTAAAGATTTAAATATGAAAGGTTTGAAAACCAAGAATAGCAAGAAGACCTGACTGGTGACTCAACAACCCCGATGGGATTTATGGGAGCTGGAACATTCCAAAGGATTGAGGAGGAAGTCGGATAGAAGTGTAACTGATGGGAACCTGTCTTCCGTACTGGAAGTCGTTGGCCCGAGCCAACGCGAGACATCTTTCTTTTTTCTTCCCCCCCTCCCTGCTACTGTCCATCCTTTCCCCGTCCCTTACCCTTCCCTTCCCCCTCTTCCCCTTATGCACGGCTTTTCTTTTACTGTATGTATTTTAAAAACCTTAATAAAAAATTATTAAAAAAAAAAAAAAGAAGAGTTTCTTCTTCATGCCAGGAGCAACTTGAGAAACTGGTGTGAGAGAATTGGCTGTCTGCAAGGACGTCCTCATGAGAAACTAGAGCTGACCGACAGGAGCTCACCCAGCTCCCTGGATTCAAACCGCTGACCTTTTGGTCAACAGTTCTGCCAGCACAAGGGTTTAACCCATTGTGCCACCAGGGGCTCCGAGGAGGAGGGTGAGCTCCTGTCTGTCAGCTCTAGCTTCTCATGCAGGGACATGAGAGAAGCCTCCCATAGGATGGTAAAACATCCAGGCATTCCCTGGGCAACATCCTTGAAGACAGCCAATTTTCTCACACCAGAAGTTACTTGCAGTTTCTCACGTTGCTCTTGACAGGAAAGAAAAAGTTCAACCCTCAGAATACTACACACATTTGCTCGTATTGTGTGCCTACAAATCATTTCCAACTGAAACTTCCTCCTAAATAACCTTCAGAGAAGTCTCATCCACTCTAATCTGATGCTGCCATGCAAGACCAACCCATGAAAACATTCCCAACAGATGGCCATCAAGTTTGTTTTTATAATTCAAGCTCCAACAGATGTTTCCACTAGGAAGTTCCTTCTAATGTTTAGGTGGAATCTCTCTTCTGAAAATTTGAATCTTTTGTATTGTGTCCCCATCTCTAGAACTGCAGAAAACAAGCTTGCCCTCTCAACAATAAGCCATAATAATAGCGCACCACAGGAAGAACACCATCATCCCCACGTCAGCATAGGCAAATCTGTGCTTAAGAACGTTCAGCAGTTCACCTACTTCGGAAGCATCATCTCTTCAGACGACAAGATTGACAAAGGGATAGATCACAGATCAGCAAAGGCATAGAGTGCATTTGGAAGGCTTCACAAAACAGTCTGGAGCAACAAGCACCTGAGGCAAAGCACCAAAATCAGTGTGTACAGAGCTAACATACTCTCTATTCTCCTCTATGGGTCTGAAACATGGGTCACTTATCGCCAACACCTACGACTGCTCGAACGCATTCATCGACGCTGTCTTTGCACAATCCTAAATATACATTGGACCGACTACAGTATGTGACGAATGTTGCTGTCCTTGAGCAAGCAGGGATCACCAGAATTGAGGCCATGCTATTGAGAACACAGCTGCACTGGGCAGGGCACATCTCTAGGTTGTGACAGCTGTCAGCCTGAACAACTTCAAGGCAGGATTAGACAGATTCATGGATACCAAGTGTATCGGTAGTTACTGAAAAGGACATTCAAGTGCCACCTCGGAGTTGGTTGAGGTAGGCAGGATTTCCCTGGGTATTGGTTGTGGGGGGTCGGGAGCAGGTTAGGGTTTTGCTTCTGCTCGAGATCCCCGTGTACAACTGGGGGCCACTGTGTGATACAGAATGCTGGACTAGATGGGCTGAGGTCCGATTCAGCATGGCTCTTCTTATGTTCTTATGTTCTAGGATGGAGGACCACTGCCTCCCAAAGATACTACTCTATGGTGAACTCGCCTTGGGTCAGTGCAAGAGAGGCACCCCAAAAAAGAGATATAAGGACTCTCTGAAACAACATCTCAGGCTCAGCCAGATTGATCACCAACAATGGTCCACCCTGGCCTCACATCGGGAGGCATGGAGATGCACTATCCACAATGCTGCGGCCTCTTTCGAGAAGACACGCCGAATGGGCCTCAAAGAGAAAAGACAACGCAGAAAGAACCGCAACTTGGAAACAACATCACCCAAGGAGACTTTCTGCTGTGCTTTCTGCAACTGAACTTGCCTATCTCAGATTGGCCTTTTTAGTCATCAACGCGCTTGTAAAAAGCGTGGGATGAGTCCTTCCTAAGAATCTTCATTCGCAAAGTAATGCCGAGAGAATAATAGTAATAATAATAATAATAGTGTTATTCTTATATCCTGCCACCATCTCCCCGAAGGGACTCAGGGCGGCTTACAGACAGCACAAAGTGCCTAAAAACAAAACACAAGAATGAGCACAATATAAAATACAGTTAAATAAAACACCTGCACATATAAAAACACCAATTCAGATGCAGTAAAGCAGCGGTCGTCCTCTAATCAAGGTGGTAAATTGCTGTAAACATGGCCAAGCTGTAAACATTAGGACTAAAATGAGTGCCAGGTGCAGGAATGGAGAGAGGGCATGGGTTAAAGTGCAGGGTGTGCGACTACTACGTAGGACAACTAGGGACTAAACATTTATTTATTTATTTCCAGCATTTCTACCCCGCTCTTCTCTACCCCCGAGGGGGGACTCAGAGCGGCCTAACAAAAGGCACACACGATGCCAACATAGTAAAATACAATATAAAACCAAAAACATACAGCATTAAAATACATTAAAATACAATTAACATTAACACATCATACACATTCTCTTAAGTTAAAAACAGTATTTCGTCCATAACAGGAGCATTGAGCCATAGCCATCAACTTGCCATTACAAATCCAGTCCAAAGTGCTGCATTGTGCTAATGTGCAAACGCCTGGTCCCACAGCCAAGATTTCACTTTTTCCCTGAATGCCAGGAGGGGTGGGATTGATTGTATGTGGCTTGGAAGTGCATTCCACAGACAGGGAGCCACCACCGAGAAGGCCCTCTCTCTCGTCCCCACCAACCACGCTTGAGAAGTTGGCGGAGCGAGAGCAGGGCCTCCCGGATGATTTTAAATTACGAGGTGGGACGTAGAGGCTGATGCGTTCGGACAAGTAAGCTGGGCCAGAACCATATAGAGCTTTAAAGGCCAAAACCAGAACTTTGAATTGAGCTCGGAAGTGGATCGGCAGCCAATGGGGCTGACACAACAGGGGGGTGGTATGCTCCCTGTATGTAGCTCCGGCTAGTAATCTGGCTGCCGCCCGTTGGACCAGTTGTAATTTCCAAACTGTCTTCAAAGGCAGCCCCACGTAGAGTGCATTGCAGTAATCTATTTGGGATGTGACCAGAGTGTGAACGGCCGTAGCCAGATCAGACTTCCCAAGGTACGGGCGCAGCTGGCGCATGAGTCTTAACTGTGCAAAAGCTCCCCTGACCACCGCCAAGACCTGGGGTTCCAGGCTCAGCGATGAGTCCAAGATCACTCCCAGGGTGTGAACCTGCGTCTTCAGGGGGAGTGTCACCCCATCCAACACAGGCTGTAACCCTATGCCCTGTTTGGCCTTTCGACTGACCAGGATGGTAACACATCTGGGCCTCCCCTGGGCAATGTCCTTGCAGACGGCCAAATCTTTGACAGATGGCCACCTGTCAGGGGTGCGTTGAATGCGATTTCCCTGCTTCTTGGCCGAATGGGCTTGGACTTGATGGCCAACTCTATGATTCTCATACCAGAATTGACTTGCAGTTTCTCAAGTAGCTCCTGACACCAAATGATGGAGCCATGGACTTGGTGGCCACCAGCCCTTCCTTACCTTGAGGAGGTTGTGGGCCACTCGGTAGGCCGCCTGCCTCCCTCCCCGCAGGCCGGGGGCCAGCTTGCCCGTGCCGTAGCCGTGCCAGGCCACCAAGTACGGACTGTCCATGGTGAGCCAGTAACGCACGCGGCGCCCAAAGTGCCTGAAGCACACCTCGGCGTAGTCCCGGAAGAGGTCCACCAGGACTGGGTTCTCCCACCCCCCGTGGGCCTCCTGCAGGTGCTGGGGCAGGTCCCAGTGGTAGAGGGTGACCACGGGCAGCACGCCACGCTCCTCCAGGCCGGAGAGAAGCGCCTGGTAGTAAGCCAGGGCGGCCGGGTTGGCGGGCAAGGTGCCGTTGGGCAAGAGGCGAGCCCAGGCCAAGGAGAAGCGGTAGTGGGACACCCCCAGGAGGTCCAGCGCGGACAGGTCGCGCTCCAGGTGGTGGTAGCTGTCGCTGGCCACGTCCCCCGAGGGAGAGGAGCCTTGGTGAGGAGAAGGGGGTGCCCCTGGTGCCTCGGGGTGCGTGAAGGCGTCCCAGACGGAGCTGCCCTTGCCCTCCTGCCTCCAGGCGCCCTCCACTTGGTAGGCGGCGCTCCCGGCGCCCCAGAGGAAGCCGTCGGGGAAGGTGTGGCGGAGGGAGAGCGCGTCCTCCGGGAAGGGCAGGCGGGAGAAGCGCGCCCAGGTGGACGCCCCTTGGCCCGGGTCGCCGGCCGTCGGGTGGAAGAGAAGCGCCGGCGCCAGGAGGAGGAGAAGGGCCGGCGGCGTCGGGGAGGGAAGCCCCGGCGGGGCGGCGGAAGAGCCAGCCATGGCGCTTGGGGAAGCAAGAAGGAACGAAGGGTTGCCTTAGCGCTCTCTCTCCCTCTCCCTCTCTCTCCCTCTGCCCCATCCACCCCCAGCCCCTCTTTATCCCTTCCCAGCCCCTCCCTCCCCTCGCCAGGATTCATCATTACCTAGGGCGCAGGTGGAGAGGAGGGAGGGGTGGAGGGAGGGAGGGGACAACACCAGCCCGGTGGCTCCTCGGGTGGAAGACAGCGAGAGGGAGGAAAGAAAGAAAGAGAGCATGGCCAGGCAGCCCAGGGAACTCACAGCAGCCTTGCACATGAGATACGGGAGCGCCATTTGGGGGAGAGTACCTCCGAAGCGGATGAGTGGCTGAGAGCTGGGCAGAGCCTCTTGGGTAGGTCTAGGTGCCCCTTGGCCTTCTTGGGGGGGGGGGGGGGGGTTCATGGAGGGTCCAACATGTGAAGAGTGGCTTGCTTTTTCTGTAGTACCTATGCATTCCAACCCCATTCATCAGGGGTGCTCACACTTTTTCAGCCTGCGAGCTACTTGTCAAACAACCAAGTCAAAAGGATCTCCCTCCCCACGACTCAGAGAGCCAGAAAAGCAAAACATTTGGAACTTTATTTCAGTGAGAGACATAGAATATATTTTAAGACTGAATTCAACTAAATGTGAGTATCATAAGCCCCTGAATTTATTCATAATAATAATGATGATAATGATAATATTCATTCAGCCTCTGCTACTACTACTAATAATAATAGTAACAACAACAACAAGAGGTTCCTAGAGTAGGAGGAGACCTCCAAGGGCCATCCAGTCCAACCTCCTTCTGCCATAAGGGAAAAACACAATCAAAGCATTCCTCACAGATGGCCATTCAGCCTCTGATAATAATAATAATAACAACAACAACAATGGGTTCCTAGAATAGGAGGAGACCTCCAAGGGCCATCCAATCCAACCTCCTTCTGCCATAAGGGAAAAACACAATCAAAGCATTCCTCACAGATGGCCATTCAGCCTCTGATAATAATAATAATAATAATAACAACAACAATGGGTTCCTAGAATAGGAGGAGACCTCCAAGGGCCATCCAGTCCAACCTCCTTCTGCCATAAGGGAAAACACAATCAAAGCATTCCTCACAGATGGCCATTCAGCCTCTGATAATAATAATAACAACAACAACAATGGGTTCCTAGAATAGGAGGAGACCTCCAAGGGCCATCCAATCCAACCTCCTTCTGCCATAAGGGAAAAACACAATCAAAGCATTCCTCACAGATGGCCATTCAGCCTCTGATAATAATAATAACAACAACAACAATGGGTTCCTAGAATTGGAGGAGACCTCCAAGGGCCATCCAATCCAACCTCCTTCTGCCATAAGGGAAAAACACAATCAAAGCATTCCTCACAGATGGCCATTCAGCCTCTGATAATAATAATAATAACAACAACAACAATGGGTTCCTAGAATAGGAGGAGACCTCCAAGGGCCATCCAATCCAACCTCCTTCTGCCATAAGGGAAAAACACAATCAAAGCATTCCTCACAGATGGCCATTCAGCCTCTGATAATAATAATAACAACAACAATGGGTTCCTAGAATAGGAGGAGACCTCCAAGGGCCATCCAATCCAACCTCCTTCTGCCATAAGGGAAAAACACAATCAAAGCATTCCTCACAGATGGCCATTCAGCCTCTGATAATAATAATAATAATAATAATAACAACAACAATGGGTTCCTAGAATAGGAGGAGACCTCCAAGGGCCATCCAATCCAACCTCCTTCTGCCATAAGGGAAAAACACAATCAAAGCATTCCTCACAGATGGCCATTCAGCCTCTGATAATAATAATAATAATAACAACAACAACAATGGGTTCCTAGAATAGGAGGAGACCTCCAAGGGCCATCCAGTCCAACCTCCTTCTGCCATAAGGGAAAAACACAATCAAAGCATTCCTCACAGATGGCCATTCAGCCTCTGATAATAATAATAACAACAACAACAATGGGTTCCTAGAATAGGAGGAGACCTCCAAGGGCCATCCAATCCAACCTCCTTCTGCCATAAGGGAAAAACACAATCAAAGCATTCCTCACAGATGGCCATTCAGCCTCTGATAATAATAATAATAATAACAACAACAATGGGTTCCTAGAATAGGAGGAGACCTCCAAGGGCCATCCAATCCAACCTCCTTCTGCCATAAGGGAAAAACACAATCAAAGCATTCCTCACAGATGGCCATTCAGCCTCTGATAATAATAATAACAACAACAACAACAATGGGTTCCTAGAATAGGAGGAGACCTCCAAGGGCCATCCAATCCAACCTCCTTCTGCCATAAGGGAAAAACACAATCAAAGCATTCTTCACAGATGGCCATTCAGCCTCTGATAATAATAATACAACAACAACAATGGGTTCCTAGAATAGGAGGAGACCTCCAAGGGCCATCCAGTCCAACCTCCTTCTGCCATAAGGGAAAAACACAATCAAAGCATTCCTCACAGATGGCCATTCAGCCTCTGATAATAATAATAATAATAACAACAACAACAATGGGTTCCTAGAATAGGAGGAGACCTCCAAGGGCCATCCAGTCCAACCTCCTTCTGCCATAAGGGAAAAACACAATCAAAGCATTCTTCACAGATGGCCATTCAGCCTCTGATAATAATAATACAACAACAACAATGGGTTCCTAGAATAGGAGGAGACCTCCAAGGGCCATCCAATCCAACCTCCTTCTGCCATAAGGGTAAAACACAATCAAAGCATTCTTCACAGATGGCCATTCAGCCTCTGATAATAATAATAATAATAATAACAACAATGGGTTCCTAGAATAGGAGGAGACCTCCAAGAGCCATCCAGTCCAACCTCCTTCTGCCATAAGGGAAAAACACAATCAAAGCATTCCTCACAGATGGCCATTCAGCCTCTGATAATAATAATAATAACAACAACAACAATGGGTTCCTAGAATAGGAAGAGACCTCCAAGGGCCATCCAGTCCAACCTCCTTCTGCACCTGGGCGGCGTCGGGAGCCTGTGGGGCGGGACTGAGCCTTCCTGCCTCCCTGCCTGCGATCTACCAGGACGCCCTACGCAATCTACCAGTAGATCGCAATCTACCTAATGAGCACCCCTGCCATACATGTATAAATAAGAGGTTTATTCCCATTACCTAGAAATTTCAGCTCATCCCTTTTCAAGTCCCTGTCACTCTTCCAATGGGAGTGTGATGGCTTTATTTATTTATTTACAACTTTTCCCAATCTTCTCACTTCCAGAGAGAGACTCAGACCGGCGTCACAGCAAGAATTCAATGCAGTCCATAAAAATTAAAACATTATATCACCATACAAAGTTAAATTACATATAAATAAAATACCTATAGATCAGTGCTGTCCAACTTCTGGCGGGTCCAGGGCCGGATGAGAGGTCACTGATGACCTGCGGGGCCGCTCGGCCCTGCTCCCAGGCCCTGCTCCCAGGCCCCGCCCCCAGCCCAGGCCCCGCCCCCTCCTAAAGCCGCCGAAAAAGGAGGAGTAGGCGGCGCCAAGCAGCGCGTCACAGGCCTGGCATGACGCGCTGCTCTTGGCACCGCCTACTCCTCCTTTTGGCCCCCTCCCTTCCTAGGCCGGGGCCGCGAAAAGGGCAGAAGGCGCGCCAACGGCAGCGCACCACAGGCCTGGCGTGACGCGCTGCCCCTTGGCACCGCCTACTCCTCCTTTTTCGCGCCTCCCCTCCTTCCTAGGCTGGGAGCCGCGAAAAGGAGGGAGTAGGCGGTGCCAAGAGCAGCGCGTCACGCCAGGCCTGTGACGCTGCGCTGCTCTTGCGCCGCCTTCTGCCCTTACTTCGGCGGCTCCTGCCCTAGGAAGGGAGGAAGCGCCGAAAAAAAGGGCAGAAGGCGGCGCCAGCGGCAGCGCGTCACAGGCCTGGTGTGACGCGCTGCCCCTTGGCACCGCCTACTCCTCCTTTGGCGCCCCCCTCCTTCCTAGGCCGGTGGGCCGCCGAAAGGAGGTAGGCGGTGCCAAGGGGCAGCGCGTCACGCCAGGCCTGTGACCGCGCTGCTCTTGGCGCCGCCTTCTGCCCTTTTTTTTTTAAAAAAATCGATTTTTTTTTAAATTAAAAATGGCGGCTGAGGGCATAGGTGGGGCCGTGTCCAACAGGCTACGGGGCCGAATCCGGCCCCGGGGCCGCCAGTTGGACAGCCCTGCTATAGATAAAGTACATTCAAGCCAGATCGCCCAATATAATCAAATTCAGCTCAGTCCAGTATATATGGTCATTCAATTTCTCCAAAAACAATCTCGGTCCTTATTCTTGGAATGCTTTCTTCCAGAGCCAGGATTTTACCAGCCTCCTGAAGGACAGGAGGGAGAGGGCTGATCTGATCTCACTCAGGAGGGAGTTCCATAGCTGAGGGGCCACCACAGAGAAGGCCCTGTCTCTCGTCCCCACCAACCGCGCTTGCGAAAGTGGTGGGAGCAAGAGCAGGGCCTCTCCGGAAGATCTTAGCATCCTTGATGGTTCGTAGGGGAGAACATGTTCGGACAGGTAAACTGGGCCAGAACCGTATAGGGATTTATAGGTTAAAACCAGCACTTTGAATTGTGCTCGGAAGCTAATTGGCAGCCAATGGAGCTGGTGTAACAAGAACATAAGAACATAAGAAGAGCCATGCTGAATCGGGCCTCAGCCCATCTAGTCCAGCATTCTGTGTCACACAGTAGCCCACTAGTTGTACACGGGGATCTCTAGCAGAAAGGAGGGCAAAACCCTCACCTGCTCCCGACCCCCCTTAGTCCTAACTTTCCTACCTTGGAGCTTTAGGGAGTGCCCCCTAGTCCTAGTGTTGTGTGACAGAGAAAATATTTTTTCTTTATTCACCTTGTCTATCCCATGCATGATTTTATACACTTCGATCAAGTCACCTCTTAAACGCCGTCTTTCAAGGCTGAAAAGACCAAGGCGTTGCAACCTGATTTCATAAGGGAGCTGCTCCATCCCTTGGATCATTTTTGTTGCCCTTTTCTGTACCTTTTCCAGTTCCGTTATATCCTTCTTGAGGTGCGGTGACCAGAATTGTACACAGTACTCCAGATGTGGCCTCACCATAGATTTGTAGAGAGGCAATACAACATTTGCCGACCTATTTTCGATTCCCTTCCTGATCATGCCAAGCATAGAATTTGCTTTTTTCACTGCTGCTGCGCACTGGGTTGACATCTTCATTGAGCTGTCCACCAAAACCCCAAGATCCCTTTCCTGGTTTGTCTCAGAAACAAGGGAGTTGTGCGCTCCCTGTACCCCACTCTCGTTAGTAATCTGGCTGCCGAGCGTTGGACTAATTGCAGCTTCTGAACAGTCTTCATGTAGAGAGCGTTGCAGTAGTCTATTCGGGATGTAACCAGAGTGTGGACCACCGTGGCCAAGACTGCAAATGCCTTCCTAAATAACCTTTACCTTCAGATTCCCTTATTTGACCTCTTTATTGGCACACGTCTGCAAAGAGAAGACCTCTTGACTCTTTTCTGCTATAACTGTATTCTGCAATTGTGGGGCAAATAAAATACACATAGAGGCCTGCCCTTTGCTTCCTATTTTTCTGGCAAAAGATCTTTAATTTTGTGTTATGTGCCTTCAAGTCACTGCTGACTTGTGTCAACTCTAGAGCTAGATTATTGGGTGTCTTTGGCAATCTTTATTCCCAAGAGGTTTATTATTGCCTTCCTCTGAGAGAATCTCTTGTCCATGGTCACCAGTTGAACCAGTTGAGCTAACACACCAGATTATTATTATTATTATTATTTACATCATTTATATTCTGCCCTTCTCACCCCTCAGGGGACTCAGGGCGGATCACAATGCACACATACAGGCAAACATTCAATGCCATTTGACATACAACATATACAGACAGACACAAAGGCAATTTAACATTTCAGCCTCTGGCCACCAGGAGGAGCTGTTGCACTCCTTCATTCTTTTTTGTGTATTTCCTGGAGATCTTTATGGCCTCGCAAATCAGTTAAATTTAGCCTCCCCGCACAAAGTGGTCCCTAAATTTCCTACTTGACAGATGCAACTGTCTTTCAGGTTGCAAAGGTTGACAATGAGCTACACAATTAGTCGAGAGCTTCCCCCGACCCGAGCAGGCCTTGAACTCATTACCCTCTGGTCAGTAGAGATCTTATGCAGCTGACACCCAGCCAGCTGCACCACATTCCTGGTTCACATGACCTTCTTGAACAGGAATGGGCAAACTTGGGCACTCCAGGTGTTTTGAACTGCAACTCCCACAATTCCTATCAGCCAGTAGACTGTTAGAAATTATGGGAGTTGGAGTCCAAAACACCTGGACGGCCCAAGTTTGCCCATGCCTGTTCTAGAATCTTGGTTCAGTATTTAAACCAGTAGACCACACACTGCCTATCTTTAGACTGACCAGCTTAGGACAAATGTAAGAGACGATAAGATGGAATATGTAAATCTGTGCATGCTATGCGCTTTTAATTTTTAAACAGGCTTATTAACAAGTTTCTAGAAAGAGCTGCAGGCTACCTTAGTGCTGGTCTAAGGCAGTGTTTCCCAACCAGTGTACTGTGGCACACTATTGTGCCGTGAGCGATCATCAGGTGTGCCGTGGGAAATTGGAACCTCCAATACCCTTTCTTCCCCTGCTGAACGCCTTTTCTTCTCCACTCAGGCTCCCTTCTTCCCAGCCTCGCTCTGCCTGCTTTGCCTCACTTTGCTCTGGGGCGAGTCTGTGCAGTAGTGCCCGCATGGGTCACGTCTTCCTCCCTCCCCCCTCCCCTCCTGAACACGCTCACACTACCCCCTCGGATCAAATTGGCGGCAGAAGTGGCAGTGTGAGAAAAGCAAGGCAAAGCAAGCAGAGCGAGGCTTGGAAGAAAGTAAGTGTTCGGCAGGAGGAGGGAAGAAAGTATGCGAAGGGGAAAGGGGAGGAAGAGGTCTCTGTCGAAAACTGACATGGGCAAACTTGGACCTTCCAGGTGTTTTCCAACCTTTTCTTGAGCCGTGGCCAGGGGCGGTCTGTCCATGTAAGCGAACTACGCGGCCGCGTGGGGCACCATCTTGGATGGGCGCTGCCACGCTGGCCGCGTCGCCGTAGCAAACCTCCCTGCTGCTGGCCTGCTGCCGGCAGCAGCTTCTGAGCATGCGTGGACATTTTCACCAATGCCCAGAACCTCTGGAGCTGAAGTTCAGCTTCGGCAGTTCTGGGCAGGCGCGAAAATGTCTGCGCATGCTCAGAACCAGCAGGGATCAGTGCCGGCCGCACCGCCGAAGCAAAACTCCCTGCTGCTGCCTGCAGCAGCTTCTGAGCATGCGCGGACATTTTCGCGCATGCCCAGAACCGCCGGAGCTGAACTTCGAAGGCCTCTCCTAGCGCTTCCTGGTGCCCGCTGCCAGCCCCTCCCACAGGGCATTGCACAGGGCAAGGGAGAGCGCTCCCCACCCTCTGCAACGCTCCATGGGTGGGGCTGGCAGGGGGAACCAGGAAGCGCGAGGAGGGGCCTTCGAAGGTTTCTCCTAGCGCTTCCTGGTGCCCGCTGCCGGCCCCTCCCATGGGGTGTTGCAAAGTGCAAGGGAGAGCGCTCCCTGCCCTCTGCAATGCCTCGTGGGTGGGGCTGGCAGGGGGAACCAGGAAGCGCGAGGATGGGCCTTCGGAGGCCTTCAAATTGCACAGGGCAAGGTGTGACGGCGCGCGGGAGGAATGGAAGGAGCGCGCACAAGGTACCGCTTAAAAAATTTGGGGGGGCACCAAAATAATGTTTGAGGGGGCAAAATAATGTTTTGGGTGGGGCGCCAAAATAATGTTCGCCTACCATTGGAAATTACCTTAGACCACGCCTGGCCGCGGCACATTTTTTACATTTACAAAATCCTGGGGCACACCACCAACCAAAATGACACAAAATGTCAATCTAACTGTCATTTTACTAACTGTCACCCTCCCTCCTCATGACAGCTGCTTCCGCCAAACCCCCCTCTTGACCCCCAGGAGTGCCTCCCCCCCCCCCCCCGGTCCCTTCGGCTTCCCTGCAATCGCCTTGGGGCCAGATAGGGAAGGTTTCAGAGTATAATGACTGAACTGAAGAGATGCTGTTTCATGTCTTTCAATGATGTCAATAATGCAATAATGTGGAGCTGCGCATCCCAGCCTCTGCTCTGCTCTGCAGCGAACCCGGAGCCCAGCCAGGAGAGGCCAGGAGATGAGGGGTTGCTCCCCTTCCCCGGCGCGGAGGAGCTAGAGGGCAGAAAGCCTCGCCTCAAGCCTAGGGGAGCGGGGTCGGATGGGGGGGCAGCTCCTGCAGACTCCTCCTCCCTCTCCTCCTCCTTGCTGCCGATGGGGAGGAGGGCAGAAGAGCGCCCAGGAGCCAGGAAGCAGGAGGAGCCGCAGCCTGGCCAGGTAGTTCTTGGCACGCAGATGGAGGGAAGGAAGGAAGGGAAGGAGAGAGAGAGAAAGGGAGGGAGGAAAGTTCTGGACTCCGAGGGCTCTCCCTGACTGCAGCCAGGCTGGCTGGCATTGCTTCTTCAGCCAGGATAGCCTCATTTCCACTGCCTGAAGCTTCCTGCTAGGCTCTCTCTCTCTCTCTCTCTCTCTCTCTCTCTCTCTCTCTCTCTCTCTCCACTGTAATTTCCCATAGCACACCTGATAATCTCTCTCGGCACACTAGTGTTCCACGGCACACTGGTTGAAAATCACTGCTGTAGGGCATGGACGGCAACTTGTGGCCCTCCAGAAATTTCTGTGGACGAGAACTCCCATTGCTTATCTCAGCTGGTAATTGTTATGTGATTTCGGCTCTGCTAATATCACGGGTTTGGGGTGCCCACCTGCCTAGATCCAAACATCTCATAAGACACAAACGCGTTATTCACGGTGGAGGCCAGCAGAGTCTGCACTCTCAAAACCGACACGAGGCATTGAAAGCATACAGAAGGGTTTACTGGGATTTGACAGCAGTTCAAAACAAAGGACTTTTGCCACTCAGAGTGCTGATTGGCTCAGCCCAGGGCTGGTTAGGATCCATGTGTTGGTTGGCTCAGGTGCGCCACCTCAAACTGCAGCTGTTTGGTTTCTTGACCCAGTGGAAATTTTAATAATCTGTCATTGCTCAATTTGAAGTCTTGTGGCTGTTTTCTCCTCTGCCTCTCTTGGGTGCACCAAAGAAAGATTGTGGGCAGAGCTCGAGGTAATGGGTGCTAATGACTCCATTCTCATCTGACCGGAGTAAAACAATGCTTAACAATGAGTGGCATGGGGATGGCATGATATGAATGGGTTCTCAAGAAGAAGGCTTGGTTGTGTGTTGGGTAAAATCCACAAGTTCCATGCTAGAAATCATTTGAAACTAGGTTTCTGGGGAAGTGGTCGCTTGCAAATTCCATGCCTGGACACGATGGGTTTGAGGGGTCAGTTTTGGGATTTCGGGGTTTTGATAACAGAATGATGGGATCTAAGCTCCAACAACATTAAGGAGAGGCCCATATGTTCCCAACCTAAACAGTTATTCCTGGTCTAGCAACATTTTTAAAGAATTATTTTTGATATTGTTCTAGTTGTGGCTATGCACTTGTAATATGTGGAGTTGGGATGCTCATCTCAAGGGTCATCTCAGCACTCTATATATTGTCACAGTGCTATTATTCCACTTTAACTAGGATATTATGCATTTTGGGGAGGAGCATTTTCAGCCTGAGTGTTCTTGGGCATCTTTAAACCATTAATTCCAGATTTCGGCAGAATGCTCTCACGGCCGTTAAAGTGACCTGGTAGCACTATAATACTATAATGGGGAAGGGCCTTCAGGCAGCCAAAGGGGAAAGAAAATATTTGCTCACACTTACTTTATCCAAATAATCTTGCAATCACTTCACGGAGACAATCTTCTTCTGCAGATTACAACATCTTTTCTAATCGCCTCCATTTGTATTTATTTCAGGCACAGTGTACCATTGTACAACCATGTTCATTATATGCCCTATGGAATAAATCAGACCCAATGGTCTCGTCCATCCCTGCAGGTACCATATTGCCATGGCATTGCTCCAGCGCTCATCTGTTCTGCGCATCACACAGCCTGCAAAGCAATGTTTGAATTGGACAATGTGGTGCAGAGGGTCTTTTACTTTTGCTATTTTAAAAACATCCTCATTGTGCAGTCCACGTTCTCTCTGCATTTGAAGAGACTTCCCAATGAACCGACTTTCAAGGAGGCTTGTGCAACCCGTAGTTGTTCCGAGAGAGCCTTCATCATTGTCCATGTCATAGCATACAGCCGGTAGCACGGTCAAGTCAAACAATTGAACTTGTAGAGATGTACTTCCAGTTGAGTCCACATCGGCTTTAATAGAATTATAAGCGGCCCATCCTGCTTTCCTGTTCAACTCCGGCTTTAGTTCATTCCTTGATGCTAACAGCCTTTTGAGATAGATATTTTTCTACATTTTTGAGATTGACTCCAACTCACAACCTCTTCTGGAAGTGAGTTCCATAACCCAATGACCCTCTGAGTGAAGAAATATTTCCCTTTATTAGTCCTAATTTTCCTACCTTGGAGCTTCAGGGAGTGCCCCCTAGTCCTAGTGTTGTGTGACAGAGAAAATATTTTTTCTTTATTCACCTTTTCTATCCCATGCATGATTTTATACACTTCGATCAAGTCACCTCTTAAATGCCGTCTTTCAAGGCTGAAAAGACCAAGGTGTTGCAACCTGGTTTCATAAGGGAGCTGCTCCATCCCTTGGATCATTCTTGTTGCCCTTTTCTGTACCTTTTCCAGTTCCGTTATATCCTTCTTAAGGTGCGGAGACCAGTATTGTACACAGTACTCCAAATGTGGCCTTACCATCGATTTGTAGAGAGGTAATACAACATTTGCTGACCTATTTTCGATTCCCTTTCTGATCATGCCAAGCATAGAATTTGCTTTTTTCACTGCTGCAGCGCACTGGGTTGACATCTTCATTGAGCTGTCCACCAAAACCCCAAGATCCCTTTCCTGGTTTGTCTCGGAAAGCTTTGACCCCATCAATTGGTAGGTGTAGTTGGGGTTCTTTGCCCCGATGTGCATGACTTTACACTTGTTTAGGTTAAAATGCATTTGCCACTTTGTTGCCCATTCACTCAATTTCGAGAGATCTTTCTGGAGCTCTTTACAATCAGTTTCATTTTTAACTACCCTGAACAATTTAGTGTCGTCTGCAAACTTTGCTACCTCACAATTTACTTCTACATCCAGATCATTAATGAATAAATTAAAAAGTAACGGACCCAAAACTGAACCTTGGGGTACGCCACTTCTCACCTCTTTCCACCCAGTTTGCCCCAAGATTTTGTAAATGTAAAAAATGTGCCGCGGCTCAAGAAAGGTTGAAAAACACTGATGTAGATAACCAACAGGAGAGTCATTGGTTGATAGATCTTCATATCATCTTTGTTGCCTTTCTTAAATGAGAGGACCGTTTTGAGGTGTTCCAAGTCTTGGTTACATGGCTGTCTGCTAGATAATGAGAGAAGCGAGTTCTTTGTAAAGAGGAGATCCGCACACTTCTAGAAGTTCTGTGGTGATACTTTCCTGACCTGGAGCCTTACCAACTAGCATGTTTTTGATGGCTGAACGAACTTCAGACGAGAGAAAGGGAAGGGTGGTGTTGGGTGGAGAAGGAGGGTGAGGCTGTTGTGGTAGAGCACTGTGAGATATGAGATCGGTGTAAAACAATCACATCTCCTGCTCAAGGAGAAATTTGGAGGTGACTCGGTTGCCTTTGCTGGTCTTTAAACACGGGATTAAATATGGGATTCGCTGGTCTTTAAACATTAATCTTGCAATGTAATTATTAAGTTGTGTAATAAATGTATAAGTACACTAGCTGTGCCCTGCCACACGTTGCTGTGGCAAAAAGTAAGAATTTTTGAAGTAGGGGTACCTATTTATTCCTTGCCCCTTTTTTCTTTCCCTTCTCCTTTTTCTACTTTCTTCCTTCTCTACCTCTTTCTTTCATTGCTTCCTTCACTCTTTTGTTTCATCCTTCCTTCTCTTCTTCCTTCCCTCCCCCTTTTTCTCCTTCTTCCCTTCTCTCCTTCCTTCCTTCATTCCCTGTTTCCTTCATTCTTTCACTTTTTATTTCCTTTCACCCTTCTTTCTTTCTTTACCTCTTTTCTGCCTGTCCTCCCCTTTTTCTTTCCTTCCTTTGGTATTTCTTTCTTTCCTTCCTTCTCTCCTTCCTTCCCTCTTTCTTTCCCTCCTTCATTCTTTCCCTCCCTCTTTCTCTCTTTCATTCCTTCCCTCTTTTCCTCCCTGCCTTCTTTTGTCCTTCTTTCCCATCTTCTTTCTTTCTTTCTTTCTTTCATGTTAGGGAGGTCTTGGCTTTAGGGGTGCCTCCTGTTGTTTCTCCCTCCTGTTGCTTTCTGTCTGCAGCTTAGGCGCCCGGGGCATCTTCCTTGTTCCCCTTCCCTTGTGCTCGCCCACTGCCAATACCATCTTGGGCTCTCTTGGTAGCTCACAGACAGTGCCCGCCAAGGCCAGAGCACATCGATAGCGGGCAGAGTGATCAATGGATCACATACGCTATCCATCCTTGGAGGTCAAACAGAGGGAACAGAAGAGACAGAGCGGGCTTCTGGGAGTTGTAGTCTAGTGTGTGGGAATCACTGAGAGGAACTGAGCCTCTTTCCTTGGGCCTCATGGAGCCACTATGGTGGCTCCAGCTCCTGCCGGGGCTTGCCTCACCAAGCCTCCATGCTCTCCGTGGGGCCAGGCCTTCTCCTTCCTTCCCTCTTTCCTGTGTGTGTGCGCACACTCCAACCCCCATCCCTGTACGCATGCACAGTAGATTTTTAGGATTTGTAAGTTATGTTTAGTTCTTTTTTTGTTTTTTATTGTTGTTGGTCACACCTTGCAGTGTGAGATGTTATGTTGCCACATTTGGTGTCATTCCGTTCATTAGTTCTTTTGTTTACTTCAGCCTAACGACGACAGCTGCTATACACACACACACACACACACTGAGCTATCATACTGTCTATTCTCCTATATGGGTCTGAAACATGGGTCACCTATTGCCAGCACCTACGGCTCCTCGAACGCTTTCATCAGCGCTGTCTTCGCACAATCCTAAATGTACACTGGGCTGACTACGTGACAATGTTGCTGTCCTTGAGCAAGCAGGGATCACCAGCATTGAGGCCATGCTATTGAGAACACAGCTGCGCTGGGCAGGGCACGTCTCTAGGGTGGAGGACCACTGCCTCCCAAAGATACTACTCTATGGTGAACTCGCCACGGGTCAGCACAAGAGAGGCGCCCCCCAAAAGAGATATAAGGACTCCCTGAAACAACATATCAGGCTCAACCAGATTGATCACCAATCAATCTGGCCTCACATCGGGAGGCATGGAGACGCACTATCCACAATGCTGCGGCCTCTTTCGAGAAGACACACCGAATGGGTCTCGAAGAGAAACGGCAGCACAGAAAAAAACGCAACTTGGAAACAACATCACCCAAGGAGACTTTCTGCTGTGCTTTCTGCAACCGGACTTGCCTATCTCAGATTGGCCTTTTTAGTCATCAACGCGCTTGTAAAAAGCGTGGGATGAGTCCTTCCTAAAGAATCTTCGTTCGCGAAGTAATGCCAGAGAGAGAGAGAGAGTTTTCTATGTTGGGATTTTTAAATATATATAATTTTAACCTTTGTGTAATGCTTGGCAAGATAAATAAGTACTATAGAGTTATATTATTAATGATGAAACTGCAAACTAAAGGTAGCCAATGTAGATATGAAACACTGCCAAGAAAAACATGTGAGAACTGCTTGCATCAGCTTATCTACAAATCACTTTCTCTAGACAAATTGATGATGTTACACAGCAGGAGAAAGAACAACAAGAAAAATCCATAGCAAAGAATGATCCGCTATGAACGATAACAGTGTTCAAACATTGGTTTCTGGCTGAGCATTGCAGACAATAATAATGATGCTTTCTACACACAAAGGAAGGTTCGACTCCAAATGAAGAATCACAGTTTACATTACAGTAACTCATTGGTCTGATTTATTAACAGTTAAGGCTCCATCTCAATTTCACAGCAAAAATAATTTGAAATATTAGGAAACTGCATTACTTACTTTGAAAGGAAAACAGGGAAATGCCTCCAATTTCAGAAAGCTGAAGCTGAGATGTTCTCAAAAGAAATCTGTAAATTGGATAAAGGGGTGTCTAAAATAAAGTAACCTGGATGACAATTTGTTGGGGGTTAACTTAAGACGCCAAAGGTAAAGATTTCCCCTGACATTAAGTCTAGCCATGTCCAACTCTGGGAGAAGGTGCTCATCTCCTTTTCTAAGCCAAAGAGCCGGCATTGTCCATGGACACCTCCAAGGTCATATGGCCAGCATGACTGCATGGAGCGCTGTTACCTTCCTGCCAAAGCAGTACCTATTGTTCTACTCACATTTGCATATTTTCAAACTGCTTTTCAAATTATCAGGTACCGAAACTGCCCCGGTCTCCAAACGCAGAAGGAGCTGGGTGTCATCAGTGTACTGATAACACTCCAGGCCGAAACTCCGTACCAGCTGAGCAAGCGGTTGAACATAGATGTTAAATAAAAGAGAGGGAAGTATAGCCCCTTGAGGTACCCCACAGTAGAGGGGGCACCTGTAGCAACCCAGCCTCCGTTCCAGCCGGGGGGTGGGGTGCCGCCCCGGGGGTCCCGATTGCTTTGGACCAAGATGGAGGGGATGCAGGGGCTGATGGGCATGCATCCCCGACTGACAGTTTGCAATGGGATGATACCTGGCCTTCTGCTTATTCGGATGATGAAGGCCAGCCAGATTCCGGATCAGATTGCGAATATGAGAAACCAGGAGGCTTCGGTTCTCAAGAGCGCTTGTTGGCACCAGCTGCGGAGGAAGATATGGAAACCGAGTTGGAGGCACTTTCCCAGGAAGATAACGGGGCAGATGGCGCTGAGCCTGCGAGGAGCTTCGACCGGAGGAGTAGTATTGTGGCTACTCGGAAAGATTGGAAGCGGAGCCTGGAGAGGCGCTGGTCTCACAAGGGTGGGAATTAAGTATACACTCTGTGTGAAAGTTCCTCAGTTTGGCGGCCACGTCTTTGCTGGACAGACGCATCGGTGGTCTGCTGCTCCCTGGAAGCCATAGTTTGGCTCACCTTGCCAAGTACTACCTTGAGACCTTGTTTCTTCCCTGTACCTTGGATTGCCTTGTTTGCCTACGGACTAAGTTGCTTTGGATTAATTTGCTTTGTTTTATGGACCTTGCTTTTGAGAGATTCCCTGCTTTTTGGATTTACTTTTGGACATTAATTGCTAATTTAATGTCCAAAAGGAGGTGGAATACACCGGAGAACCTTTCTCCAAGGTAAATCTTTATTCTGTAGTACCTAGTGCTTCCATTCTCATTTATGTTGTAAAATAATAGTGGTTACTTTATTTGAATGCTTGCATTATGCAATGATAATGATACATGACTTGCGTCCTTATGTTTATGTTAGATTCTCGCCGCTTGCCTTGAGATGCGCGTTGTGGGGATCGTTGTTTATTGGCCTTGACAAAGACCCGGGGGTTGAAACGAAGTGGGACCCTTGTACATTTGTGTCCTCGTCGGCCAGAACACTTCGCAGACGACGCCTACACCTTCATTTTTCCGTATAGGAGAAGCTATTCAGCCTCTGATTTTGGTTTACGGCGCGTTTGCTTCCAATATCATCACCTTTCCCTATTGGATTACAAACACCCATCGGGGTAGGAATACAAATACCCATCGGGGTTGGAACACATCACCCTACAGCGGCGTTGTTTTGACTATTTACCTCATTTGCTGTTTTGCCTAGAGTTCATTTGAACAATACTTGTACTCATACTAACTCAGCTGTGGGGGTCGGGCACCCGACTTGGGATTACATGTTTACTTTGCTTGATATAGTGTCGCAGTTATCGCACAATATATTGATATTTTGAAAAATACTGTGTTCAGATTTTCTTTGTGGATTTATTGCTAATTACCTTGGAGTTATTGATCTCATTACTTTTGGAGATTCTACCTTTTTCACCTGCAAATAATTGTGCTTAATAAATAGTTAATTGACATTGTCTGTGTGTGTGTGATTAAGGGGCAGGGCCAGGTCCCGCGTTGTGACAACACCTCTCGGAGACTTGTTTGATCCACTCCACTTGCTGTCCCCGGTTCTGGAGAAATGAGCTGAACCAGTTAAGGGCCAGCCCACGGACTCCGGACGCAGCAAGGCGGTGTATCTGGCTAAAGCAATATCCAATACCTTTCAGTTATTAAAAAAAATTAATAAAGCAAATCGTTATTTCAAAACAGACTAAAACCAATTTAGAAGCCAAAGGCCAAAGTATTGCATTTTTAATTGCTTATCAGTAGCTTGGTATGAATACAGTCAACCTAATTTGCTTAAAAGGAATTTGACAATGAAGCTGCTGAATGTTTACAAAATGCAGGAACCCTTTCTCAGCATAAGAAAACGGCTAAGCTTGGGCTTGCGAAAGAAGTTGTGGAAATGTGTGTTGCAGAGCCGCATAATGGTTGTGAATGGCACCTCAGGGAATCTGTGGTGTAAAAGGTGTATTCTTTTGCTGGTTTCAAAAGAGAGATGTGAAAATATTCAGCACAAACATTGCTGAATATTGTAAAATGTAAGTAACTATAAATAAAATCCTCAAAGCGTTTCAGCATTTCAGTGCTGAGCTATTGCACAAGGTCAGTGTTTGAACAGGGTAGTCAAACAATTCTGCGAGAAATGGAGCAAGAATAGGGCTCTCGGATACACACAGAGAACAAATAAACAGGCCTCTGTATTTCGTACCAGATGTTAATCCTGATAACTTCAAATATATGCCATTGCAAACCTCTCACAGCTAATAACTGAGCCTGGTTGTTTGTCAGAATATTGTTCTCATTTGCTCCAGCTCCAGACCCAACACGGCAGCCACAATCTGTCCCCGTGGAAGGCTTTATCATTTTGTCAGCTGGATTTTTAAGAGGCTTAATATGATGGATCCATCTTTCAAGGTAACAATCTTTTTCCCCCTACGACACCTTTTCTTACCGGCAGCTGTAATTCATCTTTCTGAAACCAGGCCCCAAGGCACTATTTACACTACAAATATACTCGCAATACTTTAAAACAGTGGTTCCCAAACTTTTTTGGCCTACCGCCCCCTTTCCAGAACAAAATTTACTCAGCACCCCCTAGAAATTAATTTTTTAAATTTTAATCACAATTAATTAGGGCCGGAGAGATGGAAAACCTCTCTTCCCCCCTTTCTTCCCTTTCCTGCCAAACTCCTGCTGCTGCTGCTTGGGGGAGGGGGAGGAGGAAGGGCCAGGCGGCGGCAAAGAAGAAGAAGGAGCCGGGGCACCACCTCCTTCGGCCGTTTCCCCAGCCAGCCAGCCTCCAATCGAGGGGGCGGGGAACGGAAGCGGAAGTGAGGAGCGCAGTCCGAGGCAGGCCCACCAGCTTGTTTCTAACCACAGGAAAGAAGGAAGGAAGCCAACCACGGACCGAGTGAGTGCCTTCCCTTCTGGTGTGGAAGAGGGAGAGAGCCATTCAGGAAGGGAGCCACCTGGGAGTTCTGTGTGGGAAGTTTGGCCCAGTTCTATCATTGGTGGGGTTCAGAATGGTCTTTGATTGTAGGGGAACTATAAATCCCAGCAAATACAACTCCCAAATGGCAGGGTCTATTTCCCCTGAACTCCATCTGCGTTCATATTTGGGCATATTGAGTATTCATTTCAAGTGTGGTCCAGATCCATCATTATTTCAGTCCACAGTGCTCTCTGGGTGTAGTTGAACTACAACTTCCAAACTCAAGGTCAATTCCCAAGCAAACCCTTTCAGTACTTTCTGTTGGTAATGAGAGTTCAATATGCCAAGTTTGGTTCAATTCCATTGTTGCAAGAGTTCAGGATGCTCTTTGATTGTTTGTTAACTATAAATCCCAGAAACTGTAACTCCTAAATGTCAAGGTCTATTTTCCACAAACTCCATCTGTGTTCACATTTGGGCATATTGAGTATTCATGCCAAGTTTGGTCCTGATCCAACATTGTTTCAGTCCACAGTGCTCTCTGGATATAGGTGAACTACAACTCCAAAACTCAAGGTCAATGCCCACCAAACTCTTATAGCATTTTCTCTTGGTTATGGGAGTTCTGTGTGGGAAGTTTGTATCTTTCTGCCATTCCCGCCAGGATATCGATGTTGTGTTCATCGAAACAGGCCCAGGTTTCACACTGAGTGTATAAATACATTTAAAAACATATTAACTATATGTATTACTGTGTTGGAGTGTCATTTTGTGTCATTTTGGTTGGTGGTGTGCCCCAGGATTTTGTCAATGTAAAAAAGTTCCAATTTCCCACGGCGCACCTGATGATTGCTCACGGCACACGACTGTGCCACGGCACACTGGTTGGGAAACACTGGCCTAGACAGATACCTCAATTATGAGCACGCATAAGAGACAATAAACTCCAATACATACCTTGTTATTCCTACCCAAATGGCCCCCGTGCCCCATATCCTCTTTCCAGACATTTCTTCAAGATACTAAAAATAAATCCTCATAGAAATGATGAAATCAAAATGTTCCACAAAATAATTGAAAGGAAACATCACGGGGGATACTTATTAAAGTTAAATTCCAATTTGCTTCAACAGGGTGTTTGCCTATGTAAGAAAAGTGAAGATTACACATATCCGAAAGGCGAACTGAAACTTTGCTATGGCATACCAACCATCTCTGAAATTATCTTAATCCTTCCTAACATTTAGGGACCGTCATAAGCCAGTCAATGAAAATGCAAGTTAAATGTGCTGCTCAGAGAATCAAATAGCCCACGAGACAGTAACTTATCAACAGACAGGACAGAGAGGAAGGATTAGAACAGCTCTACATAAATTACTCGTAGACATTGTCAAAGTGTGATTCCAATAAGGATTAATGGGCATGAATACGAACACCATCTTGCCGTTACAGGAGGTAAGGCAAAAAGTTATCAATGACTATCAAGTCTTGGAGGTAAGGGACTGAGAATTAATAACTACCCGGAGTCAAAAAGGAATTAACAGGCTAAGATTTCCCACCGTGACACATTGCAGAGCTGCTGATAAGAGTCAATTATCTTCTTTGCTTGTGTCTCATAATATTGCCACACTGTGACGAATGGTGCGTACAAAATACAAGCAGATCTCATCAAACCCACCACACAAGATCTAAACTTCACACAGTATATGACTGCAATTATCCCAACACACTTGCAAATTTTCATATATTTAATTTTAAATGTTCTCGGTAGGATTCTCGAGCTCTATCGGTGTGACTATGGTCAACTTCCTCCAGTCATGCTAAAGGCCATAGAGATTCCTAGAGAGAGTATCTCTCGAGGAATTTCCAGATTTTCCAATGCAGTTCTATTTTCCATTTTCAGTGAAAGTTGGCCATAGAGTCATGCTGAAAGACCTAGACATTTCTCTCAAGTTAACAAAAAATAGCAATTTCTGGGTTCATGGTTTTGTACTTTCATGAGGGCATGAAATCCCAACAAATGTGGAGGTGTTGTGATGGAGCCTCCAGCTACTACTGATAGTAGTGACTCAGAAGATTCTGATGGCTCAGCATCTGGGGAGAGCATGGAACTGGGTGGGGCTGTTTGTAACAGGAGTACTGGTGTTTGCAGAAAGAGGCTTACTCGTGAGTCAAGTGAAGAGGATCACTTGCAACTCAAGAGAGTCAAGCACATACTTACAGCAACTACAGACTCTGAGACATTTGAGGGATTCTCTGGGAATGATGGGAGTCAGAGTACAAAGGACACTTCTACTGAAATGGATTGGACTCAAGTAAGAGAAATTCAGAGGGCTTGTGAGGAGCCCACAAGTTTGGACACCTTTGTGGGCTTCACTGATGATCAGGATTGGCCCTCAGAGTCCCCAGACAGTAGCTGGGATGTTCTAAGTCTTAACCAAAGGTGGAAATCTTGGAGGGGCAGTCAAGGGGCAGCAGCTGCTGGGAGAGTTACACCTGAGGATGGTAATGAAAGTACATGGCGTCAACCTCATCAAGTGGGTCTGACTTGTAATGAGGATAAAATTTGTGGTTTGTGGTTTGGGCACGGCCCCATGGGCATTTTGGGGCTAATCTCTGTGGCAAGTAAGGAGTTGCCTTTGGATCCTAGGACTCTTGCATCCTGTTATCTTGCATCTTGAAGCCTTGTTTCCAGACTGATCCTCCAATTGGACTGTGGATTGGGTCTTTGCTTCTCCGTCTATCTCCTCTCCTTGACCTTGGCCTGGCTCCTGGATTACGTCTCTCCTACGCCCCTTTGGATACCTTCTTGGACAACCCTTTGATGACTTCAATGATGATGACCTTGGATTATGACGACGACGTCTCTTCTCACTGACCATTAAGTGCTTTTATTTTGCAAATTCTTATCTCCAGAGACTCTGTGAAGATTAAAACAAACTATTTACGCTTCAATTGGGTTTGGCTCTCTAACTGGCGTCTGCTGCGATAGGAGGCCTGATTGTAACTCACTGTTGAACCATGAGAAAATACAACATGATATGGAAGAACTATGCGATCTTCCATATATTGTTGGAAAGCAGCTTCTAGGAGGCTTAGCGATCCTAGCCAATGATCAGGAATGCTGGAAGTTGTCATCCAACGGCACCTGGAAGCTGCATGAGTCCCAGCCAGGAGTGTGGTGGCAAAGGTTGAAGTGCCAGGCCTCATCTGTTCATCTTAAAACAAATTCTTGCATTTTTGTATCCTAATAGAAGAAACTCTTTTGTAAAATACTCGAAATACTTTGGATTACAATATGAACAACTCATGACAATACATCATTGTTGGAAAAATCAATGTCCATCTCCAGATACTAAGTACTTGCAGCTTAAATCAGGAGAAATCAGGAGTGCAAGAGATGCCGTAGCAAGTGATGCCATAGCTGCTGCTCTAAAATTTGCTCTAAATTGTCCAAAATAACCAGAACCAATGCATTTGCACTAAAATGTCCAAAAGGGCAGGGCCTTCGCCCAGTTGGTTGCTCCACACAAGCGTTCTGCCATCTCTTCTGTTGCTGGAGAAGCGTTGGGAAGCCCGGTCTATTTTGGCCAAAAGAACAACAGCACTGATTGTGCTGGAGCCTGAGAAAGTTTCCATTGTAGACTCCTATCTCCCAGCTCAAAATAGCCAATTACCTTAATGTAACTAAAAAAAAACCCTACCCCAAATCCTTGAACTTGATTCAAGCTCTGTCTATAGCAGTGGTTCTTAACCTGTGGGCCGTGGACCACCAGTGGGCTGTAAGGTTGAAAATCTGGTCCACGAGCCTCCTTCCTCTTTATTTAATTTATTTTGACTCCTTTCGCACTGCGTGCCACTCCTTCCCTGTTTCTGACTATGGCCTATGTTCTGTATCAGAAACTAGAGCTGATGTGGTCTGTCCATTGCAATTTTCTGAATCAGCACCCCAAACCAAATCTAAAGTTGACCAAAAACTAATTTGTAACCCTTTTGGTACTAATGTTGGAGAGTGTTCCCTGGTCAAAGTGGTGTCTGATCAAGTGGTCCCTGGTCAAAAAAAGGTTGGGAACCTTTGGTCTATAGGAGGGCTGCTCACAACATCGATTGCAATCGACTGGTCGATCGCGGTCCCGGAACTGGTCGATCGCAGCCGGATTTCAGAGGGGTATTTCTGCCCCGCGCGCAGCGCATCTTCCTCCAGGCTTCCTCAGGCTGCCCCTGAGGCGACTCCCTCGCCTCCATCCTCAGTGCCGTCGCAGCATGGCCTGAGGAGGGAGCGAGAAGGAGGGCAGCAGAGGGTAGGAGGGGGCAAGCGCCCGGCCTGCGCATGCATATTTGGAATGTGTGGCGGCACGCGAAGATGAGCCACGAGGAAGCACAACAGCAAGAAGGCTTTGGCAGCCATTTCCTGCCAAAGCCATCTGCGACTGCGAGTTCATCTGCTTGGCCACATTGATCAGCATTGAATGGCCTTGCAGCTGAAAGGTCTGTGTGCTTTCATTCTGCCTGTTTACATCTGTGGAATGATGTCAGGGTGGGAGAAGGAACTCTTGTCTGGGTGCATTTTTGAATGTCCCATTGGCCACATTGATCAGCATTGAATGGCCTTGCAGCTGAAAGGTCTGTGTGCTTTCATTCTGCCTGTTTATATCTGTGGAATGATGTCAGGGTGGGAGAAGGAATTCTTGTCTGGGTGCATTTTATGAAGTGTCCCTTATTTTTGCGAAAAATCACGTAAATGTCCCTTATTTCTTCTATCAAAATATGGGTAGGTAGATCATTGTGACTTGGTTGTTTTATAAGTAGTTCGCATGCTGAAAAAGTGTGAGCACCCCTGGTCTATAGCTTGTAAAAATCAGGGGTTTGGGGCTCTGGAGGGAGGAAACCCTCTAACCATTATGGCCACTGGCAATGCTGGCTGAGAAAATCAAGAAGCAGAACTCCAAAAATGATTTTCCAAGCTCTGGTTTTTGCATTGTTTTGATTTATTAGACATTGTGTTGGACATCATGCTTGGACTGCTGGCTGTGCGCTGTGTTTTGTATGTGTCGTTATGTTTACTGGAATGGCCATCCTGATTTAGGAGTGTAACCATAAAACAAAGTATAGTTCTGTGCATTTCTACCGAGAAATGGAACATGTTTCCTAAAGGCAGACAAGTTACTTCCAAGAAAACACAAATAAGATTTTCTTGTAAACAGTTTATTTTTGCACCACCCTTCTGCAAGCTCAAAGAAATAGCATCAATAAATAGCACCAATCCATTGAGTAAGAACATGAACAATTACTGTTACAGCTATCAATAATAACTGACTGGACACAATGAACAAGATTTCAATTTCTCCTTTGGAAGCATGTTATGGATTCTCACAAGCAGTTTTCCTATTTTGGATGTATCGCTAAACAATGATTATTGTGAAACAGGGAGCAAAATTGTGAATTGGAGCAAATGAAAATAGGTGGAACTTGTGATGTAGAGTCATGAACACAACAGCCAAACCGTGAGTGGCCATAACTTCAGAATGACACCAATGTCACAGACTGCCATTGATGTAAGACCCACCTGAGACCCTCAGTAAACCCACACATGAACTTTCTGTATATTTATGTTCTAGGGAAGGATAACAAGCCAGAAATTACCACAAAATGCAAACAGTGTCCACATCTGGCACTACATGGATTTGCATGTACTTCACATTCATTTGTAATGTGTCCCTTCAAGTAATTGTGATTTATTGTTACCCTAATACAAAACTAAAAGTTCTCTACCAGCCCACACCACAGGAAGAACACCATCATCCCCACGTCAGCATAGGCAAATCTGTGCTTAAGTCCGGTCAGCAGTTCACCTGCGTGGGAAGCATCATCTCTTCAGATTGATAAAGACATAGATCACAGATTAGCGAAGGCATAGAGTGCATTTCGAAGGCTTCACAAAAGAGCCTGGAGCAACAAGCACATGAATTCCGAGTTGTCTAACTATCAAATTATAATCCGGGGTAAATTGGAAGGGTGCAGGTCAATGTAAGGCCTCGCTGTTTCGCCTATCAAGGCTTCCTTGGGACCTTGCACATGAATATATCCACATGTAAGACAATTCCACTGGTCCGGTGAATCAATAATCAATCATAGATGTATAGTAGTAGTGGACGCAGCCACTGGCGTTTCCAAGCACACGTGACAACTCGGAATTCATGAACTTTTTGGGGGTTTTGGGGGGGATTTTGACTGGAAGGGATATTTGAACATTTAGTAGAACCACATGTCAACTTACTTTCCACTTTAAAGATTGCAAAATAAAATACTGAACTTGATTGAAATTGTTACGTCTTCCCGTCTTCTCACGTTTGCATTTCGAGGAGAACACCCCACCTTTCCCTTTTTGGGCAACAAGCACATGAGGCAAAGCACCAAAATACAGAGCTAGCATACTGTCTATTCTCCTATCTGGGTCTGAAACATGGGTCACCTATCGCCAACACCTACAACTCCTCGAACGCTTTCATCAGTGCTGTCTTCGCTCAATCCTAAATATACACTGGACCGACTATGTGACGAATGTTGCTGTCCTTGAGCAAGCAGGGATCACTAGCATTGAGGCCATGCTATTGAGAACACAGCTACGCTGGGCTGGGCACGTCTCTAGGATGGAGGACTTACCCGTCAGCCCGGGATTCGAACTTGCCACGTTCAGATCTTACAGCTCTTGCAGCTACAGCTGCTGTTTTAACCGCTGTGCTAAACTCCCAGCCCTTTATGGAGAGGAATTCTGAACATGGGAGACTACCCGTGTTCAGATAGAAAAGAATGGGGAGAGGATGGGAGCATGTTAGAAATGTATGCTTTCCGGCGTGCAATGGGCAAGCGGGTGATGCGGACAATGCGGAGCTGTGGTGCCCCGCCAGGGCTAAAAATGGGGACTTTAACAGGATGGACAAACTATATGGCCCTGGGGGTCGCGTTACAGCCTTCCCATAAAGGAAAAACCTGGAGAATCTTTAAGCAATGAGTCCAGGACTCCAGATGGGTGAACTCCAAACAAGTTTATTTGTTACAACCAGTAGAAAAACCAACTGGTGGCCTAAAAAGCTTGAAGTGGGTTACATAAGTGTCCTTAAACAAAGGGGTTGCATTCACTTGCCTTAAGCAGCGTGAAGGTTTCTCTCTTTAAGTCCAGATTTTCCTGTAGCTACTCAAAAGGTCCTATGGCATCCGAAGTCCTTTGGTCCCCAAAGAAACAGCCTCTGATGAAGGGTTGGTCCTTCCTATTGCTGAATTCCTTGGTTTTTGAGAGCGGTGGAAGGCTATACATAAACCAAAGTGCCTTGTCTGAGCCTGGCTCCAGACTTCGGCCTGCTTCGTCCACGTACTCTGCTGGAAGTGAGGTCAGAAGGGACGTCCTGCCCTCAGGTAAACTCCGGTAAAAGGTGGAGTTGAGGGCGGGTCAACAGGTAGGAGCCAGGATGCAGCCCCTCCCCTGTGGTGAGCACATGGCAGAACAAAGGAGCACATGGCCAACAAAGAGGATGTAGAAGAAAGGGTCCATGCAGGTACCTGGCAAACCAAATGCAGATAAATACAGCCTCCTAGGGGGCGTCACAGGAGCGCTGAGCAATGGATTCACCCCGCTGCCCCATGATTTGAAAACAGACACTCCGCTCCCTATCCCACTCTCTCTAAAGTTAAGTTTTTCCTAAGCGCAGCTCACCTCCTGCTTCCTCGTCAGCCTCTGGGTCTATTTCCTGCTTAGCGCAATCTTCTCATGCTCCTTTTCTACTTGAACAAAATACAGTGTAGAGTCTTACTCCCATTGCCACTTACTAATCTATTCCAAACCTACAATTTATAGCGCACAAACTGTGGAAATGATCAAGTAAGCAGAAAGATGTTTGCCTGATCCTGCTCTCAGAAACGTTTTGCAGTTGCCTTGACTCTGTCAACTGACACTTTTTTCCCCGTACTCCTTTAATTTCCAGATCATGTTCAGCCCCTGTAATCATTTCGAATCACCTTTTTCTACAGGAGGAAATGGCAAACTAGAAGGAAAATGGCGCTAACCAGACTAATCTATATATTTGAGAAGTCCATGATTTAGCTGCAAGTGCAATCATTATCTTCCAAAAATGCTGTCGTATTTCTTTTTTGGAGAAAAAAAATCCATAGCAAATTAGAGGCACCAAAAGCTTAATAGAGTTGCTAGGCAACGGTTTTGCATCATTCTTAGGCTGGACTGCTCAGATTCATTAGAGAGTGGCTCTGAATATTGCAACCTTTTTCTCTGCCCTCCCCCAGGTAATTTCCGGTTTCCTATTAAAATTAAAAGCTGGGGTTTGTGGTTGCCACCTGTCTGTGTATTTCTAAAAACAATGCACTATTTTCATTATTGAATCTATGCCATTATAAAGTGTTGAAAGGAGTCAGTTTGGAATCTGGGTGAATTTTGGCTATTTTAAGATTTGCACCTGGGTCGGTTTTCCCTTGAATTCCATTATGCACATGGATAGCAAAACGTTTATAATTATTTGGATAATGTTTTTAATTTAAGAAGTGCTTAACTTTCTCATTTATGAGGCTGTTTAGTGTGAGATACTTGTGTCCGCTGTAGCAATGCGCCTTCAAGTCACATCTGATTTGTGGTGATTCTAAGGCCAAGTTACCACAGGGTTAGGGTCTGGGCAGAACTTGTGTAGAGATGGTTTGCCCTTGCCTTCTTCTGAAGCTGAGAGAGTGGCATGCCCAACTTCAACCAAGAGGTGTTCATGGCCAAGTGAGGATTTGAACCCAATGCTAAAATCACTACACCATGCTGGGTCCATTTTAGATAAAAGAAAAAGCGCTTGATATTCCCTTATTACTGTTTACGTGCTTTCAAGTTGACTCCAGTAACACTATTCTAGGATGTTCATTGTCAAGATTTATCCAGACATTTGCCATTGCTTCTCTCTAAAGCTGAGAGTGACTTATCCAAAGTCACCAATAGGTAGGGTTGCCATATTTCCCTTATTCTAAGGGACGTCCCTTATTTTGGCCCTAAAATTTGTGTCCCGTTTCTTCAGGCCCTGTCCCTTATTATTGACTAACAAGACAGGACTGGGCGGGGTTGACGAGAGGAAGGCGCGCGATGGGGTTTCCACGGCAATGCCTGCCCGGGGATTCCAACTCGCAGGGCAGGCTGACAGTTGCGCGCTTGCGAGTGCGTGCCTGCTTGCATCCTTGTTGGAAGGAAGAGGCGATACAGGACTTTTTCAAAGTACAGTAGACTCAATTAACCGTTACCCAAGGGGAATGTGAGATCATGTTGGATAAAGATCGTTTCTAGTTGCTTGAGAGTTACTCTTAAAATAGGCCTAGCTGTGTATCCCAATACTATACAATGCTGTGTATCCCATACTGTACTATACCATTCACTATTGACATCATAATGATGTACTGTCTTATAAAATTTATTTTATTTTAATGTCTAGACAGTGCACTTTTAAAGTCAGCAAAGTCAAGTACTAAATACAGATGGAGAAAATTAGGTAGTTCTAATCATGTTTTTTCTGCATGACAAAGCATGCAGAAACATACCATGTCCTGTTAAGAGGGTGTGAGTCAGTTTCTTTTGTGAGTTTCAATCATTATCTTATTCTGTTAATAAAACTATTTATACCTAACATTTGACTTTCAAGTTTTTAATGAAGTGTCCCTTATTTTTGTGAAAAATCCCATAAATGTCCCTTATTTCTTATATCAAAAAGTGGCAACCCTATCAATAGGTTTCAAGAAGGACTCAAATCCTGACTCCCAGGAACATTCAAAAACAACCCCTACATTGACTCTATTTGATCTCCATTTATAGAGAAATGAATATCTTTTAGGGATACATTATTTATTTATTTATTTATTTACAGTATGTGTCACCGGGAATGTGGCACAGCTGGCTAAGTGTCAGTTACATAAGATCTCTCTGACCAGTAGGTCATGAGTTCAAGGCCTGCCCAGGTCGAGATGGGGGCTCAACTTTAAATGTAGCTTGCTGACGACCTTTGCAGCCCGAAAGACAGTTCCATCTGTCAAGTAGGTGATAAAGGTACCACATTAAGCAGGGAGGCAATTTTTGTCTAAATTATGAGGCCATTAAAGAACCCCAGGAACGCTGAAGGAATGCGGAAGGAACAACAAGGGACGCTGGGAATGCTGAGAGATGAGGAGTGCATCAGCTCCCCCTGGTGGTCAGAGTTTGCCTCTGTTCGTCTATATGTGTGTTTGTGAAACAGCAGGAATTGCCTGCTAAAGTATGTGTATCTGTAATCCGCTCTGAGTCCCCTTCGGGGTGCAAAGAGTGGAATAAAAATAAAGTAAATAAATAAATATTTCTATTCCGCCCTTCTCGCCCCGCAGGGGACTCAGGGTGGATTACAATGTACATATACACGGCAAACATTAAATGCCATAGACACTCAGAGGCTATTTAACATTCCAGCTTCTGGCCACCAGGGAAGCTGTCGCTTCCTCATTCTTTGCATACTTTCTGGAGATTTTTATGGCCTCGTAAATCAGTTAAATTAGCCTCCCCACAAAGTGGTACCTAAATTTCCTACTTGACAGATGCAACTGTCTTTCGGGCTGCAAAGGTCGACAACAAGCTACACAATTTTTGGTCGGGAGCTCACTCTGACCCGGGCTGTCTTTGAGCTCATGACCTTTCGGTCAGTAGTGATCTTAATGCAGCGGACTCCCAGCCAGCTACGCCACTTGAAAATCTGTGTTCGTTCTGTTTGTTCGAGACAAATCAGGGCATAGCAGGAAGTTTTCAATAGCTTTCAAATGTATAAAGTCTTGCACCTTGTGTATCCATGTTGTATTTTTAGTGCTAGCCTTAAACGGATCCCTTTTTGCCGGATTGTGAATAAACCTCTGTTGCTTCTTTAGACCTTGGTGAGTGTGCTTTTGATTGGGAAATATTCTGGTTAGCATAACGCTCACCGGGCATGGCCCTCCATATCCGCAGTCCATACTCTAAATTTGACCTCACCTTCATTAGACTTCATTTTCTGGTAGCTTACAGTTCATATCTAGAACCTCAAGTAGCTATCATCCTGTTTAAGGTGCTTAATAAGGAGTTACAAAATATTTTCTAACCACTTCCAAGCTCACTCATATACTTTGGCCTTACCTCCTTTCCACAAATATTCAGAGCAGCAGATCAAACAACAAAAGTAAAATCATAATGTATAAAAATGATATTATTTCTCTGAACCTCCATGCTGGAAAAAGATAGAGAATGTCAAAACATGGCAACATTTAAAATAAGTAATTGGTTCCTTAAAAATATTCCATCTGTCTCATGTTGCTATATTATGTTTAGATATTCATCATAGTGTAGAGTTACACTTCCTTGGAAATGGTTCTTTTTTTCTTGTTCCTTATTTTTTGTTTATTGGGAAAAAAACAACATATTTGAACAGATAATAATTGTCTATTGTAGGCATAGATTATAATGAACATAATTCCTGTGTTATCTATTCACATTCTTTACAGAACATTCATAATTACATTTTTTTATTTTTCTCCCACCTCCTCCCACCCCCTCCCTGTCCCTCCCACCACTTCTTCTCTATATATGTATTTTTAACCACGAACACAGCCTTTGAAATCTCTGTACAATATCTGGACTGGCTTCTCCTTCTAACCATTTCATATAGGTCCCCCATTTCTCTTTAATTTCTTCTTCTTCTTGGTTTATACATGCAATGATATCAGATTGGACTTGTTCAAACAAGTAGTTATTCCAATTTTCCAGATTCCATAATGAGGAAAATTGGGAAACTCTTCAAAAGAACAACTCAAGCTAATATGGAATTTTTACTAATGGTAGTCACAGGGAATAAAAACATTGCTGCAAAGGACCAAGGGTTATTTAAAACAATGATCCTAGCAGGAAAAGCAGTAATCGCATGGGGATGGAGAGATGAAAAAAATGGTTCTTTGTTTCTTGATTTAGACCAGTGTTTTTCAACCTTTTTTGAGCCGTGGCACATTTTTTACATTGACCAAATCCTGGGGCACACCACCAACCAAAATGACACAAAATGACACTCTAACACAGTCATACAGTTAGTTAATGTTTTTAAATGTATTTATACACTCTGTGTGAAACCTGGGCCTGTTTCGATGAACACAACATAGATATGACTTCCTCTCACATACTTCTACATGGCTATCATGTCTTCTCTCAGCCTTCTCTTCTTCAGGCTAAACATGCCCAGCTCTTCAAGCCGCTCCTCATAGGGCTTGTTGTCCAGACCTTTGTGAAATTTCACCCTGAGTGAAACTTGCTTCCAGATAACTATGGTTGTAAACAGTTCCTTGGGGGGGAGGCAACTCTCAGAAAATCCAGTAAAATAGTAAAAAAAATTAAACATTTCCAAGCGGAGAGGCTCAATTTGTTTCTTGGAAACCTGTGAATGCTTCAGCTTCCCGATGCTCTCAGGTTCACTCACTGCCCAATTCACCGACGTGGAGCTTCCGGCATTCGGCGGAGCCCTTCCTTTGCCTCGGGGAGGATCTTTTGGAAGGGAAAGAGGGAGAAAGAACTGCTAGGAGGGGAAAGAGTGCCAATTTCCCGCTGCACACCTGCTGATTGCTCACAGCAGACTAGTGTGCCATGGCACACTGGTTGGGAAACACTGATTAATACAACAGTACTTTGGAAAACACTGAAGCAGAGGGTATCTTGAGATATTTCTTATATTTCAAACCTTGTTGAATATTTAATCCTGAATAAGGGACGGGGATCAATCTTGCCTGGAAATTTACAACACAACTTGCCATAAACCTTTTATGATTCCCTCTAATAGTGGATTCAGACAGTTAGGTGCCAACGGATATGTTGTATAAATAGGTGAGTTACTAAGAAACAAGAGGAAAGTTGAACATGGATCGAGAAACACCAAGGTTTCCAGAAGTCCAGCTTATTTATTTTTAAAAAATCAACAGGGCGAGGCAGCCCAATGAGGAGTGGACTTACTTAGAATTAAAACAGGCAACGGAAGGAAGGAAGGAAGGAAGGAAGGAAGGAAGGAAGGAAGGAAGGAAGGAAGGAAGGAAGGAAGGAAGGAATTCATGGAGAGTGTTGCAGCCCCAGAATGGCCTGTCTGCATTGCCAGATGCAAATAGTGTTGCATGCTTGCAACCCTTTGTCTGATGTTCCTGTAGTTGCAAATGTGTGTGTGTGTGTGCTTTAGGTGGGAGGGGCTTGAGTTTGGCGCCAAAAGGTTGCTCTCAAGGTATCTGTGGTGTTTCAGCATGGTGTTCATGTGCATGATGGGGATGATGGGATTGCCATTGAGAATGCTGATGTGCAAAGTGAAGCTCCAGATGAGGCCCCCGCTCCTGAGAACAGTTTGATTCCCAGAGTTCTGTTAAATGACAATTCCTTCGTTAAGGAATCAGAAGGCCTTGATAGAGGTAGTGATGCAGCTGGAAATGTTAATGACCAAAGGGAGGCGAGGGAGGTAGAAATGCCTTTTGATCACAAGGCAAATATCCTTGAGAGAAGGCAAGTTTCCCAGGGTGTTCGGCGTAGCTGTAGACTTCGGCAAAGAGATACAAAGTGAAACTAACTTCTCCTTACTTAAGATTGTAAGGAGGGCTCATGTCTCAGTTTCCAGGCTTCGTTTAGAAAAGACATCACGATCAAGCTTCCCGCGTCTCTAGTTTTTGGATCATGTTTTTGCCTTGGCCTTGTTTCATGGATTGATTCTAGAGCTTCATTGGACTGTCTTAGAATCTAGTGTCAAGCTTTTAGTCTTTACCATTTGGATCTTGGGTTTTTGAACTGTGTGCTTACCTTGGATATATCGTTTGTTTTAATCTTCTTTTACCTTTTGTTGGACACTATATTTTGCTTCAATAAAAGACTATTTTTCAAAGACTGTCTGATGTGTGTGTGAACTAGAGGGATACTTTCTGTCTGAAGTTCAGCAGTATCTTAACCCCTCCCCCTCCTGAGGTCACCTGAGGAGGGGGCTTCTCCTCCAGGTCAGTCTAACGAAGAAAGCAAAGGACGTGGGCCTGGAAATCTGGGTCCCAGCTTGGACAAGCCATTTCTGCCATCTAAACCCATCCAAGGCTAACTCCAAGGTTATCGAGCATATCGGAAGGCTTGGTGACCCTTGTGTGGCCTTGGCGCCTTCGACCAGGTGATGAACTGTATAAGAAAACCCAGTTTTCATCAAAGGGTTCCTCGGCTGGGGCCTTGCAATTTTCGTAACCGCAAGAGCCATTGAAGACAGGGGTGGCTTGGAATCATCAAAGGACTATAGCACACAACAACAACGACTACAACTTCGAGGCAAGTAACAAATTCCTCCAGAGACTTTGCTGTAATCCTTTTAGATAAAAAAGAAGTTAGTCCACCAGGGAACGGGTTGTTAGAAAATAAGCCATATTGAACTTTATTACTGAGAGCCTCATAGCCTTATTTAAAGGAATTCCGGCCTCCCTCTCTCATAGGAAGCCACCCCGTAATCCGTGAAGCCGCAAATACCTTGCATCCTTTTCTAATCTAGAACAATAGGGCTTCATCATGATGGCATAGTGACAATGATGGCTGGTCTGAGCTGAACACAGATTTCAGCCAGCACGTCCAGCCATCGTTCCATTGTGACGGCATAGAGAGACTCCCTCCCGGGCACACTTGGAAGGCGCTGAACAGGCTGCACTCTGGCACCACGAAATGCAGAGCCAACCTTAAGAAATGGGGCCGCAAAGTGGAATCCATGGCATACGAGTGTGGAGAAGAGCAAACCACAGACCACCTATTACAGGGCTGTCCAACTGGCGGCCCGGGGGCCGTAAATGGCCCCCTAAGCTTTTTAATTAAAAAAATTAAATTAAAATATTTTAAAAAGTTACCCACTTCCGGGTTTCGGAGCAAGTATCGCGAGACTACGGAAGCCACACGGGATTTCGCTCTCAACGCGAAATCTCGCCTGCGTTGAGAGCGAAATCCCGTGTGACTTCCATAATCTCACGATACCCCTGTTGCCGAAATCTCAGCTACTTAATCCCTGTGGCCCACGCAGATGTGATTTGTACCTTCCCGGCTGCTGCCTCGGTCGGTCGTCGTCTCTGCTCGTGGTCCGGCTGCTCCTGGATCCCGCGAGTTTGGGAAGGTAGGCTAACCTTTATGTTATTATTATGTAATTGTGTATTTGAATGCCCACCCTGCATTTAATGTTAGTAAAATATATTTGACTGTATGGATGCCCCTTTTGAATGCCCATCCTGCATTTAATGTTAGTAAAATATTATATTTGACTGTATGCATGCCTCTTATGAGTAGCAAGCCGGGGGCGGAGCCAGGGGCGGGGGCAGACCCTATGGCCCAGGGGCCTGGGGGGGTCATCAGTGACTGGAATTCAGGCCCCTGGGCCAGTAGAAGTTGGACAGCCCTGACCTATTACATGCAGCCTGAGCCCTGCCACATGCACAATAGAGGACCTTAGAGCAACACCAGAGGCACTCCAAGTGGCCAGCTACTGCACAAAAGGCATTCACTATAATGCCATGTTTTAAAACTTTATGTTTTTTAAAATACATTACAAATGTACTCTTAGTTTGCTCCTGATACGATAAATAAAAATACTTTAGGATAAGGGGAACACTGCTGAGGAAGTTGTGGGTGGGATTTGTTGTTGTTGTTGTTATTATTATTATTATTATATTTGGTCCTGACTGCCTACGTGGAATCTGGGGCTGTGAGAGTTGTCGCCTCTCCTTAAAAACTATGTAGGGTGTTTAATGCTACCCTCCCAAAGACTAGCTCTGTGGTACTCATTGTTGAATGCTACTGCGTTCCAGGTAAATACTGAAGTTAAACTTTAATATAAGTTTAGGGGGGGGAAGGGATGAGGAATTCCTGTAGTCACTGAAGCTAAACGTGTGCGGCTGGGACTGGTTTGCTTCACTCTTATTTTGGTTCACTGATCACTATGCACTATTACATTCACGTTGTCTTCAGGCCAATCTGTAAATGTAACACTTCCCTTAAAATCGGCCAGGTTTACTTTTTACTCTTCCTTTTCATTTCACCTCTTTTGAAACTACAGAAACTTGACCTAAGATTAACAGTTATGGCAGTTAAAAATAGATGGTTGCTCCACATCTCATTTCGCTCCATCCTCAGGGCAGAGCTTTTCAGAGTTACTTTCTGGGCTATAAAGGTGAGATAACAAAGACAACTAAGGACTTCGAGATTGATCGGTTGGGTTCTTTAGTCCATGTATTGTATACACTGTAGTCGAAAACAAAGTGGGTTGATACATTATTATTTAATGAATCAATGAATACAGAAAAGGAGAGGCTATAAATGCAAGAGCAAACCACTGAAATAAAATAGTAACAATATTTATTTATTTATAGCATTTATACCCCGTCTCTTCTAAACCCCAAAAGGGGGACTCGGGACGGCTAACATAGGCAGAAATTCGATTCCATCATATAAACAGTGAAAACCATCATACATGATCATTAATCATTTAAATGCAAAACTACATAAATTACATGCAAAATTCATTAAACAGTATAAAACATTAATTATCAATAAAAACCAAATCGTCGTATTAAACATCCTTATCAGTCCATTTCACGTAAGTGCTGCTTTATGTCTGTTGACCAAAGGCCTGGTCCCACAACAACTAAGCAACTAGGGTTTCAAATAAGCTTATAAGGCACATAAGTATCAAAGATAATTTTTAACGGTATAAATACTTCGATCTACACAATATATCAGTGGAAAATCATATCAAAGGTTCACTACAGAGAGAACCATCCAAAGAGTTCAGTAGAAATAAGTTCAACACATTCTATATGGTCAACACAGTAAATACCATACATAGAATCAAGTTTCAAACACAGTTAATGGGTCAAGAAGCCCTTGATTCCAAATGTAACCTATAGCAGTATTGGATAGAATCATTGGATTCTATGTATAGTATTTACTGTGTTGACCATATAGAATGTGTTGAACTTATTTCTACTGAACTCTTTGGATGGTTCTCTCTGTAGTGAACCTTTGATGTGATTTTCCACTGATATATTGTGTAGAACGAAGTATTTATACCGTTTAAAATTATCTTTGATACTTATGTGCCTTATCAGCTTATTTGCAACCCTAGTTCCTTAGTTGTTGTAGTTTACGCTGCTGCCCCCTGCTTCTTTTGTTGTTCACAAAGGCCTGGTCCCACAAACACAATTTTACTTTCTTCCTGAAAGCCAGGAGGGATGGGGTCAATCGTATCTCGCTTGGAAGCACGTTCCAGAGGTGGGGGGCCACTGCCAAGAAGGCCCTATCTCTCGTCCCCACCAGCTGGATTTGGGATGCTGGTGGGAGCGAGAGCAAAGCCTACCTGGACAATCTTAAATTGTGAGGTGGGACATTGAGGCAGATCCGTTCAGACAGATAAGCTGGGCCAGAACCGAATAGAGCTTTATAGGTCAATACCAGCACTTTGAATTGAGCTCAAAAATGGACAGGCAGCCAGTGGAGCTGACACAACAGGGGGGTGGTATGCTCCCTGTATGTAGCTCCTGTTAGCAGCCTGGCTGCCGCCCGTTAGACAAACTGCAGTTTCCAAACCGTCTTGAAAGGCAGCCTCACATTGCAGTAATCTATACGGGATGTGACCAGAGCGTGGACCACCGTGGCCAAGTCAGACTTCCCAAGGTATGGGCACAGCTAGTGCACAAGCTTTAACTGTGCAAAAGCTCCCCTGGCCCCCGCCGAGACTTGGGGTTCCAGGCTCAGCGATGAATCCAAGATCACTCCCAAGCTGAGAACCTGTGCCTTCAGGGGGAGTGTAACCCCGTCAAGCACAGGCTGAAACCCTATGCCCTGTTTGGCCTCTCGACTGACCCCCACATCCATAGAAAACATGTTTCTGGACTTTGCATGGGTACATAAAATAATACACAGGTAGTGGGTTGCTATGAGTTTTCTGGGCTGTCTGGCCATGTTCCAGAAGCATTCTCTGCTGGCGTTTCGCCCACATCTATGGAAAGCATCCTCGGAGGTTGTGAGGTCTGTTGGAAACTAGACAGGCGAGGTTTATATATCTGTGGAATATCCAGGCAAGTGTGAATGTTGCAATTGGCCAGCTTGATTGGCATTGAATGGCCTTGCAGCTTCAAAGCCTGACTGCTTCCTACCTGGGGGGATCCTTTGCTGGGAGGAGTTATCTGCACCTGATTGTTTCCTGTCTGGAATTCCCCTGTTTTTTGTGTGTTGCTCTTGATTTACTGTCCTGGTTTTAGAGTTTCTTAATTCTGTTCATTTTCATGGTTTCCTCCTTTCTGTTGAGATTGTCCACATGCTTGTGGGTTTGAATGGCTTCTCTGTGCAGCCTGGCATGGTGGTTGTTTGAGTGGTCTGCCATTTCTGTTTTCAAATAATACGCTGTGTCCAGGTTGGTTCCTCAAGTGCTGTGCTATGGCTGGCTTCTCTGGTTGAATTAGTCTGCAGTGCGTTTCATGTTCCTTGATTCGTGTTTAGTGGTCCCAATTTAGATTTGACCACAGCTGCATGGTATATGGTATACGGTAGACTCCTGTAGAGGTGAGAGGATCCCTCTTGTCCTTTGCTGAACGTAGCATTTGTTGAATTTTCTCAATGCAGTGTGTTTCTTCATCGGCTTTCCTATGCGGTCAGTGGTTCCCTTGATGTATGGTAAGAACACTTTTCCCCTGGGTGGATGTTTGTCTTCACTCTCATGGATTGTTCTCCGTCTTGCAGCTCTTCTGATGCCTGTGGTGGAGTCTCCATTGGCTGGTAAAGCCCCGTTTAGGTGGTTCAGTTCACCTTGGAGGAGGTGGAGTTCACAGATTTTTTTTGCACAGTCTGCCAGGACTTTAATTGTACTTCCTTTTTGACTTGAGTGATGGGGTTTTTATGTATGTATCTGTCTGTATATGTACAGTAGATTTTCTGTAAACTGTGTGGCCCAATTGTTGATCTGGTTTGCAGATGACTGGGACATCTAGAAATGGCAGTTTTCCTTCATTTTATTTTTCCATGGTGAATGGGATGTTTGGGTGGATGCTGCTGAGGTGGTCCAAGAACTTGTGGAGTTCTTCTCTATGACTCCAAATGGTGGAAGTGTCATCCACATATCTGAACCATATAATGGACTTTTTGCTGTTGTTTCCAGGGCTTGTTTTTCAAAGTGTTCCATGTAGAAATTTACTATGACTGGGCTGAAAGGGCTCCCTCCCCATGGCTACTCCATCTTTCTGTTCATAGAATACACAGGTAATACTGAAATTCCTCAAAATGATTATCCTGTTACATGAGGGCCAGCACGGTCAAGTCAGATACGGCAATGCTCTCTCAGAGCCCTTTCTAATACCTAATGGAGTGAAACAAGGTTGTGTTCTTGCACCAACCCTATTTATTCTTCTTCGAGGGCTATGGCAGACCTCGAAGAAGAAGGCATATATATACGCTATCGTACTGATGGCAGCTTCTTCAACTTAAGCCATCTGAAGGCTCACACTAAGACTCTAAACTATCTAGTCAGTGAGCTGCTTTTTGCTGACGATGCTGCCCTTGTCGCCCATTCAGAAGCAGCACTGCAGCGCCTCACAACCTGCTTTGCGATAGCTGCAGAGCTGTTTGGGCTGGAAGTCAGCCTGAAGGAAACGGGAGTTCTCTACCAGCCCGCACCACAGGAAGAACACCATCACCCCCATGACAGCATAGGCACATCTGTGCTTAAGTCCGTTCAGCAGTTCGCCTACCTGGGAAGCATCATCTTTTCAGACACCAAGATTGATAAAGAGATAGATCACAGGTGAGCAAAGGCATAGAGTGCATTCGGAAGATCTCACAATAGAGTCTGGAGCAACAAGCGCCTGAGGCAAAGCACCAAAATCAGTGCGTACAGAGCTATCATACTGTCTATTCTCCTCTATGGGTCTGAAACATGGGTCACCTATCGCCAACACCTATGGCTCCTCGAAAGCTTTCATCAGCGCTGTCTTCACACAATGCTAAATGTACACTGGACTGACTATGTGACAAATGTTTCTGTCCTTGAGCAAGCAGGGATCACCAGCGTTGAGGCCATGCTATTGAGAACACAGCTGCGCTGGGCAGGGCACGTCTCTAGGATGGTGGACCTCCGCCTCCCAAAGATACTACTCTATGGTGAACTTGCCACGGGTCAGCGCAAGAGAGGCGCCCTCAAAAGAGATATAAGGACTCCTGAAACAACATCTCAGGCTCGGCCAGATTGATCACCAACAATGGTCCCTCCCTGGCCTCACATCAGGAGGCATGGAGACGCACTCTCCACAATGCTGCGGCCTCTTTCGAGAAGACACGCTGAATGAGTCTCAAAGAGAAATGACAATGCAGAAAGAACTGCAACTTGGAAACAACATCACCCAAGGAGACTTTCTGCTGTGCTTTCTGCAACCGGACTTGTCTATCTCAGATTGGCCTTTTTAGTCAGCAAAGCGCATGTAGAAAGCGTGGGATGAGTCCCTCCTAAGAATCGTCGTTCGCAAAGAAAAGCCAAGAAGATCAAGCTGATCAAATCCAGCTCGAGTGAATACCTCCCTAAAATGTTTTGGCATTTGCATTTTATATAGTTGGCAATTTGAATGGTATGTTTATAAAGGACAGCCTAGTTTTAAAAGAATAATAACTAAGGCAAAGACAATCTCCTTCAGACAATGTAACCACTTAGACAGATATAAGTTCCTTTAGTTCCTAATGCAACAACACTAATTTCAGAAAGATACTCATGCTTTGGATCAGGTCATCTTAATTAGAGCAACCTCATCAAACAGGAGTTGTAAACCTCCGTCCATGACATTTTTGCCTTTTTCTGTTTTAAGTCAGAGTTTATTCACCTCCATCTACTTGAAAATACTCTGCAAACACTCATTCAGGTCCATGGCCTCTCTGGGTCAAGCGCATTGGAATGTAAGATAGAACAAATAAGGGCCAGTTCAAATTGAAATGGAGATAGGAGTAAAATTAAAGGGATGATATCGAATCTATAATTGTAGGGGGTAATCCTTCGTAATTACCCCCTACAATTATAGATTCGATATCAGAAAAGATCTTGCTTCCCTATATAGGATCATTCGTCTGAAAGATTTCTTTGCTACCTCTAATGACCTCACCCCGCTTCCCTTACTACTCCCACCACCCTGAGACCTAAAAGTACTTTCACTCCCTCTATTGTACCGAGTAATATTTGGGCATTTGAAGATATTGTTAACAAGGAAGTTACCAAGGCCCTTGTTAATAATAAAAAAGCTAAACACTACAACCTGTCTAAGAGGGAAGTTGATTTACTATATACACTTGGAAATAACCCTGACCTTACATTCAAGATGGCGGACAAAGGAGGCGGACTCGTATGTATGAACACGACTGATTACATAACTGAGGCTAATAGACAGCTTAATGATGCCAGATATTACCAGCCCCTCCCTAGTGACCCTACCAGGTCCTATCTCAACTCGATCAGAAACATAGTGTCACATGCGGAACTTATGGGGTACATCAATAATGATCTCGCCAAATTCCTGGTTAATCTCCATCCCAAGATCCCAGAATTCTACCACCTCCCCAAAACTCATAAAAATATCACACCGGTGCCTGGCCGGCCCATCATAGCCAGCACCGGAGGACTCTTACAGCCCCTTGCTATTTTTCTGGACCGTCTCCTCCAGCCCATTGTGCAAACCAGAAAGGCCTACCTTCAAGATACTAGACACCTTATTTCTAAAATCGAAGGCTTCCCTCTTGAAGATGGTGACCTCTTTGTGGTCGCTGATGTTCAATCTTTGTATACAAATGTACCTTTAGACACTGCTAGAACTGTCCTCTTGGATACGTTCGACTCATTACAACACTCTGCCCAGGACATACCTCCCACTGAGTTCCTGATGGACCTTACAGATTGTGTCTTTGAATACAATTATTTCAAATTTGGCTCACAGTTCTACCTGCAAACAGGGGGCGTGGCCATGGGAAGTCCTTTAGGCCCCACCGTCGCCAACCTATTCATGGACTATCTTGAATGCCAATTTTTGTATAATCCGGATTATAGCTCCATCACTGACAACATCCGCTTTTATGGGCGCTATATTGATGACGTCATCCTTATTATATCCAATCACACTACTCCCCATCAAATCATCTCTTGGATGAACTCGTGGGAAGAATGTATTAATTTTACCTTCAATTCCTCCCACTCTAGCATTGATTACCTGGATGTTTCTATCTATGCCCATCTTAACTCTGTTAAGGTGAGATGCTTCCATAAACCAAACGAAAAAAATGCTCTGCTTCACCATGGGAGTTTTCATAGCCATTCCCTTAAAGCCAATCTACCCTATGGGCAGTTCCTACGTCTGAAACATAATTCCACTGAGCCAGATCACTACCACACTGAGGCTGGATTACTTCATGACAAACTCACTAGCAGGGGATACCCTAATAAGACCATCACGACTGCTAAAAGGCGAGCCGCCCTGATCCCTCGTGAGTCGCTTCTCACCAGAAAAAACCTTAGACAGGGTAATTTGGCCCTTGACCCTGACTAGTCATACCACCGAGATCCGTAAAATTGTTACTAAGTATTGGCCTCTGGTTAGCGGGACGCCGGGCTTATCCAATGTGCCTATGATTGCGCATAAACGTAGTAAAAACATTAAGGATATCATTGTCCATTCCGGTCTCAGAACCCCCCGCAAAAAGAGTACTCTAACACCCAAAACCCACAGATGTGGCACTTGTGCCCAATGTAGATTTGTGTACTCTGATAAAGAAATTTTCAATCCTGGCACTGGGTGCATGTTTGTCTTCCAGGAGTTTTTTACGTGCAAAACGGACTCCTGTGTGTATGGGATTTGTTGTCCATGTGGGAAGCTCTATCTGGGCGAAACCAAGAGAAATTTGAATATTAGAATTTCTGAACATCGGTCTAAAATTAGGAATTTTTCTGAAGATTCCCCTCTATACGTCCACTTTAAGACCTTGAAACATGGACCTGATGACCTCAAGTTCTTTGGTGTAAAACGGGTCCAGGCACCCCCCCCATGGCGATTTGGATCTTCACCTCCGCAGAACCGAAACCCGGTATATTCATACCCTGGGTACAGAAATTCCAATAGGGCTTAATGACAAAATCACTGTAACAGAACTCCTGCGTTAAACCCTTATCAATTCGCTTCGGTATTGCCTGCACCTGACCCTTGGTTACGCTTATAAGTGAACCAAGTCCCACTATGCAGTTGCTTCGGCCGTTGTCATTCGTAGATGTGTGTAATTGCCTCTATGAATTAGGTATGTGTTTACTATTATGTACTGTGATACTCTGATATTATGTATGACATTATCTGATATTACTGATATGCTATTTGAATTGCTTTTGGGTGTTTTATATATGTTTGCAGCCGTTTATTGATTGTAATCTGTTGCCCACAGACCTTACCTATTTGGTATGGAATCGAGTTGTGTTGCCCTAATACTCTGGCCTTGAGAAAGACCCGTTCAGGGGTCGAAACGGGAGTTGGGACCATTGTACAGCGTATCCCCGTCGGCCCAACTACTCCTCGGAGACCCAGCTGCTATTTACACATATCCGCCTTTCATGTGCATGAATTACCTGGGCTCCGGTCAGCAAACAACTCCGCATTACCACCGCTTCCTGGATTTCCATCACGGCTTGTTTGCCAACCCGCTCTTTGGCTACGACACGGCCCTGGGGGCCTAGTGTCCATCCTCCCCTCATATACTTACCTGGAAAACCCGTCTATTACAGCGAACCCTTGAACTCTTTCCTCGAACCCGATACTCCTGAACTTTAAGTAACGCTATTAAGCGTATGGGGTAGGAGCCCAGAGCGGGCGCACTCTTTAATTTGTACCTTGTATTGATATATACCTCTTTAAGATTTGTGTATTAACACTGTATTAACACTTTGAAAATTTCCTAAAAACTAGTTTATGTGATTATTTACCACACTCTGTGTATTGCATGAGCCAGATGTTCCCATCCTGCCTTTCCGTCTTGTAAATAATTTCTATTATGATGCAACTTTTAGATGCTTTTTAGTACTCCACACAGAAAAGTCCTCCAGCACTTCAAATTCAATGTGTGTGGTCCATGGCTTAAGGAAAATTCTTTGGTTCAATGTATGGAGTGAACACGAGCCAAACGTGACTGCAAGTCCAAACAGATGCCCCCTGCAATGTAAACAGTGTATAATTTAGAATACCTTAGGTATGCACAGGCACAGCCAGACACCCAACCAGCTTTACTGAAAATGAGATGCAACATTGCACTATTCATTTCAAAACTGTATGTTTAATCCTCAAAGAATGGCTCAATTATATTTTCATGCTACCAGTTGCATGAGATACAGACTAGCTTGGAAAGACCAGGTTCATCAGCTTGTGCTGAGCATGGAGGGCAGATCGGACTCCGTACCCGATTATTTCCATCAGTGCCTAGAGGCCGTGACTGGATGGCTGCGAGCTAGCCGGTTGAAGGTGAACCCATTGAAGATGGAGATCCTCTGGTTGGGCCACCCAGTGGGAGGGGGGTTGCCATGCCGAACGAGTCTCGAAGAGAAATGACAACGCAGAAAGAACTGCAACTTGGAAACAACATCACCCAAGGAGACTTTCTGCTGTGCTTTCTGCAACCGGACTTGCCTATCTCAGATTGGCCTTCTTAGTCATCAATGCACTTGTAGAAAGCATTGCATGAGTCCTTCCTGAATCTTCTTTCGCGAAGAAAAGCCAAGATAATAGGGGCTTGGGGGGAGGGCGTCCTGTGGCATCCCGCCAGGGCCAAAAAAGGGACTTTAAAAGGATGGACGACCTCTATAGGCCCTGGGGTTCACGTTCTAGCCTCCCCATGTACAAGAGACGTGGAGGTTCTCTCAGCCAGTGTTTTTCAACCTTTTTTGAGCACGTTTTTTAAATTTACAAAATCCTGGGGCACACCACTAATCAAAATGACACAAAATGACACTCTAACACAGTAATACATATAGTTAATATGTTTTTAATGTATTTATACACTCAGTGTGAAACCTGGACCTGTTTCGATGAACACAACATAGATATCCTGGCAGAAATGGCAGAAAGACACAAATTTCCCACACAGAACTCCCATAACCGAGAGAAAATACTATAAGAATTTGGTGGGCATTGACCGTGGGTTTTGGAGTTGTAGTTCACCTATATCCAGAGAGCACTGTGAACTGAAACAATGTTGGATCAGGACCAAACTTGGCATGAATTCTCAATATGCCCAAATGTGAACACAGATGGGGTTTGGGGAAAATAGATCTTGACATTTGGGAGTTACAGTTTCTGGGATTTATAGTTAACACACAAACAAAGAGCATCCTGAACTCTTGCAACAAGAATTAAACCAAACTTGGCATATTGAATTCTCATTACCAACAGAAAGTACTGAAAGGGTTTGCTTGGGAATTGACCTTGAGTTTGGAAGTTGTAGTTCACCTACACCCAGAGAGCACTGTGGACTCAAACAATGTTATGTTATGTTGTTGTTTGTTTTCTATCCAGAATCACAATGTTGGAAGGAGGCTCACCACTTTAAGGTCCCTAGAACAGGCATGGGAAAACTTCGGCCCTCTGGGTGCTTTGGACTTCAACTCCCACCATTCCTAACAGCCGGAGGCCCTTTCCTGCTTAAGTGGCTGGGGGGGGGGGGGAGGAAAGGGGCCTGAGGCTGCTAGGAATGGTGGGAGTTGGAGTCCAAAACACTTGGAAGGTCCAAGTTTGCCCATGCCAGCTTTCGACAGAGACCTCTTCCTCCCCCTTCCCCTTTGCGCCCTTTCTTCCCCCTCCTGCCCAACACTTACTTTTCTTCTACACTGCCGCTTCTGCCGCCATTTTGATCCGAGGGGCAGCGTGAGCGTGTTCAGGAGGGGAGGGAGGGAGGCGTGACCCGTGCGGGCGCTACTGCGCAAACTCGCCCCAGAGCAAAGCGAGGCAAAGCGAGCAGAGTGAGGCTGGGAAGAAGGGAGCCCGAGGGGAGAAGAAAAAGTGTTCGGCAGGAGGGGGAAGAAAGGGTCTTGGAGGTTCCAATTTCCCATGGCACACCTGATGATTGCTCGCAACACACTAGTGTGCCATGGCACACTGGTTGGGATCCAAACGCCATTGTGTTAAATAAATATGTCAATTTGTAATCCACACACCGATGCGTGGTGATGGGTAGACCCCAAGTGGGGTGGTCGGTGGTATTCCGATGTCGTCGAAAGCCGACGAGGACGCAGGTGCGTGGGCCCTTTCCACGTTTCGACCTGGCTGGTCTTTGTCAAGGCTGTGCGACAGGTGAGTAGGGGTGTCCACAGAGGTAGGTGACCATATTAGTCTGTGAAAATTATACATAGTAAGTCATCTCGACATCCATAAAAGCATCCACAAAACAATACATCATAGACATAGTATAGTAGTATTCAATATAATTATACACCAAATGCGGCAATATATTAAGCATGGTCAGAAGAGGCAAATATCCAAATATAATGCAGGGCAAATAAACATACCTAGAGCATAGGGCGAGAAGTGTGTCTCCCTATGTGGTCATGGCAAATGCAAATAATTAAGGCAAACAATACAGTTAAGTACACACTGGAGGTAAGGAGCACAGGTGGGGCTGGGGAGTAAGGAGAAGAACATTCAGGAGAGTCTTAAAGGGTCAGATCATGAATTCGTAATCTTTCATTTAGGCCTGAGGGCTGTTCGCTATTGAGTTTTAAAATCCAGGCCGCTTCTGCACGTCTCAAAAGCAAATCAGCGTTTTGGTGTGGGGGGATAATAACCCGTTGTAAGCCAAAGAATCGTAGGGAGTCCGGTCCATGGTTTTTTTCTTTACAATGTGTGTATAGTGGGGAGTCTTCCGATAGCCGGCGGATCCGCGAACGGTGTTCCGACACACGCTGGCGTAGACAACGTTTAGTTTCGCCCACGTAAATGCTTCCACAAGGGCAAACCAGTCCATACACCGTGCAATCCGAATTGCAGGAATATGATCCTCTGAAATTGATATACTGTCCCGTGCCCGGATTGAAAATGCGTTTGTCCGTGTACACAAACTTGCATTGAGCACAATGTCCACATGGGTGGGTTTTAGGTGTAAGAATGCTTCTCAATGAGGGTGCTTTAAGTTGTGTATGTACCAGGACATCTTTGATATTCCTGGATCGCTTGTGGGCTACGATGGGGGTTTGGGTGAGGCCCGGAATGTCCTTTAGGATAACCCAATATTTGTTAACAATCTGTTTGATGCGGTTGGTGTTGGGAGTAAGGGTCAGTGGCCAAATAAGCCTATTCGGCGGGTTTTTTGGTTTGCTGGTGAGGAGCGATTCCCTGGGGATTCTGGCGGCTCTAGTGCTGGCGGCCATGATTACGGATTCCGGATAACCCCTGGCTTTGAGTTTAGTAGATAGTAGATTTAACTCTTGATCATAATGTGTAGGTGTGGAGGAGTTCCTTTTCAGCCGTAACATCTGAGCATAAGGCAAATTGTTCTTGAGAGCGTGGTTGTGAAAGCTTGAGTAATGTAACAATGAGTTACATGCAGTGGGCTTGTGGAAGCATTTGATGAGTAGTTTGTTGTGGTGAACATATGTGGTGACATCCAAAAAGTTGATGGTGTTGGTGTTAGGGGTACCAAGAGGTCTGAGAGTCAAAACCCCTCCTGGTTCATACAAGGAAGATCCGACTTTCCTCAAGAGTTGGTACGCAATTCTGGACAAGTGCGGGACAGATCTGATGGTTCTTTTGATAGAACGTTCTATGAAGGAACTTGAAGAAATTAAAATTGATATTCAAACCATCAAGGAGGATCTTAAAGATACACTCACTCCCGTGGACCTTAACTCCATCAAGGACCAATGCGATAAACTATACATGGAATTGAAAAAGGATAAGACTACCAAATTCAAACGGGACTTGGAGGACTTCAAATCTGGCACTGCCTACACCAGATACCACAATAGACCGGGCTCTAACCGGGCCACACGCTTCTCCCGGGAGTCCCTATATTCTAAATCCTCCAACGAAGATCTGGCTGACCCCCCTACCAACCAGGAAGAACCACAAACCCAAGACCGCTATAACTTCCGGAACCGCAAGGGTCCCGATCCTGCCACCAGACCCAAGCAAAATTTTCAGGGGGCCAAGACGAGAAAAGGCAAAAGCTGATAGTTAATCTATCTAACTATCACTTCTCCCCGGAGGAAGAACACATACTTAACAAAGGACTTTCGTTTGTCATTACACCCAATAACCGCTTGATTGATATCCGGAGAGATCTAGCCCACCTATTCAGGTCTATACGACTCAAAGAATTCTTCACACCAAAGGCAGATGATCCTGTTACCTCCAGTCAATTGACCACCACCAGCAGCTCTAAAATTAGAAATAAGAATACCTTCACACCAACTGAAGTGTCCAACAACATTCGACTGTTTGAGGAACTTGTAACCTCCGAAACCACCCAACTTCTCCGGTCACAGCCTGTAAGACACCATAACCTATCCAAAACCGATATGGACTTACTTACCAACCTGGGCAATAATCCGGATTTAATTTTTAAAGCTGCTGACAAAGGAGGAGGAATCGTATGTATGAATAAAGCGGATTATCTGGCTGAAGCGCATCGACAACTAGCCGACCGGATCTACTCCAAACCTGTCAACGGAGATCCCACTACTAAATATCAGAGGATCATCAACAGCATCGTGCACCATGCTGAAACCATGGGATTCATTGACAAACGGATTGCCCAATTCCTTATTAATCTTCACCCAAAAATCCCAGTCTACTACCACCTACCTAAGATCCATAAGAAGACCCGCCCAGTGCCAGGGCGCCCCATCGTCGCCAGCACTGGGGGACTCCTCCAACCCCTAGCCATTTACCTCGATACCCTTCTACAACCCGTTGTCCAGAGCAAAACTGTATATCTTAAAGACACCCGGGATTTCATTACTAAAGTAGAGAATTTGTCTATGGAGACAGGCGACCAACTCATTGTCGCGGATGTTAATTCCCTCTACAGTAACATACCTTTGGACCAAGCCAGGGGAGTGTTGCAAGATGCATTCGAATCCATTTCAGACCCATCTTTACCACCCATCAATTTTTTGCTTGAGCTTGTCGACTGTGTGCTTGATTACAATTATTTTCAGTTTGATGGACAGTTTTATGTACAACAAATGAGCGTGGCTATGGGGAGCCCCCTAGCTCCTTCGGTAGCTAATCTCTATTTGCATCACTAGGAACAAAGACACATATATGGTGACCCCCTACACCCGATTGTACGTCACATCAAATTCTACAAGCGGTTCATTGATGATGTGTACATTGTGGTCTCTAAAGACATCACCTCCTCTGCCCTACACGAATGGATGAACTCATGGGAACCTACCATCAAGTTCACCTTGGAATCTAACACCAACACCATCAACTTTTTGGATGTCACCACATATGTTCACCACAACAAACTACTCATCAAATGCTTCCACAAGTCCACTGCATGTAACTCATTGTTACATTACTCAAGCTTTCACAACCACGCTCTCAAGAACAATTTGCCTTATGCTCAGATGTTACGGCTGAAAAGGAACTCCTCCACACCTACGCATTATGATCAAGGGTTAAATCTACTATCTACTAAACTCAAAGCCAGGGGTTATCCGGAATCCGTAATCAGGGCCGCCAGCACTAGAGCCGCCAGAATCCCCAGGGAATCGCTCCTCACCAGCAAACCAAAAAACCCGCCGAATAGGCTTATTTGGCCACTGACCCTTACTCCCAACACCAACCGCATCAAACAGATTGTTAACAAATATTGGGTTATCCTAAAGGACATTCCGGGCCTCACCCAAACCCCCATCGTAGCCCACAAGCGATCCAGGAATATCAAAGATGTCCTGGTACATACACAACTTAAAGCACCCTCATTGAGAAGCATTCTTACACCTAAAACCCACCCATGTGGACATTGTGCTCAATGCAAGTTTGTGTACACGGACAAATGCATTTTCAATCCGGGCACGGGACAGTATATCAATTTCAGAGGATCATATTCCTGCAATTCGGATTGCACGGTGTATGGACTGGTTTGCCCTTGTGGAAGCATTTACGTGGGCGAAACTAAACGTTGTCTACGCCAGCGTGTGTCGGAACACCGTTCGCGGATCCGCCGGCTATCGGAAGACTCCCCACTATACACACATTGTAAAGAAAAAAACCATGGACCGGACTCCCTACTATTCTTTGGCTTACAACGGGTTATTATCCCCCCCACCAAAACGCTGATTTGCTTTTGAGAGACGTGCAGAAGCGGCCTGGATTTTAAAACTCAATAGCGAACATGCCTCAGGCCTAAATGAAAGATTACGAATTCATGATCTGACCCTTTAAGACTCTCCTGAATGCTCTTCTCCTTACTCCCCAGCCCCACCTGTGCTCCTTACCTCCAGTGTGTACTTAACTGTATTGTTTGCCTTAATTATTTGCATTTGCCATGACCACATAGGGAAACACACTTCTCGCCCTATGCTCTAGGTATGTTTATTTGCCCTGCATTATATTTGGATATTTGCCTCTTCTGACCATGCTTAATATATTGCCGCATTTGGTGTATAATTATATTGAATACTACTATACTATGTCTATGATGTATTGTTTTGTGGATGCTTTTATGGATGTCGAGATGACTTACTATGTATAATTTTCACAGACTAATATGGTCACCTACCTCTGTGAACACCCCTACTCACCTGTCGTACAGCCTTGACAAAGACCAGCCAGGTCGAAACGTGGAAAGGGTCCACGCACCTGCGCACAGCCTTGACAAAGACCAGCCAGGTCAAAACGTGGAAAGGGCCCACGCACCTGCGTCCTCGTCGGCTTTCGACGACATCGGAATACCACCGACCACCCCACTTGGGGTCTACCCATCACCACACATCGGCGTGTGGATTACAAATTGACATATTTATTTAACGCAACGGCGTTTGGATTACAAATGGACGTTTGCCTACTATTATTTGATGTGTGCATGAACACGTATTTGTTTTGAACTTGCTACAATAATAATAACATTTTTCTACTGCCTCGAAATTCGTGTGTTTGTTTGAGATTGCTAAGCATCACGCCCTGTTTGTTTGACACTGGTTGGGAAACACTGCATTCTAGCCTTCCCATATACAAGAGACCTGGAGGTTCTCTAAGCAATGAGTTCAGGACTCAAAAAGGGTGAACTGAAAACAAGTTTATTTAATAGCAACCAGTAAAAATGCTGGTGGCCCAAAAAGCTTGCTGTTGGTTGATAGAAAAGGTCCTTTGAGAAAAGGGATTGCGTTCACTTGCCTTTTGCAGAGTGAAGGTTCCAGGTTTCCTGTTGCTCCTCAAATGGTCCTCTGGCACACGAAGTCCGTGGGTCCCCAGAGATTATAGTCTTTGGGTGAAGGGCTGGCCTTCCTATTACTGTAATCTTGGTTTGAGAGCGTTGGGAGTAGGCTATACGTGAACGAAGGTGCTTTGTCTGAGCAATGGCTCCAGATTTCCGCCTGCTTCATCCATGTGCTCTTTGCTGGAATGAGGCCAGAGAGGAAGTCCAGACTCCCAGGTAAACTCCGGAAAAGAAGGAGTTAAGGGCGGTGACGTCAGGTTTGGAGCCAAAACACAACTCCTCCCACAAATGTCCATATGGCAGAACAATGGAACAAAGGCCTTGCAGGTAAAGGCCAAACCAGGTACACAATACAGATATAAAACCAGCCCCATGGGGGCGCAATACCTCCACATGTTCTGTCGGGCTAGTCCCAAGAGTACATCTGGACATTCACCCCAGAAAGCGCACACTTTCTGGGTTGGTGTGGACAGACCCCCCAGAAACATCCGTGTTATTTTAATGCTGATTCTTCTGGAATAAAGGCCTGTCTGGATCCGGTCCAAGTCTTTTTGAAGTGGTACAGAGTAACAGAGTTGCAGTCTAAGTGAAAATGGAAGCAATGGCTAAGATACAGCAGTGTGTTGAATACAATGAATTTTCTCTCTTCTGTTGAAAGAAAACCCAGCCAGCCGTAGCAGATGGTGCTCGTTCTGGGAAAGTAACATAACTGTACAGTGGGGATTTTCTGAGCGTATTTGGCTTCTCCCAGCACCTTAAATTACTAGAGGTGTTTAAACAACTATATTGCTTTTGATACGTAAGGGTTTGCTTTTATACGCACACAGACAGGTCTCAAAACCCACCGAATGGGAGCAATTATTCTGCAAAATCTTAAGAAATATGTGACACATACAGTCCAATTAAATTGTTAGAGTTAGCACTGTGAAACCAATAATTTAATCTGTCACAATTGTCTGCTAAATTCAGGAGCTGGCAAAGAGCCAAATGGTCCCCGAAGAACAAAAAGTAACAAAAGGACTGTCGGTTTCAGGTGGCATTAATTTATTCACACCTCTGGAAAACTGGCAGCCTCCCCATCTCCTGCAATCTTGTAGCCAGGCAGCAAAGATTATGACAATAAGACAAAAAAGGCAGTATGGCATTTTAAAAAGTAATGCCAGGCTTCAGGGCTGGGAATTGTGGTCCACAGAGGGGTTTTTAAAGCTCTGTATGAGTATTGGGGAAGTAAAGGCACTGGGTTTTGCTTTCAGTGAAATGCTTTCAGCCCAAATGTTTTGAATGACTGACAACATCGTTTCCCCCCAATTTTATTAAATTTCACTGATACTGAACCAGTGCTTGGCCGCTGTAATGGACTGGATGAGGGCTAACAGATTGAAATTGAATCCAGACAAGACAGAGGTACTCCTGGTCAGTGGTAAGGCCAAACAGGGCATAGGGTTACAGCCTGTGCTTGACGGGGTTACACTCCCCCTGAAGACGCAGGTTCGCAGCCTGGGAGTGATCCTGGACTCATCGCTGAGCCTGGAACCCCAGGTCTCAGCAGTGGCCAGGGGAGCATTCACACAGTTAAAGCTTGCGCCCATACCTTGGGAAGTCAGACTTGGCCATGGTGGTCCACGCTCTGATTACATCCCGTATAGGCTACTGCAATGCTCTCTACGTGGGGCTGCCTCTGAAGACCGCCCGGAAGCTGCAATTAGTCCAGCGCACAACAGCCAGACTACTAAGAGGAATGGGGTACAGGGAGCACACAACTCCTCTGTTGCGCCAGCTCCACTGGCTGCCAATTAGCTTCCGAGCACAATTCAAACTGCTGGTGTTGACCTACAAAACCCTATACGGTTCCGGCCCAGTTTACCTGTCCGAACGTATTCTACCCTATGAAGTGTCAAGAGTGCTAAGATCATCTGGAGAGTCCCTGCTCTCGGTCCCACCACCTTCGCAGGCGCGTCTGGTAGGGACGAGGGACAGGGCCTATTCTGTGGTGGCCCCCCGGCTGTGGAATTCCCTCCCAAATGAAATCAGATCTGCCCCCTCCCTCCTGACTTTTAGGAAGCAGGTGAAAACGTGGCTGTGCAATGAGGCCTTTGCAGAATGAAGGAGGAGATTGCGAAGCGACTAAAGTTGCTAACCACTTGATACGGACCAAATATATGAATTAAGTTGGACTTGATTTTACTTTGGTGAAAGGCTTTTAAAATGTATTTATTGTATTGTATTTTATTGTAAATTTTATTGTAAATTTATGATGTTTTTAGATTTTAAATGTTAGCATTGAATACTTGCTGTTTGCTGGTCTGAGTCCCTCTTTGGAGGTGAGAAGGCCAGGGTACAAAAGTTTTAAATAAATAATAAATAAATATGATTAAGGTCTTAAGGAAGTTTAGGTACCAGCTAAGGCCCAATTGTCTCTAGAAATTTCTTTCATTTCATTTCTTTCTTTTCTTTTTTCTTTTGCACTAATGGTGGAGTAGCACTAATGATGTGCAACATTGGAGATTCACTATTGATGTCTAACAGTGGAGTGCACTAAGGATGGAGTTGCACCAAATACTTAGGTAAGAGCCCTAGAAGATTCTGAATGATACATTTGTTACAGGCGTAAGTGAGTCTCTGTGAATCATAGAGACCATGGAGAAGCACCTGCAACTGAAAGCTGGCGTGTAGCACATATGTATAGCAATACTTTTGTTACAGAATATTTATTTATTATTATTTATTTGCATCATTTATATTCCGCCCTTCTCACCCCGCAGGGGACTCAGGGCAGATCACAATGCACATATATAGGCAAACATTCAATGCCATTTGACATACAACAGGGCTGTCCCCTTCCCTACGACCGCCTAAGCTTTTTAATAAAAAATAAATAAATTAAATAAATTAAATTAAAATATTTTAAAAATTACCCACTTCCGGGTTTCGGAGCAAGTATCTCAACGTGAAATCTCTCCTGCATTGAGAGCGAAATCCGTGTGGCTTCCGTAGTCTCACGATACTCCTGTTGCCGAAATCTTGGCTACTTAATCCCTGCGGCCCACGCAGACGTGATTTGTACCTTCCCGGCTGCTGCCTCGGTCGGTTGTCGCCTCTGCTTGTGGTCCGGCTGCTCCTGGATCCCGCGCGTTTGGGAAGGTAGGCTAACCTTTATGTTATTATTATGTAATTGTGTATTTGAATGCCCACCCTGCATTTAATGTTAGTAAAATATATTTGACTGTATGGATGCCCCTTTTGAATTCCCACCCTGCATTTAATGTTAATAAAATATTATATTTGACTGTATGGATGCCCCTTTTGAATGCCCACCCTGCATTTAATGTTAGTAAAATATTATATTTGACTGTATGGATGCCCCTTTTGAATGCCCACCCTGCATTTAATGTTAGTAAAATATTATATTTGACTGTATGGATGCCCCTTGAATGCCCACCCTGCATTTAATGTTAGTAAAATATTATATTTGACTGTATGGATGCCCCTTTTGAATGCCCACCCTGCATTTAATGTTAGTAAAATATTATATTTGACTGTATGGATGCCCCTTTTTTGAATTCCCACCCTGCATTTAATGTTAGTAAAATATTATATTTGACTGTATGGATGCCCCTTTTGAATGCCCACCCTGCATTTAATGTTAGTAAAATATTATATTTGACTGTATGGATGCCCCTTTTGAATGCCCACCCTGCATTTAATGTTAGTAAAATATTATATTTGACTGTATGGATGCCCCTTTTGAATGCCCACCCTGCATTTAATGTTAGTAAAATATTATATTTGACTGTATGGATGCCCCTTTTGAATGCCCACCCTGCATTTAATGTTAGTAAAATATTATATTTGACTGTAATGGAAAATGCCCCCTTTTGAATGCCCACCCTGCATTTAATGTTAATAAAATATTATATTTGACTGTATGGATGCCCCTTTTGAATGCCCACCCTGCATTTAATGTTAGTAAAATATTATATTTGACTGTATGGATGCCCCTTTTGAATGCCCACCCTGCATTTAATGTTAGTAAAATATTATATTTGACTGTATGGATGCCCCTTTTGAATGCCCACCCTGCATTTAATGTTAGTAAAATATTATATTTGACTGTATGGATGCCCCTTGAATTCCCACCCTGCCCACCCTGCATTTAATGTTAATAAAAATGTTAGTATTATATTTGACTGTATGGATGCCCCTTTTGAATTCCCACCCTGCATTTAATGTTAGTAAAATATTATCTTTGACTGTATGGATGCCCCTTTTGAATGCCCACCCTGCATTTAATGTTAGTAAAATAATATATTTGACTGTATGGATGCCCCTTTTGAATGCCCACCCTGCATTTAATATTAGTAAAATATTATATTTGACTGTATGGATGCCCCTTTTGAATGCCCACCCTGCATTTAATGTTAGTAAAATATTATATTTGACTGTATGGATGCCCCTTTTGAATGCCCACCCTGCATTTAATGTTAGTAAAATATTATATTTGACTGTATGGATGCCCCTTTTGAATGCCCACCCTGCATTTAATGATAGTAAAATATTATATTTGACTGTATGGATGCCCACTTTTAATGTTAGTAAAAGAATGCCCACCCTGCATTTAATGTTAGTAAAAGAATATTATATTTGAATGCTGCATATGTTAGTAAAAGATTATATTTGACTTTGAATGCCCACCCTGCATTTAATGTTAGTAAAATATTATATTTGACTGTATGGATGCCCCTTTGAATGCCCACCCATTTAATGTTAGTAAAAGATTTAATGTTAGTAAAATGTTATTATATTTGACTGTATGGATGCCCCTTTTGAATACCCACCCTGCATTTAATGTTAGTAAAATATTATATTTGACTGTATGGATGCCCCTTTGAATGCCCACCCTGCAATTAATGTTAGTAAAATATTATATTTGACTGTATGGATGCCCCTTTGAATGTTAATAAAATACCCTGAATGCCCATTTAATGTTAGTAAAATATTATATTTGACTGTACGGATGCCCCTGTTGAATACCCACCCTGCATTTAATGTTAGTAAAAGATTATATTTGACTGTATGGATGCCCCTTTTGAATGCCCACCCTGCATTTAATGTTAGTAAAATATTATATTTGACTGTATGCATGCCTCTTATGAGTAGTAAGCCGGGGGCGGAGCTGGGGCAGGGGCGGAGCCAGGGGCAGACCCTACAGCCCCCCAGGTCATCAGTGACTGGAATTCAGGCCCCTGGGCCGGTAGAAGTTGGACAGCCCTGACATACAACATATATACACAGATGTAGAGGAAATTTATGGGCCGGAGGTTTAGCACAGCGGTAACAACAGCTGCTAGAAGATCTTATCAACTGAATGTTACAGGTTCGAGCCCCAGGCTGGCTTGGGCAGCCAGCTGTGAGCCCTGCCTCTGTTTACCTAAGCCAGTGTTTCCCAACCTTTTTTGAGCTGCGGCACACTTTTTACATTTACAAAATCCTGGGGCACACCACCAACCAAAATGACACAAAATGACACTCTCATTAGGGGATAAAAGTACCAAGTACAGAATTTGTAGTCAGATGACGCATCATTGAAAATTGAGCCAAGACATCTTTCCTAGTCCTTGGAAGCTTTGCCTTGGATAGATTCATGTCTTAAGTGTCTTTTTTTTGGATTCATGTTTCAAGTTTTTGGAATTTTACCTTGGTAGTTTCTGTATTTGTTTTTCATGCAGGTGTGTTGTTTAAAGTCAGAGGAGGGCTTTCCTGGCCTGGAGTGCAACAAGTAAAAGGCAGGATGGGCGGTGAGCCTTCCCCTGGTCACTCGGGGCGTACCCTCCACCCAGGCCCCATCCCCTTTTGGCCAAGGCCCCTCCCCCTTTCTCTCCTAGCTGCCTGGCTTCTCGGGGGCAATGAAGGCGCACAGCTTGGACCGGAGCCTGTGCATGGTGACGGGGTTGTCACGGGGCCTGGGCCAGGCCATGTGCCTCCTCTCCCCGGGCTCGGCGCTGCTCCTCTCAGTCCAGGCGGAGGGCCCGCTGCAGGAGGTGGAGGCCCTGCTCCGCTGGGACTGGCCACGCCTCCGCTTGCGCACCCTCCCCGCATACTTGGCCCAGCCCCACGCTGCCCAAATCCTCCTCTGCGTCGCCTGGGAAGCCCATCGGCAGATGGAAGAGGAGGAGGAAGGCGCCCGGCCTCCCCTAGAAAGGATCCTCCTGGTCAGCAACGCCGGTGAGCCAGGCAGGAGGGAGAGGCTGGCAGGAAGGAAGGAAAGAAGGAAGGGCCTCCACGTGAGGGAAAAACACCCCCCAGGGAACACTAGGAAGAAAGGGGGAAGAGAGGTTTTCCCGCGGCACACCAGCTGATCTCTCACGGAACACTAGTGTGCCGCAGAACACCGGTTGGGAAACACTGACCTAAGCAGTCGAAAACAGCCTAGCTGTGAGTAGAGAAATTAGGGACTGCTTGTAGGGGAGGACTTTTATAACACCAATAAATAAGGAAGACCGGTTGCCAGAAGGTGGAAGGTCCTAACAGGTTGGCAGGCTCTTTGTCATAGGAGGATGAGACAACAGCACCCCCTGTGGCGCAATGGAGCAACAGCACCCGGTGATACAACTGGAAAAGAACCTGTGGCTGGAAGATCCTCCTACTGCATATGTTGTATGTCTTGTATGTCAAATACAAAAACGCCAGGGATTGTCTGCTCGTATGTGTACTATAATCCGCCCTAAGTCCCCTTCAGGGTGAGAAGGGCGGAATATAAATAAAGTGTATTATTATTATTATTATTTAAAATTCCAGCTTCTGACCACCAGGAGGAGCTGTCGCATTCCTTCACTCCTTTTGTGTGTATTTCCTGGAAATTTTTATGGCCTCATAAATCAGTTAAATTAAATTTAGAATAATAATAATAATAACTTTATTTTTATACCCTGCCTCCAGCTCTCTGAAGGGACTTGGAGCAGCTTACAAGGGGACATGCCCTACAAAACAGGTTAAAATAAGCATCGAAAAACAATCAATATCAAACATCAATAAACATAAAATCATACAACATTAGAAGAACACTTCATGGCTGAGTGAATAAAGTGCTGGGTTTGGTTCATAATTACTAAGTGCCATAATCCTACATGGTGCCGGGAAAGTATGACAATCGGAGGGCTGGGCTAGGAGGCTAATGTCCTTAGACTATTAAAGTTTTAGAAGTGCCAGAAAGGGGCATGAGCTGGATAGGTCAGGAAATTCTGTGGTGAACTGCTTAATCAAAGGCACAACGGAACAACCAAGTTTTTAATTCCTTGCGGAAAATGGAGAGAGTGAAAGCCTGTCTGATCTCTCTGGGGAGGTAGTTCCCGAGACAAGGGGCCACCACAGAGAAAGCCCTTTCCTTCTTCCCCACCAACCGAGCTTGTGAGAGCGGCGAAAGCAAGAGAAGAGCTTGGACCGGAGCCTGTGCATGGTGACGGGGTTGTCACGGGGCCTGGGCCAGGCCATGTGCCTCCTCTCCCCGGGCTCGGCGCTGCTCCTCTCAGTCCAGGCGGAGGGCCCGCTGCAGGAGGTGGAGGCCCTGCTCCGCTGGGACTGGCCACGCCTCCGCTTGCGCACCCTCCCCGCATACTTGGCCCAGCCCCACGCTGCCCAAATCCTCCTCTGCGTCGCCTGGGAAGCCCATCGGCAGATGGAAGAGGAGGAGGAAGGCAAGAGAAGAGCACTCCTTAAAGTACGTGCTGGTTCACCGGGGAAGAGGCAATCATGAAGATAGGCAGGCCCCGAACCATTTAGGGCTTTACAGGTAATAACCTGCACTTTTTATTGGGACCGGAAACTTATTGGAAGCCACTGCCCTTATTTCTCCATGGAAATATCTAAGGCATACATGTCAAACTTAAGTCCCACATACCGAATCCATTTTATGTGGCCCCCTAAATGCTAGACTACAACTCCCATATTCCTCATCACTAGACACCATGATTAGAACTGATAGGAGTTGTTATATAGTAACACCTGGAAGGCTGTAGTTTGTCCTGTTTAGTCAGGATAATGGGATTTGAATTTTGATCCAAGGCTTGTGGATATTATGCCAGGCTTTAAAATATCCTTTAAACATATATATATATATATATATATATATATATATATATAGAGAGAGAGAGAGAGAGAGAGAGAGAGAGAGAGAGAGAGAGAGAGAGAGATGGCCCTTTCTATTCATGGATTCTCCATCCATGGATTCAGTGGTCCTTTGAAGGAAGGCAACCATAAGGCTGATGTGATCCTCAATGGAAATGAGTTTCGCCCCTGATCTAGGAACTCATTGTTAAGACGTGTGGCGCCTAGGTTTCCCATATGTCCCTTATTCTAAGGGACGTCCCTTATTTTGACCCTAAAATTTGTGTCCCTTATTTTCAGGCCCTGTCCCTTATTTTTGACTAGCAGGACAGGACTGGGCGGGGTTGACCAGAGGAAGGTGCGCGCTGCGGTTTCCACGGCAATGCCTGCCCGGGGATTCCAACTCACAGGGCAGCCTGCGTCCCCGTTGGAAGGAAGAGGCGATACAGGACTTTTTCAAAGTACAGTAGACTAATTAACCGTTACCCAAGGGGAATGTTGGATCATGTTGGATAAAGATAGTTTCTGGTTGCTTGAGAGTTACTCTTAAAATAGGCCTAGCTGTGCATCCCAATACTATACAATGCTGTGTATCCCATACTATACTATACCATTAACTATTGACATAATAATCACGAAGATGTACTGTCTTATAAAATTTATTTTATTTTAATGTTTAGACAGTGCACTCTTAAAGTCAGCAAAGTCAAGTACTAAATACAGATGGAGAAAATTAGGTAGTTCTAATAATGTTTTTTCTGCATGACAAAGCATGCAGAAACATACCATGTCCTGTTAAGAGGGTTTAAGTCCGTTTCTTTTGTGAGTTTCAATCATTATCTTATTCTGTTAATAAAACTATTTCTACCTAATGTTTGAGTTTCAAGTTTTTAATGAAGCGTCCCTTATTTTTGTGAAAAATCCCATAAATGTCCCTTATTTCTTATATCAAAAAATGGCAACCCTAGTGGCGCCCCCATGGGCTGGTTTTATATCTGTATTTTGTATTCGGTTTCCCCTCAGCTGCATGGGCCTTTGTTCTATTGTCCAGCCATGTGGACACTTAGGGGCGGGGTTGTGTCTTGGCTCCAAACCTGATGTCACCGCCCTTGACTCCTGCTCTTCTAGAGGTCACCTGAGAGGCTGGACTTCCACTCTGGCCTCATTCCAGAGATCACACGGGCATAGCAAGGTGGAATCTAAGCCATTGCTGCGACAAAAGCATCTTAGTTCACCTATTAAGCCTAACCTTCGCTCTCAACCAAGCCTGTGGTGCAAAGGAGGACCTGCCCTCATCATAGACTGCGGATTTTGGGGGTTTTACAGGACTTTGTGGGCCTACAAAAGCCAGAGAGCAACAGGACACCTGGGATCTAAGAGAGGAACCATCACTCTGCAAACAAAGAGGCAAGTGATTGTAACCCTTTTTTCAAGGACTTCCTTTTGCAACCAACTAAGCATTTTGGGCCACCAGCATTTTTACTGGTTGTTATTCAATAAATCTTGTTTGGTTCGCTTTTTTTGAGTCTAGCACTCATTCTTATAGATATCGCGGGTTTCCCTGCATGTGGGGTGGCTTTACTCTACCTTAAGGGCCATAGCTTGCAATGTCCATCCTTTTAAAGCCCATTTTTAGGTGCTGAAGGCAGAAGAAGACGAAACAGTAGATAAGCAACAACTGCCGTAAACACTTAGCCCTGCATCGTGGCCGCCGTGTGTTCCTTTTTGCAAAGAAAGGCAGAATATAAACTCAGAACATAAATTAGCCAAGGTATTATGCGCCACATTGGATATTCATGCAAAGATGCAGCTAGTTAAAAACATAATGAACGAGCACTCTGTGGCAGCAAAGGAAAAGGTTGGGCTGCGTTCCCTTTTATCAGGAGTCATTTCGAGCATCAACAGTGAATATAAAATTAATGTTGTAAATGATTACAAACACATTTGCAATTTGTTCCACCATCTGGGAAATGGAAATGTGGAACAGGCGGAGGTGAGGAACACTACTGAAGATTTTTCTTGGACCTATAATTTTCATTTAGTCCAATGTATTTAATTACTGTGTCATTTATAGTGTTGCATCATTTGGTTTATATTTTATGGGCCTTGCGCCACTGAGTCAAGTTTTAATAGGAATGCACTGTCATAAACGAAAGGGGAAAAAACACATTTTGTCTCCTCTGAAAAAAAGTTATAAATACTCACAGCTTGTTTTGTCTCTTTTTGGCTGACTCCAGAATGCTGCAGAATGTGAATACTCTGTTCAAGGGTAAATAGAGAGCGAATGAGTGTCTAAAGGAAGCAAATATGGAAACTGTATACCTGAGAGATCAGTGGTTTAGATCACAGGCCCCTTTGAAAATCTGATGAAAGCTGGAGATCCCACCCAAGAAAAATGCATGTAAACCTAAAGACAACTCCAGGGGAGGGGGTTATAGCCATGTGTCTGACCCCTGGCTGGGGATCCATGGGGGGACACAGGTGAATAACCTTGTATCAAGAGGGATAAATCCCACAGGGTTCAGGTGCACAAAGCAATGCTTCCTTAGCTGGAAGGGAACGGATGACGTACTTATGGAAAGAATGCGCAGAGGAGAGGGGGGGGGGGGCGTTAAAGCTATTTTCATCCTACAAAAAAAGCTGATTACAGTAACAGGTGTTCAGCCTTTAAGAAGTTGAACAACACCATTAGCATATTTTATGAAGCAGGGCATTTATCAATGTAGTTTATAATCTCCGTCAGCATAGGAAAATCTGTGCTTAACTCCGTTCAGCAGTCCACCAACCTGGGAAGCATCATCTCTTCAGACGCCAAGATTGATAAAGACAAGCAAAGGCATAGAGTGCATTTGGAAGGCTTCACAAAAGAGTCTGGAGCAACAAGCACCTGAGGCAAAGCACCAAAATCAGTGTGTACAGAGCGATCATACTGTCTATTCTCCTCTATGGGTCTGAAACATGGGTCACCTATCGCCAACACTTACGACTCCTCGAATGCTTTCACCAGCGCTGTCTTCGCACAACCCTAAATATACACTGGACTGACTATGTGACGAATGTTGCTGTCCTTGAGCAAGCAGGGATCACCAGCATTGAGGCCATGCTATTGAGAACACAGCTACGCTGAGCAGGGCATGTCTCTAGGATGGAGGGCCACCGCCTCCCAAAGATACTACTCTATGGTGAACCCGCCACGGGTCAGCGCAAGCAAGAGAGGCGCCCCAAAAAAAGAGATATAAGGACTCCCTGATATCTTCTCGGCCAGATTGATCACCAACAATGGTCCACCCTGGCCTCACATTGGGAGGCATGGAGACGCACTATCCACAATGCTGTGGCCTCTTTCGAGAAGTCACGCCAAACGAGTCTTGAAGAGAAACGACAGCGCAGAAAGAACCGCAGCTTGGAAACAACATCACCCAGGGAGACTTTCTGCTGTGCTTTCTGCAACCGGACTTGCCTATCTTGGATTGGCCTTCTTAGTCATCAACGCACTTATAGAAAGCATGGGATGAGTCCTTCCTGAATCTTCGTTCGTGAAGAAAAGTCAATAGATCCTGTAATATACTGTCCATATAAGAAAGTATAGATTGTCTTACCTGGTCTGGACAAGTTGATGCTTTAAATGGTTGTTGATGAACTTCGTTCGCGAAGAAAAGCCAAGGAAAGGAAGAAAGTTGTTTTGATAATGTTATACTTATGTTGTTTACTCTGTATGCTTGCCCTTTTTGATAATTAAAAGTGATTCAGCTTTATTCAGGACATTGTTGCTGTGAAAGTCAACAACAACTTCATTAATCTGCTGTCCTTGAATACAATACCATTAATGTCATGATTCATCACTGAGGGGGGACAATTAAAGTCATTGCCACAGGTGTATTGATAGGCTATGACATAGTCATAGTGTTTGTCTTGAAGACTGTAGGGCTATGTAGTCTATGCCAGGGCTTCTTAAACTTTATCCACTCATGACCCCTTTTCGCATGAGAAATTTTTATGTAAAAATAAAAAGTGTGTGTAGCTAGGGTGTCCACTTAGACAGACTCCCACTTCCACAAACAGCTTTAACCCAAAGGATCCACCAAAAGCCCTCCCTCCAATGACATTTCTAACGTTTTGCCGACGTGGCGCTATGCCCGCAATCTTCAGTCAAGAGCCTTGGACTCCCAGCTGTCTATGGAGGCGCAAATTGCTTGTGCCTGCAAGACAGCCTTCTACCATCTGCAGCAAGCAAAATGTCTGGCTCCCTACCTCTCCCTACCTCTCCCATTGCGACCTGGCCACGGTGATCCAAGCCATGGTCATCTCAAGGCTCGACTACTGTAACACGCTGTACATTGGCCTACCTTTATCGGTGATCCGGAACCTGGTGCAGAACGCGGCAGCACGCCTGCTGCTGGGGGCTACTAGGTCAGCCCACATAACACCTCTCCTACGCGAACTGCCCTGGTTGCCGATTGAGTTCCGGGTCTCCTTCAAAGTGTTAGTTTTGACTTTCAAGGCCTTACATGGTTTGGGGCCAGTGTACTTGAGGGAGCGGCTTACCCCATATGTACCCAGAAGATCACTGCGTTCAGAGGGTCTTAACATGCTCGAGGTCCCAAGTTTGAAGCTCTGCAGGCTTTCCAGCACACGACAGAGGGTGTTTTCTGTGGCTGCTCCGGTTTTGTGGCACTCGCTCCCAGTCGAGATGCGAGCCCTGCGAGACCAGATGGCCTTCCGCAGGTCTTGCAACACCTGGTTGTTCAGGCAGGCCTTTGGCGGCTGACCGGTGCCTGAACTGACAACCTCCTATTTAGCTGTGCTGCCTCTGCCCTTTGTACGAGTCAGTTTGTTCTGACCCGCTGTGATTAATGTATGACTGGTTAGGATTGTTTTATAGTGTTTTTATGATGTTTTATGATGTTTTAATCTTTTATGTGCTTTTATATGTTGGAAACCGCCCTGAGCCTCGGGAAGGGTGGTTAAGCAAGTCGAAATAATAAATTAATAAATAAATAAATTTCAGGTTATAGTGAGTGCCATGAACAAGTAGCCCAAATCCTGCCAATGTCCTCCCCAAACAACATACTGTTCACCACCCAAGGAATGCTCTCATTCAGGGACAATTTCATCCTAGATTTTACATGTTTCTTCCACCACGGACATCCCAGTGTTTCTTACGCTCTCCACTGATGTGGAATTTGCATGATCCCACCCACTGCCTCTCCCTTAACCCTTTCCTACCCTTTTCAACTCTGTGCTGAATGTTGCTGCTAACAGATTGGTGTAAATATCTAAACCGACCACTAGATGGCATTCAGAAACCTTTTACTGTTGCCATATATTTCACCACCCTAACATTGAAATAAGGCAGGGTCCCAAACCCGATCCGTTTCGCTAGGGCTTTGTCAAGTGGCAATATTTAACAACGCGAAACGCGAAATGCTCAGCGTCACAGGAGTACAATATCAATTCAAGGGTGTCATCCCACATAATTACCTTCGGGTCCACCGGATGTAATTATGTGGGATGACACCCTTGTATTGATATTGTACTCCTGTGACGCTGAGCATTTTGCGTGGTTAAATATTGCCGCTGGACCAAGCCCTCGCGAAACGGATCGGGCCCTGCAGCTCAACAGTTGCGGCCCTCCGCATCTATCCATCATGGGCTTGGCTGCCTAACCACCTACAGTGAGATCGTTACACTTTGGCCCCTACAGGAGCACCTTATTGCCATTCACGGCATTACCATATTGTGCCGGGGACGTCCATTCCGGATCTTTCACAGCGAAAGCGACCTCCTCCTTCCTGTCGTGCACTCCCCTCCCTTAGTTGTGGTTTTGAGGGAAGAGCATCATTCGACTGTGGGATTTACCCATGAAGGGACATTATTGACTCGTGAGTAAGCTCACCGCATCGCTGTGGAATTCAACCCTTCCCCGTTGCACACCTATGCTCCTTTATATTCTCTAGTAGCTGGTATTGTTTGTGTACGACTCGCTGCTCATATTTACTATGCATGTATGTACTATTGTATTCTATGACATATGAAGTAGACTTCTTAGCCCTCACCTTGATTGATATATTATATTTTATATAGCACATTGCCTATGTCCTTTTGTATATATTGTTTACTAATCAGCACACGTGTTTAGCAATCTGCATACAGATAACATCTTACTCCGAAACTCCGGATGATCTCTCCCAGTGGTTTCATGTAGATGCTAAATAACATCGAGGACAGTACTGAACCCTGAGGGACTCCACAAGATAAAGGTTGCGGAGCCGAACGTGTGTCACCCAGTAACACCTTCTGAGACCGACCCTCCAGGAAGGATTGGAGCCACTGCAGAATAGTACCCCCAAGCCCCATTTCTGCGAGGCGTCCCAGAAGGATACCATGGTTAACAGTATCAAAAGCCACTGAGAGGTCCAGCAGAACCAACAGGGACACACTCCCCCTGTCAAACTCCCAGTGAAGATCATCTACCAAGGCGACCAAGGCTGTCTCAGTTCCATGTCCCGGCCTAAAGCCAGACTGGGACGGATCTAGATAATCAGTGTTTACCAGAAACCCCTGGAGTTGCGAGGTCACCACACATTCCAGGATTTTGCCCAAATTTGGGAGATTGGAAACTGGCCGATAGTTGACTAATTGAGTGGGGTCCAGTGATGGTTTCTTCAACAGCGGTTTTATAACAGCTTGCTTTAACCTGGCTGGAATCTTGCCCTCCTGTAAGGAGGCATTGACCACCACCTTGACCCACTCGGCCAAGCCCCCTCTGGCTTCTTTGATGCATTTGGTAGGCCTCGCCTCTCCAAGAATCTTGTCCACATCATCGAGCTGAACCAATTGAAACGAATCCATCAAAACCGGACAAGCAGATGCTCGTGTCACATCTTCAGAGACTGCCGTTAAAGTGGTATCAAAATTGGAACGGATCAAAGCAAGTTGTCTGTGAAGAACCGAGCAAATTCTTCACAAAGGTCCTCTGAGTAATCTGGGATCTTGCACTGCGGCGGATTTAATAGTCCTCTGACCCCTCGGAATAATCTAACCAGAGTCCAATTATTTTTAACAGTTGGCTGTCCAGAATTTGGCTTGCTGTACCAGAATACTACAGAGCATCCTCCTAGGTGTATCTGGAGGTGTCAGTTGGCAGTGGGATTGTTTTATTTTTGAAAGCTTCATTTCATTTTCCCCAGAGACTGTGGGCCGTGACACAAAGCTCATGATGGTGGCGAGGAGGAGGAGGAGGAATACTGATGGGAATCTTTCCACTGATGTCAGTGAATTTTACATCAAGGCCTACGTGAAGGTCACAGTGTAAAAGAAAAACTGACATTTAGATTTAATTGTTATCAGGTTTGTAATTCATTTAAAAGCAGCTTTTATGTTTCTAAAAGAGAACAATATGAAAGGTCTAGGTTGGGTTTTTTTTTAATGTAATGCTGAAGCCAAATTTTGCTCACATCGCAAATGAAAAGCATGTCCTTCTCTCTCTCTATCTTTAATGAATGTAACGATTAAGGGTTATGACATCTGTGTCCCTTTTGAATAATGTTACCCTAAATGAAAATATTATTTGACATATGATTTATGTAGAACAGAATATCTTTTTTATTACAAGCCATGTTTAAAAATTTTGCAGTCATATTTGGGGGACAGGGTTGAACATATAGGGTGAACACTTGGAAATATCACCTGGAACGTGGCATTGATTCCCCCCATCAGGTAGCAAACACTTCAAATTCTTCAAGGAACTTCTTCAAGCTACAGAGAATAGAGAATGCATTTAATTTTTACTTCCTAAATTTACTTCCTTACATACTTAATGTATGCCTGGCCTTCAAAAAAGAACTCCCAGCAGCTAATAGTAAATAACGTCTTGCTGAGCTAAAGTAATCTATTTATTTATTTATTATTTCGATTTATATACCCCCCCCCCCTTCCCAAAAAGGCTCAGGGTGGTTCACAACAATGAATACGCAACACAACGTAGTTAAAAACAGAATAAAAACAGATTAGGACCAGAATGGAAAGCACAACCTTAGAGATTTAACACCTGGCGGAACAGGGTGGTCTTGCAGGCCTTCAGGAGGCCTGCAAGACCACTCCGTTATTGCTCGTGCCTCTGCCGGGAGGGCGTTCCACAGGGTAGGCGCTACTACGGAAAAGGCGCGCTGCCGAGTCGATGACAATCGGCAAATCTTGAGTGATGGAACCTCCAATAGGTTTTGGTCCATGGACCGTAGTGGTCTCTGGGGAATGTGCAGGGAGAGGCGGTGAAGCAGCAAATTAGGGAGTTCTGGAACTCCAGTGGCAAATTTACTTTTACTAAGGCTACCTGGACGTGCGGGTACAAGGATGAGGAAGACTCACGACAACTGTGAAGTAGATGAAATCAAAAGGGTTTATTGATGGCACCAGCTGGTGGGTTTTTGCCAGCAGAACACGGCTGCAATCAGGGGCAAAAGGCCCCGTCATTCTCATTACAAACACATTTATACCCCAATGGGCATTTCGGATAAACCCGCCCTTCTTCACAGATTTTACATATCATAATTGGCTGGTGTCTCATGGCATTTCATTAATCCAATAAACATTGCATTTTCATTAGCATCACATCTAAAAGTCCCACCTATGTAAGAGAACAATGAACATTTCTATGTTAGTCTTTCTCACAGTGCAACTATCAGTGCTGGGACTCTTGCGTTCTTAGTTTGAAACATTTGGCTTCCAGGCTCCTTGCCAGCAACGGAGGGTGCCAAACTCTTTGCTCATGCGCAGTTCTTTCCCATTTAGCATTAAGGTCTTTCATTAGCACATCCTGTACTGTTTAATCAATCCAAGCCTATGTTATCTCACGTTAGGCACAGAGTGCCTCAAGAAGCATCAATCACAGTGTTATTTTCACAGCACAAGTGCCTGCCTGATTCTTGGCACAGGAACCCGCTTTTCAAAGCTCTACACGTGTACAGCATCACTCTCTGACTGTACTCCTGCACGGAAAGTACCAAAAACCGCTTTATTGGTACTTCAGATACACTGGCCCCAGACCATGCAAGGCCTTTGAGGCAATCTGGTACATGATGGGAGGCCAGTGCAAACGCTGGAGGACTGGTGTGATGTGGCATGTTAGTGTCACTCCAGCCAGCAGTCGAGCCACAGCGTTTTGCACCATCTTCAGATTCCGGATTACTGACAAAGGAAGGCCAATGTAAAGGGCATTACAGTAGTCCAGTCTCGAGATGACCGTGGCCTGGATTACCACGGCTAGGTTGTCACTGCAAAGGTAGGGCGCCAGTCGCCTCACCTGGCACAGATGGAAAAACGCTGCTCTGCTCACGGTGGAGTCCTGAGCCTCCATCGTCCAGTTGGAACCCAGTTAGAACCCAATCTTATCATTTGGAGGCTATAGGATCTATATACCCTTACTAGTGACTTTCTGGACATTTTCACATTACAGTGCAAGTTATTTGCAGACACAGCTTGGATTTTTTGAAGGTGGAGTGGGGAGTGAGGGTGGGATAAAATCTTGAAACCCTTCATCCAGCATGGATTCTGGGAAATATAGTCCGAAAAATGTAGCTGTTCTTTTATGAAAAATCATAGAGAGCAGTTTGGGAAATGGTTTGGGAATACCGTCAACGGGATAGAAATCAGCAATCTGAGCCAAAATATGTATTATTATACGCTTCAATGCTGTTCTTGGCCCGCATCCGCGCTATCCACAAACTGGGCACAAATTCAACGTGGTTGCCAAAAACTCATGGCCTGCTGTTGTCCAAAACGGCTCAATAAACTGGATTAGATTCATTTTACACCACTCCTCGTATTTCTTTCCCCCTTTCTCTCCTTCCTTCTAATTCAACAACGAACTATCTTCCCGATTTTCTCCCCCCACCCCCGGCTCTCACTCCACCGCCTCTCACGTCGCCCCCTCTCTCGGCCACGTGTTCCCTTTCCTGATTCACAATCGGCATTGCAGAATCAGCGTAACGACTGTGGCAGTGGGTCCCTCCCAGCTATCGTACTATCACCCGGCTCTTCACCCGCTTTTTGGCATCAGAGTTTAATCTTTTTTATTAATCCCCCAGAAAATAAAAAGAAAACCCTCATTCCTTGAAAGCTACTGCCAGTTACCTCTCATCTTCCAGGAGGTCATTGCTCTTCCTTACCTGGAAGTGGGACGGGCAGTCTCCTTAAAATGCCTTGGAAAGAGTGGATGGCTGTTGGCATGCACATGTGCCTGCTCCAGCCAAGTGCCTGCTCTAGAGGAAGAAACAGGTTTAAGTAGGGTTGCCACCTGTCCCGTATTATATGGGATGTCCCATATTTTTGCTCTGAATTTTGTGTCCCGTATTTTCGTGTCCGTATTGACAGAACAGGCCAGGCCGGGTCAGCAGTGAAGAAGGAAGGAAGGGAGAACTCTACGTGAATGCCTGGTAGCTGCCGCTCTCCCCACACAAACACCAGGCCTGGTCCGGCTTACTCACCCGAGCCGACAGCCATCTTGGCGCCTTCCCTGGCCGCTCTAGCCCTCCCTCTTGAGCATAAAGAGCAGCAAGCCCAGAAGGGGAGCCGAAGGGGTGTGCAATTTGTTTGTGCGCACCGGGAGTGACAGACCGGAAGAGGCAGGCCTCCCTGGAAGGAAGGGAGGGCGGAAGGGGTGGGGTGGCAGCGGCAGGAGGCGCTCGCGGAGAGAGGGAGGCAGAGTGAGGTTTGCGCACACAGCCACTTGTGTCTCGGGCCTGCTGGGGATTCTGGGCCTTGAGTAACGGTCGCTGCAGCGGCGAAGGAGGAGGTGGCAGCTGCGTGGGAGGGGATGAGGTGCCGGGTCCGTGGAGGCGGCAGTGGGAGGTTTCCCTGGGAGCGTGAGAAAAAAAGGAGGCTATGTGAAACATAACCTCAGTTATGTTTTACAAAGTGTCCCTTATTTTTGTGAAAAATCTCATATTTTTACGTAAATGTCTCTTATTTCTTACATCAAAAAGTGGCAACCCTAGGTTTAAGTACTTGCTTGCCTCCTTTAAATGCCTTGAAATTGAAAGAGTGCGAGACTGCTGGCATGAACACATCTCCTCTAGAGTAAGAAACAGCTTTAAGAACTTGCTTGCCTCCTTGAAATGCCTTTGAAAGAGAGTGTGTGTGGCGTGCAGGCCCAGGAGAGAAACAGCTTAAATGTCTAAAATGACGGGAAGGGGAGCTTGGAAAGCCCCACCCCCCATAATGGGCCACCCCAGAGCCCTCCTGATTTCGGGAAGCTCCCAAAAAACAGACCAAAAGCTGGGACACGAGTCAAGGTTTATTTATTTATTTATTTACTATGCTTCTATACCGCCTCTCTCAGCCCAACGGCGACTCAAGGTGGTGAACAAGCGGCAACAAGTGCCCACATATAAAACACATCATAATATTATACAAACAGCCGTATAAAACCATACAATTTAACAGTTAAAAACTACAAAATACAAATCTCAGCATCTTATTATTAAAATCGGTTTCCGTTGCATCGTCATAATATTCCGTTGGTCTCAATTAATAAAAGTTTGTCTGCGAATGCCTGCTCGAACAGCCAAGTCTTGACTTTCTTACAAAATGTCAGGAGGGAGGGGGCTGATCTGATGTCACTAGGAAGGGCGTTCCAAAGCCGAGGAGCCACCACTGAAAAAGCCCTGTCTCTCGTCCCCGGCAGTCACACTTGCGAAGCAGGTGGGACCGAAAGCAGGGCCTTTCCGGATGATCTTAAACATCTCGATGGTTCATAGGGAGAGATGCGTTTGGACAGGTAAGTTGGACCAGAACCGTTTAGGGCTTTAAAGGCCAAAACCAGCACCTTGAATTGTGCCCAGTAGCAAACTTGCAGCCAGTGGAGCTGTTGCAACACAGGAGTAGTGCGCTGCCTGAGTGCCGCTCCTGTTATCACCCTGGCTGCAGTCCATTGGACCATTTGAAGCTTCCGAGCAGTCTTCAGAGGCAGCCCTACGTAGAAAGTGTTGCAGTAATCTATATGGGATGTAACCAGATCATGGACTACTGTGGCCAAGTCAGACTTCCCAAGGTACGGGCGCAGCTGGCGCACAAGTTTTAATTGTGCGAATGCTCCCCTGGTCACTGCTGAGACCTGGGCTTCCAGGCTCAGCAATGAGTCCAGGATCACACCCAGACTGTGAACCTGTGTCTTCAGGGGAAGTGTAACCCCGTCCAACACAGGCTGTAACCCTATGCCCTGTTCGGCCTTTCGACTGACCGGGAGTGCCTCTGTCTTTTCTGGATTCAATTTCAATTTGTTCGCCCTCATCCAGTCCGACACAGTGGCCAAGCACCGGTTCAGGACTAAAACAGCCTCCTTAGTAGTAGGTGGGAAGGAGTGACAGAGTTGGACGTCATCTGCGTACAGATAACACCGCACCCCGAATCTCCGGATGACCTCCCCCAGTGGCTTCATGTAGATGTTAAACAACATGGGAGACAGTATTGAACCCTGAGGAACCCCACAAGACAATGGATGAGGGGTTGAACAGGAATCTCCCAACAACATAGGGTTGCCATTTTTTGATGTAAGAAATAAGGGACATTTATGGGATTGTTCACAAAAATAAGGGACACTTAATTAAAAACTTGAAACTCAAATGTTAGGTGTAGTTTTATTAACAGAATAAGATAATGATTGAAACTCACAAAAGAAACTTTTCCTTCAGGAAAAAAGTAAAATCCTGGCTGTGGGACCAGGCATTCGTACACCAGCACAAGGCAGCATTTTAGATTGGTTTTTAATGAAAGTGGGTGATTATGGCCAATGTTTTTATGGACTGAACATTGTTTTAATCCAGAGTGAATGTGTATGGTGCTAATGTAGTTGTATTTTAATGTATTTTAATTGTTGAAGGGTTTTGGGGTTTTATATTGTTACTAGCTGTACCCGGCACGCGTTGCTGTGCCCTTTTTAGGAGATGTGAGAAAGTCCAATCATCCACGGTGTGCCCTCCTCTAAACTGCAGTTGGATGGAGTGTGGGTCATGGGGGGCATGGTGTGCCAAGTTGGGTCTTTATTGGTCTTGGTTCTGGGCCACAGTGGTCTGTGGGGAATGATGGGTTTTGAAGTACTACAAATCCCATTCTCCATGGTGGTACTTCAAGTCCACACAATGTCCCATGAGCTGAGGCCTAGTTAGGAACAGCAAGTTAATGAAGCCTTACTGTCAATTCAGGCCATACACAATGTCCAATGAGCTGAGGCCTAGTCGGAGAATCAAGTTAATGAAGCCTTACTGTCAATTCAGAGCGTAAACAGCTTCCCAGTAAGTGAGGGCTAGTTAGGGAAATCAAGTTAATGAAGCCTTACTGTCAATTTTGGGCGTGGTCTGTGTTTTTTTTGGGGTGTAAATTTTCGGTTGGAAGTGATTTGGGTGTTTGTGTTGGGGATTGGCTCAGGCCTTTTCCTTATTCTGTTTTGGCAGTTTATTAAGGATCGGAATTTTCATGTTGGCTGGCCAGTGCAGCAGTTATGCAAATCCGCCCTTATTGGCAGCCAATCATGTTGTTCAGAATGTAGAGGCTGGGTGAGTCTTTGGCTGCCCCGGAGGATGCTGGTAAATGTAGTTTAATTTTTACTCGTTGTTTTGGGGGCCTTTTAGGTTTTGGGGGGGAAAGTTTCTTTGCTACAAACGTACCTTGCTTGAGGCCTATTTCTGTTGGCAAGTATTGTGTTTCTGCGTTGTGAGGTTTCTTTGTTTGAGGTATACATCACATGACGTGAACCCATTTATATAATAGATTATGTGGGCATCGAATTATGCCGTACTGTAAGCCACTCTGAGTCCCCCCTTGGGGGTTGAGAAGAGCGGGGTAAAATCCCGAAATAAACTGACTTACACCCTCTTAACAGTACATGGTATGCTTCTGCATGCTTTGCCATGCAGAAAAAAACATTATTAGAACTACCTTATTTTCTCCATCTGTATTTAGTACTTGACTTTGCTGACTTTAAAAGTGCACTGTCTAAACATTAAGATAAAATAAAATTTTATAAGACAGTACATCTTCATTATTATTATGTCAATAGTTAATGGTATAGAATAGTATGGAATACACAGCATTATATAGTATTGGGATACACAGCTAGGCCTATTTTAAGAATAACTCTCAAGCAACAGAAACTATCTTTATCCCACATGATCCAACATTCCCCATGGGTAACGGTTAATTGAGTCTACTGTACTTTGAAAAAGTTCTATCTTGCCTCTTCCTTCCAACAAGGACGAAGGCAGGTACACACTCGCAAGTGCGCATCTGTCAGCCTGCCCTGCGAGTTGGAATCCCCGGGCAGGCATTGCCATGGAAACCGCAGCGCGCGCCTTCCTCTGATCAACCCCGCCCAGTCCTGTCCTGTTAGTCAATAATAAGGGACAAGGCCTGAAAAAACGGGACATAAATTTTAGGGCCAAAATAAGGGACGTCCCTTAGAATAAGGAACATATGGCAACCCTACAACAACATCACCTGGCAACGGTCCTCCAGGAAGGACCAAAGCCACTGCAAAACAGTACCTCCAAGGCCCATTACCGAAAGGCGTCCCAGAAGGATACCGTGGTCAATGGTATGGAAGGCCGCTGAGAAGTCCAGCAGAACCAACAGGGACACACTCCCCCTGTCCAGCTCCCGGTGTAGATCATCCACTAAGGCAGGGGTGCTCAGAATGGTGTTCGGGATCACCAGGGTGATCTTCGGGCCTCATCCTGGTGATCTTCAGACTCCTGACCAGGTTTTTTGCTGTTGGTCCTCTTCATGCGCCCCTGCACGCTGCAAAGAAGTCCTCCGTCGTTGCTCCTCCCTGCTCGCGCGCCGCCTCCAGAAGCTGCAGAGTCCAAGAGGCAGACTGGGCCCCCTCTTTTGGATTCCTCCTCCTCCCTCCGTCCTTCTCCAGCCACTCGGAGTTTGAGGAGACCAAAGGGGGCGGGCCTGGATGACGCGATGCATGGCTGGCCCCGCGCGCATGCGCAGAAGCGCCCATTCTGCCTCTCGGACTTCTCGTGAGCTCTTGGAGGCAGCACGCATGCTGGCAGCATGGAAATAGGAGCAGCGACGGAGGAGAAGAAGAAGGACGCTTTAAGGGTCATTTCCATACCACATCTCAAAGGTCGGTCTTTTACTTTGGGGTGGGTGCTTGATTGTTCTGTGGCATGTCTCTTTGTTTATTTTTAATGTTTAAAAATGGCCTTTTAGCTCCAAAGCCTCTCTGCTTGCTTTGTTCCTTGAGAAATATATGTTGGGGAATATGGAAATGTGGGAGAAATTGGGTGGTTGGATGTATTTTTGCATGCCCCTTTGTTTACCTTGCTGAGTATTAAATGGCCTTGCAGTTCAAAAGCCTCTCTTCTTACTTTCTGGCTGATAATATGTGTGGTAATATGGCAGTGTGGGAGAAATGGGGTGGTTGGATGTATTTTTATGCTCTGTTTTATGTTGTTGTTATTAAATTGAAATGTTGATGTTTTATAACTTCATTTTACGTAAACTGCCCCGAGCCTGCTGGAAGGAGTGGTACATAAATATGAATAATAAATATAAATAAATAAATAAGAAAATAGTTATATGTTTTACATTTCTGGGTAGGTGATCTTTGGGACTTGGTTTTTTAATCAGTAGCTCCCATGCTGAAAAGGTGTGAGCACCCCTGCACTACAGCGACCAAGGCTGTCTCGGTACCATGTCCCGGGCTAAAACCAGGTTTACCCTGAATGCACAAGCCTAATGTCCAGTGGGAGTCTTTTGATTTGTTTGTAGTTACGGCATCAAATACATTTAAACACTTAAAGCTTCCAAGAACTCCAGTGTTTGACAATGTCTTTCAAATGATAATGAATGAATCAGCTTTGAGAGAAATTGCCAACCAACAGATGAGATCCATCCTACAGACAGCAGATGCATATGTAATATGTGTCACGTAGAGCATGGACCCAGCATTTAGGATGACTCATCGTTGGTAACTGTGTTGAAGTTGTTCCTCTGGGACTATGTAAAAAATTAGTAATAGCATTAATATTAGCAATTTTAATAAAATATATAAAAATAAAGCATTAACTGACTTTAAATCTTAAACAGTGGTGTGGTTAACACCCACTTCCAGGTGGATTTTAGCCAAATGAGCTAAATGATTACTTTTGTAATATTTTAATTTTAAAAATAGTTAAAATACACACACTCCATAGATTTCAAGTTATTTCCAATTTACGCTAATACATTTGCTACCCTATTAGGGGAGTTTCTTGACAAGATATGTTCTTGGGGGGTTTTGTGTTCGCTTTTTTTTTGAAGGAGGGAACAGTATGATTTGGGCCCCATCTACACTGGCATATAAAATCCAGATTATCTGCTTTGAACTGTATTATATTAGTCTACACTGCCATGTAATCCAGTTCAAAGCAGATAATCTGGATTTTATATGCCAGTATGGATGGGGCCTTAGCCAAGGTTTCCATGGCTGAGGGAGCATTCAAACTCAGAGTGATACGAGTCCAACACTCAAACCACTAGGCCAGGCTGGCTCTCAGACACACATATATTCACGGGAGGGTTTTCGTTTTCTCTTTCTTGTAATGTGTTATTTTATTTGATTAATGTCAATTTGCAAAAGGGCTGCAGACGACATGGTTAAGGAGCTAATAAAGAGTCTTTAGGGTTTCCAGGTCACTAACACAACAGGGCTTTTGTATATTAATATACAAAAGTTCATGGAGCCCATAGCTTACTTTACTGGCAGCTCTGTTTTTAAAAGCCTGGTGGCACATCGGATTAAACCGCTGAGCTGCTGAATTTGCTGACCGGCAGAATGGCGATTCAAATACTACTTTTGCGGGAAGGTAACGGCGCTCAATGTAATCATGATGGTCACATGACCTTGGAGGTGTCTATGGACAACGCCGGTTCTTCGGCTTAGAAATGGAGATGAGCACCACCCCCAGAGTCAGACACGACGAGACTTAATGTCAAGGGGAAACCTTTACTAGTTATACAGAAGAATGAATCTCACCAAGAAAAGTACATATGACGAAATTCTCTATTATCCAGCGAGAGCCTCATATAGTAGTGCTCTGAGAGTTGGTTTAGGATACGGAGTGACCAGGTTGAAGGTCCCCATTTGGTCCTGGAAACTCCCTCCTCTCTCTCTCCTTCCCTTCCTTCCTTCCTTCCTTCCTCCCTCTGCGCGCCAAGGGCGTTTTGGCCGGGCTGCGGCTCCTCCTGCTTCCTGGCTCCTGGGTGCTCTTCTGCCCTCCTCCCCTCCAGCAGCAAGGAGGAGGAGAGGGAGGAGTCCGCGAGAGCTGCCCCCGTCCGACCCTGCTCCCGGAGGCTCGAGGCGAGGCTTTCTGCCCTCTAGCCCCTCCGCGCCAGGGAAGGGGAGCAACCCCTCATCTCCTGGCCTGTCCTGGCTGGGCTCCAGGTTCGCTGCAGAGCAGAGCAGAGCAGAGGCCGGGATACGCAGCTCCACAGCCCAGTTTGGTTCCTTTCCGATCTGGCCCCAAGGCAACAGCAGGGAAGCCGATGGAACGCAGGGGGGAGGCACTCCTGGGGGGGGGGTTAACCCCCTCAGGAAGGAGAGCTGGGGGTGGCGACGGCTCGGAGCCACCCCGTGTGCTTAATTCTTATTCATCCTGCTCAGCCGAGCCCGTGTGCGCTTCGGCCACTCAGCGCAGCCCTCCCCCGCAGGACGGTGATGGGCCTCCTGTGCGTGGGCCTCCGGGGGGTGTAGGAGGGGGGTTTGGCGGAAGCAGCAGCGTCACGAGGGGGGAGGGTGACAGTAAAATGACAGTTAGAGTGTCATTTTGTGTCATTTTGGTTGGTGGTGTGCCCCAGGATTTTGTAAATGTAAAAAATGTGCCGCGGCTCAAAAAAGGTTGAAAATCACTGCTCTAAAGACATCAGTCAACACCTTGTTTTTCCTCGAAAAACTAAGCACAACAGGCAGAAAGCCAGTGACTCTGCTGGCTGTGGGAATCTTGGATTTGTCATGCAACTCTTCTACATTCTGCTAATGGGGTGGCATTTCACTGCTGAGTTCTTGTGTTACAAATTATTTTCAGCATTACTACTCGCTAACTCAACTCCCCGGCATTATAGGAGTGCACATGAGTGTTCTACTTCCAAAATCATCTTGATTAGAAGCATTTCGCTCCCGCCCTCCTTGTGCTTGCTGATCTCATTCTGTTTTTGATTGCTTGTTTGATATGGCCTTGTTTTTCTACTTCCTCCGCGCAGCAAAATATCTGGTAGCTCAGTGACATATTTGGAAAACCCAGAACAAAGCCAAGTGAAATGATAACATACTGGGTTTTTTTAAAAAAAACTTAATAGATTTTCTACTGCGTATATATGATTCTTCTAGAAAAGCAAACTTGCGTGCATTAAGTAGAAGAGTTTGGGAGAGTTAATTTTTTGAACTGGTTATACTGATTGTGTAATTCTAGCCGCTTGTCAGAAAAGTGACCTCTCCAAACTGTAAAAAAAAATGGGGGGTTGCTTATTCATTCAGTCGCTTCCAACTCTTCGTGACTTCATGGACCAGCCCACGGCACAGCCCCGTCGGCCGTAGCCACCCCCAGCTCCTTCAAAGTCAAGCCAGTCCCTTCGAGGATACCATCCACCCATCTTGCCCTTGCTCAGCCGCTCTTCCTTTTTCCTTCCATTTCCCCCAGCATCATTGTCTCATTAATTGGCCAAAGTACTTCATCTTTGCCTATAATACCCTTCCCTCCAGTGAGCAGTGGAGCTTCAATTCCTGGCATATGGACTGGTTTGATCTTCTTTGGTCCAAGGCACTCTCTGAATTTTCCTCCAGCACCGCAGTTCAAAAGCATCTATCTTCCTTCACTTCCTTGTGGTCCAGCTCTCACATCCATAGGCTGTGATTCGGGGTACTGAGACTTATATTCACAAGGCGTGTTCTGCAGATTTGAGAGTCATTATGACATAGTGATGAATCATTGTTGAGGAACTGTATTTATACAATCTCAAGCCAAGCTATGAGACAGTCACATGATTTTTTTTTTGCAAAATATGTACTTTCTAATCTACCAGACAGAATGAAAAAATTTAATGGGCTGCTTTTCCTTTTCCTTTGAATTCCATGTGACGTTTAGTATGTTGATCATTTATGGAGAACTAATTAAAATACCATTCCGGTTTCCTCTAGCAGCCCTCGCTAATTTCCTTCACAAAAACAGTTTTCCCAAAGCTTTGCAGGGGACCATTACACTGGAAATGTTACTCATTTTCTTGCAAACAGGAACACCTCTACTTAACTGCTGATAATCAGTATAGACTTCCTTTTCCAGTGATTTCACTATTAACCAAATAAGATTTGTAGAGAAACCTCAGGACTCAGTGGGAAACTTAATTGCTTGCAGACATGATGTACCCTATGTGTAAAAGAAAAATGCATGAGACCAAACTGGCTTATTTAATGGGTACCATGACATTACTAAAATAAAGTGCTACACGAGTGAAACACGTCATATTGCTTGTAATAAATTATGGAATTGTATCAAAGTGCTATAATTGTATAGTGGGAATATATTTTTCTATTTTGTTCGATTTTTCTGCATTGGTTAGTATAGTTGATCTCCATGCAGAGGCGGCCCTAGGTAATTTTAAATGGTAGGCAAACATTATTTTGGTCCCCCCCCACGGGTCCAAATGTGCATGCGCAGAGACGGAGTTTCCAGCATGCGTGGAGGCGGAGTTTCCAGCCGGCGTGGAGACGGAGTTTCCAGCCAGCGGCGGTGTGCCCCAGCGGATCTGGCGCTCTCGGCGGCCGCCTACTCCGCTGAGTGCGTTGAGACGCCTCTGTCTCCATGTTCCTGCACAAAATTCATTCAGCCATGGTAATCAAAAGCCCACGTTTCGTAAAATCAGGGCTATGGCTTCATCTATTGATGTCACAATGCTGGGACTAGGCCCGGCCCCTTAATCACACACACAGAGACGATAATCAATTAACTATTTATTGAATAATAAAAACAGGTGAAAAGGGTAAATGTCCAAATAGTCCAAAGTGAAAAGCAAGTGAAATTCAAAAAGCAAAAAGCAAGAATCAAACAAAGGCAAAAGTCCATTGAATCGAAGCGGGATCAATCAAGGCAAGGTAATCCGTGGGAACACAACAAGGCAAAGTCCATGAGAATACAAGGTCCCAGGCAAGGTACTTGGCAAGGCAGCCAAACTATGGCTTCAAGGATCACGGTCGCTTCACTCCCTTCAGATCAGAAGTGGCCGACCAACTGAGGAACTGTTCCCAGGAACGTATACTTAATCCCCCCCTTTGTGAGACCAGCGCCGCTCTAGGCTTCGTCTCCATTCCTTACGGGTGGACTCGATGCTTCTCCTGCGATCAAAACATCTTCCAGGCCGAGCCACAGCTGGCTCGCTATCTTCCTGAGAAGCTTCCTCCCCTTCGGTTTCCATCAACTCAACCCCCGCGGGTTCCCAGATACGTTCCTGGGAACCATGCCCTCCCGGCCGTTCATATGCGTTATCTGAATCTGAGTCATCCTGACCTTCTCCGTCCGAATAAGCCTCCGGCCAGGTGTCATCCCACTGCAAACTGTCTGTAGGAGATGCAGGCCCATCCGCCCCACCTGTATCCACGGCAATCGGGTCCAAAGCGATTGGGACCCCCGGGGCGGCACCGGACCCCCCCGGCTGAACTGGAGGCTGAGTTGCTACAATTGAATTGATTTGGTGTGGTCTTCATCTTTTTGTACTCCCAGCATTATTGTCTTTTCCAGTCTGTCGTTGTCTCATGATGCATCCAAAGTATTTTCTTTAGTCAGTCTGTTTTCTAGTGAAAGTTCGGGTTTTACATATTTGCACTATAATACATTTATTTGTTTTGGTGACTCTTGATACCTATAGAACTCTCCTCCAGCACCATCTTTCTTCTCTCCTGTCAAAATTTCACAATCATATAGAATTAAGAATGATGCTGACTTCAATATTTAGCAATCTACCTTTGTACTGGAGGATTATATCTAAGGAACTAAATCTTTAAGTGGAAAGATATATCATTTTATTACAATTTCTATATTATCTTGTGTAATTTACAACTTATAGTTGAAAATAATAACTTCTGCAAATCTGATGCAGCAGGGCCCATCTATTACATGAATAAATAGGAGAACTGAAACAAGATAGAACAGATAGGCTTGGTGTACAGGAACTCAGAGGGAAACCTGTTCTTTCTAAATATCAGTATTTTAAATTCTTCTTGGCTTTTCTTCGCGAATGAAGATTTAGGAAGGACTCATCCCACGCTTTCTACAAGCGCGTTGATGACTAAGAAGGTCAATCTGAGATAGGCAAGTCCAGTTTCAGAAAGCACAGCAGAAAGGCTCCTTGGGTGATGTTGTTTCCAAGTTGCGGTTCTTTCTGCTTTGTCGTTTCTCTTTGAGACTCGTTTGGCGTGACTTCTCGAAAGAGGCCACAGCATTTTGGATAGTGCATCTCCACACCTCCCGATGTGAGGCCAGGGTGGACCATTGTTGGTGATCAATCTGACCGAACCTGAGATGTTGTTTCAGAGAGTCCTTATATCTCTTCTTTGGGGCGCCTCTCTTGCACTGACTCGTGGCGAGTTCACCGTAGAGTAGTATCTTAGGGAGGCGGTGGTCCTCCATCCTAGAGACATGCCCTGCCCAGCGCAGCTGTGTTCTCAATAGCATGGCCTCAATGTTGGTGATCCCCGCTTGCTCAAGGACATTAACATTCGTCACATAGTCAGTCCAGTGTACATTTAGGATTGAGCGAAGACTGCACTGATGAAAGCATTCGAGGAGTTGTAGGTGTTGGCGATAGGTGACCCATATTTCAGACCCATAAAGGAGAATAGACAATACAATAGCTCTGTACACACTGATTTTGGTGCTTTGCCTCAGGTGTTTGTTGCTCCAGACTCTTTTGTGAAGCCTTCCGAATGCACTATATTCCTTTGCTAATCTGTGATCTATCTCTTTATCAATCTTGGCGTCTGAAGAGATGATGCTTCCCAGGTAGGTGAACTGCTGAACGGACTTAAGCACAGATTTGCCTATGCTGACGTGGGGATGATGGTGTTCTTCCTGTGGTGCGGGCTGGTAGAGAACTTCTGTTTTCTTCAGGCTGACTTCCAACCAGACAGCTCTGCAGCTGTTGCAAAGCAGGATGTGAGCCACTGCAGGGCTGCTTCTGAATGAGTGACAAGGGCAGCATGATCTGCAAAATGTAGCTCACAGACTAGATAGTCTAGTACGGTAGTATATATATTTGCCGTCCTCTTCTTCGAGGTCTGCCGTAGCTCTTTGGAGCATCATGCTGAAAAAGATTTAAACTAATTTTCACATATTGCATGTATATAGAAGCAAATGGAAATGCTTCCAAACACTGAGCATTTAAACTCCTTTTTCTTTTCTGATTTAAAACACGGCCGGAATCCGTTACAATTTTGAAAACCTCACAATTGTGCCTTCTGTCAGGTGAGTATAGGCCCCTAATTCTGATTTTTATATATATATATATCTTGCCCTTCTACAGATGGCAGACTAAAGTTGGCTCCACCAAAGTCCCAGTAGGATACATCAGGGCTGCCCAAAAGGTGGCCCCAGAGAAAGCAAAGTTTGCTTGGTCTAGAAACAGGGGGAAGCCTGCAGGTCCATTAATGTCATGGATCTCACAGAACAGCAGCACTCAAAGCTTGTAAGGCCCCCTAAGCTTTTTAATAAAAAATAAAAATAAAAAAATAAATTAAATTATTTTTAAAAATTACCCACTTCCGGGTTTCCGAGCAAGTATCGCGAGACTACGGAAGCCACACGGGATTTCGCTCTCAACGCGAAAATCTCGCCTGCGTTGAGAGCGAAATCCGTGTGGCTTCCGTAGTCTCGCGATACTCCTGTTGCCGAAATCTCGGCTACTTAATCCCTGCGGCCCACGCAGACGTGATTTGTACCTTCCCGGCTGCTGCCTCGGTCGGTCGTCACCTCTGCTCGTGGTCCGGCTGCTCCTGGATCCCGCGCGTTTGGGAAGATAGGCTAACCTTTATGTTATTATTATGTAATTGTGTATTTGAATGCCCACCCTGCATTTAATGTTAGTAAAATATTATATTTGACTGTATGGATGCCCCTTTTGAATTCCCACCCTGCATTTTATCTCAGTAAAATATTATATTTGACTGTATGCATGCCTCTTATGAGTAGTAAGCTGGGGGCGGGGGCAGACCCTACGGCCCCCCAGGTCATCAGTGACCGGAATTCAGGCCCCTGGGCTGGTAGAAGTTGGACAGCCCTGGGATACATCATCACTCTTGTTAGTAATTAAAAGTGATGTTTCTGCTGATTGGAAATCACTTCTAGTTTCCTTTTTACTGCTCTTGTTGCAGTGGGTCCTTCTGAAATAGGCACTAACACCAAAACTGTGACACCAGACAGCATTCTAACTGGGGAAGAATCCTTTTTTTAGATGGAAAATATTTCAAGGAGATAGATAGAAAGTCTTGGAAGGAACTAAGCAACCCAAATCTGCTAACACTAGAAAGTCATGACCTGCGTACCGGATGGCATGAGTACCTATGGTACAATACGAGGAAAATAGAGAAGAACTTTAGCCACCGCTATATAAGGACAGCCCTTATTAAAACCTGGGAGAAATATAAAAGGTGCTTTTTCAGACTAACTCCTCTTTGAGTCTCCCCATTAGAAGCGTTCCATAAACAAGAATTGGCAGAAAACAATTGGCTCAGATATAAACAAATTGTCAAATATACAGGAAATAATTGGGACATTGTATTAAGCCAGGCCTGCCCAACAGCCGGCCCGGGGGACCGTACACGGCCCCCCAGCCTCCTGGACACGGCCCCCCAGCCTCCTGCAAGAATTTATTTTAAAAAATATTTTTTGGAAAATATTTTTTTTTAAAAAATGGCGGGCGGGGGGAGGAGGCTGGGCAGGAAGGAGGAATGGAGCCAGCTCCTCCTCCCCGCACCGCCCCCTCCGTCCCTCTCTCCGCACCGAAAAGAAGCAGGAGGCGGCGCCAAGGGCGGCACGTCACGCCAGGCCTCTGACGTGCCGCCCTTGGCGCCGCCTACTGCTCTTTTTTGGCGGCTCCCCCTCCCTAGGAAGGCGTGACGCACTGCCCTTGGCGCGCGCCGCCCCCTTGGCGCCGCTGCTCCTTCTCCGGAAGGGCGCAGGAGCCGGCAAGCCGCGGGATGGCGTGGCGCCCTTGGCGCCGCTTCTCTCACGGAGAGCCGGGGATCGGGCGCCCCCTTTCTGCTTCTCTCATGGAAGGCAGGAAGGACGCCCGATCCCTGAGGTTCTGCTCCCGGAGAGGGACATCCTTCCTGCTTCTCTCCATGAAAAAGCAGGAAGGGACGCCCCGCCCTCCGGGGAGCAGAGCCCGCTCACAGCCCCGCCCCCCACTCACGGCCCCGCCCCCGCTCACTGATCACCTCTGGCCCCCCAGGTGATCAGTGTCCAGAATTCCGGCCCTTGGGCCGGAATAAGTTGGACAGCACTGTATTAAGCAATATAGATTCCGCACATATAACAGTACAGACCCACCATAGAATGAACTACAAATTCTCACAATGCTCAAAAACTATATTTATTGAACGTATATCTTGTAAAAATGTGTTCTTTATGATTTCATGTTTTGCTTTTGCAGAGGTCAGTTTGATAGTGTGACTTCTTTATTCATTTTTTTTAACCAGGATGGTGGACAACAGAACACTATGGAACAAGACAGGCAAATCAAGGTATTGGGGAAATAGTTAAGAAGCAGCCACTCAGTAGTCCAACAAATCAGGACAACACAGTGGGTACTCAGCTAGCTTGTGGGCGATGACATTTCAAGGATCACTATAAATTTCACCCATAATAAAAGTATGTGTGCATGTTAAGAAAGGATGTCAAACTCTAACATAAAACTTTATATTATCTCTATTTAAACATGAATAATGGTGTTTCAAATGATACCATTCTATATCCCGATTTCCTTCCTTCCACGACTGGAGTCTATCAATTAAGATTAATGAAGCCAATATCGTTCTTCTAGCACAGGGGAAAACAGTCAATTATCCCAGTTACGTTAGACTCTAATTCCAAGGCCTACAATAGTATAGGTGAAAATGGAAATCAATGGTAGCAAACACATCATGAGAAACCAGGATCACTGCTCAATTATCTGCTGGAACTGTCATGCTGCATGCCCAAGAACAGTTCTCTATAGTTACAAACCTCCGACTTACAAACAACTCATAGTTAAGAACAGTGAGACAACAACTCATAGTGAGACAACAGGAAGTGAGAGAAATCTCTCTCTAGGAAGAGAATTTAACTCCTGAAAGAAGCGAAATCCATGGGGAAAAGATGCCTCCATGGAAGCTTTATCACCATTCCTTGTTTCTGCAACAAGCCAATTTTTTTCAAAATCCAATGATTACAGGGGCAGAAAATGAGATGAAATCTTCTGCACAGGGGCACAGACAGCAAAAGAAACACCACAGGGGTGTTAATGCTTCCCTATGTTATCGAAAACTAAAAAATACATATTTTTGGCTGGAGTTACACTTTAAAATGTACCTGTTCTGACTTACAAACAAATTCAGCTTAAGAACAAACCTACAGAACCTATCTTGTTCATAACTTCTGGACTGTCTGTATGCTAGTCATCAAAATGAACTCCACATGGCCACATATATCACCAATGCTGTAGGTAGGGGAACAAATACACACACACACACACACACACACACACATATATAGAGGCAGTCCTCAAGTTACGAACAAGATCGATTCCGAAGGTTTGTTTTTAAGTTGAATTTGGATGTAAATTGGAACAGGTACATTTATTAAGTGTAACTCTAGCAATTATATATCATCATCATAGGCGATCCTTTGTGGTCGAATATCATTGCCCTTCCAAGTGTATGGTTCATAGCGGACTGTAGAGTCCTATTCTTGATCCGCAACTTCTTTCATAGTGAAGACATTGATTTCCAGAGGGAAGGCAGTCCCGACAAGGCTTGGCTTGACGCGCCTTCCTCTTGACATGTTCTCCCCCCATTTGCGCCTCTTTGAATTCCACAGCATTGTTGGTGCAATTGACCTCATTAGGACACTTGAGGGCCAGGGCTTCCCAGTTCTCTGGGTCTATGGCAGGCTTTGAGGTTAGCTTTAAGCTCATCCTTAAATCTCTTTTCCTGACCAACCACATTCTGTTTTGCGTTCTTGAGTTGAGAGTAGAGCAACTGCTTTGGGAAACGGTGACCGGGCATTTGGATAATATGGCCAGTCCAGCAGAGTTGACTGCAGAGGATCATCACTTCAGTGATGGTGGTCTTTGCTTCTTCCAGAATGCTGACATTTGTCAGCCTTTCTTCCCAAGAGATTTGCAAAATGTTTTTGGATGCAATGCTGATGGAATAGTTCCATTATACATATATGTATGTGTGTGCATGTATAGCTTAGGGTTTACACCTCTGTGGAGTTTGTTTTGCTGTCTGGGCCTCTGTTCAAAAGAATTCGCCTTACTTTCCGTCTCTGTGATAATTGGATTTTGAAATTTTTGGTTTGTTGTGGAAGCAAGGATTAGTGAGAAAGCTTCAGTGGAGACACATTTTGACCCCATGATAATTTTTTCAGGAGTGAATTTCCCTTCCTGTTGTCTCACCCTTGTTCTCAAGACTAGACTACTGTAACACCCTCTACATTGGCCTTCGTCAGTGATCTGGAAACTCAAGCTAGTGCAAAACGCTGTGGCTCGACTGCTGGCTGGAGTGTCACTGAGGTGTCACATCACACCAGTCTTACAGCGTTTGCACTGGTTTCCTAATGAGTACCAGATTGACTTCAAAGTGTTGGTGCTAACCTTTAAGGCCTTGCAGGGTCTGGGGCCAGCGTACTTGAAGGCCCGCCTTTCCCCGCATGTTCCCCAGAGATCACTACGGTCTGAGGACCAAAATCTTTTAGTCGTGCCGTCGGTTAGAACCTGTCGCTTGTCATCTACGAGACAGTGGGACTTTTCGGTAGCAGCCTTGCCAGAGGAGGTCCGAGTAGTAACAGACTTGTTGTCCTTCCGGAGGGCCTGCAAGACTAACCTCTTCCGGCAGGTGTTCAATCTTTAGAGGCCGCCTGTGCTGAAGTGTTTATTTTTTATTATAGGATTGAGAATTGAAATATTTAGATGTTTAGGGACAGTATAGTTCTTCAGTTCAATAGTTCAGTTCTATAGTTCAAAGGCCCACCTTGGGGAAGAGTTGCCATAGCAACGTGGCTGTGAGGCAGAAGTGGGAGGAGTCTGCCAGAGCCAAGAATAGAATTCTGGGGAAGTTTTGAATTTTGACAGTTGAACTGTCAGACCAGCTCTAAGACAGTTGGGATAGACCAGCTCTAGAGAGAGCAGGGTAGCAGTCGGTGTTTAGGGCTATGAGAACACAGTTCTAGTGAGCTGAGCTTGCGAGCCAGCTGGTTTTATGTAAAGCCTGAGGGCTAAATATAGACAAAGTGTCTTTAAAAGGCCAGAGTGCCTATATGTTGAGATAGAGAGAAGCTGATCTAGCTGAGTAATAGCAATAGTTAAACATTGCAACTGTGTATTAGCTACAACTAGAACATTTGTAACCTTTTCAAGTCGTGCCTCTTCGGAAGAGTTATATAAAGTATCAAACCAAGCTTTGTGCCCAGTTGTGTGAAATAAACTGTTTAAGTTTTGGTTCAAAACTCTCTCTCCGTGACTTCATTTAAATTACCAGTCTCCTCACCACTCTTTACAAGTCCATGGTCAAGCCTAAATAAATGGTGGCAGCGAAATTCTTTACATTTGAACAGTGCAAATCCTTGTTACACCACAAAGATCGACGCTAGCTTTAGGCGGCGTTAGTCAAATATTTTCAAATGGTGGCAGCGGTGGGATAGCCTGCCCTGCCACGGTTTAAGAAAGGTGAAAGGTAAACTTTACGTCTCCACACCGCCTAATCCACATGCTTCTGTTTTAGTATAGTTTTTATGTTTTAAATTGCTGTTGGAATTATGTTTGCTTGTGTTGTGAACCACCTTGAGCCTATTGGGAAAGGTGGTATACAAGTTGAAATAATAAATAAACTATGAGTTGTTTGTAACTCGGGGACTGACGAGATCCATTCATTCCAAATACTCAGCGTGGCTACAGAAGCCATGTGCAATGTAGCGAAGTCTGAACACTGCGCCCTTCATGTCTAAGCAAAACAAATGGCTCTAGAACTCCACTGATAGCTGGCACTTAAACCGATTCCCTACTCCAATGACATCAAATGAGGACCATAAATGGAGAATGGTGAAAACCCACTCACTTTCTGTTATATAGAATCCTATCCTGAAATTGTTGATATGCTAGTAGTGTTGACTTCTCTGCCCATAGACAACATCCAAATTGTTACATCTTGTTGTGTGTGGTTGTTATCCTCTGTTGCAGTCTCCTTCCACTTCCCTCAAGCCAACACTATACCCTGAAGCCAAAGAAAGTTGCAACACAAAGTAGAAGAAACAACATATTTATTATTTAAATTTATTTAAAACTTTTATATCCCGATCTTCTCCACCTCCGTAGAGGGACTCAGACAGGCTCAACATGGTCACTTGAGATGGCAGTGTATTAAGGTGGCAAACCCATCTCAAAGCCCAGTCACGGAAGGAAAACACAGCCTCCATGTAGGAAAGGAATTGCTATTTATTATTAACAGCAAAGCCTTGGAAGTATAGAATGCATATTTTTTTGTCCCAGATAGATTTTTATGCCCCCCACCCCATTCAATACTTACTATGAGAAATTAGCCTTGTACTAAGATAATTTGTTGTCATGATCTCTCTTATGACAGCCACATATTGGCAAGACGTATTCAAGAAAGATTTCCATTGCCTTTCTCTCAGGCTCAGAAAGTGTCCCTTGTCCAAGGACACGCAGTGGGGACTCCAAGTCTGAGCAGAAACTCAAACTCAAAGTTCTAGCCCAATACTGAAAGTACTATGCTGGTTCTCGACATAATATGTATATTAATTTCCCCCTTTCAGAATTTTTGTAATCTAAACATATTGAACCACATACTTACATTTCTGGGAAATGATGCAAAGGAAAATAACCAGTCTTTGGAAGTTGGGTAAGTCAAAACCCTAAAACCAATTTCAAAATAGATTTTTTTTAACACACATACAGATCACTGTACATTTGCTACTTTACTTCAGCAAGAAAATAATACATAAAAGTGGATTAGTATGATTGGCTGCAAAGCGCAGCAAGAGAACATTGTCATCTCAGAAAAATGTCATACTTGGACTTTCAACAGTGAGGTCAATTTGACTGTTTAATGTTATACAGTACATACTATAAATTGAACATAACTGAAGAGCACACTAACTGCATTTTATCATATCGTCTCTTTATACATTATTTTACTGCAGCTACGGTGTGCAGATCTGAAGGTATTAGTACATAAGATATCTATTATACTTGCAGGAGGAGAATAAAACCTTAAAGTTTTAGACATGACCCCATTTCATCTGCACCGGTTTTTCCCAATTGCAAATCTAAAGTGACAAACTGCCAGGGAATAAACTTTCAAACTGCTGAACTACAATTTAGGAGTAATTGGTCTGCAGCAGTACTAAAGGAAATGTGGCCAAACTATGTTCATGCAGATAAATCTTCAACAGTCTGCAAGCCGTTCGGAGTACCTTCTGAAATTTTGTATAAAATGGTCTTACATATATACTTCATAAATGTTGTCAGTGCAATTTTGTCAGTGAAGAAAATGGAATACTAACGCTCTATTTTTCTTTCGGGGGATATAAAACTTCTTATTTGCACTGTTAAGCGTTGTGAGGTGTGAGGCAAATCTAAGTAAAGTCATCTGAACTACCTTTAGCGAATGCTTGGAGACCGCTGTTACAAAACCCATAGGCATAAGAAGAGAGGACAGCTGAAGAACAGGAATTATTTGCTAACAGGGCTTCTAGAAAAAGCACGTAAAGCAGAACAGCTTGGTCAACACAAACTGCCCGGCTTGGTCTATTGCTGCTGCGGATTTTTAAAAAAACCATACAAATCATATAATAAAAAAGCTTAGAAAAAAGTTGAGTTTCCTTTGAAAAATATACTTGCAAGCATGTTCAGGCACAACCATGATGCCTTGCTCCTTCCCTGGCCTATATCCCCCCTGGAAAGTGTAAAATAAACGATGCCTTTGTTAATTTATGGCAATGTTCTATTATTCCATGAGATAAAATATTAATAAGTTAAAATCAGATTCTCTAACATTTACTATTAGCCAAGCAGGAAAGAAACAGCAAGTTAAACTATAAAAGTGTGCCTTGCTAAGTATAAATAAAGATCTATACATTTTGGTTCAAAAGACGGTTTGCAAAACTGCATACAGCAGTGTTTCCCAACCAGTGTGCCATGGCACACTAGTGCGCCATGAGCAATCGTCAGGTGTGCCGTGGGAAATTGGAACCTCCAATACCCTTTCTTCCAAACTCAAGGTCAATTCCCAAGCAAACCCTTTCAGTACTTTCTGTTGGTAATGAGAGTTCAAAATGCCAACTTTGGTTGAATTTCATTGTTGCAAGAGTTCAGAATGCTCTTTGATTGTGTGTTAACTATAAATCCCAGAAACTGTAACTCCCAAATGTCAAGGTCTATTTTCCCCAAACTCTATCTGTGTTCACATTTGAGCATATTGAGTGTTCATGCCAAGTTTGGTCCTGATCCAACATTGTTTCAGTCCACAGTGCTCTCTGGATATAGGTAAACTACAACTCCAAAACCCAAGGTCAATGCCCACCAAACTCTTATAGTATTTTCTCTTGGTTATGGGAGTTCTGTGTGGGAAGTTTGTGTCTTTCTGCCATTCCTGCCAGGATATCTATTTTGAGTTCATCAAAACAGGTCCAGGTTTCACACTGAGTGTATAAATACATTTAAAAACATATTAACTATATGTATTACTGTGTTAAAGTGTCATTTTGGTTGGTGGTGTGCCCCAGGATTTTGTAAATGTAAAAAGTGTGCCGCGGCTCAAAAAAGGTTGGGAAACACTAGCATACAGGACAATGCCTTAAGTATGAGTTTCCCAGTTTTCATTTTTTTGAAATTTCACTCAAGAGACAAAGTTCACCCACTTCAAGTGAGGGCACAAAGTGAAGCTCCACAAAGATTACGTATGAAGATCCCAACTGAAATATTGTGCCACTGATCAACTGAAAACATGTTCAGCGTCAGCCCTCCACAACTGCCCAAACGCACACAGGGGAAAAAAAGTTAACAAAAAAGAAAATACAACAAGCTCTTGGTAGAAGATTCTTCTCAAGAGGCAATGTAGTATATTCTACAGCCAAATAAGACTTTGAAAAATTACATCGCAATTTCATTACATTTTTGTTTCATAAGACATGCAACTCACTGTGAAATACAAAACACTTCTTGGCCCTGGAGAAGGAACAGATTTTATGGAGACAGACTGCATCAATAAAATTTCCTTTGCCATTAACTTTACATAGCAATAAAAACCTGCATTTTCACTAACGTTCCGATATCAGGTTTCTTATTATAATGCAAGAATTTGCTCTTTATGAACATAATGTTCAGGAGGGAATATATATGCACACTGAGATACTAGACTAATAAAAAAAATCAGTTGCAGAATTTTATTGATACAGCAGGTTAACAAAAAAAACTATGAAGGAAAATAAAAGAATAGGCGTTCATTACATTATTTAATAAAAACAATTTAAAAATCAAACTATTTTTTTAAAATGCTCAATGTCACAAGAGACCCAGAAGGATCTGATATCAATACTGAGGTGTGTAAAATGAATGTTCTTTCACAAATCTGCATTTAGCTGTATTACTTTATCCCGCATCGGTTCAAATGCTGTCTGTCTGGCGCGCCTCCAAAGACAGACGAGGGCCAATGGTAAACACTGGATTAGATACATAAAGAAAAAGAGTCCACGGGTTTTTTTTCTGTTACTTTCTAACAAAATACTGTCAGAAGTATCACTATTTTATCAAGCTGATTTTTTTTTCACAGTTAAATGCCGAGAAAAATAAAAATACAGACGCCAACAGATATTGCTTGATGTTCATTCTACTTTTTCCTCCTCTTCTGAAATCTAACAAGACAGTTGGGTACTGTCAGGTTTAAAGCCGCAGTAAAAGCTATACAAGCACTTTAGAAGTCAGAAACTTTTTTAAAAAAAAGGATTATTTACAGGCAGTTTCTTTCATTCATGTGTCTATATAGCCAGCGCACATTACACTTCACAAAAATCCATGGTCAATGATATTCATGTGTGTGGCTTATGCTTGTGACCTGGGTTTCCAAATGCAGGGGCGGGCAAAAAGAAAACTGGCCTAGCGTTCACCAGAAACCCCAGTTGTGAGCATCAACAGCTTTCTTCAGTCTGAAATAATAATAAAAAAATCTTCAAAGACTTCACTTTTAAAGGCTGGTAACACGGCTTGTTCACCGCCTTTCCCTTTTGGATGTCCTTCGGCGTGCCTGAGGGGGGAAAAAACAACACACCAAATTTGTATATACCCCAATCCAGTAGGAAGATCCACAAAAATGTGTTTATCACATTGTGAATCAAAGCCCCAAATATAATGGTATGGAAACACAACATATGGTATACATTCAAATTGCAAGAAAGAAGCCCAGCTAAACATTAGGAAGAACTTCCTGACCATAAGACCTGTTCAACAGTGGAATTCACTAACTCAGATTGTGGTGGAGGCTCTTTCTATGGAGGTTTTTAAACACAGGTTGGATGGCCATCTGTTGGGGTGCTTTGATTGTGTTTTTCTGCATGACAGAGGGTTGGACAAGATGACCCATGCAGTCTCTTCCAACTTTATGATTTTTAGTCATGGGCCTGGTAACTATTTCAGTTGTTTAATTAATTGTGCTTTCATACCGTTTGTTTCATTTGGATAGCATTAAATTATACACCTCCCTCCGGTACAAAAGTATCAGTGAAACGAAAGTGGAAACGGTAACCTGATCTCGGAGCTCGGCACTCAACTGCAGGTCCTGGCAGGTGCAGGCACTTTCGGCCTGCAAGCCACACACACTCTCCTTAGAGAGGGAGAGTGTGTGTGTGTGTGTGTGTGTGTGGCATGCAGGTACAGAAATCACTCACACCTGCCAGTTCCTTTCTATAGGCCTGCACGGTTGCGGAGCAAGACCGCTGGCAAACGCAAAGGAGGGCAAGCCCCTGCAAGCCGCCAGCGAATGCAGCGTATTCCAGCCCCTCACCAAGGATCCCACCATGGGTCTGCCCCTAGCTCCGATGCAGAGGCCCCAGCAGTGGAGCAAAGGCAGATTTCCCGATTGAAGGGGGAAACGGCAAAGAGAAATGGTGGTGAAGCTGGCTAGTTTCACCTCTCTCCCCTTGCTGAGCCAGAACGGAGAGGGCCCCAAACCAGGACGGAGGGAAGGGGCACGTCAATAAAGGGAAGGACACTTTGCCCATTGGGAGCCGTCAATGGGTTGAAAATATCACCGCGGACACTTCCCTATTTCCTCCCTCCCTCCCCACCCTTTTGTTTTCCCTCTCAGACCTGGGACAAACAAATATTAAATTCTCATTCAGAAGCCATAAAACGGTGCTCATTTTGAAAATATTCGTTTTTTCAGACCTGGGACAAAAAAAGCTCATTTTCAAAGGGGCTCATTTTAAGGAGAGGCACTCTAAAAATAAAATAGAGCTTTACAAATGAAACAAACAGAAATGGATAGTGGTTCTATACAAATGCACAAGACTAATGATTAAGGGCCAAAGGCAGCAATATTCACTGCATTGCGCATCCCCATCCACATACCATCAAATATAGATACATTTAAAATGTGTGCCTGGAAGCAGAGCAGCACAAGTAGTATTTACTAGGCTTGGGGAATCATAGTTCTAAATGGTTCTAAAGTACTTACAACACTAAAGTTCTGGTGGTGAAAACTAGGTGGCGCTGGTGCTTTACTTCTATAGTGTTGCTAAAGTTCTGGTGGTTAACATTTCAGAACTCTAACAAAACTTTCAAACTGTTGTTATAAATGGCAGTTTCGAATTGGTTCTGTCTTAAAAATCGTCAATAATGAAATAATAATGAAGTTTTGAAAGTTTTGTTAGAGTTCTGAAATGTTCACCACCAGAACTTTAGCAACACTGTAGAAGCAAAGCACCAGCGCCACCTAGTTTTCACCACCAGAACTTTAGTTTTGTGAGTACTTTAGAACCATTTAGAACTATGATTCCCCAGGCCTAGTAAATACTACTTGTGCTGCTCTGCTTCCAGGCACACATTTTGCCCAGGCCTAGTATTTACAATATATTACACAAGCTATTATTGGAAAACTCAGTGAGTATTACCACATGCAAGCCTATCCTACTTATTTAATAAATTAGGAGCCATTTCTCACCTATTTTATATAGGTGCCCATTTAGGTAAAATCTGAGAATTTGATATTTTTTTAGCTATACCTGAGTAATGTCCTCCCCCCCAAAAAATATTGATGTTTCAATATGAAAAATGGAACAGATGATTAATCACAAAATAAAATTTATTTCTCTTTGTAACAGACACAGAGAAAGAAGGAAGAATTCATTTTCACAATTTCTTTATAATGTGTACACTCTAAACCAGGGGTGCTCACACTTTTTCAGCACGCAAGCTACTTATAAAACAACCAAGTCAAAATGATTGTGGTGTTCCAGCCTGGTATATTGGAGTTAGCCAGGGATGATGGGTTACCAGATGAGGTAGCCAGGGATGAGGGGTTGCCTGGTGAGCCTGATGTGAATGAGCAGGTGGATGAGGAGGGGGAAATGGATGTTGATTAAGAGTTCGGCAGTGAGAGCCAGAACAGCCTTGGTTCTCAAGAAAGTGTTTTCTTTCCCTCAATCTCAGGCGAGGATTCCAGAGTTGGTGAGGAGGATGTTTCCCAGCCTGATAGTACCGCACCTGGGAGCTCTAATGAGCAGAGCTTCGGCAGGAGGGCAAACATCAGATCCACCCGAAAAGATTGGAATTTGAAGAGAGGGGATGTGGTGGACACATAGAAGTTAGATGCCTTTATTAGGCCGGGCTGAAAGGGGTTTCGCCAGACCTGAAGCTACGTTTAGCTTGGAAGGACTCAGGCCAGCTATAGAACTCTTTGGACTATTTTTGGATTTGCTTGAGTTGCCCAGCATCTTCTAACTTTTGGACTATTCTTTATTCTAAATAAAAACATATTTACAGAGACTGCTTGTGTGTGTGATCTAGGGGGGTACGGCTACGATCTGAGATGCAACAATGATCTACCTACCCACTACTCAGAGAGCCATAAAAGCAAAATATTTGGAAATTTATTTCAGTGAGAGCCATATAATATATTTTAAGACAATATACTGTATTTTAAGATATTTTCAACTAAATGTGAGTATAATAAGCCCCTGAATTTATTCATAATAATAATGATGATAATAATATTCATTCAGCCTCTACTACTACCGTGTTTCCCGAAAGACACCCCGATTGTAAGACCCCCGTGAATTTATTCATAATAATAATGATGATAATAATATTCATTCAGCCTCTACTACTAATAATAATAACAACAACAATAGGCTACTAGAGTAGAAGGAGAGCTCTAAGGGCCACCAAGTTCAACCTCCTTCTGCACTTGGGCGGCGTCGGGAGCCGCGGGGTGGGACTGAGCCTTCCTCCCACCCTGCCTGCAATCTACCAAGATGCCCTACGCGATCTACCAGTAGATTGTGATCTACCTAATGAGCACCCCTGCTCTAAACTGTGAGAGTAGAGGTATATGCGTATTCACATCTTGGCTTAGAATACACATGGATTTACATACTTTGACTGTGGAAACTTCCTCTTCCTCCATTGTAACTTCTTGGGAAATATCCTGAATTGGATAATTACTTTGAAATGCTTCCATTTCTTCACCAGATTCATTTTCTTTAGTTGCCGTTTGCTTTGCCCGTCCACCGCTTCTAAAGTGGAAAAAACACAAATCAAGGTATTCATATACACATTACGTTAAACCTAGGAAGACAAATAAGGGTAGAGTCCATCACAGTATCTAAACAACACTAAATTACTATTTTCACTGAACCTTATACATCACAGTTGGTTGAGCACATTTAGTAGGAATAAGGTAAATCGTTCTATCTCTTTATACTTTCAATTGGATTTTTTGAGGTATGAAGTGTGTTTTTTTCTAAGTAGACCAAATATAACTTATTTATTTATGGTGTTTGCATGATGGAGAGCCCCCAAGTTGAGTAACATACTTAAAAAACTAAATGCATGAATAAAATATTTTTTTTAAAAAAAAACCCAAATTTAACAGTTTCACCTTACCCTTTTTTCGGCTGTGAGGGTGGTGTCTTTGGCGGTCTCCCTCGTTTTTTCTGTGGTGTAGACTGGTTGGATTCAGCTGCACTTATTTCAGATGATTCAGACCTATTTCAGAGGCATATCCCAAGTGAAATGACAAATTTAAAAAAACAAAACAAATTGAAATTTAAAGGTCTGTTTATGAAACAAGGAAGATACCTCTGTTGTGCTTTCCTTGGTGTCTTATATTGCCGAATTTTTGGCTTCTGCTCTATGATTTCCATTTGCCTTTCTTCTTCCTCTCCTTCCTCCTCCTCTTCCTCCTCCTCTTCCTCTGCGGGTTTTACCGGCGTGGCTTTCTTTCGACCTCTTTTGGATGTCTTGACCGCGGATTCTTCCTTTTGTGTGGCTCCAGCAGCTGCCTTGGGAGGCCGCCCTCTCCTTCCCTTCTTTGGTGGGCTATTTTGTTCATCTTCGCTTTCCAGGACGTCTTCCTTGAGTCTCTTTTCCTCGGGCCACTGAGGCTCCTCTGATTCTGAAATCACTGCTGCTCTCTTTCTCCCTCGCTGACTGCTTCTAAGTTTTGGTTCTTGTCCTAGTTTACCCAGGTCATCGAGACCCAACTTGTCTTCTGGATCTGTAAGTATTTTCTTCCTGCTTCTGGGCTTTTCCAGCTCTGACTAAAGAAGAAAGAACATGTTAACTCTCCCATCAAATATCAAGACCCTTATTAAAGGAAAATATTACATTCTGCCCTAAGTGACCAGAATAAATTCTGCAATACAAGGATTTTAGGGAAACAGAGATTTTAACGTGAAATGCAGGGCTTGCCTTTTGTCTATTTGCGGAAAAATAAGGTGACTATTATATAATATGGAAATACCTAAACAGATTCTATAGTGACAATGAAAAAATATCTAAGGCTTAAGTAAAGGTTTCCCCTTGACATTAAGTCTAGTCGTGTCTGACTCTGGGAGGTGATGCTAATCTCAATTTCTAAGCTGAAGAGCTGGTGTTGTCCGTAGACACCTTCTAGGTTATGTGGTCAGCATGACTGCATGGAGCGCCACTGCCTTCCTGCAGAAGCGATACCTGATATACTCACATTTGCATGTTTTCAAACTGCTAGTGTTGGCAGGAGCTCACCCAATAATAATAATAATAATAATCCCCCCCATCGGGTGCTGCCTTGTCGTTGGCGGGGGGCTTAAGTGCTTCTATGATGTTAAGAGCTGTGCTGGCAGTAGTGTAAACTACCAGCAGGTTCAACCAAGTTAGAGTGAAAAGTAGAACTAAGTGCACCCAACCCTATTAAATATGGTGAAACAAACTCTAAAGAAGTCTATACTGGCTCAGTCGTCACCCAGGATAATAAGGACTGCGGCGAGTGCTTCTCCTGGGCACCCGTCGACAAAGTGGGCTGCAGGAACCAGGACCCACTGCTGAGCAACCAGGGAATGGGCCTGTAGGCAAAACAACTACAGAAGCGGCAGAAATTTTCAATGCCACAGAACCGAACATTCATGAACTATTATAGATCAGAACCACAAAAACGTGGATACCAAAAATGGATGTACCAGCTATGGAAACTTGAATTTATTTAATTATTTACATCATTTATATTCCGCCCTTCTCACCCTGCAGGGGACTCAGGGCGGATCACAATGCACATATACAGGTAAACATTCAATGCCATAGACATACAACATATATAGACAGACAACGAGCTACACAATTGGTCGAGAGCTCACCCCGACCTGGGCAGGCCTCGAACTTATGACCTTCTGGTCATTAGAGATCTTATGCAGCTGACTCCCAGCCAGCTGCGTCACATTCCCGGTGCTTTTTCTGAATATCCAGATTACATTTCCTGAATATCCAGATTCAACTGTAACTGAACAGAGGCTTGTTGACCAGAAGAGATACATCGCCAGGAAAAAGGTGCTCAGTGAAGTCGAACTTGAATAAATAAGAAGCAACTGTGAAACAGAACAACAAACAACTGTGGAGACAGCTGCAGAAGATCTAATGTCTTCTGAGCCCACTGAACATATGGAGCCAGAAGAAAATGCAGGAATTTTTCAAGACAATGAGCATGAAGAGCCTGTGGTCATTGCTTATACTACACCTGGCACATTGACCACGAAGCAACAAGAACTTCAAGAAAAAAAAATGACCCATGCTGCATTAAAGGAAGAAAGGCAAAGACTAAAGACTGTCTACATTGAAGACAGTACCAAGAAAACATCTGGCACCTCTAATGGATGATGTGAATGCTGCACTTAAGATAACTATTGAGATAACAACAATGGAATTAACCAACCAGCTTGCATACAGCACAGCAGTGATTGTAACACACGAACTGGGGATACAACAACTGAAACCCCCAAGAAAAATGATTGGAAAGAGTCTGAATCAGTAGGTGGCAGTGAAAAATGAAAAACCAGAAGAAACAGCTACAAATGCATTCTGGAAAGATCTGTGGGAAACATAAAAAGGTTACAACAAAAAAGCTGAGTGGATAAAAGACTTTGAAAATAAATTTTCAGAGAACAAAATGAAAACCTTGGAAATAACAACAGAAATTATCACTGAAAAAGTGAAGAAAATCAAGAACTGGACATCACCTGGCAATGATCAATTGCACGGATTTTAGCTTAAATATCTGATTAGCTTGCACTCAAAAATGGCTGAACAATTCAATGAGATGCTGCAAACTGGAACATCAGCAAATGGATAACAACTGGGAAGACATATTTGATACAGAAAGATCCAGCAAAAGGGATAATACCAGAAAACTACAGGCCAATAACATGTCTGCGTACAATGTTCAAACTGCTGACAGGCATAATAGCTGATCAAATCCAGGATTACTTGGAGGAAAATAACATCTTGCCAGTAGAACAAAAAGGCAATAAAAGAAGAAGTAGGGGCACGAAATATCAGCTTCTAATTGACAAAATGATACTGGAGAATTGCAAAAGCCACAAAACAAACCCCTATACAACTTGGATTGATTACAAAAAAGCATTTGACTCACTGCCACATTGTTGGATTATCAAATGTCTAGATGCCATCAAGGTTTGAGAAGATATTAGAAAGTTCACCGAAAATGCAACGAAACAATGGAAAACGGAGTAGTTCATGGGCAATCCTTCTATGCCTAATTAAAGCTATGGAACTGTTAACATTAAGAGAGGAATTTTCCAGGGCGACTCACTGTCACCACTGCTGTTCATCATTGCAATGATCCCTCTGTCAGTAATTCTACAGAAAACGAACTTGGGCTACCAAACAGCAAGGACCCAGCCTGTTGGACACGGCCCCCGCTACCCTCCTGGAAGATTTTTTTAAATTTTTTTTTAAAAAATGGCAGCTGGGGGGGGGGGGGTGGAGAGGCGGGGCAGGGAGAAGGGAGCCAGCTCCTCCTCCCTGCGCCGCCCCCTCCGTCCCTCTCTCTGCGCCGCCCTTCCTAGGGAGGGGGAACCGCTGAAAAGGAGCAGTAGGCGGCGCCAAAGGCGGCGTGTCAGAGGCCTGGGGTGATGCGCCGCCCTTGGCACCGCCTACTGCTAGGAAGGGCGGGGGAGCCGGCTGCCTTCTTCCTCCGTAGCCCCTCCTCCTTCTCCCCGCTCGCGCCGCCGCTCGGGATCCGAGCAGCGGCGTGCCCGGGGGAAAAGAGGAGAGGCTTCGGAGAAAGGAGGCAGCCGGCTACCTTCCACCTCCATAGCCCCTCCCCGCGCCGCCGCCCGGGATCCGAGCAACGGCGCGGCCCGGGTGAAGGAGGGGCTATGGAGGGAGAAGGTAGCCGGCTACCGCCCGGGATCCGAACAACGGCGCGGCTGGGCTGAAGGAGGAGAGGCTACGCGAGCGACCCTGCCCCCCACCCCGCCCCCTCACGAGAGACCCCGCCCCCTGCTCACTGATCACCTACGGCCCCCCAGGTGATCAGTGACACTTCTTCCGGCCCTTGGGTCGGAAGAAGTTGGACAGCCCTGATCTAAAGCTTTACGGAAAATCAGAAACAGAAATCCAGTCACTGACCAACACAGTCAGAATCTTCAGCACCGACATCAGTATGGAGTTCGGCCTTGACAAATGTGCTTTATTTACTTATAGTAAATAAAGCCAATCATGGCAAATAATAAATTTTGAATAAAATTTTTGAATAATAAAAGCCAATCATGACAAATAATAAGATTTTGAATAATAAAAACTTGTAATAAATAAAAACTTGTAATCATGGCTATAATTAAATTTGAAAAATAAAAGCTTATTCTAATAAATAAAGCCAATCATAGCAATAATAAATTTTGAATAATACTAATAAAATAAAATTAAAAGTATAATTCTTATAAAATATACGCTAGTCATATGAGAAAGATTCCTAGCTGTCGCAATGGCGGCGGATAAAAAGATCTGAGGTGGCAGCCCCTCCCACTGGCTATATATGCTCGAGGGGAGTGTGGGCGGGGCTACAATTTAAAGCGATATTAGCTTTTTAAAGATTCCGAACTGTCCGCGCAGACGCGGGAAATACCATAAGTACGATTCCCAGTGACCACGACAGGGAAGGGAAAATTACTCACAGTGTGGGCATAGAGATGCCAAACGGACAAACAATGAAGTGCAATCAGCCTGAAGCCTATAAATATCTGAGCATACTACAGTTGGACAATATCAAACATGGGCATGTGAAAAATGTGGTCAGCAAAGAATATATCCAAAGAGTCAGAAAGGTTTTGAAGAGCAAATTAATGGCGGAAATATGATCAAGGCTATTAACACCTGGGCCATCCCCATCATCAGATACACTGCTGGGATTGTGGACTGGACACAAGCAGAGCTGGATGATCTGGACAGAAACAAGAAAACTGATGGCAATCCACTAGTCATTACACCCGCGTTGTGATGTCGACAGGCTTTGCCTGCCCAGAAAATCAGGAGCCAGGGGGCTTCTGCAAGTGAAACAAACGGTAGAAGAAGAGAAACGTGCACTGGCAGATTATGTGAAAGGCAGTCAAGAACCAACATTGAGGGAAGTCAATAGTAGTAAACTGCTTCAAATGCAAAAGACAGAGTCCAGAGCAGAAGAGAAAACACAATCCAGAGCAGAAGAGAAAACCGGCAAAAGAAGGCTCTCCATGGACAGTTCCTGGGGAAAATTGAGAGCCAAATTGACAAATTAAAAACATGGATGAGGCTCACAAATGGATCTTTGAAAAAGGAGACAAAAGAGGGCCTGATTCTGGAAGCCCAAGAACAAGCCATTAGAACAATGCCATCAAAGTCAGAATTGAAAAGTCGATGACAGATCCCAAATGTAGACTCTGCAAGGAAGCAGGGGAAACAATGGATCACGTCCTCAGCTGCTGCAAGAAGATCACGCAAGCAGAGGCATAACACCCTTGCTCTGATGGTTCATTGGAACTTGTGCCACAAATGCCATCTGCATGCGCCAAAGAACTGGTGTGATCACAGGCCTGAAAAAGTTACAGAGAATGAACACGTCAAGCTACTCTGGGACTTGAGGATTTAAAGATCAAACTGCAAAGACTCTGGCACAAGCCAGTCAAGGGGGTCCCAGTGGTGATCGGCACACTGGGTGCAGTGCCTAAAGACCTTGGCCTGCACTTAAACATAATCGGCGCTGACGAAATTACCATCTGCCAGCTGCAGAAGGCCACCTTACTGGGATCTGCACATATTATTCATCGATACATCACACAGTCCTAGACACTTGGGAAGTGTCCGATGTGTGATCCAATACAACAGCCAGCAGAGTCAACTTGTCTGTTGTGGGCTCATCTTGTTGTGTTTCAAACGACAACAACTACAACAACAACTTTATTTTTATACCCTGCCACCATCTCCCCAAGGCGACTCAGGGCGGCTTACACGGAGACAAATCACAGATAAAAAGAACAGCAATAATATCAATCAATAAAACATAACACAGACACAAATAATAACATCATAAAAGCAATTGCATGGCTGAAAACAGAATCAGAGCTGGGTCCAGGCTCAAGTTAGTGCAATAAATTCCAAAGTAGAGCCGAGCGAAAGTGCAAAAGGTGTCAGTCTATCCAGCTCCCTGGATTCGAACCACCAACCTTTTGGTCAGCAAGTTCAGCAACTCAATGGTTTATTATTTATTTATTTATTTATTTTATTAGCCATGTTTCTATACCGCCCCTCTCAGCCCGAAGGCGACTCGGGACGGTTTACACAGGCAGTCTCTGCCCTCAATACAACACAGCAACAAGGCAAACCCACTGCGCTATTACATTAAAAAAAAACACAGGTCACCTGTGTAGTACTCCTATGTCGAATTTTTGGAAGATGTAAGCTAGATTTTCTAGTAAATCAGTATGACTTCAATTACATCTATGAATGCTTACTAGATAATATTTCTTTTTCATGTGGTTAACTAAAAATACAATACAATGAATTAATTCTTACAATATCAGAGTCATCTCTCTTATCATTTTTCTTTGCTGGTAAAGGTGAACTCATTGTATAGTCTTCATTTTCACTTTGATCCAATTCAGTGCTGTCAAGTCTGTTACAACATAGATATGCAAGATTAGAAAACACAATTAATACTGAGATTTTCAAGTTGAAAATTACCAGCAGCTTCAGCTGAAACGAAAAATTACCAGTACTAAGATTTTCTTCACTTCGATGTTGTCTCACATGTCTTTTTCTCACAGAGGGTTGAAATAACAGGCATGAACTCGTATCAGAAAAGGAGGGCACACTCACAGATACATCTAGTATGGAAGGGGCAAACCTGGCCTATATGACCAACTGTTGGGAGTGAGGAATAAGACATTCCATAACTATTCCAGGCATTCTCTCTTCTGTTTATAATTTGGGGGAGGGGGGAGTAGATGGCAAACAGATGCAACTTCTTTCCATTCTTCTATCAAGAATAAAAATGGTTACTCTAGCACAGGGCTGCCCAACTGGCGGCCCGGGGGGGGGGGGGGTTTACGGCCCCCAGCCCCTTCCCTGCAGCCCCCTAAGCTTTTTAATAAAAATAAATTAAAAATTAAAAAAGAAATTAAATAATAATATTTAAAAAAATTACCCACTTCCGGGTTCTGGAGCAAGTATCGCGAGACTACGGAAGCCACATGGGATTTTGCTCTCAACGCGAGATCACGCCTGCTTTGAGAGCGAAATCCCGTGTGGCTTACGTAGTCTTGCGATACTCCTGTTGCCGAAATCTCGGCTACTTAATTCCTGCGGCCCACGCAGACGCGATTTGGACCTTCTCGGCTGCTGCCTCAGTCGGTCGTCGCCTCTGCTCGTGGTCCGGCTACTCCTGGATCCTGCGCGTTTGGGAAGGTAGGCTAACCTTTATGTTATTATTATGTAATTGTGTATGGCTGCCCCTTATGTATTCCCTCCCTGCATTTCCCCTTAGTAAAAGATTATATTTGATTGTATGGATGCCTCTTATGAATTGTAAGTAAATTGGAGCCGGGGGAGGGGCGGGGGCGGAGCCAGGGGCAGGGGCAGACCCTTCGGCCCCCCAGGTCATCAGTGACCGGAATTCAGGCCCCTGGGCCGATAGAAGTTGGACAGCCCTACTCTAGTATTTTCTGGCAGTAAATTAACACTGAACTCTTATTCAAATACAAGCCAAACAGCATGACAGAGATTAGACAGAACACTGTTTACTTTCTTAAGACTGGCTAGAAATTAAGAAACACCCTCAAAGTTCATGAATATTTCCTCCCTCTTCTCATACAAAATCTCTCTCTCTCTCTCCCTCTTCCCTTTTAGCACTAATCATGCTTAATGCTTTGTTTCTGGTTACTAATCGAGTTTGTTCTCAAACAGGTGTGCAACAATAGTTAGCAGTGGATCTACAATTGTGGCTGACTTCACAAAATCTTGCCAATTTTATGTATTTTTGTTTGTTTGTTTATTGGATTTATAGCCTGTCTTTTCCCCCAAAATGGGATTCATTTTAATGCATATGAAATTAGTTTTATTTAAATGAAAGCTGGGGAACGCATCCAAGTCCATGTCTTAAGAAAGAGAAACAGTGTTAAAGCCACAATAATGTAATAGTTTAGTTTCCTATATTTTGTAAAACTCGTATTGCAAGTATATCTTCTACATACAGCAAGATTTTTAAAGAAACCCTTATCTTTAGGAAAAAGCTGAAAAACAATACTTTTCTCAGAGCAACCTAGAACAAGTAACTTAGTACAAAACCTGAAGCTTTGTAAAAAAATTGAAAATATGAACTTATCATGCATATCATTTGTATTAGTACATTTTTATAACCATATATCGACTAGCAGCAGCAATGATTCATTCATCTCATTTATTTACTAAAGACACCAGATGTATTGAACGCAGTGCAGAATAAATATGTAATCATATAAAAGCAAGAAGCATTCATTACTTGTGTTTGCTATTCAGCTGTACATTTTTCAGCAACAAATGCAAAGGAGAGGCTGCTCTAGAAGTAACAATAACGTACTAATATGATGAGACCGATCTAGAAATTATTCAGCACTGTATTCAATAGCTAGAAGTATTCAGCACAACAGCTACTAATTAGCAACCTAGACGGATGGCTCTCTAACTCAGGGGTGCTCATTAGGTAGATCGCGATCTACTGGTAGATCGCATAGGGCGTCCTGGTAGATCACAGGCAGGGCAGGAGGAAGGCTCAGTCCCGCCCCGCAGGCTCCCGACGCTGCCCAGGTGCAGAAGGAGGTTGGACTGGATGGCCCTTGGAGGTCTCCTCCTATTCTAGGAACCCATTGTTGTTGTTATTATTATTATTATTATTACTATTATCAGAGGCTGAATGGCCATCTGTGAGGAATGCTTTGATTGTTTTTCCCTTATGGCAGAAGGAGGTTGGACTGGATGGCCCTTGGAGGTCTCCTTCTACTCTAGGAACCTATTGTTGTTATTGTTACTATTATTATCATTAGCAGAGGCTGAATGAATATTATCATCATTATTATTATGAATAAATTCAGGGGCTTATTATACTCACATTTAGTTGAATTCAGTCTTAAAATATATTATATGGCTCTCACCTAAATAAATTTCCAAATATTTTGCTTTTATGGCTCTCTGAGTAGTGGGGCGGTAGATAATTTTGACTTGGTTGTTTTATAAGTAGCTTGCATGCTGAAAAAGTGTGAGCACCCCTGCTCTAACTCATTCATATTTAGTAAAGTTATGCAGCTTGACTGGAAACCTGTGTAAATGAACTCTATTCCCCCTGAAGAGGAAGCCATAGGACCAGGCAAGCAAAACCGGTTCAGTTTCTGACTGGGTGCAACGAGAACATTTTCACTCAATATTCCCTCAACAACTGAGCCTGTGACAATCAGAAGTAGGACCTCTGGGAAGTCCAGTTGTCAGGGGAAGAAATGAAAATTTCAGGCTTCTTGCCTTGATAGAAAATAATAGGGACCATCTTTGCCAATCCGGTGGCTGGATCTAAAGAGGTGGGCTGGGTAGAGTCGTGCCAGGAGATGCTCTTTAAGTTACAGATATATAACTAAGTAGCCAATCTAGGCTTTCTGGGAACTTTCCTCATATCTAGCTGTAATCTGGTTGTTCATTCTGCTGTATTCAATGTATTTTAGGACAGTGATTTTCAACCTTTTTTGAGCCACGGCACATTTTTTACATTTACAAAATCCTGGGGCACACCACCAACCAAAATGACACTCTAACACAGTAATACATATAATATGTATTTATACACTCACTTATTGCCTCGAGCTCACCGTCTTTTCTTTTTTTCTTTTGTTCACCACTCATATTAGGGCCTTCACCTGTGTCATAATTTTGTCCAGGACCCTGTTCAGCATTTGCATTTTTCCTTCTCAAGAACTTCTCCATCACTGTCACTCGCTTGTCTTGCTGTGATCCCAAATTGCCACTGTCACTTGATGCGCAGGTGCAGCACTAACTCTAACTTTGTTTACTTAGCTGCGTCTGAGCGAATCCAAGATGGCGCGACCATAGCACTCTCGCGTCATTTCTTAGGTGATGCGAGAGTGCTATGGTTCCATTTCTTAAAGGGACAGATGCGCCTTTAGTTTATATATGAATGAAATTTGAAAATAATTTCCCACGGCACACCTGATGATCTCTCACAGCACACTGGTTGAAAATCACTGTTTTTAGATACTGCCGCTTTTATGTGATTGTAAATACAGTTTATAAATATAAAAACCACAATTTTATGTATTACCCACCTGCTTTTGATTCTTCCAGGTGAGCTTGGATTTGAATTGCTGCTGGCATTGCTTACGGTTTCCATTCGTGAAGATTTAGATTGTGACTGTTTGCCTGCTGATGAAAGGGGCTTATTAACTGCTCCAAGAACATTGGCTGCTTTGGGCTGTTAAAAAAAGGTCCTCCGTTTAGTACTAATATTTAGCATTAGCAATTCCTATCTTGTAAGTACCAGACCCATAACCAAAATAAACATGCATTCATGTATTCACAGTACATTAATATGCACTTATCATAAACCACAAGCCGTATGCAAAATAAGAATATAATTGGCTCAGGCATAAAGTACTGAATAAATATATACAAAAGCCCACCTTTCCTGGAGTGAAAAATGATTTCATTTCTGGTGGCAAGTAGTTTTTGGTATTACTGAAATTCTGTAAAGAACAGAAAGATAAAAAAGCAAAATAAAATTGCTTTAGATTTTTGATGTACAATTAGCATCAGGATTAGCACACATTTAACATAAATAATAAATTACACTTTCACCTTGGGGGAAATATGAAGGATAAATTCAATAAATATATAAATGTGTATACCTGTCTGAACGTATCTCTCCTTATGAACCAGCTAGAAACTTAACATCTTCTGGGGAGGCCCTGCTCTCGATCCCGCCTTTGTCGCAGGCACGCCTGGCGGGGACGAGAGATAGGGCCTTCTCAGTGGTGGCCTCTCAGCTATGGAACTCCCTCCCTAGGGATATTAGATCGATCCCCTCCCTCCTGACATTCTGAAAAAAAAGTAAAAACTAGGCTCTTTCAACAAGCTTTTGGAAATGCAGCATAATAGATGAACATGGAACCAGGAAAGAATGAACATGGAATGGCTTATACCAGTGTTTCCCAATTGCTGTTCCCCAGCACACTAGTGTTCCGTGAAGGATCACCTGGTGTGCCGGGGGGAAACCTCTCTTCTCCCCCTTTCTTCCCCCTCCTGCGGCGTTTTTTGGATCTTCCAGGAACTATTCCTATGTAAAACACAATACGGAGCCTAGCTTGTCTATTTACAACCAGCTGCCCATGTACCAGGCTGACTTCGGCGCTTTTTGGAACCTCCAGGATCGAAAAAAGGAGGAGGAGGAGGAAGGGCCGTGTTGCTGCTGCTCCTGCCAAGGGAGAAGGGAAGGCAGCAGCCAGCCAGCCGGGCAGGCTCCCCTGGGTGGGGTGGGACGGGGGTCTTATCAGTCCTGCCGGCAATGTTCCAGGCCTTGCTGGGGGGCGGGGACAAAGAGAGGGGGGAGAAAGAAGGGGGCTCGACTGGATGACCTTTGGGGATCCCTCCCATGACCTGGGGGTTCTGTGTGGGAAGTTTGGCCCAGTTCTATCATTGGTGGGGTTCAGAATGCTCTTTGATTGTAGGGGAACTATAAATCCCAGCAACTACTTCCAAATGTCAAGTCTATTTTCCCCCAAACTCCACCAGTGTTCACATTTGGGCATATTGAATATTTGTGCCATGTTTGGTCCAGATCTCTCAATGTTTGAGTCCACAGTGTTCTCTGGATGTAAGTGAAGTACAACTCTAAAACTCAAGGTCAATGCTTACCAATCCCTTCCAGTATTTTTGGTTGGTCATGGGAATTCTGTGTGCCAAGTTTGGTTCAATTCCATTGTTGCAAGAGTTCAGGATGCTCTTTGATTGTGTGTTAACTATAAATTGTGTCATTTTGGTTGGTGGTGTGCCCCAGGATTTTGTAAATGCAAAAAGTGTGCCGCGGCTCAAAAAAGGTTGGGAAACACTGGCCTAGGCAAAACTTCTGGAAAATAAGTTGACAGGAAGTCACTGGTGATTATATGTTTTTAATTATTTTATATGGTTTTTATAATGTGTGTGTTTAATGTTTTTAATTGTGTTTTATGACTGTTGTGGCATCAAATTGCTGCCAATTTGTAAGCCACCTTGAGTTGCCTTCGGTCTGAGAAAGGCAGCATAGAAATATTGTAAATAAATAAATATTTCTCATGGAAACATGCCTGAATTACTATCTGCTAAGGTTTCGGGTTTAGCGTTGTTTATGCCACATTGTACTGTCAATCTTTAATATGCCAATTCCCCACCAACACCGCATCACATGCAACTACATAAAATAAGTAAGTACCTTCACAAATTTGTTTTAAAGATAAGAACAGGTTCATTACCTTTAACTGGGGAATGGGCATCTATGCCCTCACACAAATGGATTGTGCAGGAATGTTATTTGAAACTTTTTACAACTGAGGTAACAGCAGCTGAGTCCCCTTGGGGAGATAGGGCAGAATATAAATAAAGGTGTTGTTGTTGTTGTTAGCTTTGCAGGCTTGAACAGTAGTTTGGCAATGCTTGATATGATGGAGGAGGAATAGCTACCAAGATACTTGTCTCTGGAAAGTTCTGCATCAGGTCTTTGAGCAGACACAGAAATCCATTTGTGTGAGACACAAAGATGGCAAAGAGGTACTGTATGGGTGGAGATAGATAGGTAGATAGACAGACAGACAGACAGAATACTTTCCAACATTAATTCCAAGACAATTGCATAAAGAGGGAAGACCCTTACCTTGTCAGGTTGAGTGAAATATCGAGCTGGAAGTACAGGATCTTTGGGAGATTCCAAACTATATGATGTGCTCTTTGAAATGATGATATTCATTGCTATATCACACACTGTGTAAAGCTTCTAAAAAAGAGAGTGTAGTTGTGTAGTTTTAGAAAGTATAATTATAGAAACATCTTGAAATGACAGAGCTGGGGAATTATTAGGGGTTGTAGTTTTCATAGTGTCGTGTTTGCACAATGACAATGAAGGTGGATCACCTCCATATTTCACAATTCAGAAATATATCCTATGAAGCCATTACATCCCTGGGGCATTTTAACTCAATCTCCATTGTGAAGAAGTTGCCATGACATCACAGGTCAGGCAAACTGTGCCTGTCATTGCAACATTCTTAATGGGTTATAACATAATTAATAATTTACCCATTGTAAAAATTGTGACATTTGCTGATGTCCAAAAGGCAGAGTTCAGTGGAACTTAACATTCAGATACACCAGTATTATTTTTATTTATTTTGCGTCAAAAGCATTGCATAAATAAGTATAAAACCGAGTTGTTACAGGTTTTTCAGGCTCTATTGCCATGTTCTACAAGGTAACCATATAGCCCAAAAAACCTATAACAACCCAGTCATTCTGGCCACGAAAACCTTCAACAAAGTATAAAACTGATAAAAATAGGAGCACAAGCGGCTAAATAATTTTAGACCAAAAGCAGGCAACAACGACTGCACTGTCTCTAGCTTTAAACAATCCTTCCTCTGTGCATGAGGCAGTGCATTGTGGGCAAGCATACAGGTGCTGAGTTTTTCGTTCTCTTCCACAGTCGCATAAGGTGGAGGATTCTTCTAGGTACGTAGTACCATTTTGCCAGGTTGCCTTCTGAGTCTGTTCAGGGACTTCCAAGTTGCCCATTCTTGGTTTGCCCCTGTTGGGATTTCCTGGTTAAGCTGCCAAGAGGGATGCTCTTGCTGTGGCTGGGGGAACAGTAAGAGGAGTGGTGGTTCTCATGAAGCTTTTCCTTGATGTAAGTCTACTGGGAGGAAGCTGATAGCCATGCAGTGAATGGTTTTCACCGTGTTCAACTTTATTTCATTGAAGCTCACCCAGAGTGCCTTGGGTACGGCAGTGAATTCCTCTGGATGCGGTTCCCAGCGGGGCAAAGCCCGCCACCGTCGCTTCCACTCCAAAACGTTTTGGGGAGTGGGCTTCGGGACTTGGAGACGGAAGGCAACATTATAACCAGGAGAAGGTGAACTAAAGAGGCGAATAACTCCCCTATCTACTAGGGTCGAGAAATCCCTAAATCACCTGACTCATGACTTGCCCCCTCCACCTAGAAGACCGATTCTCCCTGGGTTCCAGTGTAAACCCGTAAGGCTTGGAGGCTGACCCCCTTAGATCTCGCCTTCCCTCTTGGTCCCTCAAACATCAATGGGCCTCACTTGAGGCTACTGCCTCTAGCACTTTTTGTTGCAGTTAGTATTATGTGTTGTGCTAGTACTAGGTAATTAAGCTGTCTTTTTATATGTATACTGTGTTTGTATCATGCCTTTGTTGTAAACCGCCCTGAGCCCACGGGGAGTGGCGGTCTATAAGCATGAATAAATAAATAAATTAAAATACATTTCTCCTGCAGTTAGCAAAAACTTCCCATTGCACTTCCGGGGGGGGGGGAGCCAACTACCTTATAGAATCTATCAACAGTTGTATTTATTTATTTATTTATTTTTTATTTTATTTATTACTCATGCTTCTATGCCGCCACTCCCGGTATGTAAGACACAATATCAATCAAAACTTTATTACGGTCACAGACCAGCACAAAGCGGGCACAAGCGCCCTAAGAGGAGAAGGACAACTCCCCAGTAAACAGTTATTTAAAATCAGACCAGAAATCAGTATAAAAATATATTTTAAAAGACAGGATATTGCTGCCTTACGATGTCAATCATCACCCGTCTGATATTAAGGGCAGCAGCACAGAACTTGGCAGTGTAAGTAAGGCACAATAAAAACAACAACAATGGTTAAAAACAACAACAGATTAGCATATAAAACAATACAATAATTAAGAATCTGTGATGCAACACAGTAGGTCTGAGGCATCCTGTGATTATTTTGCCTATTTCGTTCAACTGCTTTATGTGAGTAGACTTGTGCCATATGGGGCAGGCATACTCAACAGTTGAGTAAGACAAGGCCAGGGCTGATGTTCTTAGTAAGTTTCTACAGGATGTTATTGCGTGCAGCTACTTTGTGTTTGTGTTCATACAGTGTTTACTAAATGTTACTGCTCAATCTAAGGTGACACCAAGGTATTTAGGATGGGAATGTGTTCGAGCTCTTGGTCTTTTTCCCAGGTAACTTTCAATTTCCAGTTGGACACCAGTATTCACTGAAGCTGATACATGGAGTGAGGCCTCGTTAGGTTTATAAATATTTGCAATATACACATTAAATATTTAACTTACTTCATTCATTTTTGGGTCTTCGGGTCCTTGAGCATCTTTTGTCTGTTTAATATTTTCTACCATTTTCCGGATAAACGCATGACTATTATTTTCATTTTTAGACATCAATATTTCCAAAATGAACCAAAGACACCTTTAAAAAGCATATCATAGCTGTCAGAAAACCAGATACCGAAAGCAGACATTGGGTACAATATTTGTCAATTTACAATGGCTAAAAAAAGAATTAACTGGTTTCCCTAGTGAACAACAAACTAGATATGAAGTCTTGAAATTAACTTAAATATTTATTGAAAGCTAAACTTAGCTTGTTGATACAGATCAGCACAGACAATTAAACTGTTGTAAACAAAAAAAGAATAAGGAAGTCTTACTCTTTAATGTCTTTCAGTTGTTCAATGTCCTGGACTTTGACATAATCTGGATCATGCGCCAGAAGATGGATAGTATATGGAACAACATATTCCGGTAAAAGTGACAAAAGTTTCTCTGAAAGTGTAAAATTAAAAATAAAACCAATTACATTTTGATGTGCTGTCATAATAGTAATTAAACATGCATTAGGAAATGAAGCATTTCACTAATGGAGGTTAGGTCCATGCAAACGAGTATCTGTGCACATATTTTGAAGTTATATGAAAACCAATCTTGCAGCTATTATAATGTGATTTTAGTAAAAAGATACAGCATATTATGTTGCAGGCACAGTGACTAAGAGACATGAGATACGAATCAAGTCCCTGGTTTGAAATCTTGAACTCCTAGGTAGTCATGAACTGCTTAGGTTGCCTTGAGCAGATCCAAAAACAAATGTGGGATTAGGAAATGCCAGTAAACAGTCTCCAGCACTGCTTGATCTCTAAAATGAATGTTTTGACTGTTTTGATCTTCAAGCAAAACAAAAATATATTGGAGTGCCCGTGCCTTTTATGGCAAAATGTACTAAATGTGAAGAGAACTCAACATACATAGATATGTACTGCCAGAAGATATCTGGTGCTCAGACATGGAGAAAATGAAATTTACAGTTAATCCTATTTATGTTTAAATAAAAGAATTATACATTCTGCCCTAAGTCGAACTGCAGAACAGCAATTGTTATGACTGCCATGATATCGGTATTAGAATCCTGCAGAAACAGAATTACTCAAAGATTATAAGCATTATAAATTAGATACAGCTGACAAAAACTCTTTCAAAGAAGGTTATTTGACTTGTTGTCATCTTGTGCAGCGAAGTGGCTGGCCAGGTTGCCCAGGGCATCTAATCCTATAACCTTGGAGCCTTTCAGCATCAAGGGCGGCATCTGATACTGGCTGGGGGAAGAGGGGCTGCACGTGCATGCACAGACCACCACTGTTATCTGGCTTCACTGTGGTGAAGCAGAGGCAAAAATCTTCACACACACAACAAACACCTTTGTTAAATGGATTCTGTTTCTCTGCCACGACCACTGATAGGAAAACAAAATTTCAGAAGCAATCTCCATGAATATTGCTTTTTCTCTGTTGCTAATAATGATGGGAAAACTGAGATCACAAGAGCAGATAAAAATATCTCCTCCACTTTGCTGTTTCCCAATCACTAATAGCAATAGTAACATCATTAGACGGTTGGAAGAAGCTTTCATTTTGCTCAAGACTGCTGCTGTCCAATCAGCACCAATAATGCTGATACGTAATTTTTCACTGCAGCCCTTCAAAGTGGAAGTAAACTGCATCTAGAACAGGGGTGTCCACACTTTTACACCATGCGAGCTACTTTTAAAACAAACAAGTGGAAAAGATCTACCTTCCACGCGTGTGCTCCTGCATTGCGGGAGCAAGGGAGCGCCTTCTGCGGGGCATTGTGCACGCTCCTGCTCGCGGGTCATTGCGCACGCTTCTTCCACCCATGGGGCATTGTGGGAGCGAACGAGCGAGGGGCGGAGCCTCTGGAGGCCCCGCCTCGCACTCCCTCACTCCTGAAATGCCCCGCAGGCGAAAGAAGCGCCGCGCGGTGACAGGAGCGCACACAATGCCCAGCGGAAGGCGCTCCGGAGGCCCTGCCTCGCGCTCCCTCAATGCCCTGCGGGTGAAAGAAGCGGCGCGCGGCGGCAGGTGTGCACACAATGCCCTGCGGAAGGCGCTCCCTCGTCCCCGCAATGCCCCGCAGGCAGAAAGAGCGCTGCGTGGAGGGTGCGCACGTGCAGGGCAGAAGCACCCCATCCGGATGCGATCAACCTCATTTGGACTCGCGATCGACTTCTTGGGCAGCCCTGATCTAGAACAATTGCAAGCCATGCTTTTTCAGCCCAGATGTAGGTGTTGCTACACAGAAGACCTTTTTCCTTTACACCTACAGTGGTGAGAATTTATAATAGGGCCTGATTATAAACTATTCTTTGCAGGAGAATTTAATTTTAAAAAGGTGAATCATTCTTCCAATAAAGCCCCAAAGAACTTATGGTTTTAAAAAATAACAATCAACACACTACACACAGCCCAAAAGCAAACTGGGAATCCCTCTAATCAATACAATATTGATCAAAAGATCAAGCCCTATCCCCAGTATTTGTCATGCATTTTGCATAATAGAAATTTCTGAACACTCAGAGACAGACTCACAACCAAGATATTTTGATCATCTAACATAAAGGTATTGTGGAGATTAGAGCAAACTTTACACATTTCATGTTCTCAATTTCTTACCACTAACTGCTGCATGCTGTTTCAAATATTCCCTTCTCACATTTATGTTTTTCACTAGGCATTGCCTTGCATGAGCTCGTCTCTCTTTTACTGGGTCTTTTGCACATAATGCACAAATGGCCATATACTCCAGTGGTAACCGTAGCCTTGACAGGCCTTTGTGGAGTTTCTGAGCAAAAGCTTGCCTGACCTGGTAACATTCATCCTGGAAGAAAGAAAAGCCAGGCCTTGTTTAATATCTGCTTTCAAAACTGGAAGGCAAAACACATTTTATTTCATTTCTTGCAAAAAAAAATGGCTAAGTCAAATTTCAAGTTATGTATGATGAACATGCAGAGAAAGTAATTGCCCCACAATCCCACCCCTTCTGTCTCCTTACATTAATGGCTAATGCACACAGCTGGTACTGTTCTAATGTGATGATTTCATGATAACAAGGCTCCTGTGCCAGCTTCACAACAGCACTTGCACCAGCTAGCCTCAGACGAGACATATCCGGTTTGCTAGAAAGAAGCAGAAGAGTATTAAATAATTAATATACTTATTTTGGAAAAAAATAATTTATATTTGTAAATACATTTTCTCAACAACCACATTATGTGTACTTTAATGCAGTCAAATCCATCTGTTTAGACCAGGCCTGGGCAAACTTCGGCCCTCCGGGTGTTTTGGACTTCAACTCCCACAATTCCTAACAGCCTTCCCTTTCCCATTGTTTCCTTATATCTCTTTCCTCTACATCAGGGGTGCTCATCAGGTAGATCGCAATCTACTGGTAGATCGCGTAGGGCGACCTGGTAGATCGCAGGCAGGGCGGGAGGAAGGCTCAGTCCCGCCCCGCAGGCTCCCGACGTCGCCCATGTGCAGAAGGAGGTTGGACTGGATGGCTCTTGGAGGTCTCCTCCTATTCTAGGAACCCATTGTTGTTGTTATTATTATTATTATCAGAGGCTGAATGGCCATCTGTGAGGAAAGCTTTGTGTTTTTCCCTTATGGCAGAAGGAGGTTGAACTGGATGGCCCTTAGAGGTCTCCTTCTGCTCTAGGAACCTGTTGTTGTTATTATTATTATTATTAGTAGTAGTAGTAGTAGTAGTAGTAGCAGAGGCTGAATTAATATTATCATCATTATTATTATGAATAAATTCAGGGGCTTATTATACTCACATTTAGTTGAATTCAGTCTTAAAATATATTATATGACTCTCACGGAAATAAATTTCCAAATATTTTGCTTTTATGGCTCTCTGAGTAGTGGGTAGGTAGATCATTTTGACTTGGTTATTTTATAAGTAGCTCGCATGCTGAAAGAGTGTGAGCACCCCTGCTCTACATTAACCTGTATCCTGGTGTTTTCTTGGCAAGATTTTTTTCAGAGGAGGTCTGCCTTTGTCTTCCTCTGAGGTAGTGTGTGTGACTTGCCCAAAGTCACCCAGTGGGTTTCCATTTCTGTACAGAGATTCAAACACTGGTTTCCAGTCAGAGTCCAACACTCAAACCATTATATCACACTGTCTGAAAGAACACAGGAATGTCACCCAATTCTGCTTAGCTCAGACCCCATCTGGAATCCTGTGTCTAATTCTAGGTATCATGATTCAAGGCAGCTATTGACAAGCTAGAATACACCAAGAGAAGGGCAACCAAGATGCTCAAAGGCCTGGAATTCAAGGCTTATGATGTACAAGATAAAAGAGCTAGGTATGTTTAGCTTGGAGAAGACTGAAAAGTGACATGATATCTATCTTTATCTGAAGGGATGTATTATAGAAGATGTAGCAGATGTAGCAAGAATTTCACCTATATCTTAGAAATATTCTTGATTGTTAAGAGCTGTTTGACAGTGGAACATATTGCCTTGGAAAGTGATGGATTCTTTTTGGGGGATCTATGAACAAAAGCCAAGTAGGCGCTTTACATGAATTCTTTACTTGTATATTCCTGCATGGGCAAGGTGATTGAGAGGGCAGTAGCGGAGCAGCTGCAGCAGTTTCTAAATGACACAACCGGATTAGATCCCTTCCAGTCCGGCTTCCGTATAGGGCATGGGACGGAGACCGTTCTGGTCGCCATCTCAGATGAGCTTCGGTACCAGCTTGACAAGGACGGTTCAGCGCTGCTTGTGTTATTGGATCTCACAGCAGCACCTGACATGGTTGATTACAGTCTTTTGGCCCACCGCCTTGCCGTTGTTGGTGTCAGGGGGACATCCTTGAACTGGCTGTTGTCCTTTCTCCACAACTGAGGTCAGCGAGTGGAAAGGGGAGGCCTAGTCCCGGAGAGATCCTCACTAACTTGTGGGGTGCATCAAGGGGCCATCCTCTCCCCTTTGTAGACATCTATATGCAACCACTTGCTCTGCTAGTTCGAAGTTTTGGGCTGGAGTGCTAATAGTAGGCTGATGACACCCAGCTTGTTCTGAGGATGGAGGGCTGTCCGGATTCCGTGCCTGGAAATTTCCATCAGTGCCTTGAGGCCGTTACTGGATGCTGCGTGCCAGCAGGTTAAGGGTGAATCCAGCAAAGAGATACTATGGTTGGGCCGTCCGGACTGTGGGGTGGTCCAGTTCCTACCTTGGATGGCGAGGCACTATGCCAGTCGCCTTCAGTAAAGAGCCTGGGAGTCATTTTAGACTCACTGCTGACAATTGAGGCTCAGGTCTCCGCTGTTAGCAAAACCGCTTTTTTTCATCTGTGGCAGGCTAGGCAGCTGGCCTCCTACTTGTCCAGAGACGACCTAGCCACTGTGATCCAAGCCATGGTCATCTCAAGACTAGACTACTGTAACACCCTTTACATTGGCCTACCCTTGTCTGTGACCCGGAAACTTAAGCTCGTCCAGAACACTGCTGTTTGACTTCTCACTGGGACCTCAGTGAGGTGTCACATAACATCTATTTTGCAGCAGCTTCACTGGTTGCCGATTGAGCACCGGATCACCTTCAAGGTGATGGTGTTAATCTTCAAGGCCTTGCATGGTCCAGGGCTAGTGTATCTGAAGGACCGTCTCTCCCCCTACCAACCCCAGAGGTCACTTCGATCTGAAGACTTAAAACTATTGGAAGTACCCAGCTTCAAGGCCATTCACCTAACATCTACGAGGCGCAGAGCCTTCTCTATTGTGGCGCCATCGCTCTGGAACACTTTGCCTAACGAAGTTCAGGCCCTACGAGACTTGTCGCCGTTCCACAGGGCCTGTAAGACCCATCTGTTCTGGCTGGCCTTTGAATCTTAACTTTGTTTTTAACAAATTGCTAAATTTTCTGTATTCTGATGTGTTTTACTGGATGTTGTGAGCCGATCCTAGCCCTTGGGGAGTGGTGGCATACAAATTTGAATAATAATAATAATAATAATGCATGCCAAGATGTGGTGTAATATTATTTTCAACAAATTGTTCAACATCAACACAAAATCCTTCAAACAGATAATTTTGTTTTTTAAGAAAGCAATAATTGTAATTAATGTAAAGAAATCCATGAGTTTAAGATCACAGTACCTGGGAGGAGTTTGGGTACTAATCTTGCTTTTAATCAAATTATTTTTGTTTATTGTTATATCTTTTTAGTAAGTTTTTAACTCTGCTCCCACTGAGGACTGGGCACCAGAAAGTTAGCTCAGGGGGGCAGAACAGTACCATTGTCCAGTACTAGGTAGTCCAAAACACCCGGAGGGCCGAAGTTTACCCCAGACCTGGTTTAGACCAAATGATAACTGCTGACACAACCACATATAGATTATAATTCCCTGGTTTCTTCAACTGAGATATTCACAAGCCTTTCACCTTTGCATAGACCCAGATATTATCTGAATCAGGGAACACTGATTATAATTTCAAACTAAATCGGGTAGATACAGTTTGGGTGAAACTGAATACTGTGTCGAATTAGAAGTGTGCTTATTTAATTATGTCTTGTCCAAAAGCAGGACTCTGTGCTTTCCCAACTTTCTTATGTATTTCTCAAATTAATAAACTAAGATACAGCTATTTAAAATAAGCTGTCCCGTAACTTGAAAACTAGTTTTGATAGATTTCCTCTTTATTTCATTTCAGCTTTTATTATTTTATTTTATTTTTTATTTTTTAATTATTTTTATTTATTCAAATTTATCCGTCACCACTCCCATTTGGCTCGGGGCGACTCACAAACAATAAAAACAACAATAACAACATTTACAACTACATTAAAATCATTAGGATTAAAACAGTAACCATAAAATTCCTTTTGTCTATTGCAGTGTTTTTCAACCTTTTTTGAGCCGCGGCACATTTTTTACATTTACAAAATCCTGAGGCACACCACCAACCAAAATGACACAAAATGACACTCTAACGCAGTAATACATATAGTTAATATGTTTTAAAATGTATTTATACACTCAGTGTGAAACCTGGACCTGTTTCGATGAACACAACATAGATATCCTGGCAGGAATGGCAGAAAGACACACAACAAGGTCTTGCTCAACAGCTGGGAGTTATAGTTCACCCACAATCAAAGAGCATTCTGAACTCCACCAATGATGGAATGGAATCAAACTTCCCACACAGAACTACTATAACCAAGAGAAAATACTATAAGAGTTTGGTGGGCATTGACATTGAGTTTTGGAATTGTAGTTCACCTATATCCAGAGAGCACTGTGGAGGGGAGGGAGGAAGACGTGGGGCGAGTCTACGCAATAGCACCCACACGGGTCACGTCTTCCTCCCTCCGCCCTCCTGCAGAAGCGGCAGCGTGAGCAAAGTGAAGCAAAGTGAGCAGAGCAAGGCTGGGAAGAAGGGAGCCCGGGTGGAGAAGAAAAAGTGTCTGGCAGGAGGGGGAAGAAAGGGTATTGGAGGTTCCAATTTCCCATGGCACACCTGATGATCGCTCACAGCACACTAGTGTGCCACGGCACACTGGTTGGGAAACATTGGTCTATTGCAATTGTGAGGCCAAACCAGGAACTTTCTTAAGATCTTAATCTCTGTACAAATGTTAGGTATTTAAAAAGCGATAATTGCTAACAACTGTAAGACAAAACTAACTATTTAAGAAAGAAAAGGTAAACCAACAGGGACTCTATCCTAGTTTCTATTGCTTTGTCAGATGCATAATGTCAGCCACTTCTTTGGAAAGAAAACCATATCCTCCACTAATCACACACAGCAACACGCAAGCTGTGTTCTGTATTACAAGAACAATCCTGGATCAGAAACAATGATGTGTTTTTGCTTCCTGAGTCACCTTTAAACATTACTCAATGTGCTGTTTTAAACCAATATTTGTACCTAATTTTTCCTTGCTCTGTCAGGTCTCCATCACTGTGTAATATTGTTGTTAACAGCCTCAGGGTAGAGGTTCCTGATTTACTGTGATTATTCTTCATTCCCAACAACCACCGAACCATCATCTTGATGGCCTGTATCTGAAAAAAGAACAAGAAAAATAGCATCCGACATAATAAATATATACAATATCACCAGGAGTCTAATTTTGGATCACAACTATTTTCTAAAAAAGCTTTGTAAGAAAAGGCATAACCGTCTAATGGACATGACATTTATTATTTATTTATTTATTATTTGGACTTATACACCGCCACTCCCCGAGGGCTCGGAGCAGCTCAGTCATATAAAAACACAACAAAGGTAAAACAACATATTAAACTAGATTAAAAGATGGTTTTCCAGCTTAGCAATCAAAGGCTAGCCGGAAAAGATGGGTCTTGCAGGCCTTGCGAAAAGAGGCTAGGTCCTGCATGGCCTGCACATCAGTTGGAAGGGTATTCCAGATTGACGGTGCCACTACTGAAAAGGCTCTGCGCCGGGTCGATGTGAGACGGATTGCCTTGAAAGTCAGCACTTCAAGGAGGTTCTGTTGTTCGGAATGGAGTGATCTCTGGGGTTGATAGGGGAAAAGACGGTCCCTCAGATACAGCAGGCCCAGACCATGCAAGGCCTTGAAAGTTAACACCATCACCTTGAAGGTGATCCGGTGCTCGACCAGAAGCCAGTGGAGCTGCTGGAGGATGGGTGTTATGTGACATCTCACTGGGGTCCCAGAGAGAAGTCGAGCAGCAGCGTTCTGGATTAGCTTGTTTCCGGATCACTGACAGGGGCAAGCCAATGTAAAGGGCGTTACAGTAGTCCAGTCTTGAGATGACCGTGGCTTGGAGCACCATGGCCAGGTCATCTCTGGATAGGTAGGGAGCCAGACGCCTAGCTTGCCGCAGGAGGAAAAAGGCGGATTTCCTGACGGTGGAGACCTGGGCTTCCATTGACAGCAACGGGTCTAAAATGACCCCAAGGCTTTTAACTGAGGATGTCGGGCATAATGCCTTGCCATCCAAGGTGGGGAGTCGGACCTCCCCACCCAGCCACAGAATCTCCATCTTTGCTGGATTCACCCTCAATCTACTGGCATGCAGCCAACCAGTGACGGCTTCAAGGCACTGTTGAAAACAGGAAGGTACGGAGTACGAACAGCCTTCCATTTTCAGAACAAGCTGGATGTCATCAGCATACTGGTAACATTCCAGCCCAAAGCTTCGGACCAGACCAGCACGTGGTCGCATATGGATGTTAAATAATAAAAGGGAGAGAATGGCACCTTGAGGGACCCCACAAATAAGTGGAGACCACTCAGAGACCATACCTCCCCTTTCCACTCGCTGTCCCCGGTTGTGGAGAAATGACAACAGCCATTTTAGGGCTGTTCCCCTGACTCCAGCAATGGCAAGGCGGTGGGCCAAAAGATTGTAATCGACCATATCAAAAGCTGCTGTGAGATCCAATAACACAAGCAACGCTGAACCGTCCTTGTCCAGCTGGCAACGAAGTTGATCTGAAATGGCGACCAACACAGTCTCCGTCCCGTGCCCCAAGCAGATGCCGGACTGGAAGGGATCTAAGCCGGCTGTGTCCTCGAGGAACTGCTGCAGCTGCCCCGCCACTGCCCTCTCAATCACCTTGCCCAGGAACAGAAGGTTCGAAACTGGGCGGTAAACGGAGGGAACCAATCGATCTAAATTCGATTTCTTCAGCAACGGGGAGACCACTGCCTCTTTTAAGCCCTCTGGAAAGACTCCTTGTTCAAGGGAGCTATTTATTATATTCAACAGAGGGTTACGTAATCCCTCCAGGCTGGCTTTCACCAGGTACACGGATTGAGGGAGCAAGTGGTTGGTCTCGCTACAGCTAACAGTTCGTTTGAAAACAGCTATAGTTTGAAAACTATATCTTAAAGTATGCCTGCACAACCTGCGGATCTCCAGGTGTATTGAACTTCAGCTCCCAGAATTCCTGACCACTGGACAAGCTCGCAAGGGTTTCTGGGAATTGGAGTCCTAATACTTGGAGGGCCACAGGTGGTGTAGGCCTGTCCCCCAAAAAGGATCTAGGCCAGGGGTGGGCAATTACCGGCCCTCCAGGTGTTTTGGACTTCAACTCCCAGAAATCCTAACAGCTAGTAAACTGTCTAGGATTTCTGGGAGTTGAAGTCCAAAACACCTGGAGGGCCGGTAATTGCCCACCCCTGATCTAGGCCCATATCCTTTAAAGTGGTGGTGTCTGGATTGGTGCTCGCCCCCAACCTCTGTTGGAGACCAGTACACCCTCCCCCCCCCCCCCTCCAGAAGTACTAAGAAGTTACTCTGGCGGTTTTGAGCAGTAGGGAAAGTATTCCAGTTCGTGCTCACTCTTTCCTTAAAGACTTGGTCACTCTCAGGGAATTAACATGCAGAGAAAGTATTAACATGCAGAGAGAGCCAATAGCTCTCTTTCTGAATTGTGCTTTGCACCATATGTATCCATACAAAGATTTAAGCACAGGGTTTGCATTTCCATCTGTTAAAAACAAGAGTCCCCAACCTGAGGCCCAAAGGTCAGATGTCTCCCTCCATGGTCATTTAACTGGCCCCGCCTTAAACTTTAGAATTAGGGTCACTCTAAGTCTGAAATAACTTGAAGGCATACAACAACAATCCTAAATAACTTGACTATTTGGTCAGTCAAAAGCAGATCCACACTTCCCACTGAAAGACTGGTAAGTTGATGTTGGTTAAAATTGTTCTTCATTTTAAATATTGCATTGTTCTTTCATATATATTTTTTGCATTTCCAATAAGATGTGTGCAGTATGCGTATTATTCTATGCCTCCTAAAAATTCTGTTCCAATCCTAATCTGATTTTCAAAGGTTTTAGTAAGCATTCTCTACATGCAAACTTTTGTTATTAAAACCCGTTGCTAGGAAGATTGAACACTGAGAGGATCAAAGTTTTCTCTTCTGAATTTTTTTGTGTGCTTATTCTGGGCCTTCACAAAACATGGTAACTCTGCAAATGCTGACGTAACCTTAACACGGCAATGAAACACTACCAATGGATTGTGCTACAAGGAGCCCCGAGGGAACATAAAGAACAGACTTTTAAAATGTAGGTCAGGAATCTTTTCTTGCCTCCTGATGACCCACATTCCTTTAGCATTAAGTGGCCATACTCTACATAACAGCAGTGAATAGGGGCAAATCCAAACTAGGCAATGATAGAAATACTCGTTTAAAGGATGCAACTACGCCCAAGCAATTCCATCCATATGACCAACATGCAGTCTGTAAATATGAGTGCCCCACTAATTTATATCTAACTGATATTCAAAACAAGAGAACAGGTGTTCCTCTAATAAATCTCTTTCAAGATGGATGCATGCAATCAAGGGTTCCTTTTTCTGGATTACAAAATAATTCTAACACAATGAGAGCTCCTCTTTTCCATGATAAATGGAATGAAAGACGTATCTGCATTGATGGACAATAGATGGAAGTTTGAAAAAAGTTCAATTCAATTTCTTTTAGCATGTGTGAAGAAATTGTTTTATTTATTATTATTGCATATGATTACAAACAAGGAACTCAGTCATGGTCTACTAATTCTTCAACATGGCAAATTACACTCTTTCTCATAGTTCCAGAAGAAGTATTTTAAGTTCAGGCTAATTAGAGCCCTCCCTTGTCGTGGGGAGAGGCTTGCGTGCCCTGCTAGGGTTGTGAGCTATGCTGGTGGTGGCCTAATAGCCACCGGTAGGGCCTCCCATGCCAGACAGGTCACAACTGAAGGGCCTGACAAAGAGCGTCAACAGGTAGGATGGGCTCTCTAGCCTTTTGGCAACCATCCTAAGAGAAGGAAACCTGGGCAGATGGTGCTCGTCTAACCCTGTAAGGTCAACCATCTAGAGAAGGAAACTCAAATCAAACCTACGACCTGAGGACCTCGCTGCCACCGTCCTAAGTTTGCTAGGCCCCGGCAGACGAACCTTTGGTTTAAAGGGTGAAGCCAGTTCTGTGCACACTGCGCTCCACCAGAAAAATCCATTGCACAGGCTTGAAGGACACATCCAACTTCCTTAGTCATCAACGCGCTTGTAGAAAGCGTGGGATGAGTCCTTCCTAAGAATCTTTGTTCGCAAAGTAATGCCACACACACACACTTGGAGCCCTCCCACAGAGACAGAATATCAAGGCAGAAAATCACACATTATCTGAGTGTGGATTCAGATAACCCAGTTCAAAGCAGATATTGTGGGATTTTCTGGGATATAGGGCTGCGTGGAGGGGCAAGGCAAATGAACAATGTACTCATTAAAATAGCCTCAATATGAACTTCTATGGTAATAATAAATAATAATAAACTTTATTTGTATCACGCCACCATCTCCCCGGAGGAACTTGGGGCAGCTTACAAAGGCACTCCAAGGCGTAGCATATAACATAAAACAGTATATAAGTATAAAACAATAGCACATAAAATTATAACAACCACTACCAACACACACAGAATAAAATAAAATGGCTCAATTTTAAAACGCAGAACATCTGAAGGTAAAACTTCCTGCCAACAATTCACAAACTAAAGTGCCAGAGTGTCAAGCTCATATAGGCCCATTACAGCCTACTCAAGGTCAAAGGCCTGTTTAAACATCCATGTTTTTAGACTGGATCACAAGGATTGGAGGGAGGGAGCTAAACTAATCTCTTTTGGGAGCGTATTTCGGGTATACGAGTAAGTGATCTCACAATAAGAACCTGGGTAGGATACTGATAGTTGCAGTAAGTAAAACTTTATTTCTATCCCACCCCATCTTCCCAAGGGGACTCAGTGCAGCTCACAACATAAAAAGCAAATATTCAATTTCATAAAAACGCAACAATAAATTAAGCAAATATAGATAAGCGATATAAAACATTTGACAGTAAGGCAGTCACATGAAAATCAATAACAACAAATTACACAATGTCAATAAAAACAGAGTCAAAAGCCATGTCCATATTCCCAGCATGGGATGGACTGAAAGATTTAGAATCCCAGGAAGTAAGCTAAGTACAAATAAAGCAATAAAGAGAAGGTATATGAAAAGGTGAGAAAAAAATGTTCCACAACAACCACCATTAGGTTTTTCTTTCTCTCGCCAACCTGCCTGGCCCTCCAGTTTCACGGCCTGCTCTAAGTCCCTCTCTGTTTACAGGTCTCTTCGGTGAATCTAGCAGACAGGAAATGCTGCAGGTAAGGTGTGACACCACTTCTAGATGCAGCCCTTCACTTCCTTGTAACTCATGTTCAAAGGAGAAGCCTCGACATCGCTGTCTTGCAATGTCTGCATTCCAAATCTTAGCCTTCAGAACCGGTCAGTGGCCATTTACTGGCCTTTTGGTTCATCCTCCCACGGCAGAGGATTTAACTTACTCCTCAGGTCTGGGAGATGGGAAAGAGGGAAGATACGTAGCACCTCTGGTGAATTCAAACCTTCCACAATAAGGTATCTCATACATCTAGTTAAATGTTAGCTTATATTTTACTCTCTTATTTACAACAAAACAAATTAATTCTTTCTTCAAAAAATCTAACATAACTTTTTTTCCTTAAAACTAAATCTAATATAACCTGAGTTAGTCTAATGGTATATGTTGATTTACTGCTAAACATTGCGGTTTTAAATTGTTTTAATCTGTATAATGTACTGCGATTCGTTCAATTTGTGAGCCGCCCCGGGCCACCCAGGAGTGGCGGCCAAGATATTCGAATAAATAAATAAATAACCGTGGTAGTTTTAGATACATTTGTAGTTCTATTTTTCATGATACAAAGAGTTGCTTTTTTCAATACTGTGTGAACTTTTGCTTATATTTATCTAGCTAATAGTTTTATATGATATATAACTGGTTCTTAATAAAAGGATATCAAGACACACTGCAGATCTATCACCCAGTACATTGTTAGTCAATACATTGTCAAAACAGTGAGCTCTATCAAAAATCTAGCTCTGGTATGAACAGCACACAAAGGAGAGGAGGAGAGGGTGTGCAGGAGAGAGAAAAAGACCACAACACAAAAAAGGAATGTATAGCCGTGGCTTCTTAATTCCCTGCAAATTAGGCTATGAAAACTTTGTAGTATCAGTTGCATTTACTCATACAGGAACTTAAAAGATCAACCAGCTTTCTCTGCATATCATCAAGCTAAAAATCAAGGACAGGGTTGCTGAAAATATACAAAGCAATGTGCGACAATTATATTTTTCTGAGATTAGAAGCTTTAAAATTTCAGCCATGTCTACAAGCAATGTCTACAACTAGTCCCTGCAAATAGAGATTTACTTTACACAACAACTGCAAAGATAAAACACACTACAATAAAATGCATCCAAATATCAAACTATTCATACACTACTATAGAAAAAGAAACCTTGCATTGTTCATACTGTGAGGCATTTTTCTACTCTGATAAGAATTATGTCATATTCCAGGATAGATAAATGCTTCATAATAAAAGTAGTGTTTGCAGCCTCAAATATGTTTCACACAAATAAACAGAGACAAAAATACACAAGATAATTAAAATGAAACTAACAAAGATGGGGCTTTATTTTATCTAACCCATTGACTTCCAATTCCCTCCCTCAATTAAAAGCCACTAATGGGGAACACCTACCAACAATCTCACTTCTACTTCTCTGGATAACAGTTTGCCAAAAAAAAAAACCAAAGACTGGATTTTATTTCCTTTCTCCGTGTGTTACATTGGTTTGGAATAATTTTTAAGCCTAGGACATCAAGGTATCTGTTTATAGAAAGGAAACTGTAAATGACAAGTTGCTGAAATTTGGGGGTGCTTCTTACTATTCCACAAATAAGAATGTCCTAGGTTGACTCCACTATATGTCTACTTCTACGGAAAGCTCTGCACCAAAATAGGAATTAAGGATACTAAAATGACCCTCTCCCATGCACAAACTTTAAAAGATGATATTGAAAGTGTACGTCATGAAAATTTAGTGTCTTTGGTCCGCAAACTAATCAAGGTGAGTCTGCCATATCCTATCTCAGAAGAAAAATACAAGTGGAAGGCTATGAACGGTAGAAGTAGCAAATGAACCTAGACTTAAAATTAACATGTAAGGCAGGGAATAATAATAATAATAACAATAATAACACTTTATTTATATTCCGCTCTTCTCACCCCGAAGGGGACTCAGAGTGGATTACAGGTACACATACTTAGCAGACAATTCCTGCCGTTTTCCACATACACTCATATAGACGAACAGAGGCAAACTCTGGCCACCAGGGGGAGCTGACACATTCCTCATTTCTCAGCGTTCCCAGCGTCCCTTGTTGTTCCTTCCGCATTCCTGGGCATTCCTGGCGTTCTTTTATGGCCTCATAATTCAGTCAAAATTTGCCTCCCCTCTTAATGTGGTACCTTTACCTCCTACTTGACAGATTCAATGGTCTTTCGGGCTGTAAAGGTCGACAGCAGGCTACACTTAAAGGCCGAGCACCCACCTCGACCCGGGCAGGCCTCAAACTCATGACCTACTGATCAGAGAGATCTTATGCAGCTGACACTTAGCTAGCTGCGCCACATTCCCGGTGCTACAGTCATTATATAAATAATGGCTTTTAAATCACTTACCTTTACAAGAGTCTCAGGAGAAACTTCTTCATCTGGTGCCCAGAGTTTAGTTGTCTTTTTTCCTGGCATCTGAACAAAGCAATATTATTTATTATTTGTTTATAAACATTGGAAAAAACATATTTATTATTTGTTTATAAACACCAGAATTACAAACAGACAGTCCCCTAGTTACAAACATCCGACTTACTAATGATTCCTAATTAAGAATGAAAGACAACAGAAAGTGAGACAAATCTACCCGCCCCCCCAGAAGAGAAATTCATTCCTGCAAGAGTTATCATGGGAAAAAGTTGTCTCAACTTAAGCTTCCTAACCAATTTTTGTTTCCACAACAAGTCATTTCCCCCCAAAATCCAATTATCACGGGGACAGAAAGTGAGGTGGAACTTCTGAACAGGAACACAGACCACAAAAATAAATACCCCACGTCTTGTTCGTAACTTGGGATATTAGAAATAAGGCAATATATGAACTAGTGCATAGAGGACAGAAAAATAATGGATCTGTAACACCAAGAATGAAGTAAACATAAGCATTATGTAATGCTCAGATAATATATGTGCCTGTGTAAGCTGGATAAAGGAAAAAAGTTTTATTTTAATAAAATGGAACAACAACAAGAAGGATGAAATACTTAGAAACATTCCCTGCTATTATATGAAGACACATATATCTTGCTGTGAAAACTGAAATTACAATTCAAAAAGCTCTTACCCTGTCATTCATTAGCAAGTCTTTAACAATAAAGGTAGCCACTAAAGATTTCAATGGGGCAGCAAACTGATCAGGTGCCAACAAAGCTATATGGCCAATGGAAATCAGAGGTGTAATCAGATGTTCAAGGTTGCTTGGGTCAAGACTTTTATGTAGTGGCTAAAAAGGAAATACAGACACTAAGTATAACTGAAAGCCAACATTGAGATCCAATTGAAATATTTCAATTTTTAAAAACAACTGAGATAACCCACCCATCAAATATTCTTTAAGAAGCAAATTTTAAATATTTGAAGGAATCACATAACCATTGGATTTTCTGCCAAATCAAACAAGCTCTATAGGACAATGTATCATAAATGTAAGTAGAATATAATAAGAAATTACCTCAAATATCTGTGCAAATTGTGTTTCTTTGCTGGAAAATATTGCATGGATACAATGAATAGCATATTTGGCTTGACGGGGTGGTCCTTTTTTAGCTTTATGATGTAATACTGGAAGCAAAGCTCTGAAAGGAAATGTAACCGTTTAAATAAAACTTTGCATGTCTACGTATTGATAATAGTTACACATATAACAACTGAATTATGTACACAAATGCAAAATATTTACTGACTGGGAATACACACAATTCTTCTCAAAATACAGAGGGTAGCCTCACCCCCAAAAACCTCAGAACATGTAATTTGATGCCTCTTTACTTCTCCTTGTAGGCTGCAAATGCACATTAAATTTGTAGTTACAATTCAGAAAGAATTCCAATACAGAGGGGAACGAGACAGGGTTGCCCCCTGTCACCGCTCCTCTTTATATTGATACTAGAGGTATTATTGGAAAATATAAGAAGGGATGAAAACCTAAAAGGTTTAAGAGTGAAGAAAGATAGCTACAAAATCAGAGCATATGCTGACGACATAGTATGCATTATAGAAGACCCGACTGAAAATTTGGGGAAATGGGTGGACAAAATTGAAGAATTTGGAAAGGTAACGGGTTTCAAAATGAATAAGGAAAAAACTAAATTAATAACAAAAAAACCTAGGAAAATTAGAGATAGAAAGTTTGGGGGAAAAAATGGGGATCCTAACAACAAATAAGCTAAGATATCTGGGTATAGTGATAACACCAAAGAATATAGACTTGACAAATAATAACTATGAGACTAAATGGAAGGAGATTAAGAAAGATCTGGGAAGGTGGAAACATCTGAAGCTCTCAATGCTGGGGAGAATCTCCTTGGTAAAGATGAATGTGCTGCCCAGGATGATATTTCTATTCCAATGCTTGCCAATACTGAAGAATGAAAAACTATTTAGGAAATGGAATAAAGACCTAAGAGATTTCATATGGAACTACAAAAGAGCTAGAATAAAATGGGAAAACATGATAGATGAAAGGCAGAGAGGGGGGTTTGGTGTTCCCGATTTAAAAACATATTTCGAAGCAAGTGCGTTGGAATGGATATCAAAATTTATTTATTTATTTATTAACTTCGATTTAGTATACCGCTCACTCCGGAGCTCAGAGCGGTTTACAGAAGAAGCATAAACACCGTGAGTAATAAAACAGATTAAACAGTTAAAACACATTAAAAGCCCTCAGCGACACACTAAATGATTCCAAGTTATTGGCATTGGAGGGTCATGATCTGAGGGCGGGGTGGCATGGGTACTTATGGTACGAAAAAATAAAGATAGAAAGAAGTTTTAAAGAACATTGTATTAGAGGTCCACTAATAAAAATATGGTTAAAATATAGGGAAAGATTATTTGAAAAAACACCAAAGTGGCTATCCCCACGTGAGGCCTTTTATAGGAGGGAGTTTGGTAAAAAAGATTGGTTAAAATATGGAGAGATATTGAAAATAACAGAGGCAATTCAACCCAATTAAAACCAATGAACTGTTCATTAATTTTAAGGAAATGTAATCAGCATTTCTGATTTTTTGTAATAAAGTACAGTATATTATATCTTGATGTATTTCACTCACGATCTGATGTGGGTAAAGTCCTCTTCAATTTTGCTTCCCGTGTTCTTGAAAATTTGCAGTGCGGCTTCAGCTACCTTTTCATCATCCATTTTTAGACAAGCCAGAAGGGATTCAAAAGTTTCGGCTGAATGGAATGAGATAGGGTGTGTAAACGAAAGCACCTGCAAAAATAATTAATAAGGCTCTTTTAAAATTAAATTCTCATGATATCATAGAATCACGGAATAATAGAGTTGGATGAGATTACATAGGCCATCTAGTCCAACCCCCTGCCATGCAGGAAAAGCAAAAGTACCCCTGACAGATGCCCATCTAGCCTTTATTTAAAAGCTTCCAAAGGAGGAGCTTTCACTATACTCCTCACAGGTAAACAAAAAGCTACCGAACGACGACAGCTTTCTTTTTATATATTTAGATAAAGACCAGTACTGGACCAAACCCTGCGGCACTCCACTAGTCACTTCTTTCCAGGACCAAGTGGAACCACTGGTGAGCACCCTTTGAGTTTGGTCGCTTAACCAATTGCAGATCAGCTTAATACTAGCATTGCCTAACCCACATTTTACTAATTTGTTTGCAAGAAGGTCATGGGGGACTTTGTCAAAGGTCTTACTGCAGGAGTGCTCACACTTTTTCAGTATGCGAGCTACTCTTAAAGCAACCAAGTCCAACAGATCTACCTGCCCCCAGCGCCGCGCGCTCCTGCGCGCTCCCGCCACTGCACGCTTCTGCCACCACATGTGCTCTTGCTGCCGTTTTCGGCCCGCACAGCGCTTCTTCCACCTGCTTCTTCCACCTGCGGGGCATTGCAGGAAGGAGAAAGCACGAGGCGGGGCATCCAGAGGGAGTGCTCCGCCCTACCTGTCTTGCTGACAACGGAGGCTGCACAGCTGCTTCTGGACAAGAGAGGCAGGGCGCTCCCTCCAGAGGCCCCACCTCGTGCTTCCTTCTTCCTGCAATGCCCCGCAGGAGAAAGAAGCACTGCGAGAGCAGAAGCCAGCAACAGGAGTGCACGTGCATGCAGCATGTGCGTGCGCATGGCAGGAGTGCCCCATTCGGCCGGTGAGGCCCGAAGATCACCTGGAAGATGGCCAAAGATCTACTAGTAGCTCCTGAGCTACCTAATGAGTACCCTTGTCTTACTGAAATCAATATATGCTACATACACAGCATTCCCTCCACCTACCAAGCTTGTAACTCTATTGAGTACCTTTATATTCCAATATTTGTATAGGATAATATCATAAACCCTCAACAAGAAAAATATTAATTGCATGACAATGACAGCCCAGCCCTGCCAAATTAAAAGAGACAGTGTTTTAGCAGTGTGTTATGTAATTGTGCATAGAGTGGTCATCTTGTGCATACACATATGAGAGTCTGCTGCCTAGTTCAATAACTTCACCAAGGCTTCTTTCAAAAAAATTAATAAAATATGCGAGGGGAAAAAAAGCTGAAAAACAGTTTTCAACTGCACAATTAAAATGCATATAAAATGTATGGCGAAATTGACCTGAATACAAAACTGCTCATAATGAGCTATGAAGCAAATGCTGGTTAAGCATGACGTTCCATTTAATTCATACTTTCAAGCTTATTGCTTCCTTTAAAACAAGCAAGACTAAGCAAGACACTGAGTTTTTCAACCACTACTTAAGGAATAAAACGGGCCAATACAAAGCGGCCATGCCTTTACTAGCTAAAGAATTATAACATTCCTAGGTTTTTCTAGCCCAGAGAATATGTATAACATATTATTTCTGTACCAACTGGGTTCATTTACACAGCATCAAAATTAGAATGCATGCAAATGATTTTATCTGTACTGTTTAACAGACAGCTAAGGCTTCTATCACAGCACCACATTGGCCAGATTGTTTAAAAAATCAATTGGATCATACAGAAGTATGATTTTTTTTCAATGCCACAGAATATGCTCCAATAGTTCTTACTTTACTCTAATAAAATTTCATTCACACCATTTGTTGCCCCATTTATCATCCTGTTCATATTGGCATCTCCAAGCCTAAATGAGATTGTTTGCCTTCTGGAGATGGCATTTAAAAGCAACAGTACCAAGAGCCTAAGTGATCTCAATACTCAATGATCAATTAGGACATTAACAAAACTTGTAAGCCGGGCAACCAGAAAATATTCAAAAGACATGGAGAAACCATTTGGGTTTTAGGCCTACAGGCCCTAAAGCAAGGGTGAAGGTGTGGCCCACAGTCACATATGTCCCCAACTGTTGTGGTTTCCTAAAGATCTCTGTCTCTCCCAAGCCCCAAACTTCCCAACTTGTTTTTGATTCAAACAAAAGTTAAAAACATCAATTTCTGCTGCAGGTGTTAAGGCCCAGAATCTATGTCCAAAAATAGGGTAGACAACCCACCAGCAATGCACAGAAATGACTTCAACCATAATGGCCTATATGTTTCCTAGAATCTTTAAGCAGACCATCCTAATAGCTTCTGCAGTGGTCAGAGACTGATGTAAAACATCAAACCATATAATGGATTGATTATGATACAAGACGTATTTAAGATTTCCCTTGAGGATCTTCTTCACCACCATCTCAGATGAAGTTACGTAACATGGAAAGAAAGAAAGAAAGTGCAAGCTTAAAGAGTGGTTTATCTAAATATAGTTTGAAACAAATGAATGTATACACTATGTGTGTACTATGAAAGATATTATCACAACAATATTTTTTTCAAAATTGAAGATCTTTACCTTAAGCAATTCAAGACCTGCCCTAATTGCCAAATCGGTAGGTACACCTTCATCTTCATCATCTGCTGTTCCGTCTATAGATTTGTTCACTTGTTTAATTAGAGCACTAACAGAAAAAAATTATATTTATCAGTGATAATTTTATAAATAATTTCATGTTCACACTACTACATCATCATACAATTTTTGCTTTATGATATGAACTTTTTCCTTCTTAAAGAGTTAATGGCTAAACTCCATTAAACACCTGAATATAAATTGATAGCACTAATTACTACACGTTAAGCTTTTAGGCCAAATGCTTTCTACTGCTACTACTTTTCCCTGCTTTTATAAGTTCACCCTGAGACGATCATGCTTTTCTTGCTGAGACATATTCACAAGAAAATATGTTGGCCTTTGTTTTCCCCTGAAGCTGAGAGAATGTAACGTGGTAGCAGGAAAAAGTAAGAGTCAATGTCCTGGTCTGACATTGGACTTGAAGGTACATAACAACAGCAACACAAACCAAGAAAAAGTAGGTTTCTTTTGCTAATTATTCATCTTCAAGCCTAATAGCAGTGAGAAGCTTTTCTGGACAAAATTATTTTCCTCGTCCACCGTCATATCCTTGCAACAAGACTACGTAAAGAACTCCAAAGAATTCAAGGTGGTGGAAATGATAGCTACCAGCCAACCCAAAGAGTTCCTATTTTGTTGATACTGCCAGAACTCTTTCCCACTTCTTCCACCCCAGCGGTGTAGTGGTTTGAGGGTCATACTTTAGACTAGTGGTTCTCAACCTGTGGGTCCCCAGATGTTTTGGCCTTCAACTCCCAGAAATCCTAACAATTGGTAAAATGGCTGGGATTTCTGGGAGTTGTAGGCCAAAACACCTGGGAGCCCACAGGTTGAGAACCACAGCTTTAGAATCTAGAAAACAAGGTGCAAATCCCTGCTCAACTATGGAAATTCACTAGGTGGCATTGAGAAGTCACACTCCCTTAAACTCAGAGGAAAGCCAAAGTAAACCTCCTCTGAACAAATCTTACCAAAAACTGCATGACAGATTCATATTTGAGTCACTGTAAGTCAGAAACAACTAGACAGCACACAACTACAACCAAAAACAGAGAGATACCTACAGTCACAATAAACAATCCTCAACCACAATAAATGTATGTTTCACCCACAATCCCAAAATTCCCCAAACTCAAGAAAAAAATAATTTCAGCTCCAGTTATGATTTATAATGCAAATATTAGAGCATAGAAAAACTAAAACTTCTTAGCAACTTGGACTATTTGATATAACCTGTTGGTACTGTTTGTCCCAAGTTAAGTGAAAAGGTATACCTGATAGATTCTGTATCAATATGCACAGGTGCTATCCGCTCCAGAAGGAACTTTATCATTTCCAGGAATGGGTTTGTAGGTTGCTTGGGATTTCCTAACTTCTTTGTAATTTCCCGCTGCAATATTGATGTAAATACATTAACAGAGAGATAATTCAATAACCAAAAGCAATGATATATCTACACCTGTTCTTACCACACATCCTTCGGCTTGTTTGCATGAACAAGTTGGGCTAACAAGCAATTCCAGCTGGTGCCGTATTTTGTCGTCATCTTCCAGAACTTGAGTAAATTTCTTCATGAAATCCTGTGCTTTGCCGGGATCTGGCAAGTTTCCTTTAAGTATTAAAGAGAGATTTATTCACTGCTTTAAAAAGTGCCAGGAAAACCAATCTCAAAGGCTCTAATTCAAACATTATTGCTCAATATAAACTGGAGTTGGGAAGAGAAGGATTCACGACATGTTTTGTGAGTTAGTTTTGTACTCCATTCTGCTTCACTTGTTTTCCATTTTAAATGTGAAGAACTGTAAAATTGATTTCTAACATTAATTTTTAAGACTGGGATATGAGTACTCTATATACTCATTTATGAACCTACAAATTTTAATCAAAAAATCAACACACAAAAACTGGATCGGCTTATTCATGGGTCTGTGTGAGGACTGTATCTTACTCTTATCAAAAAAGGAACTATACTCTGCTCCGAATAAAGTGGCAAAAGAAAAGAGCTTAGTCTCTCCCAAGAGAACCTAAAACAGTGGTTCTCAACATGTGGGCCCCCAAATGTTTTGGCCTTCAACTTCCATAAATACTAACAGTTGGTAAACTGGCTAGGATTTCTGGGAATTGGAGGCCACAAAGCACCTGGGGTTGAGAACCACTGACCTAAAAGAAGCAATCCCCCCTCTCTCTGGTGTGACACCACTTCTGGCTTTTTAAAATACCTGGATGGAGAAATACGAGGGCAGGTCAAGAAGTCTGTGACTTTTTGAATGAAACACAGGTTTTTGGATAAAAAAATCATTTTATTTTTCAACGTCGTCTCCTTTGAGCTCTATACACTTTGTCCAACGTTTCTTCAATTTTTTTATCCCTTCCAAAAAAATAAGATTTGTTGAGGTCATCAAAATAGGTATTTGTTTGTGGGATGATTTCATTGTTGGAGTCAAATCTCTTTCCACCGAGCCATTTCTTCAGGTTTGGAAACAAGAAATAGTCACTCAGGGCTAAATCCGGAGAATAGGGCGGATGAGAGAGCAATTCGTATCCCAATTCATGGATTATTGCCATGCCAACTGTACATGTGTGCACCCTTGCATTGTCCTGGTGCAAAAGAACTTTTTTCTTGGCCAAATGTGGTCGTTTTCCCCCTCAAATCCTCATTAAATCGACCCAATAAGTTGGCATAATATTCGCCATTGATTGTTTTACCCTTTTGAATGTAGTCAATGTGGATTATACCTCGTGCATCCCAAAAAACGGTCGCCATGACTTTATTGGCTGACAAACCCACCTTGGCCTTCTTTGGCACGGATTCACCCCGAGAAACCCACTGTTTTGACTGCTGTTTGGTCTCTAGTGTGTTGTGGTGGATCCACGTTTCGGCTGCGGTTACGAAACGGCGCAAAAACTCGTCCATATTGCAGTTGAACAACGCCAAACACTCTTGTGAAATTGTCACACGATTGCGTTTATGGTCTATTGTGAGCAAACACAACACCCATCTTGCGGAAAGCTTTCTCATACCCAAGTGATCATTTAAAATTGAAACCACTGAGCCATGTGAGATGCGTATGGCTTCCATAATCTCTCGCACTTTCAATCTCTGATCGGCCAACACCATATCATGAATTTTTTCAATTGTTTCAGGTGTACAGACCTCAACTGGGCGTCCAGAACGTTCGGCATCTTCCGTGCTTGTACGGCCACAACGGAATTCAGTCAACCACTTTTTTACCATTTCAATGGATGGCGCAGAGTTCCCATAGTATTTATCAAGCTTAGCCTTGGTTTGAGTTATAGTATTTTTCCGCAAAAAATAATGCTTAATGAGCACACAAAATTCACCTTTTTTCCCATTTTCTCCTTAAATCACGCAGTAGTCTGCTATCAATGGCTGTCAAACACAAACTAAATGACGCAGCTTGTTCAAATTTTGACAGGAGTCAACTGACAGATGCCTGTTGACAGGAGCAGTGTTGCCCTTTCAGTTAAGCGGCGAGAAATTCAAAAAGTCACTGACTTATTGGCCCGCAATCATAGTAGCAGTGTCCAGGAGTAGCACTGGTGCTTTCCCCTCTCCACAGAATGACCCTTAAGCAGACCTGGGTAATTGCCGGCCCGCCAGGTGTTTTGGACTTCAACTCCCAGAAATCCTAGCCAGTTTACCAGCAGTTTACCTGCCCTCAATTTAAACATGTTGACTTATATACACATATATACAGTAGTTTACAACATATGTCTAGTTCTTTTTTCACTTTATTCGCCCCATGTCATTACATATCCGTTATCATATCAAGATTCCTTTCTGCACTGTATTTTATCAACCCACACTGTTGGGTCTAGGAATCAATTTTCAAATTGAAAGTTGCGAACTGCATAATGTACTGCAGTCTGTTCAGACCCCAGTAATCTCTTTTATGGATTCTGTCCAACACATAAGGTTTCTGATCCTGACATACGATTGTCTCCTCCCTCCCAGTTCCATCTTTCAAACCAACCAAAAACGGTATCAATATTTCTTTCACACCACTTCTAATTCATTTTAAAACTTACTAAGCTGACACTTCCTCAAAGTCAAGCAGTTCTTTAATCAATTGTTCAATACTAAAAGATTAACAAGGAATTGATCCTTGTTCACAATTTAAGCTTAAGAACATTTTTAGAACTTACGTGTTATCACCATCGATTTTGAAAAAATAGCTTTACTGCTAGCATCTGTCTGGAAATTAAGAGAATACCTTTTAATATAAAGACTTTATAATGTAATTAAACTATGCTAAAATAATAGCCAAGCTAATTACTATTAATTAATAAATATATTACAAACGTGCAGAAGTACAGATACTAAGAGAGTTCATCTTGTCCAATTTTTAAATAAGAACGAAAGATTTGCATTTCCAGAATCCAGCCAAAATTCAATTAGCCATTAATATCTCTCATTTTGCAGTAGAGTTCTCCGGTCAAAAATGTATTACAGCGTATATAATGTATACTTAAGCAGCTCAAAGATTGTAAAAATAATAATAAATGATGAAATACTAAACATACTGTACTTGTTCAAAAGAGACTAACTAGATTGTGGCAATATTAAGAACATTTACATATGGTGAGGCACTAGTAGTGATGAAACAAGTTACATTTCATTATTACAATCCATTTTTCCTGACAACAGCAAAGGCCAAACTGCCAGGAGGAAATATAAGGCATAGGTACATAGCTAGACCTGTACCACCAAAAAAACCAACATGCTTATACACCGGATCATCACAACTAAAATGTTTTTGAAAATCAATTAACATCTAAATCTGCTTGCTAGTTTTAGCTTCAGAAGACATACTGAATTAATCACTGTATGGTGAGCCAAGACTTATAGAAAACATAATAATTCAACAGGCCTAATATAGCATTCACAAACTGACCTAGACCTTAGATGTTATTGTTCTAGGAAGCATAAATTAAAATGCCACAACTGAATCTTTATTTAGTCATATAATGCATTACACAGAAGTAAAAAAAGAGAGAGAAGAAGAAGACTGAGCAAGTTACCACCAATCTGTGGATGGTCTTATGGTCTTGAACTGTCTACCAGAGCAATTGTTTCTTAGGGCCCCATGTCTAACCTCTGGTGTGCAATTTCCACTGACAATATATCATCATGTTCTATGTTATTAAAAGACAGTGTTGTGAACACATACACCAGGGCTGCCCAGGAAGTCGATCGCGATCGACCAGGTAATCGCGGGACTGAAGGGGGTGGATCGCAGCCGGATGGGGCGCTTCTCAGAGGGGGACGGAGCCAGGCCACACCAAGCCCTGCCCCCTCCCTGGCTTCGGCACTCCCAGCAGCAGCTTCAGCCTTGAGGAGGGCAGAGCCAAGCCAGCCTTGTACTAGCTATGCCACCACTGGCTTGGCACTGCCATCCTCAAGCCTGGAGCAGCTGCTGGTAGAGCTGAAGCCAGAGGGGATGGAGCCAGGCAGCGCTAAGCCCCGGCCCCTCCCCACCCCTCTACCAGCAGCTTTTCCAGCCTTGAGGAGGTAGGTAGATCTTTCTGACTTGGGTTTTATTATAAGTAGCTCGCATACTGAAAAAGTGTTGGCACCCCTGACATACACAATAAAGATTATTGGGATTCTATGCATGCGTTTATGAAAAACCAGTTACAAGAAACGAAAGACAGTAAGACAAGGCCCTCCAAAATACTAGTTTTCTGACAGTTCCATATACCTTTCAGTTCTAGTCTTAAAAATAAGCTAGAGATTGTAGAATACTTTTACTGTGCAATTTCATAGTTCTGTTCCAGGATGCAACCGAGTTTATTTATTTATTTATTTATTTATTATTTCGCATTTGTCTGTCCTATCCCCCCCCCAAAACGGCCCAGGGCGACTTACAACAGTTCGTAAAATACAATTGTCAGGTATCTCATAAACCACAGTAATACCATTAGAATAGAATTACAATTAGAACAAGTTGAAACAGCAAATGGAGTCGCCATGGGGTGTCAGCTAGGCGGCGCAAGCTACAGTTTAGCTAACTCCGAAGGCTTGTTGGAACAGTAATGTCTTAACTGCTCTAGGAGGCCCTGGGTGGCACGGATGCCGGTGGGCAGTGCGTTCCACAGGGTAGGGGCTGCAACAGAGAAAGCCCGGCGGTGGGTTGCGGACAGATGGTAGGTCCTCACATTTGGGATGACCAGGAGATTTAGCTCTGTGATCTGGTGGGATGATATGGGACAAGGCGGTCCCGCAGGTACACTGGCCCCAGACCATGTAAGGCCTTAAAAGTCAGGACTAACACTTTGAAGGCAATCCGGTATTCAATTGGGAGCCAGTGCAGATCGCGCAGGATTGGCGTGATGTGGTGGCCAATTGGGACCCCCGCCAGTAGTCGCGCTGCAGCATTCTGCAGCAGCTTGAGTCTTCGGATTACCAACAGAGGAAGGCCAATGTACAGAGCGTTACAGTAGTCCAGCCTCGAGATACAAAGAGTTGCCATCTTTGTAATAACACATCAGTCTTTCCAATTTGTATTGAAAAAATGATGCAATATTTAATTATTACAAGAATAGCCCCATATTAATTGCATGATTACTTGCCTATCAGAAAAGAAAATATTAATTGCATGCCTGAAAGTGGTAAATGAGGATGCCTCCTTAACCAGAGAGTACTGGTGATATTATTTTAAAACTGTATTTTTGCAACATAAATTTAAATATTATTTGATGTGATGGATACTAGAAATCATCTGGGGATAGTCCCATAGCCCTCCCGCCACAATTTGTAGAATTTTTCTTGACCAATTTTGAGGCAGGGATTGCGTATCACACAGTATTTCTCCAACTGTAAAAGACAGAGTAGGTATATTGTGGGGAGTTCAGGAGCACAGTTCAAGCTACAGAACAATTCAGACCTATAATTGAGTGGGAATAAAATCCAATACTGGTCTTGGGAGCCTGTCAAGTCCCCTTCTGTAAAGTCTTCCAGGGGATTAAGCACAAACGAGACAATTTCTTGGAATTAAGCTCTTCTCCTTATCAGAAAAAAGCAGGCAGCATAAGGCACCGATTACCTGTCAGAATTTTGCATAATCCGTTTTTAAAGGTTCTCAGATAGATAACTTATATAGATAAAACAATGTGTGGATCACAGATTATTTTAAAGTTACCAGTAAATGGTTTTGCTACACTTTCTAAGGGAAGGAATTAAGATCTGGGATTCAGATATTGAAAACATCTCGTTTGGTAGACTGGAATGCTTAAAATAATTAGGAATGTGGTCCTTTCTGACCAAACAAATTTGGACCTGACAGATCTTACAAGTTCCAGGTCAGTGACCAACATCTGTTCATGATCAGCTCCAGTCAAACTTTGATGAAACTCATCTTCTTGACTTATTTTAGTTATGAGTTACACATGGTTTTGGAAGAGAATATTACTTGGTTGATACGTATGTCAGATCACCCTTGCTGTGGTAGCTAGCGGGAGAACGGGACGGACTGTCTATTTATTCTTTTGGATTTCTCAATTATTTTTCACTAATCTTAACCACTGTATCATTCCCATATGTTCCTCAGAGATCTCTTCGTTCAGAAGATCTCAATCTCTTGCAGATTCCTTCCCTGCGAACCATCCACCTGTCGTCAACCAGGCATAGAGCCTTCTCTGTGGCAGCACCTCAATTGTGGAACAGTTTGCCACCGGAAGTTCGAGCAGTTAATGAGCTACCGGCTTTCCGGAAAACTTGTAAAACAGCACTATTCCGACTTGCCTTCAATCTGTGACCACCCTGGGCTATAGTAGAATACTGTCAAATTGATTTTATTGCTTGTTTTATCTGTCATGTTGGTTTATTGATATGTTCTACAATGTAATTCGATATGCTGTAAACCGTCCCGAGCCAGTTTGAAGGGACGGTATACAAATTGAAATAATACATAAATAAATAAATAAATTCTGAATGGGAGGCTGCCAATGAATACTAGATGCCTTATCATGTATTTAAGAGGAAGAAACTGGGGGGAAACATCTCTGAATATTCCTTATGTAAGAAAACTATTAAATTCATGGGACCACCATAATTGAACAGGTGGCAAATGTTCTGGATAGGCTGTCCAAGAAAGATTTCACAGTAATTATTCTGCCTATTATTTGGATGGATGGCTCCAAATTCAGCTCCAAAACTTTGCTCTACAGCCTGCTCTTTATTCTATGGTTTTTATCACTGATTTAAACAGAGGCTGGATGGCCATCTGTCAGGGGCGCTTTGAATGTGATTTTCTTGCTTCTTGGCAGAGGACTGGACTGGATGGCCTAACGAGGTCTCTTCCAACTCTATGATTCTATTATTCCTATAACACTCTTCAATTTGCTGTGAGCATATTTATTTTATTTATTTACTTTATTTATATTCCCCTCTTCTCACCCCGAAGGGGACTCAGAGCGTATTACTGTACACATACTTGCAGACAATCCCTGCAGTCCAACATATATTCAACATATATAGACAACATATATAGACATATATTCAACATATACAGACGAACAGAGGCAAATTTCTGGCCACCAGGGGGACCCGACACACTCCTAATCTCTCAGCGTTTTCCAGCGTCCCTTGTTGTTCTTCCGCATTCCTCAGCGATTCCTGGAGTTCTTTTTATGGCCTCATAAATCAGTCAAAATTTGCCTCCCCACTTTAATGTGGCACCTTTATCTCCTACTTGACAAATGAACTGTCTTTCGGGCTGCAAAGGTCGGCAGCAGGCTACACTTAAGGTCGAGCACCCACCTCGAGCCGGTCAGGCCTCGAACTCATGACCTACTGGTCAGAGAGATCTTATGCAGCTGACACTTAGCCAGCTGCGCCACATTTCCGGTGCATATTAACAAAATAGCTGTTATAAAAAGCTAAAAAAATAGCTTTTTTAGAAGCTATACTGAGGAGGATTTTACTCGGCCAAGACCCTAAATAACAGACTGTGATGGGGTCTTGTGGGTTTTCGAAATAGAAGTGTCTGAGCAAACAAATCACTTATTTCATTTTAATAAAATGTGATAAAAACACTTGTTTTACAGATGGCAAACAGGGAACAGTCAGAAAAATCCATCTTAGGTCATACTTCTACCCTCCAGCCACATACATCAAACCAATCAAGCAACATAACAAACACATACTAGGCAGACAAAATAGCCCCTTGCTCTCCCCCAACCATCTCTCCTCCACAGCTGCCCAAGTAAATAGAAGGTCAGCTGCTATCTTCTTCTTTTTGCCTTGTCTTTTACTCGTGTTGGATTTTGAAATGGTCATATGACTGATCAAATAAATAAATAATTATTATTTCAGCTGCCCAAATATACCACATTTCATTGAATAGCAGTTGCCACCACTTAACAGTCAGGAAAGTTCAATAACAGTCCAAGTCAAAAGGTAAGTTTGTAAGTTTGTAGAGAGGTTCCTAAATGCTGCTGCAAAGGCAGCTGGAAAATAAAGGAACTAGAGCTACAGCCCCTCCTACAGAATATATGCTCATGGGGAAGGGGGGCAGGGCTGCAGCCACAAGCCTTTTCAGCTTTTCAGATGTTTCCAGTGATTGCTGCACAGGTACATCAACTATCATATGTGCTTATTTCAACAGACACCACGAAGGAGAAACTAGAATTCATCTCTTTCAACAACAACAAAAGATTTGATAGCTACCTGTTGGAGATACTCTAGCTAGATTTCCTGCATGTAGGAGTGTGTGTGTACACTCAATGGACTAAATATTTATTTATTTATTGTTAGATCTTGTATGCCGCCACTCCCCGAGGGCTCAGAGCAGCTCACAGCACAATGTAAAACATTATAAAAGCAAAGATTAACATTAATAATACCAAATTAAAATTCAGAGTTCACAATTCAAATGCCAACCAAAACAAATGAGTCTTACAAGCCCTGCGAAAGGCCAACAGATCTCGCAGGGCACGAACTTCAGTCGGCAAGGCATTCCAAAGAGTTGGCACCTCAATAGAAAAAGCTCTACGCCTCGTAGACATTAGGCAAGCGGCTTTAAAGCTGGGTACTTCCAGTAGGTTTAGATCAGGGGTGCTCATACTTTTTCAGCATGCGAGCTACTGTTAAAGCAACCAAGTCCAAAAGATCTACCTGCCCCTGCCGCCGTGCGCTCCCGCCACCGTGCGCTCTTGCCACCTCGCATGCTCCTGCTGCTGTTTTCCGCCTGCGCAGCGCTTCTTTTGCCTGCGGGGCATTGCAGGAAGGAGAAAACACGAGGCGGGGCATCCAGAGGGAGCGCTCCGCCCTGCCTGTCTCGCTGGCAACGGAGGCTGCACAGCTGCTTCTGGACGAGAGAGAGGCCCCGCCTCGTGCTTCCTTCTTCCTGCAATGCCCCACAGGCGAAAGAAGCACCGCGAAAGCGGAAGTCAGCAGCAGGATGCACCCCATCCGGCTGGTGAGGCCCGAAGATCACCTGGAAGAGGGCCAAAGATCTACTAGTAGCTCCCGAGCTACCTAATGAGCACCCCTGGTTTAGATCTTCAGAGTGAAGTGATCTCTGGGGTTGGTAGGGGGTGAGATGATCCTTTTTTTCCCCCTTGGTAATATTTATTTACACCATGCCTTTCCACAACCCAGGAAAAGATGCAATCCCCACTTACCGGCCCCCTCCCCCAGCACTGCCTCCATGATGATCCTTTACATACACCGGCCCTGGACCATACAAGGCCTTGAAGGTTAGTACCATCACCTTGAAAGTGATCTGGTGCTTGATCGGCAGCCACTGGAGCTGCTGCAAAATCGGAGTTATGTGACATCTATGAGGTAACTGGAGTGATTCTCCAACTCTTATTCCAGAAACAGCATCTTTTACTTGAGTAATCCCACCAGTGCCACCAATCATGGGGGTTCCTCTAAAGATAAATTCACCACTGTGGCCAACTGTGGAACTTCTATGTTTTAACACATAAATATAAACACTTTCACAGTGCTCACTGCAATTATCAAAAGTGAGAGCTTTTCCTCATCCTTATCCCTGCCACAATGAAAAGAGAAATACTTCTTCCTCCTGCCCCTGCTGTATGACCCCAATTGTGGGAACTGTCTAAATACTCTCAAGGTACCTAGGAGTATTTATGAAACTCTGTCCCGAGTGGACACTACTTATCCATATTCAATGCTACTGCCATAGACACCTTGTCTGAATCCAAGTTCTCAGACAGAAAGTATTTCAAGAGGCCCAAAGTGTATAAAACAACCAATAATTTACAAAAGCTAAATGCATGGGTGCTCATTAGGTGGCTCGCGATCGACTGGTCGATCCCGGGACCTTAGGAGGTCGATCCCAGCTGGATGGGGCACTTCTGAGGGGGCGGAGCCATGCCGCGCCAAGCCCCGCCGCCTCTCCCGGCTTCAGCGTTACCGCAGGTTCTCCAGGCTTGGGGGGGGGGGGTAATGCCAAGCCAGTAGTGGCTAGCTATGCCACCACTGGCTTGGCATTACCCTCCTCTAGCCTGCAGAGGCTGTGGAAATGCTGAAGCCAGAGGGGGGATGGGGCAGAGCCAGGCCGCACTAAGCCCCGTGCCTCCCCAGGCTTCTGCGCTTCCACAGCTTGCTTCTGAAGGCTAGAGGAGGGTAATGCCTTGCTTCTCTCTCGGTAGATCTTTCTGACTTAGTTTTATCATAAGTAGCTCGCATGCTGAAAAAGTGTGGACACCCCTGCTAAATGCATCAAAACAGATTAAATATTTATAACGTTCAATACAACACACATTATTTCACGCTCCTCAACTAAACTTAGACCCATCATACCAAACTCAAAAACAAAACCCTCTTCTCTCACTCTCCAGCACTAGTATAACTAAAACTCAATCGGAAAAAAACAGTCATTCACTAACTATCACTCATCAACCTATGCAAATCTCCTCAAACATTCCACCAATCATCCCATTCTTTATCCGGCCCCAGCAGATCATTGCCTTATACTCTATTATACAACCAATAAATCAAACAGCATTTTCAAATACCAATCCATGACATCATGGGGGGCCCTCTAATTCTATGATTCTGTGAGTCAAGAGGAGAGCAACCAAACTGATAACAAGTCAAGAAATGAAGCTCTATCAGGAATGAAAAAACTATAGGACAGTCTTTCCCAACCAGTGTGCCGTGGCACACTAGTGTGCTGTGACTGACCTCCTGCTGTGCCGCGGGAAAAGCTCTCTGCCCCCCTTCCTCCCCCTCCTGCCGAACTCCTGCTGCTTGGGGGAGGAGGAAGGGCCGGGCAGTGGCGAAGAAAAAGAAAAAGGGACCGGGCGCCGCCTCCTTGACCATTTCCCCAGCCAGCCTCCAATCCGCCATGACTCCCACCATGACTCTTGCCCCTCGCTCGCTGAAGCCGCGTGGAGGAGGAGCCCCGCCCACTGAAGCCCGTCCACCGCTCATGCTCCTCCTCTGTAGGAGAGCTGAAGCTGGGGGGAGGGGTGGGGCATGGTGCGGCCTGTAGGAGAGCTGAAGCTGGGGAGGGGTGGGGCATGGCGCGGCCTGGCTCTGCCCCTCCCGGCTTCGGCACTCCCAGCAGCTGCTCCAGCCTTGAGGGGACAGTGCCTATCCAGAATTGTGCTGGCTTGACACTGCCCCCTCAAGGCTGGTGCAGCTGCTGGGAGAGGTGAAGCCGGGGGTAGGGGGCGGGGCATGGAGAAGCCTGGCTCCGCCCCCTCCCTGGCTTCGGCACTCCCAGCAGCTGTTCCCAGCAGGCCACCATCCCCCAGCCGTTCTTTACTGTGTTAGAGTGGCATTTTGTGTCATTTTGGTTGGTGGTGTGCCCCCGGATTTTTTTAATGTTAAAAGTGTGCCGCGACTCAAAAAAGGTTGGGAAACACTGCTATAGGAGTTGACATGATAACTATCTTTAAATATTTAAGTCACGCTGTGCTACTCAAAGTGATGCTCCATGGACTACTGTCAACATATAAGCCAATGCCTGGTCTGTGGTGGGTTTCCAGGAAACAGATATACAACTGTAACCACTGTAACTGATCAGCATAAATACAATACTCCTTCCCAGAAAGGAACTTCCTCCTAAACATTTTTTTTTTAAAAACAAACATTTTCTAATGTTAAAAACTCTTTGACATTGGACAAACTACCTCAGAAACCTTTTCAAGTGATTTTTAAAACAGGGGCCACCACTTACGGCTGTCTTAGTGATAAAATTCTGCATTGTTAGTAGAGTTGACTAGATTGGATCCTTCTATCACTACGATTCTTCGAGCATCTACCCAGATGAATTATGTTCAGTTGGTTTGAGAAGAATTCAATGTGAATGACAAGATTTGCTGTTTTTGAGCAATATGCTATTTACAGTATTTGCATAAATTTATTGCTGCAGCATTTATCTTGCTCTGGTAATAATAATAATAATAATAATAATAATAATAATAATAAATGTTATTTATATTCCGCTCTTCTCACCCCGAAGGGGACTCAGGGCAGATTACATCACACATACTGCAGACAGTCCCTGCCGCTTCCACATACAATTACATACAACATACAACATATAACATACAACATATAGCAACTTCACAATATGGTAACTTCACAATCAGAGTACTTCAATGTAATGTATACAAGGATGACTTTGAGAATGGCCTAGAAAATTCAGTTATTTCAAGGCAGGACTCAACAACTAGGCCTGGGCAATTTAATATTGTCCTTGTGAGGAGGGGCCTATTCAAACACTTCCAGTTAAATTATGCTTCTTATAGCTTTCAAAGCTCCTAATTACTTGAAACCAATACACTCTCTGAAACACTCTCTGACTGAAGAAAGCTGATCAATGAATCACACTAGAGGACACAGAGAAAGATTCCTAGAGAAATAATCAAATCCAAATCCAAATCACAAATATTGAAGGACAAATGTACTCTGTAATTTCAGCATTTTGATTTTGTCTTTATATACTGTGTATTTTTGAGTTACATGCATTTATTCTCTGATGCATTTTTTATGATGGGAATTTGTATCCTGCAAACTATTATTTTGTTTTGCTTCTAATTGTATTTCCTTACTTTATTTTATGAGCTAATAGAGAACTATATAACTGAGTGGCTACTTAATAACATTAAATAATCAACAATAGCCACAATCATATTTTGTGGTCCCCATTATTTATACAGTACAAAATCACATTATCCTGAATTCATGATCAATCAGTTACATTGGATGACTCCAATTTTTAGTGTTCATAAAGAGGAAATAATTACTTCTAGTCAATGTTTCCATAACATAAAAAGAGGGATTCCTGAACCGTTTGCTCGCAAATGCATGGTTCCATTTTGTGTGTGTGTGCGTGTACCTTCAACTTAAAGTGATTAACGTATAGTGATTCCACATATTCTATAAGGTTTTCCTATTTATTTATTTATTTATTTGCAATATTTCTACCTCGCCCTTCTCACCCAGGGGGAATAGACGGGACTCAGAGCAGCTCACAAGGCAGCAATTTGATGCCTAAACATATAATGTAAAAAAATCCTAAAACCTACATCATTAAATAATAACAGTTAAAAACAAGCATATACTCAACACTCAATTAAATTTTAAAAATGTTCCTCCATAACTCTATGTTATTAAACAGTTAGCCATATTCTCGTCAGTCAGTTGGCCGTTCCTATTCCAGTCCACAATTCCTAGGCAATTGAGAAATGGTTTTGCCAGTTCCTTACGCTGATATTTAACCTATAGCATCTGGTAAATAATAATCATTGTGAAGTATTTAACTAAAGATCTGAATACAATTTTCAGAAACAGAAAGTTCATAAATAAAAAGAACCACCATAGCAGCTAATTCACATGTCTGAACAAAGCAACATTGAAATTACTACAAAGTATTAGGAAAACTATATATTTGTAGAATAATGATAAAATAAACCTTTGCAATCAAATTATTATTATTAGAGGCATTGTTTCTTAAAACCAATTTTTTGTTTTTAAATGGCATTCCTTATGAAGAAATAAAAAATAATCACAAATTCAGCTTATTTATTTATTTATTTTATTGGTTGATTCAATTTGATATACCGCTCTCTCTTACGCCCAGAGCGGTTCACTGGTTAAAACACATAAAAACATATAAAATACAATAAAACAGATTTAAAACCCCCAAATTAAAACATGTAGCAGCAGAACTACAGCAGCAGTAGAAGCATACTGACAGCAGCGCAGCGAGATGGTGGGTGGTGCAGCATTGATTTAGACGGCAAAAGCCTGTCTAAAGAGCCAGGTCTTTACAGCTCTGCGGAACGGCATTAAGTCCCGGATGGCTCGTGTCTCTTCGGGAAGAGAGTTCCACAAGGTTGGAGCTGCTACCACAAACGCCCTCTGCCGCGTGCTTGCCAGTCTACAAACCCTAATGCCTGGCACATCCTAAAGATTGAGCCCCTCTGAATGCAGTGATCTCCTGGGTACATAAGGGGTCAGCCGCTCCCTCAGGTACACTAGCCCCAAACCATATAAGGCCTTGAAAGATAGAACTAACACCTTGAAGGCGACCCGGAATTCAACTGGAAGCCAGTGCAGCTCGCGCAAGAGTGGAGTCACGTGGTCCGATCTTGATGTTCCTGAGAGCAGGCGTGCTGCAGCGTTCTGCTCCAGCTTAAGTTTCCAGATCGCTGACAAGGGTAGGCCAATGTACAGCGCATTACAGTAATCGAGCCTCGAGATGACCGTGGCTTGGATCACCGTGGCCAGGTCGCAGCGGGAGAGGTAAGGAGCCAGACGTTTTGCCTGTCGCAGGTGGTAGAAGGCTATCTTGCAGGCGCAGGAAATCTGCGCCACCATAGATAGCTGGCCGTCCAGCCGGACCCCTAGGCTCGTTACACACGGTTGCGGACAAAGGGCCACACCGTCGAATGTCGGCAACTGGGTCTCTACCCCCTCCGGGCGGCCCAGCCACAAGATCTCCGTCTTCGCCGGGTTCACCTTCAACTTACTGGCTCGCAGCCATCCAGTTACGGCTTCTAGGCAGAGATGGAAATTATCGGGTACAGAGACAACCCCGGGGTCCATCCTCAGAATGAGCTGGGTGTCATCAGCGTACTGATGACATTCCAGCCCAAAACTCCGTACCCAATTGGGCGAGTGGTCGCATGTAGATGTTAAATAAAAGCGGGGAGAGAATGGCCCCCTGAGGAACTCCACAATGTAAGGGGGAGCCCTCGGAGACCACCCCTAATGCTTAATGTTTGCATTATAAAGGAATCTGAAAAGATCTGATATAGGACTGACAGCCTCCATCACTGTTGTTGTTGTCAAGTCAACCTCAACTTATGGTGGTCTTATGAATGGGAGATCTCCAAGTCATTCTATTATCAACTACGCTACTCAGGTCTAACATGGTTTTCTTCATTGAGTCTATCTACCTGTAATATGGTTTTCCTCTTTCTCTGCTGCCTTCTAACTTATCATCACTGTCTTTTCTAATGAGTCGTGTCTTCTCATAATATGCTCAAAATACAACAATCTCAGTTCAGTCTTCTTGATTTCTACGAAGTGTTCAGCACCCATTAATTTGGTTTTTTGGCTGTGCACTGTATCAGCAAAAACTTTTCTCAAGCACCACATTCCAACTGAGTTGATTTTCTTTTGATCAGCTTTCATCACTGTTCAGCTTTCACAACCATATATAACACTGATTCTCAAAGTGGGCGGTACCACCCCCTGGTGGGCGGTGAGGCGATCCAAGGGGGCAGTGGGAGGCTCAGGGGAATTTAGGGGGCGGTGAACCCCTTTAAGGGGGGGTGAACAATTGGCCATTTAGGAGGGGTCATGCAGCCCTCTTCTTTGGCTCCGCCTCTTTCGCTTTGACCTGCATATTAGATATTTGGATTAGAATCCGTAAGAGTAGCAAAATTATTTGTGAAGTAGCAATGAAAATATGGTTGGGGGTCACCACAACATGAGGAACCTTATTTAGGGGTCATGGCATTAGAAAGGTTGAGAACCACTGCATTAATACATATATCTTTCTGTTTAATTGCTATTAAAAAAATTTAAAAATTCTAGGGGGCGGTGAGTAAAAAAAATTCTGGAAAGGGGGCGGTAGGCCAAAAAAGTTTGGGAAACACTGATACATAGAATTTTAGTATTCAATTATGTAGCTTTATACTTCAGGATCTTGTCTTTTTACAAACCTATTTCTCATAGTAAAGTAGGAAAACCAAAGAGCTTCAAAACCACAAGAGGGAGCTTTTCCAATAAAAAGGGTCTGAACATCTGTGTGGTACTTTCAAGTGGATGTATGCTTTTTAAAATATATAATATTGACTTGGAATACAACACATACATTTCAGTAGCCAGCTACCTTATAAGCGAAATTCCGTTCACATTATAAAATAAACCACAAATAATGCTAATTTAATTTCTGACTTCAGTTGCATCCTAAATATATTTAAGCCAGTATCAATTAAAACTGTTTAGTTAAAAGGCTCTCATCTCTTATTAACCTAATGGAATATTTTAAAATATTGTTAAATGATCTAAAACAGAGCTTTCAAAATATTTAATTTTACCTCTTTATTGCTTTTCTAAAGGTATTTATTATTTATTTATTCATTTATTTGGGTTTATCAGTCGCCACTCCCATCAGGCTCGGGGCGACTCACAACAGCAAGATCACAGTATAAACAGAATAAAACATCACATAACAGTAAAATACACAATAAATGCAAGATTAAAACAGTGATACATGACGATAAAAAGCACCAGAAATTACAGGATTAAAACACAGGATTGAACAATTAAAATAAGTGGCAGGTGGTGTGATAAAAAACTTGCCAGGTTTCAGCAGCCAAATGCCTGTTAGAACAGGAGTGTTTTGCATGCCTTCCAGAATGCCAGTAAGCCTAACAGTGCACGGATCTCGGAAGGCAACGCGTTCCATAAAGTGGGGGCTATAACTGAGAAGGCCCTCCTCCGAGTAGCCGTAAGATTATACTTCTTCACGTTTGGGATCTCTAGGAGATTTCCTGTCTCCGAGCGCAGTGGTTTGGTGGGACAGTATGGGATGAGGCGGTCCCTGAGGTACACTGGCCCCAAACCATTCAAGGCCTTGAAGGTCAATACCAGCACCTTGAAAGTGATCCGGCATTCCACTGGTAACCAGTGCAGTTCGCGCAAGATGGGTGTTACATGGCTGCTCATAGAGGCACCTGCCAACAGCCGAGCTTCTGCGTTCTGCACTAGTTTCAGTTTCCGGATCACCGACAAAGGCAGGCTAATGTAAAGAGTGTTACAGTAGTCTAATCTTGAGATGACTGTGGCTTGGATCACTGTGGCTAAGTCGCGATGGGACAGGTAGGGGGCCAACTTCCTTGCCTGGTGTAGATGGAAAAACGCTCCTCTACTGACGGTGGAGATATGAGTCTCCATCGTCACTTGCAAGTCTAAGGTGACACCGAGACTTTTGACAGATGACGACGGACATAACGTCACGCCGTCCAGGGTTGTAAATTGGATCTCTCTACCTCCCGGGCAACCGAGCTACAGGATCTCCATCTTGGCTGGATTCACTTTCAACCTACTGGCTCGCAGCCATCCAGTAACGGTCTCAAGGCAGTGATGGAAATTATCGGGTATGGATTCGGGCTGGCCCTCCATCACCAGTATGAGCTGGATGTCATCAGCGTACTGGTGACACTCCAGCCCAAAGCTACAGACCAGCCGATGTTATCAACTTCACCGCCTCGAGTCGCCTTCGGGCTGAGAGAGGCAGTATAGAAGCATGGCAAATAAATAAATAAACTTTAGATAAACATGAAATACTGGGATTTCCCTCGAATCAAATTTACAATTTTAAAAAGAAACCAGTAGTAAATTTGTATGAACTGTGCATGTAAAATAGCAATAACTATTGTTTTTCATTTTTAATGAAAAAATCTCACCACTGTCATTCTGAAATTAGAAACAAAATAAAAATCTTAACATGAAGTCTTAAACTAATTATTTGACTCAATGCACAGAATGTAAGAAGAAAATACTTACTTTGGGTTGCTTTATTAAATCAACCAAATCCTTAACTTGGTGCCGCAAAAGGTTTTGACACTTCCACATTTCATTCAATGCCCTGATAGGTAAAAATAAGTTAACAAATAAGTAACATAACACCAATGGTCACAGTATTATGCCAGATGTAGTGAAGAAGTGCCAGTCATGAACCTCCAAAGTCAACTAACTAGAGATGATATATTGAAAAGCCAATACAAATCTTTTTATTCTAGCAAATTCATCTCCATATGAACAAATTTATATTGACTCCTGCAGAGCATGTGGTAAATGTTCACATATTTTAGGCAGCAAACTAGTTCAACAAGGGCTAAAGAGGTAAGACAATTTTAAAAACCTGGCAAACCTAACATCAATTGTAAGGTACACCTCATTTTCGGAACCCTTAAAACACAAAAAGTGTCTTACAATCAGTGAAATACAGCACTAGTTTCCATTCTTTTTTGAAACAGTCCCAACCCATCTCACTACATTTTAGAAAGACTTTGATGGCTTCAGAAGATATTTGGGGTGTGGCAAGAGTCACCTGAACAAACTTATAGTTTTAGCTATGTATTTGTGCATGGCACGAAGTTAGACTAAAGGGCACCTGGGTTCTCTTGCAACTCTGGGTTCTCTTGCAACTCCTTGCTGTTAACCGGCCTGAGTCCCTCTGCGGAGGTTGGGAAGATCGGTATATAAAAGTTTTAAATTGAGTATTTATTTAAAACTTTTATATACCGATCTTCTCAACCTCCGCAGAGGGACTCAGGCCGGTTAACAGCAAGGATCCAATGCCAAATTACAATTTAAAACATCATACAAACAATAAAAGATTAAAATACTAGTAGATTAAAATACATAAAAATACACATAAACCAGATCACCAAGATTTAAAAAAAAACATGTCCAATTTCGGTCCGCATACATAATCAATGACTTAGTCTATTATTAAACTCAGCCATTATTCCAGGAATGCTTCTTTCCAGATCCAGGATTTCAATAGCTTCCTGAAGGTCAGGAGTGAGGGGGCAGATCTGATCTCAGTTGGGAGTTCCACAGCCAAGGGGCCAACACAGAAAAGGTCCTGTCTCTCGTCTCCACCAGCCGCGATTGCGAATGTGGCGGGACCAAGAGCAGGGCCCGTCCAGAAGATCTTAACTGCCTTGATGGTTCGTAGGGGAGAATACGTTCAGACAGGTAAACTGGGCCGGAACCGTATAGGGTTTTGTAGGTCAATACCAGCAATTTGAATTGTGAGTATTCAGCTTTTAGAAGAGCTAAAGGGCTGTAAAAGGGGGGTGATCTCGGTTGTAGTCATACTGTCCGTAAACCTGCTCAAATACGAGTGTTTATTGTGTTTATTCCTATTTTTATTCCGAATTTGTGCCAATGTCTAATCAACTTTTTATCTTACATAAGGGAAACATGTTGATTATTTCACACAGTATGTGTTCATTCTACCCAAATACAGCTATACACTTGATCTGTACTCTGGATTAAGAATAATGTATCCCCTACATCTTTCAGTTTGTACAGATGTTTACTATTATGTGTGAACATGTGTATACATCTACACATACTGTATTAATTGAAAGTGACATGTGAATACCCCTCTGTTCTCTTCGTGCCAGATCTTATGGCTTATCCAAGAAAAAGGGTTAAATTCATTTCTTCACAAAGAGAACAAATTGTCCTGTACTTCTGAAAAACTGTTTCTTAAAACTATGGGTCTTGACCCCAAATTGGCAACAGTAAATTTTTTCTGAGCATCACTTAGTAGCTGTTTTAGACATTTACTTGAATCTGTTGTGCAACGTTTGCAGTGTATTCTGCAAAAGATGCTTCAGCTGTGATGGAAGATCAGTCTGCCTAACAAGCCTAGCAAATACTGATTTATTATCAGTACATGTTTGATTTTTATACCTGGGTTTACGTAAACATTTCTTGGACTGAAAGATGTCATGAGTTGAAAAGTTTAATGAGGCCCTGCTCTAGAAAATCTGAACTGAACAAGAGAAGAGGTAGGTCCAAAAAAGCCTAAAAGATCATTTCCAACTGAATTTTTGAAATGGGTGATTTTTATTTCAGACTAAGCAAACTAGTACCAATGTAACAATGCCTGCAAACCATCATTCAAAATAATCCATCAGCCACAGACAAAATCATGGTGAATTAGAAACTTAGTCCCTTAATGGTTCAAAACTGAAATCATTTTTGAAGTGGATACAAATCTGTAAGGTATTGGGATAACATTGGTATCCATACAACATAATTAATGTCAAAGGACAATAGAGGGGTTTACTTAGGCAAGAGGAGGAAGGAATGCACATTAAGCGTGCCTTCAGGTACGCAAAACAATTTTGTAGGAAGAAAAATATCTGTAACAGATTTGATTCTTTGAAACACGAAGTACAAATCTAATAACCCCTCATTATTTTCTTTTGCTGCTAATAGAGAAAATTCCCTATGGTGATATTATCACAAATCTTGTTAGGCTTAAAGAAAATTCTTGGTTTTATCTTGTTGCACCTGTAGGCAAAGTTTGATGAGAATCAGATGAAGGTTTTACACAGGGCTGATAAAATTAAGATAAGGCCATGAAGGTAGCTAGGGGTCTACCAGTAGATCCATCCCCATATGATTTGATATAGTTCATGAAGTGTTTCCAGTTGTTAAAATAACCATGGCAAAAGTTCTCTCGCTCCCTTAAATTAGGCCACTTATATTAAAGTGTCTGTTTATGCATGTAAGTATGTGAGAGAAAAGAATATGAGCAGATTTCTAGATGAGGAATTTTTTTTGTGAAGCTTCAGTTCTGGTACCAATGCAGAGGGATCTTGCTTTGCAATTACATGACTGCCTTCCTGAGCCATTATTTTGTACCTGGAACCAGTTGGCCAGGCCCGGATCAACACCTTTTTGCGCCCTAGGCCACAGTTTGGAATTACACCTCTACCGCAATCCCCCCGCCCCGTGCCACCGCATCCTTCCCGTCCTGTGCCAATGGGGCTGAGGGGAAAGTTGCACGCGTGCTGTCAATGAAGGGAAGGAGGGAATGGGCCTCTTTGTGTGGTGGGGAGTGAGTTCGTGACCCCTCAGGAAGGAGGCAGAGGAGGGCAAGTGCTGCAGTGTGGTCCTTGGCTATACTGCTGGGGGTGGCGAGAGGCCCACTCCAGCCCATCTGGAGAGGACCAAGTCAGTCGAGGAAGCAGAGGAGAGGAGAGGAAGAGGCTCCCCTCCTGCCCCTTGCCAGTTTGGAGTCCTATCCCCATCCCCCCCCCCCGCTCCCCCTCAGCCCTTCCTCCTCTTCTCCGACATCCATCCACTCACCACTGAGGCTCCTCCCCACGGAGGTGAGGGGGGCCCTTCTGCACCATGCCCGCGTGCCTGCCGCCCAGTGATCCCAAAGAACTATGTGTCCCAGCATGCCCCACGGCTGAGAGGCTGGCGCCGCCGCCGCATCCCGGCAGCCCCCGCGGCCTCGAAGGCGGCTCTGAGGACTTGCGCTGGGTGCGCTGAGGGCAGCGGCTGCAGAGAGTCGGGGCCTTCTTCTGCCTCAGGAGCCAATCCCGACCAGCATGGGCTGAAGGAAGAGGCCTCCGAGGAGGAGGCCTCTTCCTTCAGCCCATGCTGGTCTTGATGCTCCTCCTCTTCCTCCTCATGCTGCTGCTGCTGCCACCTCATGTGGAGCCCTGGTCACGTGATGCGCCCTCTGCCAGGTCACGTGGGGGCTGGCTCCCGGCTGTATTGTTTGCAGGGCACCGAGGAGGGAGCCCCCCCCGCTTCCTTCCTCCCTCCCTCCTGACTTCCTTCCTTTTGGGTACCAGGCGGCAGGAGCCAATGGCGGCATGACTTTTAAAAGTATTTTATAACATTTTTATTATTAGTTTGGGGGGGGCATGATCTGCGCCCCCCTTGGCTTGAGCCCCTAGGCCATGGCCTCGTTGGCCCTATGGGTAATCCGGGCCTACAGTTGGTGATCATTGGGATTTGAGTTATAATAAAAAGTATATTGTGCAATAGAAAGTCTGCTTCTTCCTACCGAAAACTACTGGTGAATGGGCTTCACCACAGTTATACATTTCCCAGACTACTTGGTAGAGATTCAAACCTTTACTGTGTGCTAAGCCGAGTAACTACACAATAATTGATCATGCCCGTCATCAGGGTATCACTAATAAGAAAACCCAAAATACTCCAAAATCAGTTGTTTCCACTCTCATCTTTGAGGCATTTCCTAGGCTACTCTGCTCAAACTATATTTATTTTCGAATATCATCCTCAGAACCTCAGTCTCTTCCGAGCCTCAGATTTCATATAACACACAAGTAGAAAGCAAACGGGATGCAAGACTGAAGAGAGCGGTGAGAATCCGTGAAATGGCAGGAGATATGGATTCACACAATTTATCATTATACACAGACTATGTGTGTAAAGGCTATATGAAATATTAATGAATTTCATGTTTAGACATCTCCATGGTTTCTCATTATGCATATGCAACTACAGGTTTTCTGAAATCCAAAAGAAATCCAAAATCTAAGACATTTTGGGTCCCAAGCATTTCATTTCAGGGATACTGAACCTTATATAATATGTATTGGATGTAATTTACTGTATTACAAGAGTCTTATCTACATTGGGCTATCTCATGTATATAAAAAATGGAAATTTGTATAACATTGTGCTCTAAAAATCAACTCAAGTTGGTTAAACAAGCAGAATTTGTTTTATTTCACCTCTGATTTATATGTAACAATAGAATGGGATGAGTGGAAGGAGAAATTAAATGCTAACAAAATCATTCCCATATCTACGGGGAGAAGAAAGGGGAAGGAAGTCACAAACTTCACTTAGGTTCATTCCAGTTTTTGAATGCAGCACTACATTTTCACTTAACATTACATGCAACTGAGCCATTGCTTACAAAAACAAGTAAAGGTTTTCCCCTGACATTAAGCCCAGTCGTGTCCGACTCTGGGTGTTGGTGCTCATCTCCGTTTCTAAGCCGAAGAGCCGGCATTGTCCATAGACACCTCCAAGGTCATGTGGCCAGCATGACTGCATGGAGCACCGTTACCTTCTCGCCGGAGCGGCGCCTATTGATCTACTCACATTTGCATGTTTTCAAACTGCTAGGTTGGCAGAAGCTGGGGCTGATAGTGGAAGCTCACGCCGCTCCCCAGATTCGAACCTGCGACCTTTAGGTCAACAAGTTTAGCAGCTCAGCGGTTTAACCCAATGTGCCACCGGGGGCTATGATAATACTATTATGTCTGATTTATAACCAGGCTATGCTACAAAACACTCACTTTCTTGTTTTACTTTAAAAGAGGAAAATTTGAAATAAATGGAATCCAAAATAACACTAATGGAATTCCACTACTCTTTTCTGCTCCTCTTTGCTGTTCCCAAAAATATGCTCTCGATTTCCACCTCCAGCGCTTCAGGAAAGAGATTTTGGGACGTACAGAGTGAGCGAGAAGGATATGCCTTACAGGATTTTATTGGCACCAGCAGTTCTGCCAGTGGAACATGACTGGATTTCACTTAAGGTAATTAAAAAAGTGAAACCAGGTCTGGCAGAAACAGGTACAATAATGGTTTTACAAGAATCAAGATTGTACTTTCAATCAAGTACAAGCATATATTATCTGTTATGGAAAACTACATTTGCTTCACTGAAAAAAGGGCAACAGTTTCGGTTAGCAGAAGAAACGTACTTTACAGCATTTGAATCCAGAGTTGCATAAAGGTAATACAAGCATTTCATTCTTTCATTGGTTTCCAAATTGTGAGGGACCATGTATTGAGCAAAGATGCGTTCCACCAGTAATCTAAAAAAAAGAAGGGATAAATGATATTAAATTTTATGTTTCACAAAACAATAGGACTGATAATAAAGTAAATGTCTTCAAATCAAGTCATGATTTATTTATTTATTTATTTACATCATTTATATTCCGCCCTTCTCACCCCGTAGGGCAGTGTTTCCCAAACTTTTTTAAGCCACGGCACATTTTTAACATTAAAAAATCCAGAGGCACACCACCAACCAAAATGACACAAAATGACATTCGAACACAGTAAAGAATGGCTGGGGGATGGTGGCCTGCTGGGAGTGCCGAAGACGGAGGGGAGGGGGCTGAGCCAAGCCAGCAGTGGCAGAGCCAGCACAATGCTGGCTTGGCACTGTCCCTTCAAGCCTGGAGCAGCAGCTGGGAGTGCCGAAGCCAGAGGAGGGAGCGGAGTCATGCACCGTCCCCTCCCCCCGACTTCAGCTCTCCCACAGAGGAGGAGCATGAGCGGTGGACGGGCTTCAGTTGGCGGGGCTGCTCCTCCACACGGCTTCAGAGAGCGAGGGGCCAGAGTCATGGCGGAAGTCATGGCGGATTGGAGGCTGGCTGGGGAAATGGCTGAAGGAGGAGGCACCCTGGCCCCTTCTTCTTTTTCTTTGCTGCCGCCCGGCCCTTCTTCCTCCTCCCCCAAGCAGCAGGAGGAGGGGGGAAGGAAGGGGGGCAGAGAGCTTTTCTCGCGGCACAGCAGGAGGTCTGTCACGGCACACTAGTGTGCCGTGTCACAGCAGTTGGGAAACACTGCCATAGGGGACTCAGGTTGGATCGCAATGCCCATACAGTATACAGGCAAAAATTCAATGCCATTTGACATACAACATATATATACAGACACTCAGACATATATATACAGCAATTTAACATTCCAGCTTCTGGCCACCAGGAAAAGCTGTCACATTCCTTTATTATTATTTTTTGTATTTTCTGGAGATTTTTGTGGCCTCATAAATCAGTTAAATTTAGCCTCCCCACACAAAGTGGTCCCTAAATTTCCTACTTGACAGATGCAACTGTCTTTTGGGTTTCAAAGATCGACAATGAGCTACACAATTGGTCGAGAGCTCACCCTGACCCGGGCAGGCCTCGAACTCATGACCTTCTGGTCAGTACAGATCTTATGCAGCTGACACCCAGCCAGCTGCACCACATTCCCAGTGATTAGCTGCATGATAAAATTAAGTTATGCCATTGTTGTTCGTCCGTTCAGTTGTTTCTGACTCTTCATGACCTCATGGACCGGCCCACACCAGAACTCCATCGGCCATCACTTTCAAGGTCAAGCCAATCACTTCAAGGATAACATCCATCCATCTTGCCCTTGGTTATTCCATATTGATTTAAATAAATGCAAATTATCAATAACATTTCAATGTGATGGTGAGACTGTAATTGTATGTTTTAATTGCTAACTGTTGAGTTATATGGTTATTGTTAGTTTGTTTTGCTTGTGTTTTAATTGGAGGGCAGAGATTGCCTTGTGTAAACCGCCCCGAGTCACCTTCGGGCTGAGAGGGGCGGTATAGAAATGTGATAAATAATAAGTAAATAATAAAATAAATACTCAAAGGAATCTTACAGACACGCAGATTTATGGTATTCATACTTCAAAAGATAAAAGTGTAAATTAGATTTTATTTCCCCAGGTTAGTAACTGAAATTTCTGAACTGCTGTTTGAAGTGTATTTACTAAGAAAACCAAAAGCTGAAAGAGGTTTCAGATTCTGGTTTGCGCTTGCTTACCATAAAAATCCACAGATCTCTTTATTTATTTTAAGTGACCCTCATCTTTAGGCAAAATTAATAACGACTGTGGTTAGTTTAGAAGTGGAAGATTTTAATTTCCTTTTCTGATATGTTAGTGATGGATGGAAAGAAAGGAAGAACAGGGCAGACTAACTCATGTATTGTCGAAGGCTTTCATGGCCAGATTCACTGGGCTGCTGTAGGTTTTTTGGGCTGTATGGCCATGTTCTAGAAGCATTCTCTCCTGACATTTCACCTGCATCTGTGGCAGGCATCCTCAGAGGTTGTGAAGTCACAACCTCTGAAGATTCATGCCACAGATGAAGGAGTAACATACGGAGAGAATGCTTCTAGAACACTGATTCTCAAAGTGGGCAATACCACCCCCTGGTGGGCGGTGAGGCAATCCAAGGGGGCGGTGGGAGGCTCAGGGGAATTTGGGGGGCAGTGAACCCCTTTAAGGGGGCGGTGAACGATTGGCAATTTAGGAGGGATCGCGCGGACCTCTTCTTTGGCCCTGACCCCTTCGCTTTGACCCCCACATGCAGTGCAGTGCGAAGGCTGCAGTGCAAAGGCTGCAGTGCAAAGGACTCCGCGTCCTCCGGCGGAGCCTCCCCGCCACTGCAGAAGAAAGCACGGCCTTACCCGGCGAAGGCAATTCATTCCAAACCCCTCCAGTATTTTCTGTTGGTCATGGGTGTTCTGTGTGCCAAGTTTGGCTCAATTCCATTGTTGGTGAAATTCAAAATGCTCTTTGATTGTAGGTAAACCATAAATCCCAGTAACTACAACTCCCAAATGGAAAGGGCTATTTTCTCAAAACTTCACCAGTGTTCAAATTTGGGCCTATTGAGTATTCGAGCAAAGTTTGGTTCAGATCCATAGTTGTTTGGGGTCTCAGTTCTCTCCGGATATAGGTGGGTGAACTACATCTCCCCTAAATCACTGCCAATTCCTCCCAAACCCCTCCAGTATTTTCTGTTGGTCATGTGGGTTCTCTGTGCCAAGTTTGGTCCAGTTCTGTAATTTGTGGGGGCCTCAGTGGTCTGTGGAAGTCAGAGCTGAATCGATTGAAGGTACTGCAAATCCCATCATCCGTTGTCCATACTCCCCCAAACATATTGTTTTTGTGATTAATCACTATGCTTTAATTATGTTCAATTTGTAACAATGAAAATACATCCTGCATATTAGATATTTGCATTAGAATTCGTAAGAGTAGCAAAATTATTTCTGAAGTAGCAACTAAAATATGGTTGGGGGTCACCACAACACGAGGAACCTTATTTAGGGGTCACGGCATTAGAAAGGTTGAGAACCATTGTGTTAATACATATATCTTTCTGTTTAATTGCTATTAATTTTTTAAAAAAATAATGTTTAGGGGGCGCTGAGTGAAAAAAATTCTGGAAAGGGGGCGGTAGGCCAAAAAAGTTTGGAAACCACCGTTCTAGAACATGGCCATGCAGCCCGAAAAACCTACAACAACCCAGACTAACTCATATTTCTAAAGACCATAAGAGCACTATATCTTAGCTCAGATGCAATTTGATCCATTTTATGACACAGACTGTGTAGGTTTGGAATAGGAATGTTACATCTATTCCTATGAATAGTGTAGTCCAGAGAACTATAGGCAAAAATGCAAACATACCTTGTTTCTTACATTCCAAGCAATTAACTATGATATCTTTGCCATGTTACTACAACAAATAAGTCCAATGCCCTCCTAGACAATTTAGTGGATTATGTACTTTTTCATCATGGTCCAATCTTTTCCTTCTTTGTGACTATTAATTATTAGAGAAACTCACACAGAACACAAAGTAAAATAAACACTTACTAGTCTTGGAAATCTCAGATTAACTTACCGATCATCAATACTGTTTTGATAATATATATGCAACAGCTTGTCCTTTATCCAAGCAATTTGTTTTGAAGCTTCTTTTCCAGCTTCTGACTGCAAAGAATACTTCTTGTATATTTGTGCAAGTCCCATCATAGCTTCTTTTCTCACTCTCCACTAAAATAATAAGAAACCCTAAGTCTCAATGTATATTATCAAATTTTCGGCTCTCAAAATTTTAGAATACCAAATATTTATACTGCTATCAAATGGGTAAAAAGATATATTGTCCGATTTATCACTTGGAGGATGAAGATAACTAATAGAAATTCCCTAGCACCATTTTTCTTCCATTAATAGTAGATTTAGTCCTAGGCCTGTAACAGATTTTACCCAAACATTTCATTTTCATTTCATTTCACTTTATTTCTTGGTTAGTCGCTCCCTGCCGGAGTGCTCCAAGCGACTACAATTTAAAATAAACATTACACAATATAAAGCACACTCACAACAATGGCATTTGACAGTTAGATCTGATTACAAATTGAATGCACAGCCAAAAAGCCAGGTCTTGAGCGCTTGTGTAAAAGATCTCAGATCCGGCATAGCTCTAAGATATGGGGGCAATGCATTCCACAAAATTGGAGCAAGGGCCGAAAAAGCTCCCCGCCTTGTGGCTTCCAGGCGCACCTCCCTAGGGCCCGGTACAAACAGGAGATTTTCCTGAGCAGGTCGAGGTGATCGCTGGTGAAAAAAGGAATGAGGCGATCTCCAAGATATGAAGGTCCTAGACCATTTTGGGCTTTAAATGTCAAGAGTCGGTATTTTATAAGAGATCCGTTGTTCTGTTGGTAACCAATGCAAACACTGCAAAACCGGCGTAATATGTGATCTCATAGGTGATCTCGAGGAGTCTGGCAGCCGCATTCTGGACGACCCAAATCTTCTGGGTCATTGTCTTCGGGAGGCCAGCGTATAAGGTACTGCAGTAGTCCAATCTTGTGGTGACTGTTTCATGGACTACCGCTGCCAGTGCCTCTACCGGGAGGTGGGAGGCCAACTTCCTCGCCTGACAAAGGTGGAAGAAGGCCTGCTTACTTATGGCAGAGATTTGAGCCTCCATCGTCAGCGATGGATCCAATACGACCCTTAGGCTTTTAACAGTGGGAGACGGAGCTAGAGGTTCGCCATCAAAATCAGGCAGAGATTGGGTCAATTCTGGCGGCTAGCTCTACATGTATTTCACTTTTTTTTTTGCAAAAGCAAAGAAATTACATTGTATAATAATAACAACAACAACTTTATTTCTATTTCACACTATTTCCCCAAGAGGGACTCAGGGCGAATTCCAATATACGAGTACAACGGCAGACATTCAATGCCTCAATAAACAGACAAATATCAACATAATATTCCTATACCAAAATAATTATGGAATTCCAGGGTTTGAGAAACACCAAACTGTATCAGTGATGTTGACAATAACAAAATGTTGCTATACATTTAGAAAACTGTTTTGTGAACGATCGTAACAATAAAGAAATCCAAATAATAAATAACCGTCTGAGTAACTGACGTGCATAATGACTTACCCGTTTGTCAAGTGTTCGCTCCCTCACAAAGTTAAGCAGGTGATCATTGACAAGTAAGAGATCTTTCTTAGCAGCAGTAACTATTGATACAATAACATCATGCCTAATAGCTTCTTCAGGGTCGTGAGATCTCACTTTAAGATATTCTGCGCAGGAAAGACATTGTAATTAAAACCTCATGCCACAATGTAAAATACTTCTAATCTCATATAAACATGGCATCCTGATAACAGGTAATGGAATACAAAAGCCTGTATTATAAGAGACACAATGCAGCTGCTGCAATATTGGTGTTATGTGAGCTCTCACCGGCATACCAGTGAGAAGCCTAGCAGCTGCATTTTGCACTGGCTTGAGCCTCCAGATCGCTGACATAGATAGGCCAATGTAGAGGCCGTTGCAGTTGTCAATTCTCAAGGTGACTGTAGCCTGGATCACCGTGGCCAGATCCTCCCTGGTCAGATAGGGAGCCAGTCACCTAGCCTGCCGAAGATGGAAGAAAGCCACTCTGCGAGCATTGGAGATCTGAGTCTCCATTGATAGCCGAGGGTCCAGCAGGACTCCCAAGCTCTTCACAGAGGATGACGGACACAGGGGTACACCGTCAAGGGTAGGCAACTGAACAGTCCCTCCACCATGGTGACCCAGCCACAAGATTTCCGTCTTTGCCGGGTTCACCCTCAACCTGCTAGCACACAGCCATCCAGTCACAGCTTCAAGGCATTGTTGGAAATTATCAGGTACAGATAATTCCCAGATGCACAGTAAAGCAACAAAACAAAAGAAGAGTATAATATCTTCTCTGCACTCTCCCAATAAATCTTTAGGTTTATAGCTCTACAGTTTACCGATTTCACAAGTGGCCACTTGTTCTAATGTGTTGTAAACTAGTAAATGCAGTAGAAAAATTCCATCACCATAGTGCATAATCATCATTTTATGCATGATGGAATAAACAGAAAAATAACACTACCCATGTTCTTATAAGCCTATAAAATTAAATATTTATTTAAATTTTCCTAGTTCAATAACATGGATAAACAAAATATTTAAAAAAAATTAAATGAGAAAACGAAAACTACAGAAAGTCCCCAAGTTACAAATATACAACTTACAAATGACTCATAGTTAAGAACAGGAGTGAGACAACAGAAAGTGAGAGAAATCTACCCTTAGGAAGGGAAATTCATTCCTGAAAGAGTTATCATGGAGAAAAGATGTTTCTACTGAAACTTATCGCAACTTTCCACAACAAGCCATTCTTTTTCAAAATCCAATTATCACAGGGATAGAAAGTGAGGTGAAATCTTCTGAACAGAGGCATAGACAGCAATCCAGAGCTTATATAAATATATATGCACGCATGCACACACACACACGGCTGGAGTTACACTTTAAAAATGTGCCTGTTACGACTTACATACAAATTTAACTTAAGAACAAACCTACAGAACCTATCTTGCTCGTAACTTGGGGGCTGCCTGTAGTCTCTACTAGAGGAAAACAGTTTTTTCATAGTTTTCTTAATATTTGAAAGGTAACATCCTTATTTAACTGGGCACACCATATATTCCCATGTATACGTTCACTTCATGTATAAATGAAGAGCAGGTTTTGAGACCTAAATTATGGATGTTGACATGATACATGCATAAGTTCAGATTTAAATTTAGTGGAATATAATAAAGCATTTCAATCCATAATAAAAGCATTTCAAAACCAAAGCTTTTTGTCACCAGCATTTCTTCTAGACGCCCTTGTTCCTCGCCTTCTCCCTCTTCTCTTCCTCCTATAAACATTTTGGAAAGCTAAAAAGATCATAAACTACTTTTGCTGAATGACTTTCTGTACACAGGCAAATACAGGCATTTTGAAAATTGGTCTCAATCATTTCAAGGGCTCAACCTGTAAATCATAAGTGAATGACTTTCTAGGGAGGATTTTAAATTGAAGGGTCTGTGTGGGTTTGGCAGTTCCTGAGGGTGGGTGCAGTCTCTGTTCCTGGTGACAAAAGGGGAAGAGGAAGACCAGGGGGCTTCCCCCATCAAGTAATAACCCTGAATAATTCATTTCTCAAAAATACTTTGAGTAAATTATCTTTTCTCACTTCTTGACACCCCCCCCACACACACACACACACTTCATCGGCCTTTCTCCTCCAAACTTCTTAGTATTGGAGATTGAGAATTAGCTAAAAATAGAGAGGTGGCTGCCCAAATCCAGGCTGAGAAACTGAGCCTGCGATAGCTGAGGAAGCTGTTCAGATAGCTTGCCTGGTTGGAGAGGGAATCTGGACGACTGGGAAGAACACAAGGATTACTCTGAGAGGCAACACAAAGGCTATACAAATTGAAGGAAGGTGAGGCAGAGGGGGTGGATAGCAACCAGCAGCTCACTGCTCTGTCACCAACCACCAACCACAATAGTTTCAAGACTGGACTACTGTAACACCCTTTACATTGGCCTGTCCTTATCAGTGATCCGGAAACTAAAGCTCGTCCAGATTGCTGCTGCCCGAGTGAGATGTCACCCAGTGAGACCCCAGTGAGATGTCACATAACTAACACCTATTTCTCCAGCAGCTCCATTGGCTTCCTTCAAGGTGATGGTATTAACCTTCAAGGCCTTGCATGGTCTGGGGCCGCTGTATCTGAGGGACCGTCTCTTCCCCTACCAACCCCAGAGGTCACTTCTATCTGAACAAATGAATCTCCTGGAAGTGCCAACTTTTAAAGCAATTTGCCTAACATCAACCCGGCACAGAGCCTTTTCTGTAGTAGCCCGTCAATCTGGAACACCCTTCCAAGTGATGTGCGGGCCTTGCATGATCTACTCTCTTTCCGCAAGGCCTGCAAGACCCATATTTTTTGGCTAGCCTTTGATCGCTGAGCTGGAAAATCCTTATTGGTCTAGTTTAATATGTTGTTTTTACTCCTGTGATGCTTTTATATGTTTGTAAGCTGCTCCGAGCCCTCGGGGAGTGGCGGCGTAGAAGTCCAAATAATAAGTAAATAATAAATACAGTATAATTGTTTTCAATCTCACTAAATCCAGTTTGGAAAATCTCTCCTTTACAAGTAAGAATCTATGAGGAAGCATAACGTTTGAACAAGGGTGTGCACGAACAAGCAGAAGTCAAAATACCATAATAAATATTCCCAGATAATAAGATCATAATCCTATTTAGTTATTACCCCAAGCAAGGACATCCCTTCAGATGTAGAACCCAGTAACTAGGTGAAAATGGAAAATAGAGGGGGGGGGGGGAAGACTGATCAATAGTGATCTATCTTGCAAATTAGGCTTTTCAAAATGAACTATGATAACAAAATGATAACAACCATAACACATCACTCTAAATTTGTTATACATCTAAAAACAAAAGATACAGACAGTATTTTATCTTAATTTACAAACTTAAATGAACGGATACCTGTTAAATCTTTTGCAAGATCTGGATGGTTCATAAGGCAGTGACTGGCAAATTTCACACATTCAAGACGGATAGGTACATGGATGTCATTAAACCTGTTTAATGAAATAAAGCACATCTTCACCACTCCCGTGTCATCCCCCATTTCAACTGCCATCCAGATGCCATAGCTATCTCTCATTAAATAGAGACTGCTGAATTCCAAAATACAACAGTACAGGTTAGTAACTAGTAGAAAATTGTAGAGAGCAGGGATTTCAAAGAAATCTAAGACAGCGTCTTACTTTCTATCCCCCCCCGAAAAGTCCCCCTACGGCTTACTTTCGGGGTACCTTTATATAACCCAAGACGTACCCGTCGCCCATGCCCACGCCGCCGCCGTCACGCCGCCGCAACCGGCCCCCCTCGGCCGCGGCACACCTCCGCGGCACACCTTTCCGCCAGGCCTCTAAGGAAGGGAGGGGGAAGAGAGCCAGAGGCGTGGCGAGGAAGTGCCGCGTCAGAGTGACGCGCCGCTCGTCCCGCCCCCTGGCTCCTTTCCCTCCCTTTTGTCCAAGCAAGGGAGGGGAAGGAGCCAGGGGCGTGGCGAGGAAGCGCGTCACTCTGACGCTGTGCTGCCTTGTCCCGCCCCTGGCTCCTTTCCTCCCTTTCGTTCAAGCAAGGGAAGGGAAAGGAGCCAGGGGCGGGACGAGGCAGCGCCGTGTCAGAGTGACGCGCGCTTCCTCGCCACGCCCTGGCTCCTTCCCCTCCCTGCTTGACGAAAAGGAGGGAAGGAGCCAGGGGCGTGACGGCGGCGGCGCGTCACTCTGACGCGGGCGCCCTCGCCACGCCTCTGGCTCTCTTTCCCCTCCCTTGCTTGGACAAAAGGGAGGGGAAGGAGCCAGGGCGTGGCGGCGGCGGCGCGTCACTCTGACGCGACGCTTCCTCGACACGCCTCTGGCTCTCTTCCCCCCCCTTCCTTGGAGGCCTGGCGGAAAGGTGTGCCGCGGAGGTGTCGCGGCCGATGGGCCGGCTGCGGCGGCGGCGGGGCGGCAGGACGAGGTACGACTTACTTTAAGTGCACGGCTTATATTAGCCGACCACGACACCCCGATACGTCTTACAATCGGGGTGTCTTACGGGGAAACACGGTAGTAGAAAATTGTAGAGAGCAGGGATTTCAAAGAAATTCATATAGAGACACGTGCAAGAATCCTATTCTGGGCATATGTCCCATTGCGAGGGGAAAGGTGTATATAAATCCCATAAATAAAATAAAATAAATAAATAATCAAGAAACGGCATAGCATACTATTCTAATGCAATTTAAAATTGGATCTCAGATATATTTCTCACTCAGAAATCTAGCACTCATGTTGTAATAAAAATGAGTCTTTCATCATTGTAAATTCACTTTTTGACTTCATCATACAAACTTTCTGATATCCGGAGCCCATTAGTTTACAACAGGGGTGCCCACACTTTTCAGCACGCGAGCTACTTATGATAAAACCAAGTCAGAAAGATCTACCAAGAGAGAAGCAGGGCGGAGCAGGGGGAAGGGGGCGGGGCTTGGCTCCACCTGGCTCCGCCCCCTCTCCCCACTGGTTTCAGCGCTTCCACAGCTTGTGCAGGCTAAAGGAGGGTATGCCAAGCCAGTAGTGGCATAGCTAGCCACTGGCGTGGCATACCCTCCTCAAGGCTGAAGAAGCTGTGGTAGTGCTGTAGCCGGGGAGGGGGTGGGGCCTGGTGCGGCCTGGCTCCGCCCCCTCCCCGCTCTGGCTACAGTGCTACCACAGCTTCTCCAGGCTAGAGAGGGTATGCCAAACCAGTAGTGGCATAGCTAGCGTGGCTTGGCATACCCTCCTCAAGGCTGAAGAAGCTGTGGTAGTGCTGTAGCCTTGAGGGGGGGGGGGTGGGGCCTGGTGCGGCCTGGCTCCGCCCCCTCCCTGCTCTGGCTACAGTGCTACCACAGCTTCTCGAGGCTAGAGGGTATGCCAAGCCAGTAGTGGCATAGCTAGCCACTACTGGCTTGGCATACCCTCCTCAAGGCTGAAGAAGCTGTGGTAGCGCTGAAGCTAGGGAGGGGGGCGGGGCTTGGCACGGCATGGCTCCGCCCCCTCAGAAGCGCCACATCCAGCTGGGATCGACCTCCTAAGGTCCCGGGATCGACCAGTCAATCGCGAGCCACCTAATGAGCACCCCTGGTTTAAAAGGTAGTGACTAGAAAATTCATCACAAATAAAAACAGATGCATGTCTATTATACATCATGCTATAACATGATATACTTGAAATCTCATGAATTGTGATAAATGAAAACCATAACTTATATGCAAAATCTACAGCTAAACACATTTCTACTATTTTAAAACATTGCCAAACTTATTTCAGATAAAATAGTCTTCGCTGCTAACATTCATTTAAAATGTAATGCTAGAATATGTCAGTATTTTAACTTGATTTTGTTTGGATAAATGATCAACTATAACCCTGTGTTGTCAAAGGCTTTCACGGCCGGAAATGGATCATCAAAATGAACACAATCTGGCTACCAGTATTTAAAAACTCTAAAATCAGGACAGTAAATAAAGAACAACACTCAAATAGCAGGGGAATTCCAGACAAGAATCAATCAGGGCGTTCAAACAAAGGATTCCCCAGGCAGGAACCAGCCAGGCGTTGAAGCTACAAGGCCATTAAATACTAATTGCACCAGGAATGTGGCGCAGCTAGCTGGGAGTCAGCTGAGAAGGTCATGAGTTCGAGGCCTGCCCGGGTCAGGGTGAGCTCTCGACCAATTGTGTAGCTCATTGTCTGTCTATATATGTTGTACATCTATGGCATTGAATGTTGGCCTGTATATGTGCATTGTGATCCGCCCTGAGTCCCTTGTGGGGTGAGAAGGGCAAAATATAAATGATGTAAATAAATAATTAAATAAATAATCAAGGTGGCCAATTGCAACAGTCACACCTGCCTCAAGCAGACAAGAGTTATTTCTCCCACCCTGAACATTCCTCACTTGCCTAGTTTCCAACAGACCCCTCAACCTCTGAGGATGCCTGCCATAGCTGTGGGGAAACATCAGGAGAGAATGCTTCTGGAACATGGCCAGACAGCCCAGAAAACTCACAGCAACCCAACTACAACCCTGTTTTCTTACTTGTGTGCATTTCTTTAACAGCAATGTTTACATCATACCACACAGTTTAATTCAAATTTCATGGGTTTGTTTACACTGTTGGGTCTTTTAACACCCCACAACTGTTAAATATTTATCAAGTAAAAAAATTAACAAGTATGAAAAATATTTGATACTTTGTATGGCATTCCCTTATCCAAAAAAAACCATCCAGAAAATTACAATAAACACTACAGTTGGGAAATGACTTGCTTTAAATGAGGTGGCATATAAAATTGCTCTAGCTCAGTTCAATTTCAGCATAAGCACTACGAGAAAATTCATACACACCTTTGGTTCATTCTTGCATTTAAAGTGAAAATAAAATCTAAAATTCTGAATAGAGTACATAAAATTAAATTTTAATAATTATAGGAAAGGACGTAACATTATTTACCTCCCCAAGTAGCATTGCCAAAGTGGTTTGTTTTGCGCTGCCAATTCTGAATCCTTTGCCCCAAACATTTTTGCTAATAATTTGACAACCTGCAAGCGTTCTTCATTATCATTACTCTAGAAAACAAAGACATATATTATGTAAATGTATGCACATACTGTATATATAAATAAATTTCAAAAATATCCTTCAAACAAACCAATTTTCTATTTTTTAAAAGTGCATTATTATACAGTTACATATCAATCTAAAATTCTAAGGTAGGAACATGTAACCATCAGTCATCAAGATGAACAAAACAACAAAATCATTTTATAAACGGGTATAATAAACGTGATCCTCTAATATAATTTAATACGTAAATTAGGCTTATCAATCTTGAATATAATTCCCTTATACATTATATAATTCTAGATGATCAAGCTGTCCCATTAAACAGTTCAACAGTTATTTTATATTATTCCAAGCCCTCTGGCTACACACAGATTTGGTTGTGATTCTGTGCATCTCAATCTGTTCTTTCAAGTGCAAAACAGGAAAACTTATTTTTGGAGTTTGTTTCCAAAAGATACCAAATTAAAAAAATGAAAATGACTTACAGACGGCATCATATTGTTACTTAGGAGCAGAATATTATGTACAGATCAGAACTATCAAAATGGATTACTCAAAGAAGAAGACGGCATATATATATACGCTATCGTACTGAAGGTAGCTTGTTCAACTTAAGCCGTCTGAGGGCTTGCACTAAGACTCTAAATTATCTAGTCCGTGAGCTGCTTTTTGCTGACGATGCTGCCCTTGTCGCCCATTCAGAAGCAGCTCTGCAGCGCTTAACCTCCTGCTTTGCAACAGCTGTAGAGCTGTTTGGGCTGGAAGTCAGCCTGAAGAAAACGGAAGTTCTCTACCAGCCTGCACCACAGGAAGAACACCATCATTCCCACGTCAGCATAGGCACATCTGTGCTTAAGTCCGTTCAGCAGTTCACTTTGGTACAGGGTTTGGAAAATTGGATTTTATACCAAAAGAACACATATCCTCTTCACATTTTTAAAGATTGCTACAGAATTTGTTGGAAATGAGCGCCATAATTGTGCCCATGCCCTGGTCATTTCTTCATTCTATAGGTTGACTGGAATTTCAGCCAAGCTGAGACAGCAAGCAACACCCCAAAAGCTATTATAATAATATACAAACCCATCAACCATCTGGGGTGGACCATCTTAATAATTCCTTTGCATATAGTCTGAATTCCAATGAGACTAAATCTCATCACAGAATCAGATAATCATAGAGTTGGAAGAGACTTCGTGGGCGATTCAATCCAACCCCTTCCCAAGAAGGATGAAAATCGCATTCAAAGCACCCTTAACTGATGGCCATCCAGGTTCTGCTTAAAAGCCTCCAAAGAAGGGGCCTATACCACACTCCAGGGCAGAGAGTTCCACTGCTAAACAGCTCTAACAATCAGGAAGTTCTTCCTAATGATCAGGTGGAATCTCCTTTCCTGTAGTTTGAAGCCATTGTTCCACGCCCTAGTCTCCAAGGCAGCAGAAAACAAGCTTGCTCCCTCCTCCCTATGACTTCCCCCCACATACAGTATATACATGTCCATCCTGTCTTCTCTCAGCCTTCTCTTCTTCAGGCTAAACATGCCCAGCTCTTTAAGCCGCTCCTGATACGGTTTGTGTTCTCCTCGTGATAATGTAACTAAAGTCCCTACTAACATCACCATCCTTTTATCTAGCACAGAATATCAATCCCTAATGCAGTCTGTAACATCGACAGGCCCAGATTTCACTTGGACAACTGAGCGCACACCCTGCACTGCAAAAACCCAGAAGACTTGTTTTATACTTGTTTTAAAGATCCTGTTCTGCTCTTTGCATGGTGGAGTATACTTGGAGTATACATGGCGCAGCAGCACTGGAGTATACTTGGATGGATATGAACAACTAGACAGGATAATGCACCACTACGGTCCCTGAAGCAGATGAATATTCTTAAGTAAAAGTTGAGCTGCTTCTCCCTTTGCAAGATCATGGAAGTCACCCCCTTTTAATCTAAATCTGGCACAGCAGAAGGAACACTTACCTTAAGTTTAAATTCAAGCTGTGGCAAAACTGAGAGTAAAAGATGGCTATCAATATTATACAGCTCCAGAATTAAGTCAAAAACATGCTCGGAGAGATCACTGATAGAAGTTTTTCCTAACATAAGTACTTGATTAAAGAACTGAAAGACAAACAATATATATTAATTGCAGAATGTAAACATATATTCAGTTTCTCTTATCATGCCCTAATTTTGGGGAGGAAAAAACAGAAGACGACCATGTGCAATCTTATACTACCTTATACTACCATTGTAAGATGCCATTGATTGTAAGATTGCAACCTAATTTCGGTACCACCACAACAAAAATACATAATATACACCTGCAATTCTAGGGCACACCTCATTTTTAGAGATATTTATTTATTTAAGAGGGAAATGTTTGTCTTAGAATTGAAGGAATGCAGTCATTTACCTAGAAGCAAGCCCCAATGAACTTAATGGAGCTTACTTCTAGATATAGGATTGCATTTACTTGTCTATACAGGGTGTCTCAGAAAAAGATACACATCTCAAACATGTTATAATCCGGGGTTGCAATTTACTTTTATTTATTTATTTGTCACATTTCTATACCACCCCTCAGCCCGAAGGCGACTCGGGACGGTTTACACAAGAAACCAAAAAAAATTACCAAATAACAACAAGTTAACAATTAAAAACATACAATTGCAGTCTCAGCATCATGTTGAAATCAGTTTCCGTCACATCGTCGTCATTCCATATATCTACTTAAACCTTTATATTTCATCAGCAAATGCCTGCTCAAACAGCCAGGTCTTGACTTTCTTGGGAAATGTCAGGAGGGAGGGGGCCGATCTGATGTCTCTAGGGAGGGCGTTCCAAAGCCGAGGAGCCACCACTGAAAAGGCCCTGTCTCTCATCCCCGCCAGTCGCACCTGCGAAGAAGGCAGGACTGAGAGCAGGGCCTCTCCAGATGACCTTAAACATCTCAATGGTTCATAGGGAGAGATGCGTTCGGACAGGTAAGTTGGACCCGAACCGTTTAGGGCTTTAAAGGCTAAAGCCAGCACTTTGAATTGTGTCCGGTATACACTCTTTACATGATAGTGGTTGTTTTATAATTTTATGTGATACTGTTTTATACTCATGTGTTATATATTGTATACTGCACTGCAGTGTCTTGTAAGCCACCCAAGTCCCTTTTGGGAGATGGAAGCGGGATATAAATAAAGATTATTATTATTTATTAAATATTCCAATAATAGAGAAATGTTACAAAATTACAAGAGACACTTTGAGCGAAGTTTCCAACTCTGTTCCTCAATCATGCACAAAGTTTTCTGGCTTGGAATATAAACCCTAGTGACTTTTAATACAGTAGTTGTCAGTATATGAATCAAGACTGAGTAATTCTCCTGTTAGTAACCTGAACCAGAGAAGAAGAATTCTGTTCATATTTACCAGACTCTATATTTACTTGGTTATTATTTTGGTTTCTGAAACCAATTCCAAATTTATTACGTGGGGAAACTGACACGGGTGGTTAAACATATAACCCTGTCTGTATTCCAAAAGAAATAAATCTTCCCAGAAGAGAAACAATTTTCCAATTAAATGACCCCAAAAGGTGAACAACTGGAGTACAGGATGTCCTGTCCTGTCAGAGCTGAGGCAGAACTGAACTGGGAAGGAGGGGTGGTTCTCCCAGTTAAGGTGGGAACAATGATTAGCATTAAACAAAGTCTTGCTCGTGAGGAACAAGAGAGAAGCAATGTAAGGACTGCCTTCCCACAATTCAGGAAAAGTGCCTGGATTTACCCTCCCCCCGCTTTCAGTTTTATGTTTTACATAATATGTGAATCAAGTGTTGACAGACATGTCAGTAAATATTTTTTCTGATCAGAATGGTGGAAAACATTTACAACAGGGGTGCTCACACTTTTTCAGCATGTGAGTTACTCTTAAAGCAACCAAGTCCAAAAGATCTACCTGCCCCTGCCGCCGTGCGCTCTCGTGCGCCGCACGCTCTTGCCACCGTGCGTGCTCCTGCTGTTGTTTTCTGCCTGCGCAGCGCTTCTTTTGCCTGCGGGGCATTGCAGGAAGAAGAAAGCACGAGGCGGGGCATCCAGAGGGAGCGCTCTGCCCTGTCTGTCTCGCCGGCAATGGAGGCTGTACAGCTGCTTCTGGACGAGAGAGAGGCAGGGTGCTCCCTCCAGAGGCCCCGTCTCGTGCTTCCTTCTTCCTGCAATGCCCCACAGGCGAAAGAAGCACCGCGAGAGCGGAAGCCAGCAGCAGGAGCGTGCGTGCACACAGGGTGTGCGCACACATGGCAGGAGCGCCCCATCCGGCTGGTGAGGCCCGAAGATCACCTGGAAGAGGGCCGAAGATCTACTACCGTTTCCCGAAAGTGACACCCCGATTCTAAGACGTATCGGGGTGTCAGGGGTCGGCTAATGTAAGCCGTGTCCCGAACGTAAGCCGTACCTCGCCGCCACGCCCCACGCCGCCGCCGCAACCGGCCCATCGGCCGCGGCACACCTCCGCGGCACACCTCCTTTCTGCCAGGCCTCCAAGGGAGGGGAAGAGAGCCAGAAGCATGGCAAAGCGTGCGCTGCGTCAGAGTGACGCCGTCGCTTTGCCCCGCCCCTGGCTCTCTTCCCCCTCCTTGTGTCAAAGAAAGGGAGGGAGAAGAGGCCAGGGCGGGGGCAGAGCAACGACGCGTCACTCTGACGCGTCGTCGCTTGCCCCGCCCTGGCTCTCTTCCCCTCCCTTCCTTTGTCCAGAAAGCTGCGCCGCGGAGGTGTGCCGCGCGGCGTGGCGGCGTGGCGTGGCGATGGGGTACGTCTTAGTTTATATAAGACGTACCCGAAAGTAAGACGTAGGGGACTTTTCGGGGAAAGAAAGTAAGACGCTGTCTTACTTTCGAAAACACGGTAGTAGCTCCCGAGCTACCTAATGAGCACCCCTGATTTACAACAACTGAATTGCTGTCACTATGCCTGTAAACCATCAAATTCACATGTTAATATTTTTTCCCAATAAAGTTGTATATAGAAGAAAGCTGAACGCTTTCATGACAAAACTATATTGCATAAACTGGCCATAAGAAAAATAAAGTAACTGGGGTGGGATATCTTTCTAAAAAATCTAGTGTGGGTTTACTTTTTTAAAAGTATCCAATGTTGTTCAATGGGAGTTGTATGGGGGATTATCAGTTGCATCCAGCCTTAGTCTTGCCAAGATTAGGGGTGCCTCACTAAAACAAATGGAACATAAATTAGCCATTAATAATCTGATGGTTTCAACAGATCTTCTCTAAGCATGATTATGTCTGGATCCAATCCTATGTTCTCAACACTGAAGAAAGTCTCTCCATTAAAGAATCGTGGAAGCAAGTTAGTCATCAACTGTGCCCACTTCAAATCAATGTAGCCAGGAACCAAAATGCATCCACCAAGTGATGCAATTTGCTGTTGTTTCTTTGGATCTAGCAAAATAATGGTGATGTCAGCTATATCTTCATAGACAGGAATATAATTACTTCTTATATCCCGACTGTCTTCCAATATACTCATAGTTGCATATGTAGCAATACCCTCCCACTTTTTATTGCAAGTATTGCAAATAAATAAATAAATATGATCAGAACAGCAACCTTATGGATTTATAGTGCTGCCTGAAAATACAATCGACGAGACTGGTCTACTGTTTTAATGATGGTTTTGTATGGTTTTTAATTATGTATTGTTTTTAACTAGGATATGTTTTTATCTGTGATTATATTGTTGTATTATATGTAATAGCCTCTTAACGGGGCTTACTGTAAACCGTCCTGAGTCCCCCCTCGGGGGTTGAGAAGTTGACGGGGTATAAATGCGGTAAATAAATAAATACATACTTCTCTCATACAACAAAACCAAACCAATAGGAACATTACCTGTGGAATGTTTCCTTTCAGCAATGGAGGCAGAAGCATCCTGTCTTGGGTTGATCAACCTACAACAGGATGTCTCCTACTCCCCCCCCCAAAAAAAATCACTGCAAAAAGATCAAGACTTTGTAAACTTTATACATCTTACTTTGTTTCATTTACATACATTTAAATTGTCACTTCTTCACTTACATTAGTAATGTATGGTTCTATAGCTTGAGCTGTTCTCTTCAATAAAGCCTTTGCCAAGTCATATGCTTGCTTGTTTAAGTTCTGAAAATGTAGAAAGAAATGCATATTGTCACTTGCAATATTATACCTCTAGTAGTAGTAAATGAATCAAAGCAACTGGCCTTTCAAATTCTCAAAAAAGGTAATTTTGAAGATAATCTGCATGTTGGTTTGATTAGAGTTTTAATTACACATAGAAATATATCTCTGCAAAAAGGGCCGGAGAGATAGCACAGTGGTAACAACAGCTGTGCTGGCAATCTGAAGGTTGCATGTTCGAATCCCGGGCTGGTTTGGACACCCAGCTGTGAGCCCTGCCCACTGTTCATCCAACAGTTCGAAAACAGCTCAGCTGTGATTAGATAAAACTGGGAACCGCCAAGCGGGAAGGATTTTTTTCAAGGACTTACAATGCCTAAATAAAGTAAGATTGGCTGCCTGGAGGTGGAATGCGGAAAACAGAGACTGTCCGTCATGAGGATGAAGCAACAGCACCCCCTTGTGACGTAATGACGCAATCACACCCTGTGACGCACCCTGTGATGCAGCCTGAAGAAAATCCTTCTAAAATTGTACTTGTCATATGTTGTATGTTGTATGTAATTGTATGTGGAACCGGCAGGGACTGTCTGCCGTATGTGTGATGTAATCCGCTCTGAGTCCCCTTCGGGGTGAGAAGAGCGGAATATAAATAAAGTGTATTATTATTAAATGTATTATCTGCTTATAATTTCAATTATAGTAAGCCTCTAATACTGTAAACTGGTTCAAAATTAAATCTGGATAGAAGTATAGTCATCTTAAAATGAAATCTGTGATACTCACAAACATTAAAATATATACGTACTTAAATGTCAATTCCAATGAAGACTATCTAAAACCAAACATATTGCAGATTAATGCACCCAGCTCCCCCGATCCATTTTTGCTCCTCTTTTTCCCCAAAAACCTGCTTTCAAATGTTCGGGGGTTCTCTGGATGGAATATGAAGATTCAGTTTATTGCGGAAAAGAAGTTGCCGTCACTAAGCAAACAGAAGTACTTTCTGCTCAGGCAAGACCCATAATCTTTACAATTGAATTAATAAACTATCTAGTAAACAGACTAAGTTAAAGAGTAAATTTATATTTTAATAATGTGAGGAATAATTTATGACAAAATAATTCATGTATTTATTTTAATATACAGTATGATATGCTATACACTGGAGCCAAGGGCCGGCATATCACATAAAATGCTATATAATCCATGATATACTACTGTGCAAATTACCTGATTGCTACAGTAATGTACTGTGTGATTTTGTACTCCTATTACATGCTTTCCAATTTATTTCAGATCTGTTCTCAAATTAAGGATGTTTTCAACAGAAAGCAAATAATACAGACATTTAATTTCCAAATTACTGAGAAATGTTATTTCTAACTGTAATTATCAACTCTTGCTTACAGAAATGTTTCAAATACTTAATAGCCCCAACTTCTAATATGTTGAACATATATGATTTCATCTTAGTCTTCAAAATGTGTAATTTGTGTAGTCTTCAAAATGTGGTCTTAATGCATCCTTGCATTTAGAGAGGGAGAATCTAGAAGAAATATGTCTTCTATTTAAGCAAATATAAATCTGCACTGTATGTGGACTGCACGTCCAAAGGTTTTGGATTATGTTTCTAGGTTGTATAATAGCTTTGCTTAGTTGGAAACCAATATTTAGTTGTTATAGCAACGGATTAACATTTATTCCTGTTCATGAGGCACAAAAATATCAAAATGAGAAATTTGTTTAATTTATTTTGATTTCACTTCATTCATCCTATTAAAAAAAAAGAGTCAGGGTACAATTAAGTCACTTAATGCTCTTGTACAAATAAGAGATATTATCACATATCTTACAGTGTCATGTTTCCAAATGAAAGGACATGTAAAATGATACTCTTGCATGAGATGATGTTTATGAAAGCTTATATGCTAGAACAATCGTATTAGTTTGTAAGATGCTACATGAATAAAGGCCTTTTCCAAGCCAAGCAATTGTTAACTGCTTCAGGTGCTCTAGATTTTGTAGTTCTCTTGCATGTAGAGCACCTGAAGCAGGTAACTGCATGGCTTGGGAAACCTGGGAAAATCAACATGAAACAGAAAATCTGTAGCCAAGGCAGCTACTAAATCGAACAAAAAAATGTAATCTAAAGGAAAAATGAAACCCAGTCTTTATAATCATGACCAACTGAAGAGGAACTGGCAGAATTAATAAATTGTTTCTTGTCCTATCACATATTCAATCTTCTCAGGAAAGAGGAGAAGTGTAGTACAGGACTCAACATACCGTATATATACTACAATTCCCCTCTTTCCTGAGAAGTTTGATACATTTTTGACAAAAAGGCAAGTCAATTTATAAATGGGCCAATGTGACAGTTCTGTCTGTCATTGAACTGCTACTGGTGTCTTGTAATGTCTACTCGAAAAAATTGTGATAGCTCTTTGGTGCTTCCCCACCACGGCAAACGGAAGAAGAGGGGGCCCGATGCTTATTATAGGGTAAAAGGACAGACTAAGCTTCTTTCCTTCTGGGCTGCTCAGAGCAAAGCAGGCGGGACCGAGAGCAGGGCCTCTCCGGATGATCTTAAGCATCTTGATGGTTCATAGGGAGAGATGCGTTCGGACATGTAAGACACTCAAGAGTAAAGCAGCTGAGAGCACTCCCTCCCCAGCCTGCCTCCTATCTCATGTTTTGTTGCTATTATCCCTTGATCAACTGGTGAAGCTCCATGCTCCCATTCCTTTTCCAGTTTCTTCTCTGGCAGCACTGGCATGCTGCTCTGGCTCCCTAGGTTGCCAGTGAGCCTACAGGTCTCCTCCAGAGAGGCTGCTATCACTAGCCCTTGTGCACATTGTGGCTCTCCTGCTACTTGGGAACATACCAACACTGCCAGAAACAGAGGAGGTGTTGGAAAAGCAATAAAAGCCAAGGATCTTGCCAACTGAGGAACACCCACAGCAATAGCAGCATTAGTTGAGATGGGAGTTGGCCTGGGCAAAAGTGAGGAAGAGGGAGAAATCTTCCTGAGCACACCAAAAGGGAACTGAGTCCCTCTTGGGGGGGAAACAGCAGCAAAAATACAAATAAAAAAGCAGAAATGGAGGTGGCAAGAACATGTTGATAAGAAGATAGCCTCTCAAGTGTCTGGGATTCAAGAGGGGCGCTTGAAAGCAGAGTAGAGGTGGCAGATGGCTTCGTCTTCTCTCCATTCAAGGAAAGGCTGAGTGGAGCAGAGTGCTTTCATTCAGGGACTTTCAAATTTGTTTGAGAGCTCCTGTTTTAGCTTCCTCCTCCCCATTCATGTTCTCAACACAGGCAATATTTGGGGCTTACCCACGTGAACCGAGATATCATAAAGATGCCCACTGTTTGGAACTTAGGAAGCATTATGCCAAGAAATCTCCATGACAAAATTAAGACTTACAAATGATTACTTGCAAAGACAGTCATCGGCACTTTGGTTGCCTATCGCAATGTTTTTCTCCCTTCTCATGAGTTGAACAGAAGCATGGACACAGTCTGAATGTCACAACACTGAGCTGATGCAGCTCCTCTATATTTCCCTCTAGAACGGTATTTCTCAAACTGTGCTCCTCGGGGTGTTTTGGACTTCAGCTCCCAGAAATCCCAGCCAGTTTACCAGCTGTTAGGAATTGTAGGTGCTGAAGACCAAAACATCTGGAGGAGGAGCACAGTTTGAGAACCATTGCTCTAGAAAGTTGCTGTCTGTCTAAGACGTGATGGGAAACCATGGCTATCTACTCTAACTGAGCAATCTATAACATTAATATTCAGTTAACTTTATTTCGCATTAACAAGAATTATAAAGCCAATTAGGTTTAAAGAGATTAATTAATGCTCACCTTATGTGCAGGCACTAGGTTAACTAAAACTGTATCCAAAAGCTCCTGAGACACTGTATCACCTTCACAAATAATGGAGCTCATCAAATCCACCATGTGCATATGAACCTTTTGATTATGCCCATTGCTGAAATTAGAGATACAGTTTTTTGATTTAACACAGTATACATTACTAATGAACTTCCTAAATGTCATCATTTATTTTAACTATTCCACTTAAGCATATTTTAAAATGTTATTATCTTTATGCATTTATTTGAACAATGGTGGTGTAGTCCAGTTACCCCATTTTAAATGCTAAATGTGTCAATATAAAATTAGTGGCATTGTCCTTTTCTGTAAGATTAGATCAGATGTATAATACATTCAGTAATCCTTAGGAACGGTAACATCTCACAAAATTAGATAACGCACACACAAATCTGGAGAATTATCATGGCAAATATTTAAATACAGCATGTCTATTTTGAACCCCACAAATGCAACATAGCATGTTTTAAATATATCTATGTGTGTGTTTCTGTAAGCATAAAATATGAAAATAATTGAGAACAGGACATTCATCTAATTCCTTTAAGTAAACTACAACATGTATGAATGAAAAAAAACTAGGTCGTCTGAGGCAAGTCAATAACCACTTATTTCTCAACATACAGTACCTCTGAATTCAAATTACATTTTTTTATGTAAAAGCCACTGTTATTCCTGTCAGGGGTAGACCCATTTAAATTAATGTGACTGTCATGACAAAAATGGCCCATTTATTTCAATAGGTCTACTCTAAACATGACTAATGTTAGAGCAACACTAAGAAAATACGTTACTGGGGGATTGTGCTGTTAATAAATCTTGATTCCAACAGTCTTGATGCTGATACCTAACAGTCTAAAAAGCTCTAATGGTTTTATCATAATGGTAAAATTAATAATTTGATTAGAGAATATATACTCACTTGATTACAGAAAACAACGTTCTGTACAACTGCGTGAAAATTTCATTGCTATCTTCTAATTCAAAGCATATGTTGTAAGATTTAACCCAGGCAATATTCTATATAAAAGAAAAATACAAAACAAGTATTCGGTAATAGTCCTAGGGGAAGAAGGGTGTATTTCTCTTATCATTAAATGATATTGGTACTTTATGAAAGTAACCCTTTTAAACCCAAATAAATGTCACCAGAACAAACATTAAACTCACCTCCAATAAATAAAAGTATCTATTGAACTGTGGACTTTTTGTGTCTTCGAGTCCCTTCAACTGTCTTGTTATGAACATAAATATATCCTACAAAGAAAACAGTAATTTACTGTACATAACATAGAATATCTGAAGTGCATAATCATCCAATTCAACTCCAAAATTACTTCTCTATGTACTAGCAAACTCATAACTTGTTTTAACTAACCTCTTCTTCTCACAATCAAAGTCTGAAGCACATAAAAAGACAGAAAACATTAGGAACATAATTAAGAATTGTGCAGCACTGATTTTTTACTTCATTTTATTTACACAAAATATTAGGCTTTCTATTCTTCTAGTCTAATTTAGAGCATGCTTATCATACAGAATCCTGATCATTTCTGAGATACTGTATATACTTGTGTACAGTTTGGTCTCATATATAAAAGTCAAGGGCCATTTGGAGCCAAAATTACTGATTTTGCTATAATGTGTGGATAAGTTAAGGGTAACAATCAGGTGCTTTTAACTCTTTTCATCTCCTTTTTAAAATGCACAGCGGAAACATATTTAGCGAGAGTTATAAAGGAAGAGCGATAAAGGGAAGAGGATGTGATAATGTAAAGGGTTAAAATGAGGGGGAGTGTAAAGTGCATCCCTGATTTCTACATCTAGAGAAATACAGGCCAGGAAAATATTTTTATTAACAGCTGCATTTCAGTACTCTTTGAAGTGAACTGTGGCATGACAATATTTGCTGAATTGAGCCCAATTTGTATCTTAATATGTGATCTAAGTGATTTTTGTTCTTTACAATAGTTTCTTTTTCCTTTATCTTTACGAAAGAAATGTATTTTAATACATCTATACAAATATGGACAGGAAATGAATATAAATTATGGAAAGAGAATGAAGCCTTTTTTAAAAATTAGGGGAAGAGCAAGGAAAGCAATCTGTTTCTATTAGGGACCCAGTGCGAAGAGAGTGACAAGAAGCAGAGGCTATGATCGCATTGCCACCCCTTGCCCAAATCGGAAAAAGAAAGATAGCTGCCCCTTTCCTCCGTGTCCATGTGTCTTTCAGTACCCCGCTATCTACAGTGACTGGATTGCCGATTGCATCCGTTGTCCTTGCATTGCACACGGACGCGGAATTCTCCGTCCTCCCCACCCACGGCATTTCCTGGAGGGGACCCGCTGCGTTGCTCCTTTGTCGCCATTCATTTGCTCCGTTTTCTCCGTCATTTACTATGGGCTTAATTCACAGATCTAACCATTGACAGTTGGCTGCTCAGGCCTGGAGATCGCCATCGGGACCAAGCCTGGCTCCCTGCTACTTCCATAGCTTGATGACCCGATGGAGGGGGACTTTTCACGGATCCAATTTTCAGCACTCAACTAGCTTAGCCTAGAGACAGTTGCTTCGACGCGGCTCGGCTCCCCAGCACTTCTGTAGCCCAGCGACTTGCTTTTTGCGGGACGTTTGGCTTTATATTGATGCATATGTTATATTGAACATTCCCATGTGAATTTATTTAGACGCTTTATTATTTGGACTTTGCAGCCCCCTACGGACCCCTCCACGTACTCTATACAACTACTCCACGTGAGTCATATACCAACTTATATTCATCTCAGGGGAAGGATCGGATAGAAACCGGTTATCTACCCTTGGCATATTGCATTGTTGCTTTCATTTGAATGGTACTTTAATATTTAAATTTTCTGGGGCTTGTGTCTTTCCTGTGTACACCTTTGCATGTACATGGATATTGCTCATCTATAGACTAGGTTGAACAATGATACTCAATTGAGAATTTCTTGATATTGTTTTACACAATTCCTATTACTTGTGTATTTAGCTTTTTGCATTTTGTACTGTGGAACATTTATCCTACTATTGCTGTTTCCTGCCCATTGCTTGAGGGTGCAGCCTTCAGTGTGTTTGTGACGCTGGAAGAATGTCTGGAGCCTATCATTTTGCGTGCTGGGGGTTGAATAGGGGTGGGTGGGGTACAGCCATCTTTCTGTATAAGCTCTATGTTCCCTAACACTTTAGGCACATTTCAATAAGGACTTACGGTAGCCTCTCTGCAAGTCTTGTGGGGTTTGCACAGATTGCGGTCTTGAGAAGCTTACACAGTAAGTCTCTATTGAAATGGCCACTGCCACTCCACTCGGATGATAAAATGGCAGAGAGTACATAACATTTCCAGCATTGACAAACTGACACAGATCATTAAGATTGATTTTTGGTTGTACAAATGAGTACATACAGTAATTATTTCCCATTCATATGCAACATTTAAAAAACCTCTACAGCTAGTTGACACAATTAGATTTTTAGTGTGACCTCACTTGAAATATACTAACAATCTGAACATTTGATATATTTGAAATTCATATGCAGTATGGCCATAAAACACGGAAGACTGACCAGATGTGTCTATCTAATATCAGAATGCCTGCTGACCTAACTGTTTAGGCACTTAGGACATTTCTGAATGTAAACTTCCAAATAAGTCAAGAAATTGAAATCCAAAGCTAGACATATTAAGCAAAGAAATAACACAATGAGTGGATTAATGACTCCCCGCCCAAAGTTTAAAACATTAGAAACATCACATGCATCTTTTCTAATAAAGAGCAGCAATATAAAATTATTCCTAAACAAGAACGTACAGTGTACAAGATATGTTCAAATCAGTACCCGGCAAACTCTATTATGCATGATAAGCACCTATTCAGAAACTTTATTTCATTTTGCAATTTCAATAAAGCAGTTGCAAGCTATTATCAGTCACTTATACATTTCGAACAGGCCCCTTAATAGCTGCTTCCATATATTGGAGAGATTTAGGGAAGACTGGTTTTATTTTAATTTATTTTAAGCCATAAAATGTGCCAGTTCAATTTTATCAGAATAGAGAACATTATTTAACTTTGTTATTAATAATCACCAAAATTCTGAGTATTTTTTCTATACCACTCTTCTTTTTCTATACCACTCAAGGTGAGCGATCTCAGAAGCAACAGCACACTCCACAGCAAAGCAAATTTAAAATGTATTGAAAGGATAGGCAAGATGGTGAAAAGTAATACCGTACACGACTATAAAATAGTGAGTAATAGAAAATATGAAGCAATTAAAAACAAACGTTTCAGTAGAATAACATGTCTAGCAAATAAGAATATCATACAACAGTTAAAGCATAAATACTAAAAATATCATGAACCATAATAATGAAGGCAGTGTGATTACCACAAAAGACTATGATGAAATAATGAAATATATAACCATCAAGGCATCATAGTTAGCAAACAGTGCATCAGAACAAATCTTAAACATTGAACTCCAGGTCGATCCAACATCCACACAAGTTTAGCAAACCTAAGCATCTTAAATTTTTAGCTAAAAAAAAGAAAATCGTATCTACCACTCCTGTAGACGGGTGCAGCAATAGTTTAAGTAGGCCGGTTTTGAATTATAAGCTAAGCACAGACAGTATAGCAAAGAAACCTATCCATCCCATCACTCTCCATGTGTGCATTTCTCTATTTCCTAGCTGGGCTTTTCTACAAGATTGTCACTATGCATGTGTCTGCCTTTACCAGACATCAAAGCCCAGGCACATATCTGATTTTTTGCAGACTTGAAAGCTGACTGTGTCCAGTTCTAATGCCACTATTAACATAAATATGAGTGCATGATATAGGTTTCTGTTCCTATAAGATAGGATATAAATATAATAGCAATATTTATTTATTATTTATTTGTCACGTTTCTATACCGCCCCTCTCAGCCCGAAGGCGACTCGGGACGGTTTACACAGGCAGTCTCTGCCCTCAAAACAACACAGCAACAAGTCAACCCCCCCCTCCCCCAGAAAAAAAAAACATATAATAACAATTTAACAATTAAAAACATACAATTGCAGCCTCAGAGTCATGTTGAAATCAGTTCCCATCACATCGTCGTCATTCCTTATATCCAATTAAGCCTTATATTTCATCAACAAATGCCTGCTCAAATAACCAGGTCTTGACTTTCTTGCGAAACGTCAGGAGGGAGGGGGCCGATCTGATGTCTTTAGGGAGGGCGTTCCAAAGCCAAGGAGCCATCACTGAAAAGGCCCTGTCTCTCGTCCCCGCCTGTCGCGCCTGCAAAGAAGGCGGGACCGAGAGCAGGGCCTCTCCAGATGATCTTAAACATCTCAATGGTTCATAGGGAGAGATGCGTTCGGACAGGTAAGTTGGACCCGAACCGTTTAGGGCTTTAAAGGCTAAAGCCAGCACTTTGAATTGTGCCCGGTAGCAAACTGGCAGCCAGTGGAGCTGGCACAACAGAGGAGTTGTACACTCTCTGAATGACGCTCCTGTTATCAACCTGGCTGCTGTCCGTTGGACTAGTTGCAGCTTCCGAACAGTCTTCAAAGGCAACCCCACATAGAGAGCATTGCAGTAATCTATACGGATGTAACCAGAGCATGGACCACCGTGGCCAAGTCAAGGCTCAGCGATGAGTCCAGGATCACACCCAAACTGCGAACTTGCGTCTTCAGGGGGAGTGTAACCCCGTATTAATACAGGTACCTATACGTTGATCTTGTGTCCTGCTGCTGAATGTGGGCACTTGTTGAACCCTGGTTCAACTTATATATTTAAAAACTTGTTTAGTCAAGTCCTGTGGTACTTGCTTTAGATCCTTCCCACTCATAGCTGCTCTTTTTCTTCTTCTTTTTAAAATTAGAGTTTGACAGATTGTCTTTCCCGGCCGATCACCCCAGTACCAACCTTAGGGCTGCTCCAATTAACCTTGCCTTTCCCCTTCAAAATTCCTCCCTGGATCAAGTACTTGGGTCTATATGGATTGACTACTTGGGATATTTATACGGATCAGTGCATATCTTGTTCTGTGGGTTTACTGTGTTAAACATGACAGGCTCTCTATCATAACATAACAGGAACAACCAAACACAGCTGCAGCAATATTAAAACATTTTCTGCAGCAACATTAAATTGAGAACAGCATTTCAAATACAACGCGTTATGTGAGAAAACAGCATTTTAACTTTCCAAGGTTTTTTTTTTTTAATGAAGCGAAAGTAGGTAAAAGCAAAATGTTAAATTCTGTCACACAGGGATTTAGCCTAGTGTAATTTCAAGGCATTTTCACTGGCACAATACTGGTTTTTATTTTCTATGTTTCTCCCTACCACTGCAACCATCATCAATTACTCCACTTCCATCTTCAGCAGAATCATTCACACCATAGTAGCTACAAGTGAAATATGATGGTGTGAAACATGATGAACAATGGAAAAGAAGAGAAGGAGATGCAAGAAGAGAAAACCTTGGGAAGTCTGATCTGGCTACGGTCGTCCACGCTCTGGTCACATCCCGAATAGATTACTGCAACGCACTCTACGTGGGGCTGCCTTTGAAGACAGTTCGGAAATTGCAATTAGTCCAGCGGGCGGCAGCCAGATTGCTAACGGGAGCTACATACAGGGAGCATACCACCCCCTGTTGTGTCAGCTCCACTGGCTGCCTGTCCACCCGGGCTCAATTCAAAGTGCTGGTTTTGACCTTTAAAGCTCTATACGGTTCTGGCCCAGCTTACTTGTCCGAACGCATCAGCCGCTATGTCCCACCTCGTAATCTAAGATCATCCGGGAGGCCCTGCTCTCACTCCCGCCTACATCTCAGATGAGGCTGGTGGGGACGAGGGATAGGGCCTTCTCGGTGGTGGCTCCCCGCCTGTGGAATGCGCTTCCTATTGATGTACGATCCACCACATCCCTCCTGGCCTTCAGGAAAAAGTAAAAATCCGGGCTGTGGGACCAGACATTTGTACACCAGCACAAGGCAGCATTTTAGATTGGTTTTTAATGAAAGTGGGTGATTATGGCCAATGTTTTTATGGACTGAACATTGTTTTAATCCAGAGTGAATGTGTATGGTGCTAATGTAGTTGTATTTTAATGTATTTTTAATGTATTTTAATTGTTGAAGTGTTTTGGGGTTTATATTGTTATTATGTGGGCATCGAATTGTGCCGTACTGTAAGCCGCTCTGAGTCCCCCCTTGGGGGTTGAGAAGAGCAGGGTAAGATCCCGAAATAAATAAATAAATAAATAAAACAAGGCTGTTCAAATGTGGTTTTCAGCTCTTTATTCAATTGCCAAAAATCAGTTGTATAATGCCGACCAGTGACGAGCTATTTACTGGCCACCGGTGCTTTCTCATTATTCTTCTATAGAAGACAGCTTGCAGGTCTTCACGTTTTATCATTGTTCTACTATGTCACCCATTAAAAAGCTTTTAATTTGTGATTTATCGTTGATATGTTTGCTGTTTTACTGCTGACTCATCAAATAATATATTGAAATGAAATGAAATGAACCTTTCACCAAGCTACTCATTGGGTGCTTGTTGAACAGTTTCACCTCACACTCACACTGCTTTTCTCAACACCTCTCTTACTTGTATTCCCAGGGCTGCAATCCCCCTTTCAGGATACTGCAGGTAGTTGAGGCTTGAATCCCAAAGGGAGAGAATACCCCTCCTGGTCTTCTTCCCACTCGTCACAGTTTAATTTTGCTAACAGGTGAGGCCCTTTTTTCTTGATCACACAGCAATCCTTGAATTGGGCTCTTTATCCATTGAAAGTAGGAGAGGAAAATGAATTATTGTGGTTGGTAACACTGGCTATTATTTTCTTTAGGAGCTTTGGATAGTTTGCATAAACACAGAAGGGCTAGAACAGCGGGTTAAACCACCTGGTGTAGAAGATCCTGCCGACCAGAAGGCTGACAGTTCAGCCCACCTTCTGCTCACCTAGCAGTTGGAAAACAACAGTGTAAGCAGATAAATAGGTACCAATTTGGCGGGGAGGTAAAAGGTGCCCTGACAAAACATGTCAGCAAAAATCCAACCAGGAAAGGTGTCCATGGATGACAGGCTCCTTGGCATGTAAATAGAAAAAACAGCACCTCCCCATGGCCAAGTCGAGCACATCCAGGTGCCAGAGATGAAAAGAGGGAAGCCTTGCCTCTGTTTATACACTATGAACGTTTTCCATATATGCACATGTAGTCCGCTCTGAGTCCCCCTTGGGGATATAGAGTGGAATCTCTCTGTCTTTACTTCGTGAACAAAGATACTTAGAAAGGACTCATCCCACGCTCTCTACAAGCGCATTGATGAGGAGGTTGGATGTGTCCTTCGAGCCTGTGCAATTGATTTTTTTTGGTGGAGCGCAGCATGCACAGAACTGGCCTCACCTTTTAAACCAAAGGTTCATCTGCCGGGGCCTAGCAAGCTTGGACGGTGGCAGAGAGGTCCTCAGGTCGTAGGTTTGATTTGAGTTTCCTTCTCTCTGCCCGGAAATCAGGTTTTCCTTCTCTTAATGGTTGCTAGAGAGCCCATCCTGCCCATTGACGCTCTTTGTCAGACCCTTCGGTTGTGACCTGTCTGGCATGGGAGGCCCTACCGGTGACTATTATGCCACTACCAGCATAACTCACAACTTCATTAGTGTACGCAAGCCTTTTCCCCACGACAAGGGGGCGCCAATGGAAAGGTAGAGCAGAATATAAATAAGGTAAAATGGTAAAGGTTTCCCCTGACATTAAGTTCAGTCATGTCTGACTCTGGGGGTTGGTACTCATTTCCATTTCTAAGCCAAAGAGCCAGTGTTTTCCATAGACACCTCCAAGGTCATGTGGCTAGCATGACTGCATGGAGTGCCATTACTTGCCCGCCAGAGCGGTACCTATTCAATTCAATTCCTCACTTATTAATTGCCCTCCATAAAATGCTCCAGGCGATTTACATAAAACATTGCATAAGAACATACAGCAGTAACCATGTAGACTGTATTAAACATTAAAAGCTCTGCTAAAAAGCCAGGTCTTAAGTCTATTGATGTAGCACAGCAGTTCTCGTTTGTGCCTGGAGGGCAGGGAATAGGTCCTGGGGTTCCATTAGCATTAGGGCCTGCAGCAGCAGATGTGGATTCAGAGGATGAGCTAGATGACTGGGGTGAAGCACAGGGCCCTTCGGATGGGCCTCGTTCGCCCACAGAGAGCTTGGCATGGGATGAGATGATGTTTGGGCCTAGCATAGATTCCGATCACCAGGTGGAGATGGGAAGCAGCGAAGGAGTTATGAACACCCCGGGGAAGGAATTCCCAAGAGCTTGAAAGTGAAAACATGGACGGCCGAGTGGGAAAGTGCTAGGGAGGAAAGTTCTCAGGAAGATAGCGACACAGCTGCTGAGAGGCAAGGTCGCTCCTTCGATAGGAGACGGGACATTGAGTCTACTAGGAGGGCTTGGTCTAGGGTCCTAGACCGACCGAGGTCCGTGAGCAGAGATTGGAGACGAAGAAGCCTAGAGCGTCGCGGACATCGGCCGAAGGATTAAGTATAGGATCCGTGGGAACGCATCCTCAGTTCTCCGGCCACGTCTTTCCTGAATAGGCGTGAAGCGGAGTGGGACTACAAGCTAAGCCGTGGTCATCAAGCCTTGCCTTGCATTTGCCTTGTTTCTCGATCCGCATTGGATTGCGGAGCCCTGCCTTGTTTCCTGATCCGCATTGGATTGCGGAGCCTTGCCTTGTTTCTTGAACCGCATTGGATTGCGGAGTCTTGCCAAGCTTCAAGCCTATTTGCTACGTTACTTTGGACAACCTTGCTTGCTACCTTTTGGACAATTGCTTATCATTGGACTATATACTCTTTGGAACTGTTTTTATACTCAATAAAGTAGTTAGCCTTTAGTACGTCTCTGTGTGTGTGTTTAAGGGGCCCGCTAAGTCCGTGATCGTGACAATTGATCTACTCACATTTGCATGTTTTTTGAACTGCTAGGTTGGCAGAAGCTGGGGCTAACAGCGCAAGTTCAGAAGCTCAGCGGTTTAATTCACTGCACCACCAGGGGCTCATCAATATAAATAAAGTTTATTTATTTGTTTGTGTTTGTTGAGTTTATACTGAATATTTTGATCACTGTTGCTTTACTGCCATCATGCCACTTAGACAACTTCTTGTTTCCTGAATCTTTCTAGATTTACTTTTAACCTATTCTTTCCTTTTCAGGAAACGAAGTTGGAGTGCATTTCTTTTTTTAAAAAAAGTTAATGGAACTGATCTACTTTCTTCCAGGAACCAAAGAGGAACCAGGGCCATAGAGGGGAAACAGGAATAAATGATGGGCGAAACATTATGTAACACAAATGTATATGCTAACTTAGAATTAGTTTAAATGCAATTAACATCCAATTTCAATTTGTTTAGGGTTTTTTTTTTAATGCAAACATAGCACAATGTCAATTTGATTATGGCCAATGTTTTTATGGACTGAACATTGTTTTAATCCAGAGTGAATGTGTATGGTGCTAATGTAGTTGTATTTTAATGTATTTTTAATGTATTTTAATTGTTGAAGGGTTTTGGGGTTTTATATTGTGATTATGTGGGCATCGAATTGTGCCGTACTGTAAGCCGCTCTGAGTCCCCCCTTGGGGGGTTGAGAAGAGCGGTAAAATCCATTAAATAAATAAATAAACTTTCCTACCAACAAGAACGTTTCTGATGATAACACCAACAAGAAGTTCTGCGGAGATTATGAATACTGTTTCTACTATAGTGACTCAATTAAGAAACGTTTTTGCCTACTTCACCACATACCAAAGAATAGCTAGAATGGCTTGTGTTACTAAAATACACTGTGCTTAAATGTAGAAAATACACCATAATATCACTCTCCTCTAAAGAAAGTATAAATACTGCATTTTTAAAAGGACCCCTTATACTTTTTTTCAGATACAGCCACTAGGTGGCTTTCCATCTGCAATGAATGATTTCCTCCTTTGGCCACGAAAGTAGATAAAGTGGATCAATGCAAATCAATAGGGGGAAAAACAAATACATTTCAGGAGAGGGGGATTGAAAGTAAAGACACAGGTTAAAATAAGGGAGTATTATAAGGAAGAACATAAGATAGAGTTAAAATTTGATTAAGTAGGTTGTATAAATATTGATATAGTTAAAGATTAAGAAAGTTTAAGAATCATTAGGAATTATCTCTTTCTTCATTTTTTTTCTTTTTTTCTCATTTAAATGAATCGTAGGAATATTAAAAACTTAGAACAAGAGGGAAGAAATGCTTCGATAGATAAAGTAAGTATACTGAAAGCGACCGGGTTGGTAGATGAATAATTTTTATAGACCTCTCTCATAATAAATGACTTATATAGACTATTTCGCTAAGATATTTAGAGATTTATGTTTTATTTCAATAAAATAACTACATACATTCATATTATTAAAACTGGAAATACCCCCCACACACACACACACACACCTTAAGGAGGAGGGATTTAAGCAAAATAGATAAAATAGAATATTATGTGTTAGTTAATGTTTACTTTGTCTTATGTCTGTGTAATGTTATTTTGTTGTTGCTTTTGTTATATTGTGTATGATATTTTTGGAAACTTCAATAAATACTATTTTTTTAAAAGACACAAGTTAAAGAAAAACTAAAATAATACATAAAGATAAAAACACATATGTTTTAAAAGAAAGTGTGCATTATTAAATCAGAATTTGTTCGAGTATAATGTTTCAGCATCACTTCACACGCACACTCACAGTCTTTAAAACTTCCCCTTAAAAAACACAGATTAGAACTATATCCAATTTCTACTCCAAACTAGAGTAGATTGATTGAAACAGTAGTGAATGATCAGTTGCCATTGATTCAATGGACCTAACAATTGGCTGGGCTAACAATTGGGCCTTAACATAAATTGTGTGTACAGACAGTCCCCAAGTTATGAGCAAAATAGGTTCTGTAGGTTTGTTCTTAAGTTGCATTTGTATGTAAGTCAGAACAGGTACATTTTTAAAGTGTAACTCCAATCAAATACGCACACACACACACACACACGTATACATATATGCATACAGACAGATGGCATATTATCTTTGGATAGACTAGGGAAAGGTTAACACCTCTGTGGTGTTTGTTTTGCTGCCTGTGCCCCTGTTCAGAAGATTTCACTGAACTTTCTGTTCCTGTGAGAAGTGGATTTTGAAAAATGTGGCTTGTTATGAAAGCAAGGATTGGTGATAAAGCTTCAGTTAAGACATTTTTTCTCCATGGTAACTCTTTAAGGAGTAAATTTCCTACTCCTAATGGTAGATTTTTCTCACTTCTTGTTGTCTCACTCACATTCTTAACTATGAGTCATTTGTAAGTCAGAAGTAACTTGTAACTCGAGAACTGTCTATATATGTTTTCAAGTCATCTGTCAACTTGCTGGCAATCCCGTGAATTTCATATGGTTTTCCTAGGCAAGGAATTCTCAAAAGTGAACGAAAGACAGCTTACGGCACCTAGTATTGATTGGCAATCTCTTGTCTTAAGTATTTATTCTTAGCATATCACTTTACAGGAGACAGCAACTGTTGGAGGTTAGAGAGCTATATTGGCTCCCAAGAAGATATTGGAGGGAGACATAATTTCACCATATCATTGAAAAGAAATAATCTCAAAACACCTTTCTACAATTCCTCACAACTCATACAGGGCCTAAGTGACAGTTTCTCCACTCTTGGGGGACTTTTCTGAACTATACTAGGTTCAGAAGTCTTTTTCCCCAACAGAAAGTAAGTCAGAAGTAAGCTTAATACACATAATCTGAATGTCCAAAATATTCAGTTCCACTTCCTCTGATTGCTTGTCCTTCTGTCAGCGCTATGCCCCATACATGACCCCTAGTCTAAGTAAGGAAAATGGAGACTGGCCAGAACATTGAAAGTTTTTGCTGGAAACTACCAAGCTTTAAATTCTATAAGGAAAATAACACTTCATTGGAAAAATATAGAATATAAGAAAAGAGTCAAGGTCTTTACTGTGAAAGAAGCACTTTAAAACAATATGTCTGAGAACAGAGTAAAATCAAAATACTATAAATTTGTGCATTATATCTGATTTATTATTTTTTTGCAATTATATAAGTATCAAGCAATCAAGACAGATTGGTTGAATGTTTGGATTTGTCATGTGCTTTACCCAAAGGAACCAAGTCATTTCTTACCACCCAGGGAGGGTGACGGAAATGCTAACTTTAAAAGAATGCAATATTTATTTATTTATTATTCAGTTTTATATTCCACTCCTCCCTGCAGGCTCGGGGCGGATCACAACAGCAATCAATAAAAACATCAAAACAACAGTATTAAAAGACCACAGGGGTTACAGGTTCTTAAAACTCATGAGCATGGTCATACAGTGCATTTCGGGTTAACCAAAAGCGAGTCTGAAAAGGGCAGTCTTGCACGCTCTCCGGAAGGGAGCAAGCTCTCGGATTGCACGAGTATTGGGTGGAAGAGAATTCCACAGCATAGGGGCTGCAACAGAAAAGGCACGCTGCCTAGTTGTGGACAAATGGCAGGAGCGGAGTGATGGAATTTCTAACAAGTTCTGCTCCTCTGAGCGCAGTGATCTCAGGGGATCGTACGGGGTAAGGCGGTCCCTCAGGTACGCAGGCCCTAGACCATATAAGGCCTTAAAGGTTAGCACCAACACCTTGAAGGCAATTCGGTACTCAATAGGGAGCCAGTGCAGTTGCCGCAGGATGGGAGTAATATGCTCTCTCACCGATGCTCCCACCTGTAAGCGAGCAGCGGCATTCTGCACCAGCTTGAGTTTCCGAATTGTCGACAAGGGAAGGCCAACGTAGAGGGTGTTACAGTAGTCTAACCTCGAGATGACCGTCGCTTGGATCACTGCGCCCAGGTCATCCCTGGACAGGTAGGGTGCCAGTCGCCTAGCCTGTCGAAGATGGAAAAATGATGCTTTGCTGACCATGGAGACCTGAGTCTCTATGGACAGCAAAGGGTCCAGATGGACACCCAGACTCTTAACAAGGGATGACGGGCTAAGTTGCTCGCCATCCAGGGTAGGCAACCGGCACTAATCCAGCCCAGGGCGACCAGGCCACAAGATCTCCATGAAATTCACATGAAATTCAAAGCAATCAAAATTGTATTAAGCAATCTCAGAAATAACACAATATGTCAACACTCAAACCATTGCAATCATCTGTTTGGATACTAACTTTAAAAGAATGCCACAATCTCTCCAACAAGACATGGGAGCAAGACTTTGATGACTTTCTGTTGCGGGGGGGGGGCAACTTTAAATGATCCAGAGAGAGTCCAAAATGTGAGAAACTTTCTCCCAAAGGATGTTGGATAGGCATGTGGGAATACAATATTTTATTTATTTATATTTATTTATGCAAAGGTATAGTTCTTTGAAGGCTACAGGTGTCTAATTTCCACAATTGCCTGCTTGGCTTAGAATAAAGCATTGGTTCATGCAGATCTTCAAGGCATTAGCAGGATATAGTAGTCTCAAGAGTGATAGATGGAATGGCTGGCACTCAGATACAATGAGCCATAGTATCCACTGGACCCTATTCCAGGACCCTGCGTGGATACTAAAATCCATGAATGCTCAAGTTTTATTATATACAATGGTGTAGTCACAATGTCCTTATATAAAATGGCAAAATCAAGATTTGTCTTTTTGAATGGGGGGCTTTCAAGCCATTGATGGTTGATACTGAATGTGTGAATATGAAGGGCTCACTATACTAGAATCAAATCTGAGGCCATTTGGAAAGATATAGAAATTGGGGTTTTCCTTGTGACTGGTGCCAAGGCCATCAAGATAGTAAGTGAATATGAATTAGAGTACCTGGACCTGGACCATAGTTGCTACAAATGAACATGGACGAGAATATAAGAAGCATGTCTAGGAGGACAGGACCATTTGTGGGTGTCAGCACCCATACCCAACAAGCTACTGCTGAAATAATGCCTAATTCCTTTAGTGTAAAATATTATGGGCTGGAAGGCAAAGTAAAATACCATAAATTACTAAAATAAATAAAACCTGGCAGTGTTGACAAGAATCCACTAGGTTTTTGTTTTGTTTTTTTCGAATCATGACAAAATGTATGACAATGGGCACTTAATCCTGCATTTGAAGAGTTCTACAAGACCTTAAGTAGAATTGAGGAACATTACCCACTGGACAATAATAATTCAGTGAAATTATCATTAAAAGAGACAAAATGATGGAAAGGGAAACATACACAATTTGAAAAATATTTAAGAATAGGCACAGATTGAAAAATAATTAAGAATAGACAGAGAATATTCCTAAACATTGTATTTGCTATGGCAGTTGAAAAGGAAGTGAGGTGTAAAGCAGAAAGCAATGCATAGTGATGATTGAACAGAGATTTCTGTTTCGATGTTCCTGAGCTTTAGAGTGTCCTGGGCAGACATAGGTCCTGAATTTGTAATATTCAGAGATCACAAACAAAACCAAGTGCTATCATCAATGTGTTCTTCAGTACTGATGAAATTATCCGAGGTTATAATCCTTAGGCATCAATCCATTTACTTGTAATTAATCTTATAGTATAGAGTGAACATAGGTTCTCTGTATCAAACTAGGATTTGACTGTGGCCTGAACATTTTTTACACTGCAATGTGAACAGGAGTACAAAAAAACCTGATCTTATTAATGATTCAGACAGATTTACCTATTATTCCTTTCTTTTTAAAATAGTTTCTGAACATTTCTATACTGTTTTTATTTTTTGTTAAATACGAAAGCAGTCCACAATGAAAAGAGATACAACAGAATCAGTATCTAATAAAGTAATGTAATAATAAAATAGTAAATCCCATCCCCAAAAACAAATTAGTTTAAAAGCTGGGGTAATGGGTAACATTAACAGTTCAGAAAATCATCAGGAAAATGCCTACGTAAACAGATTGAACTTAATTTAATAATGGAAAAACACAACACTGGGGGTCTGTCTATTCTTAATAGGAAAGCCATTTCACCTGGTAGAAAGCATAGCAGAGGCCACTATCCACACAACTGATCAAGCCTCACTTGTGGTAAGTATTAGCCCTACTCTAAACACCAAATCCTTACCACATAACATGCCGTGCAATTACTACTGCTTGACAAAGCTATAAAGTTCAGTTACCCCTCACAGCTGTCCAGAAGATGACACTTGCTTTTCCTTCCTACCAAAAGGTGCTATTATTTTATGAACTATTCTGATAATCCACAACTGCCACATAAAGAACACAACCAACTGCATATAACACAAGATTAAGTGGTAGCCCTAAAAGTATGAATAAAGATTCCACTTGCTATTACAATAATATTTTCTGAGGCAGAAACATGGAAATTTGAAATTCGAGCACAAACCAAATATTTTATTTATTCATTTATTTGTCATGCTTCTATACCGCCTCTCTCAGCCCGAAGGCGACTCGAGGCGATGAACAAGCGGCAACAAGTGCCCATATACAATACATCACAAGATAAAAACAGTCATATAAAAACATAAAATTAACAGTTAAAAACTACAAAATACAAATCTCAGCTCCACATTTTCAACTTCATGAAGGCAAGGGCGTGGAAATCAACCAAATTGCATGCATCTAAATATGGTTTTATTATTATTTTAGTAAGGTATTTTCTTTTTTCTATCATGGAGAAACAATTATTTTATGACACCAAAAGACAAAAAAAACCCTCTTATTCACTTTTATGGAGAGATCTGTCTGTTCAGTTTTAAGTGATACACACCTAGCCAATTTTGGTGTTAGTACCTGGAACCCATTCAACAAAGCAGAGCTTTGGCAGGTGTGACGACTTCGGATGCACCCAATATTCAAATCACTGCCACCAACCTAATTACTCTAATTAGGATTTTAAAAATTAACTAAGATGTTCAGTTAGGCTCCTAACTAAATAAACAGCTATGAGGGAACTGTGAGGAAACACGATGGAGACTGTGGTAAAAGTTAAAATGGAAAGAATTAACCTTTACAAACTAATGAGGCACAAGCTTGATGGTTAACTACTAACGAGGCAACGAGCGTATGGTTATTCACTTTGAGGTAACGAGCGTATGGTTAACAAATTAATGGCAAAAGCTTATGGTTTCCAAAAGATCTAAGTGTGCTGGAGCGTATGGTTACAACAGAGGTTCTCTAAATCTTAGATCTTAAACCAGCAATTCCATTCAGTGCTGAGTCATGACTGGAAAAGCCCTGTCCCACTAAAACTGCAACTAGTGCGAGCAGATAGTTTCAACCAGGAACTTCCTACACTACAGTTCCCTGAGTCTTGCTTCTGAATGGGGCTAACAGACTCGTGCTAGCTCCCCCCAGTCTAAGAGCCCACCTTTCTCTGTAACAAGAGACTCCAAGGTGTATACCGGCTCTACCCTTCTAAGTGGCCCCCTGAATCCTATGCTGTCCCTAAGACCTGTCAGCTTAGCTGACCCCTTAGTACAGACTAATTCCTAGGTGATCCACTAAAGAATAGACTGTTTCAGATTCACATCTGAGGCTTGGATGTTGCTTATCCAAAAGCCTATTCAAGACTGCTAAGGCTTAGGTGTTTCTCAATCACAGCCTAGCACAAGACACACGAGGCTCAGATGCTTCTCATCTCAAGCCTCTCACAAGACTGACTATTCCTGTCAGGAATCCTCCCTCCTAGAAAGCTAGACGCCTCCCCCTATGGCTCTCAGCCAATCTCTTGGGAGTGTCTGTATCTATACAGAAGAGCAATTAAACCACTCCCCCTGTCTCTGGCAACTCCCTCCCTCTAATGTCTGCTCTGCTGAACTCCCTTCCCAAGATGGATGCCAGCTATTTCCACCAGGGAGCCAAACTGCAAAACAGGCCCCGGCCTACCTAGAATGGGTGAGTCCTTACAGCAGGCTGTTCTAATTCCTATTAATTCTTAGCAATTCAAAGGAAGTAGTTAAAGACAAGTTACAGAACAGCCCTCTTGATGATCCACGACATTTCACTACTAAACAGCTAGTCTAAATATGGAACATCAGCATTTGAAAACTATCTTTAATTCATGTTAAAATTACCGTTAATTTGAGGAGATGGTATTAGTATTAGTAGCTTTCTGAGTGATCTGCTAAAGATAAAAATATCTGATTTTCAGACAGCACCTCTAACAAAACTATTCACAATCCCACTCCACTGCTGACGTATTTGGGGCAGTATTTTTTGACTGAATAACTGTGAGATAAAAGCAATTGACTATGCTTCAAATTCAACTTTTGCACTTGGGTCTAGCTTATGGCTCTCTGGGTCCTAGTTAAAAAAGCATACCTCCCACAAGACTGTATTCTGCCTACCCTAGTGTGGCTTCTTCATCTGAAAAACTTGAAGCATTCCGATTCAAAGTGAGAAGGCCTAAATATTCAAATGACTGTTTCTTATTTCCTCAAGAAATAAACATAAAATAGCATCATTCATACTCATCAAGAGATTTTTTTAAAAAGGTCCCATAATCTTACCTTAAGTTTATCTGGTGAAGTATATGGTGCTTCAGGAGCATATATTCTAAAAATATCAGCAAGACAACATGCTACAAGTAAACGCACATCTTTATCTGGGTGTTTTAGAAAAAAATCAGAAGCAAGATGTAAAGCAAGATTTAGATACAGCTCCTTTTCTTCTTCAGAGTCCTGGTCCATATCCATGAAGGTTTTTACAACCATCTGCCAAAAGCAAGTTTGAAGATAAGCAACATTCTATAAATTAAAAAACCCATACTATACATAATCGAGGGAGAAGGATCCCCCCCCCCCTTTCAGTTATTTATGTTTCTGAAGTAAACTTTACTTTCTTTCATTTGAGAGTAAAACACCGTAATTTTTCAAAAAAACAGTTATACATTATTCTATTACACCTTCAAGTAATAGCACAAGACACACGAGGCTCAGATGCTTCTCATCTCAAGCCTCTCACAAGAATCAATATATACTGAGTCCCCCCTTTGGGGGGGGTAGAAATGCATGAAATAAATAAATAATCATCAATAATGGCATGCAACTTAACAAGGTACAGATGTACAAAATCAATTCTTCCTTCTGGAATTTATATGGCAAATACAGATAAACCCGATGAATTAGACCTTCACAGACTATTAGAACTACAAGAGCCATCTAGTCTAACTCTCTGACATGCAAAAAAATTCAAATAAAATAATTTTAGAAGATGTCCATTGCTAACCTCTGGTTTTGGTGAAGAAGACCAAGATTTCTCGCTGCTGTTGTTAAATGCTTTCACATCATTTGTGACCTATGGCAACCCTAAAGGGACCCATCTTGACAAGATTTGTTCAAAGATTTGTCCTTTGCCTTCCTCTGAAGTTAAGTGTGATTTGTCTAATAAGGTTTCTTTCACTTAGTGAAGATTCCCACCCTGGTCTCCAGAGTCGTAGTACAATTCTCATGCTGGCTGTCACCAAGATATTCTACTATTTCATAATACATTTTTCTGGGGGAAAGGGCTTGCTGGTTTCTCCTACTTTTAGCAGGCCTTCACATATCTTTTGCCAAGCATTCACAATTCACTATGACACCTTTTAATCACACAAAAATAAATGAGGTGTTATTGTGCACTGATATAGCTTGTCCACTCTGCATGACAGATCCGAAGCTCTCAATGCACCCCAAATGTGCAAACCACTCCACCCACCAAGTTCTATTTCTAATTGTAGAGAGCAAATAAAAGAATATGGCTGTTGTACATAAAATGCATAAATATAAAGCTGTCAAAACTGAATTCCCAAATACATATATATTTAAATTATCACTTACTTTTAGCCGCCGCACCATTTCTTCTTTAGAAATTTTATCAGATATTTCTTTAACTCCTGGGGGATAGGTGATTTTACCATCATTGGTTTTTGTCTTAGAATGAGCCATGATGCTAATTTAAACCTACAAGAGGGGAAAAAACTAAATTAAGATATTAATCAACTCGTGGTTTCTAAAATTAATATGGCAAAACATTAAACATTTAGATGAGTCATTTTGATAAGTAAGGCATAAACAGAGCACCTGCATGCATGTTAACACAAGGGCTTTGGGGGGATAAGCTTCCCTTCAGAGTCTGCAGGGGCCACTGTGGTATCTACAGGGAAACTTATAGGGGGAAAGTTCTTCTTAAAAATGACGCCCATTCTGCCCCACCTCAGCCACCCAAAATGGCTCCCCACATTGCTGCTGAAATCTGCTTAGGTCAAAAAATGTGGAGAAGGAAGGAGGGCTTCCTTTCTTTCTCTGCTTTGGGGGAGGGAGAGATCATGGCATGGAGAGCTTCTCACACACACACACACCCCCACCGCGCGCACACACCTCACAGCTGCTTTCATGCTGGGTCCCTATTTCAGTATTAATCTATGTATAAGTCAACCCAGATTTTGGAGGACGATTTTTTGTCAAGTATACACAGAAGTTATTTTTTCCCCAAATACACTACTAACACTGATTCTCCTTCACATTTGGAGGAAGACAACATGGTGTGTAGTGACAAGAAAAACATTAAAGCCATTTTGTATTCCAAATTGGATTACCATTCATGTGAAAAAGTCTGACTGACACTTTGTCACCAATTCCTCATGAATTATCCAAAATAAAACAAAAAACCAATGAGCATTGGTTTGATTTTCGGTTTGCTCATTTTCACTTTCTTGGGACAGGGAAAGTTTGCAGTGTGTCACTCCTGACTTTGGCATTTGATCTCCAGGTCTTACTAGAAAATCTGTAATTTATCATCTGTGATCACACAACTCAAGAATTCTGGCTCTCTTTCAAGATGTTTCTGAGGATCAACACACACACATCCATACAATTTGCTTTCTGCTCAGTCGTGAGTTTTTTAGAACTATTTCCTTTACTCTGTCCATTTCATAACGCACCTCACAAACGCAACTTTACACCAGACATTCTCAACAATTCTGCAGCAAATGTATCAAGTTCAAACTTGTACTGAGTTTGCAGCAGGGGTTAACCTAACTGTCACGTGAAGGGCAGTCTTGTCGGTTCATGAACAGTGTTGCCAGTCCCATTACTTTTCTGACGTACCTCGTATATGTTCAGGAGGTCTAAAGAGCTGCTGACACAAAGAATGGCCCTTCACTGAGGGGCATTTCTCTCAGCAGACTATATGCCCCCCCCCATCCTTCCAACAAATAAATGAAGCCGCATGTCTTTCCTTCTCACTTAATATCTATCCCTAATAAAGGAGATCACAATAAAGTGTTTATTTCATTTGGAAATAAGGGTGTTTTTTTCTGGATGAGTGTATGAATATACATACACTCAAACCTGCACTTAAGAAACACTTGGCACTAAAAAAAATCTATTTAAAAATGTTCAATACCACTAACAAGTACTGAAGACTACTGGGTCTCAAAAAGTTCTTGAACAGTTCCCTTTAACCCATTCTAGATATGTGAAAAACCTTTCTTCAAATCAGAAGTACAATATAAAAAGCAGAAAAGGTTAGCCATTTGTGGCTTGGCACTTAAAACATTCACAAAAGCAGACTAATTAGTCATAGCCTTCAGGTAAGCTTTGAAGGCTTAATCAGTTGCCATTCCGATTATTATAAGGTTGTGAATTACAAGCCAACTAAAGTAAACTGTATTCCTTTTCCAAGAAGTGAAACACTATTAAAAATAACATTTATTCTGTTTATTACATAAGTATCCTGGGTTCCCACATGCCTCACAAGATAGTATCAACTTGAACAATGTCAAAATATTCATTTCTGATACTTACAAAAAAGAAAATAATAAAAACAGTTATCAAATCAATATTATGTGTGATCATCACTTATTTATCTAAGCTGATACCCTTGATTTGTAAAGGAATAAAGAGGTCTTTCAGCTATCTTGGCCCCAAATTAGTAGGTCAACATCAGCATCTTGAATTGAATTCAGAAACGAATTGGAATCCAGTGTAGTCTTTGAAGGACATGTGTTATGTGGTCTTTAAAATGCACACCTGACACCAGTCTGGCTGCTGTATTTTACATTAGCTGGATCTTAAGAAAACCTTTTCAAGGGCAGCTTCTTATAAAGTGCATTGCAGTAGCCTAAACATTTTATATGTACATGTGGCTTGCCCTCTCGTTTCTGTTTAGATTCACCTATGTTGTTATGTTTTCATAGATGTATTTTTATTGTGTTTATTGCTTTTATTGTGTTTATTTTTTTTCTGATGTTTGTGATATTTTTTTGTGACTTGTTGTTCGGGCACGGCCCCATGAAAGCCGCTCCGAGCCCTCTTTGGGGAGATGGATGCGGCTTAGAAATAAAGTTTTATTATTATTATATTATAATCAAGAGATTAAACTCACTAATGCATCAACTACTGAGGCTAGAGCAGCCTTCTCCATAAAAGGGCACAGCTAATGTACCAAGCAAAGCTGGTAAAAACACACATGGCCACTGTAGCAACTTAGCTTTCTAAGAGCACATCTAGGTCCAAGGGCACCCCTAATTTGCAATCACGATCTTTCTGAGATAGGATAACCCCATTCCTAACCCTAACCCAAAACCAGGTTGGTTTTCCTGCTGGATTAAATCTGGATTAAACCTCAGTCTATTCACTCACATCAAATCTTTTTTTTATGAGTGAAACAATAATTCAGTACTATCACAACCGCCTTGGCCATCAGTTGTAAAGTAGGATAGATCTAGGTATGGTCATCATACTAATAATACCCAGACCATAAATCTCTATCTAGATGACTTATCTCAGTGGCTTCATGTAGATCAGTGGATCCCAAACTTTTTTGGCCTACCGCCCCCTTTCCAGAAAAAAGTTTACTCACCACTCCCCTACAAATTATTTTTTTTTAATTAATAACAATTAAACAGAAAGATATATGTATTAATGCAGTGGTTCTCAACCTTTCTAATGCTGTGACCCCTAAATAAGGTTCCTCATGTTGTGGTGACCCCCAACCATATTTTTGTTGCTACGACATAAATAATTTTGCTACTTCTACGAATTCTAATGCAACTATCTACTATGCAGGATGTATTTTCATTGTTACAAATTGAACATAATTAAAGCATAGTGATTGATCACAAAAACAATATGTTTGGGGGAGTATGGACAACGGATGATGGGATTTGCAGTACCTTCAATCGATTCAGCTCTGACTTCCACAGACCACTGAGACCCCCACAAATTACAGAACTGGACCAAACTTGGCACAGAGAACCCACATGACCAACAGAAAATACTGGAGGGGTTTGGCAGTCATTTAGGGGACATGTAGTTCACCTACATTTGGAGAGCACTATGAACCCAAACAACTATGGATTTGGATGAAATTTGGCACAAATACTCAATATGCCCAAATTTGAACGCTGGTGGAGTTTTGAGAAAATAGCCCTTCTCATTTGGGAGTTGTGGTTTCTGGAATTTATAGTTGACCTACAATCAAAGAGCATTTTGAACTCCACCAACAATGGAATTGAGCCAAACTTGGCACACAGAACCCCCAATCGTTGACCGCCCCCTTAAAGGGGTTCACCGCCTCACAAATTCCCCATAGCCTCCCACCGCCCCCTTGGATCGCCTCACCACCCACTAAGGGGCGGGACCGACCACTTTGAGAATCAGTGATGTAGATGCTGAAAAGCATAGAGGACAGTATTGACCCAAGTGGAGCCCCACAAGCTAATGGTAAAAAACTGGGCAATCACCCCCTGCACCGACCTCTGGGAATATTTGGCCAAAAATGAATGGAACTACCCCAAGCCCCATATCAGCCAGATATCAAGGATGCCATGGATCATGGTATCAAATGTCAATGAAAGATTGAGGGAGGCCAATAAGGACCCATTGCCCCTGTCCAACACCTGGTGCATGCTATTCCCCAAGGCAATGAAGGCTGTTTCTGTTCCATCTTTCAAAGAAATCTTTACTACCTCCATGTCCCAACTGGACAATTTTCTGTAAAGTACATATTTGGCAAATTCGGCACAACTCCTTTCTAATGGTTCCTCAGCAGTCTGAGGTCCAAGACGCAATAGCTCTTTAACTACCTGCAACACTTTCACTGGACAAGACCAAATTGCCAAGGAGCCATCAGAATGCTGCAAAAAGTTTTTAAAATGGGCCTTAACCTGTCCTCAACCAGAGTCATCTTGAGTCTTTCTCCATATTGCTCAAGTCATCTACTGGCTTTTGCTCTTGTCCAGGTCATCTATTTTATAGATCAAACAGGGCTTCAACGGAATCACCATCTCTAGCAGCTAATTCCCCAGAGCATTCAGATCTACTGTCCCATTAGAGGTTAGGAGTTCTAGAAAATCTAAACCCTCTCAGTTAGTGATTTGATTCTTTCAAAGCAACCTACCCCTCAAAAACACCATCATCCAGACCAGAAAAAAATATAGATTATGGGTGTAGCTATATGTATAGGCCAGTGTTTCCCAACCTTTTTTGAGCCGCAGCACACTTTTTACATTTGCAAAATCCTGGGGCACACCACCAACCAAAATGACACAAAATGACACTATAGTTAATAAACACAGTAATACATATAGTTAATATGTTTTTAAAATGTATTTATACACTCAGTGTGAAACCTGGGCCTATTTCAATAAATTCAACATAGATATCCTGGCAGGAATGGCAGAAAGACACAAACTTCCTACACAGAACTCCCATAACCAAGAGAAAATGCTATAAGAGTTTGGTGGGCATTGACCGTGAGTTTTGGAGTTGTAGATCACCTATATCCAGAGAGCACTGTGGACTCAAACAATGTTGGATCAGGATCAAACTTGGAATGAATACTCAATATGCCCAAATATGAACGCAGATGGAGTTCAGGGGAAATAGACCGTGACATTTGGGAGTTGTAGTTGCTGGGATTTATAGTTCCTCTACAATCAAAGAGCATTCTGAACCCCCCCCCCCCCACCAATGATAGAACTGGGCCAAACTTCCCACACAGAACCCCCAGGAGGCAAGATGAGGTCTCTACTTGGGGAAAGGGAGGCAGGCCTTCCCAATGCATGGAGAGGGAGAAAACAAGTAGACAACAGGTGGGGAGGGGGGTGTTTGTAATTTTGTGCCTTTATCGAGGTAGGTTTCTTAGGGTTTTTATACTTCAACACGCTAGACTCCCCCCCCCCCCCCTCCTGGAGGTTCCATTTTCCCACGGCAAACCTGATGATCACTCACGGCACACTAATGTGCCCCGGCACACTGGTTGGGAAACACTGGTATAGGCTACACATTACCTGGAAAAGGTCATGACTGTTATGGAAACCATGAAATCCTGAGCTGGCCCTGATAAGGATACCTGAGATAGATGACAAAACACCTCAAGACAATATGTTTGTGGAAGAGTAATACCACCTCTGAGATCATTTCCAGCAAATGTGACAGGAGGACAATTGGGCAGTCAGGTGGACAGTACACCAACAGAAATCTCATGCTGTCTTGCTGCCCAATTGCCAGGTGTATACACTCAAAATTTGGAGACTGTCAGACAGGATATCTAAATGCAGTAGAGTTTCGCGTATCCAACATAAACGGGCCGGCAGAATGCTGGATAAGCGAAAATGTTGGATAATAAGGAGGGATTAAGGAAATGCCTATTAAATGTAAAATTGCATTATGATTTTACAAATTAGGCACCAAAACATCATGTTTTGCTCCAAGGTTTATAAATGTCATTATTTCCTATGGTTCCATAATAAAAATAGTGAAAAGGGTTTACTAAGCTGCAAAAAAAATGTTGTTGCGGGACATCCTGCACTACATTATACTATTACGTTACTATTAGGTTTTTACTGTATTTTCTTTCTCATGTGAGGACTGACTTGAGTAAATGCATGTTGCTTCTGGTGTGAGAGAATTGCCCATCTGCAAGGACATTACCCAGGGGATGCCCAGATGCTTTACCATCCTGTGGGAGGCTTCTATTTATTTATCTGTGGAAGAACCAGGGTGGGAGACAGAGCTCTTTTCTACTTGACCCAAGTGTGAATGTTGCAATTGGCCAGCTTGATTACCATTGAACAGCCTAACAGCTTCAAAGCCTGGCTTCTTCCTGCCTTTGGGAATCCTTTGTTAAGAGGTGTTACCTGCCCCTGATTGTTTCATCGCTGGAATTCCTCTGTTTTCTGTGTGGTCTTCCTTATTTACTGTCCTGATTTTAGAGTTTTTTAATACTGGTAGCCAGATTTTCAATAATAGGGAAGATGAGACACTGTGATCACTCCTTGGGAGGGCCCTACGGCCTCTCCCAGCAGGAAAATAACATGGGGGCATGACCAACGAGGAAGCCACACCCCTGTTATTCTTCCCGAGGGGAGGGCAGACAAAGAAAGAGATCTATATCCCTCCATCCATCTAACTATCTATTCACAGCAACACGTGGTACAGCTAGTTATGAATGAAAATTTAGAGGCTTTTGTATTTGGACAGAAAATTATCATAAACTAACACAAAAGTCGGTTTGGCCTGAAGAACTCCCAACAGGTAACCAAAATTGGCCTTGTGGAATTATACTCAACTAGCTGTACCCGGCACGCGTTGCTGTGCCATATTTAGGAGATGTGAGAAAGTCTGAGTATGTAAGGGTTGGAATTGATGTTACTTATGGTCTTGGTGGGGTCATGGCTGTGTCGTTGTGGGTTGTTCTGGTGGGTGGGATGTTGAAGTCCTGTGGAGTTGTCGGTGTGTGGTGTTCCTGGCGTTCTGCAGAGCTTGTGGATATACAATGTTTTTTGTTTTTCCGTCTGCTGTGTTGATGTAGAGGTTCTGTGGTTTCCCAACTCTGGAGCACGCTACGTAGAGTTGTCCGTGGGAAAAGCATTCTGTGTCAAGGTCTATGCCACAGATTTGTAGTGTTTGTCCTTGAGCCTTGTTTATGGTGATGGCAAAAGCTAGTGTAGTGCAGTGTCTTTCTGTTCTGGCGTTTGTTCTGCCCTTTTTTGTGTGATGTATGTAGTGTTGCGAGTGTGTCGTCCGATGCTGTTCTTTTTAGGAGGCATGGTTTGTCTTTTGGGTCAGCTTATGCCTGTGTGGAAGGAAGGAATGGCATACAAATGGGTTGAGCAGTAGACGCAAGGTTTTGTTATGTGCGTATTGTGTTGTGTGTAGGTATTACTTTTGTGTTATTCTGGGGGTTTGTGTTTGTCAGTGGTGCCTGTGTCCCTGGTGCCCCATTTGTCTCCCTCCTAGATCTTGACCGTGGCAGTTTAACCCACAACTGAAATCAACTGAAATGGGATAGAAAAGGTGAATAAAGAAAACTATTTTCTTTGCCACAAAACACTAGGACTAGAGGGCACTGCCTAAAGCTCCAAGGCAGGAAAGTTAGGACTAATAAAGGGAAATATTTCTTCACCCAGAGGGTCATTGGGTTATGGAATTCACTTCCAGAGGAGGTTGTGACAGCTGTCAGCCTGGACAGCTTCAAGGCAGGATTAGACAGATTCATGGATACCAAGGGAATCAGTAGTTACTGAAAAGGACATCCAAGTGCCACCTCGGAGTTGGTTGAGGTAGGCAGGATTTCCCTGGGTACTGGTTGTGGGGGGTCGGGAGCAGGTCAGGGTTTTGCCCTCCCTTCTGCTCGAGATCCCCGTGTACAACTGGTGGGCCACTGTGTGATACAGAATGCTGGACTAGATGGGCTGAGGTCCGATTCAGCATGGCTCTTCTTATGTTCTTATGTTCTTATACTCAGCATTCTAAGTGGCTTTGCCCACCGTTACTATGGTAACTGATGTTGGCCAATGGATTTCGCTGGCTGCCGCAGGGATGCTGGGAAATGTAGGTTTTTTGTATCGTTGTTTTGGGGGCCTTCTAGGTTTGGGGGGGGGAGTTTCTTTGCTAAAAACCTTCCTTGCCTGAGGCCTATTTGTGTTGGCAAGTTTGGTGTCTCTGCCTTGGAAGGTTTCTCTGATTTTATGAAAAACCTCCTTTATATAATAGATAGGTCTAGCTCAACTAACTCAAATTCTACTATCAAGGATACTAACAGACAGCAAAACTATGTTCATGTTTCTGATCTAAGCTGATGTTGGCACTTCATTCATATAATGATTTGATTTTTTTAAAAGACCCTGTTTTGTTGGACTTGCTACAGCTGCAAGCTCTAACAGTGTAAACAGATAACAACTAAAGCACAACAGAATAAAGACAAATGAAAACTACAAGAATAGATCAAAATATGAATTCCCTATAACCATGCTTCTTGAGCCCACTTTATTTTAAGCTATTCATATTTCAAGTCAATTTCCATTGCCAGAGGTAATCTCTGCTCGGAGAATCATGGCTCTTAAAAGTTAGGTGTGAGAAGATTTCCTCTACCTTTACAAATACCCCAAAATAGTAAAGGTTCTAAAGAGGTTCTAAAAATTAATAGATTTGCTATCAGCATATACCCTAAACAAAAAATGACTTTTTATGCACCTCTCCTTGATCTTCTCATAATTTCTACATCATACATAAACTGTATATCCAATTCTATACAGTGTCTATTATGTAGGTGGTAGGAATCGTTACTATGAACAGCTAAAAAATTCCTGTTTCAAACACCACTTTAAAGTTCCACATTGCTAATAGCTGCATATGCATTTTGCTATTATTTATTTATTTATTTATTTTCTATGCTTCTATACCGCCTCTCTCAGGCAACTCGAGGCGGTGAACAAGCGGCAGCAAGTGCCCACATACAACACATCATAATAAGATAAAAACAATCATATAAAACCATATAAATTAACAATTAAAACTACAAAATAAAGATTTCAGCTCCACAATCTTAAAATTGGTTTCCGTTTCGTCGTCATATTAATCCTTTGATCTTGATTAATTAAAGTTCATCTGCGAATGCTTGCTCGAATAGCCAAGTCTTGACTTTCTTACAAAATGTCAGGAGGGAAGGGGCCAATCTGATGTCACTAGGAAGGGAGTTCCAAAGCCGAGGAGCCACCAATGAGAAGGCCCTGTCTCTCATCCCCGCCAGACGCGCCTGCAAAGCAGGCGGGACCAAGAGACGGGGTCTCTCCGGATGACCTTAAGCATCTTGATGGTTCATAGGGAGAGATGACAAGTAAGTTGGACCAGAACCGTTTAGAGCTTTAAAGGACAAAACCAGCACTTTGAATTGTGCCCGGTAGCAAACTGGTAGCCAGTGAAGCTGGCACAACAGGGGAGTTGTACGCTCTCTGAGTGCCGCTCCTGTTACCAACCTGGCTGCTGTCCGTTGAACCAATTGAAGCTTCCGAGCAGTCTTCAAAGGCAGCCCCACGTAGAGAACATTGCAGTAATCTATACGGGATGTAACCAGAGCATGGACTACCGTGGCCAAGTCAGACTTTCCAAGGTACAGGTGCAGCTGGCGCACAAGTTTTAATTGTGCCAATGCTCCCGTGGTCGCCGCCGAAACCTGGGGTTCCAGGCTCAGCGATGAGTCCTGAGATCACACCCAGACTGCGAAAATGCATCTTCAGGGGGAGTGTAACCCCATCCAACACAGGCTGTAATCCTATATATTTGTTTTATTTATTCAATTCCAACTCCATCTGTCTTTTACTAAGTAACACAAGAAATTACTTTTACTAAGTAAAACAGAAGTTGGCTAAAAGGTTGTATTACAAATGTTTTTTTACTAAAAGCAGTTACAAACAGATTTTAAAAGTAACAAAGAAGAAACATGTTAGATAAAAACAGGAGAGAACACAATTTTAAACACTCTCCTACCATATGAACAAGAACTATGACTATGATCTGGATTACGTGATTTTAATTAATGTTTTAATAGTTAATGTTTAATTGTATGGTTTACATTGTATTTGTTTATTTTTATATTTATATGTATTGGCATCGAATCAACTGCCTGCTGTAATGCCATCCTGGATCCCCTTTTAGGGTGAGAAGGGTGGGACAAAATATGTTAAATTAATAAATAAATAAGACACAAATGTTAGTTCACACTTACCTCTACTCAAGGATTGAGGTGGGGTACAACATAGTGTTTGTGTGTATGTATACAAAAATATTAAAACAAATATGTGTATTAAAAGACATATGCATAAAATTAAGACATATTAAAATAATCCATATCAGTAAAATGCTAATTTTAATTCATTATTTAAAATTGACTGAGTAGAATTCAAAACAATCTGAACAGATTAGAGCAGGGGTGCATATTACGGTGATCGGGAGCACCTAGGTGATCTTTGGCCCTCTTCCAGGTGATCTTTGGGCCTCACCAGCCGAATGGCGCGCTCCTGCCATGCACGCGCACGTGCGCTCCCGCTGCCTTCGCGGGGCTTTTTTTGCCAAAATGAGGCTTTAGTGGGCAGGCCCTGGCGCTCGTCTTGCCACGCACGGTGTGGTGACATGACCGCCCATTGGTTGCTGCTGGGGGGCGGGAGCAAGGCGAAGGCACGCTGCATCTGTCACTTTGGGGAAGCACCTCTTCCACTCTTCCCAGGTAAGGAAGCCTTGAGGGAGGAGGGAGGGGGGAGGTTGCCGTGGGGAGGCTCCAGCCTCACGTGGGTCCCTCTCTCAGTTGGGTTTCCCGGCCCAGGCAGCAGCCAGGCGGCCCCTCTTCCCAGCCCTGCACCTTCCGAGCCGCCGCCGAAGCCATATCTGGCCGGAGCGCTGGCGGGTGCGCCTATAAATACCCTCCTGCTGCATGTGTGGGAGGGGCCTGCTGTGCACGCAAGAAGGACGGGATGGGGACTTCCTGCTTCGCGAAAGCACGCAGCAGGAAGGAGGAAGGCAACGAAGACATTAAGAGAGAGCGCGTATAAAGTATAAAGATACTATAACGAAAAAAGAAGGAACGTTTATATTAAAAACTCAAGAAGAAATCGCAAGGAAATTTAATAATGTAAGATGGCTCCACTACTTCCAGATCAGAGAATGGTTTAATATTGATAGGATTAAAGGGTTTAGTGATACTGATGGACCCTGGGATGCAATATTGAGAATGGATAAGAAGATAATATCAAAAACCTACTCCATGTTGTTGAACTGGGCGACGGAGACAGATGTAATTAAGCAATCAATGGTTAAGTGGGCACAAAATATTGGGAGGCCGATCCAATATAAGGAATGGGAAAAAATTTGGTGTAAACATCTGAAAATTACATACGCGACTGATTTAAAAGAGAATTGGCTAAAGATGATACACCGTTGGTACATCACCCCCAAAAAATTGAGTTTAATGTATAAGAATGTAGAGAACAAATGCTGGAAGTGTAAGAAGCAGGAGGGTACCTTCTACCACACTTGGTGGACATGTCCCAAAACAAAAGAATACTGGCAAATGATACATGATGAATGTAAAAAAATATTGAAAATTGAATTTAAGATGAGGCCAGAATTATATTTGTTAGGACTGATTGAGGATGATACTTTTTTGAACGATAATATGGAAAAACTCTTCGTGTTCCTAACAACCGCAGCAAGGATAGAATTCGCAAAGATTTGGAAGCAAAACCTCATACCCACAAAGGAGCAGTGGATATGTAAAATAATTGAAACAAAAGATATGGATGAATTAACGTATTGGCTGCGACAGAACAATGGCAAAGGCATTATAAGGACAGATTGGACCTTGATGGATGAATACCTGAAGAATATATAATGAGAAAGGAACACTGTCAGTAATAGATGTGAAAGAATAAGAGCATCGGGGATGCCTCGAACAAAATATAGATTACTGGAATAAAATATGTAAATAGCGTGAAATGAGAATGGAAGTCAACATACCCCTTTTCCCCATTTGACCCTTTTTTTTCCCTTCCCTCCCCTACCCGTACCCATTTATTTCCCATTGTTATCATGTATGTTTTGAAAAATGAAAACTGTTCAATAAAAGAAAATTGGAAAAAAAAGAGAGCGCGTGCAGGCAAGGAGGATCCCCTTCCCGGGTGCGCGCGGCTGCGAGTTCGTGGGCAGGCAAGAAAGAAGCCCCACGCGGACGGAAGGCTGCAGTAGGAGCACGCGTGCGTGCGCACGCTCACATGCACAACAGGTGATCTTTTCAACTTATAGTAGCTCGCATGATGAAAAAGTGTGGGCACCCCTGGATTAGAGAGATGGGCCAAAACTTAACAAAATTAAGTTCAACAGTGACAAATGCAAGATATTCCACTTAGGCAGAAAAAATGAAATGCAAAGATACAGAATGGGGGCTGCCTGGCTCGACAGCTGTATGTATGAAAAAGATCTTAGAGTTCTCGTGGACAACAAGTTTGACTTGGTCACGGTAGTCCACGCTCTAGTTACATCCCATATAGACTACTGCAACGCTCTCTACGTGGGGTTGCCTTTGAAGACTGTTCGGAAACTTTAATTGGTCCAACGGACAGTAGCCAGGTTGTTAACAGGAGCGGCACTCAAGGAGCACACAAATCCCCTGTTGTGGCAGCTCTACTGGCTGCCAGTCTGCTACCGGGAACAATTCAAAGTCCTGGCTTTAGCCTTTAAAGCCCTTAACGGCTCCGGCCCAGCTTATATGTTCGAACACCTCTCTCCCTATGAACCATCCAGGTGTTTAAGATCGTCTGGAGAGGCCCTGTTCTCGGTCCTGCCTTCGTCGCAGACCCGGTTGGTGGGGACGAGAGACAGGGCCTTTTCAGCTATGGCCCCTCGGCTATGGAACGCCCTGCCTAGAGACATCAGATCAGCCTCCTCATCCTAACATTTCGAAAGCAAGTCAAGACCTGGCTATTCGAGCAGGCTTTTGCATGATGAAATATAACTGTTTAATTGTGATCACGGAATGACAAGACGATGCAATGGAAAATGATTTTAATGATGAGACGCTGGAATTGTATTGTTTTTAATTGCTAATTGCTGTGTTTTTATTTGTTAGTACATAACTGTTTTAATTGTATTTTGTATTGTGGGCACTGGTTGCCATGTAAACCGCCTCGAGTCGCCTTAGGGCTGAGAGGGGCGGTATAGAAATAGAGTAAATAAATAAATAAATAAATAAATAAGCATGAGCCAACAATGTCATGCAGCAGCAAAAAAAAGCCAATGGGATTTTGGCCTGCATAAATAGGAGTATAGTGTCTAGATCCAGGGAGGCCATGCTACCCCTATATTCTGCCTTGGTCAGTCCACATCTGGAATACTATGTCCAATTCTGGGCACAATTGAAGAGAGATGTTGACAAGCTGGAATGTGTCCAGGGGAGGATGACTAAATGTAGCACAGCAGTTCTCGTTCGTGCCTGGAGGGCAGGGAATAGGTCCTGGGGTTCCATTAGCTTTAGGGCCTGCAGCAGCAGAGGTGGATTCAGAGGATGAGCTAGATGACTGGGGTGAAGCACAGGGCCCTTCGGATGGGCCTCGCTCGCCTGCAGAGAGCTTGGCATGGGATGAGATGATGTTTGGGCCCAGCATAGATTCCGATCACCAGGTGGAGATGGGAAGCAGCGAAGGGAGTTATGAACACCCCGGGGGGGGGGAGGAATTCCCAAGAGTTTGAAAGTGTAAACATGGACGGCCGAATGGGAAAGTGCTAGGGAGGAAAGTTCTCAGGAAGATAGCGACACAGCTGCTGAGAGGCAAGGTCGCTCCTTCGATAGGAGACGGGACATTGAGTCTACCAGGAGGGCTTGGTCTAGGGTCCTAGACCGACCGAGGTCCGTGAGCAGAGATTGGAGACGGAGAAGCCTAGAGCGTCGCGGACCTCGGCCGAAGGATTAAGTATAGGGTCCGTGGGAACGCATCCTCAGTTCTCCGGCCACGTCTTTCCTGAATAGGCGTGAAGCGGAGTGGGACCACAAGCTAAGCCGTGGTCATCAAGCCTTGCCTTGCATTTGCCTTGCCTTGTTTCTGATCCGCATTGGATTGCGGAGCCCTGCCTCGTTTCTTGAACCGCATTGGATTGCGGAGCCTTGCCAAGCTTCAAGTCTATTTGCTACGTTACTTTGGACAAACTTGCTTCTTACCTTTTGGACAATTGTTTATTATTGGACTATATATTCTTTGGAACTGTTTTTATACTCAATAAAGTAGTTAGCCTTCAGTACGTCTCTGTGTGTGTGATTAAGGGGCCCGCTAAGTCCGTGATCGTGACACTAAAATGATCAAGGGTCTGGAGAACAAGCCCTATGAGGAGCGGCTTAAAGAGCTGGGCATGTTTAGCCTTCAGAAAAGAAGGCTGAGAGAAGACATGATGGCTATGTATGTGATGGGAAGTCATAAGGAAGAGCAAGCAAGATTTTTTTCTGCTGCCCTGGAGACTAGGATGCGGAACAATGGCTTCAAACTACAGGAAAGGTGATTCCACCGGAACATTAGGAAGGCTCCTTCTTTGGAAGCTTTTAAGCAGAGGCTGGATAGCCAACTAACAAGGGTGCTTTGAATGTGATTTTCCTGCTTCTTGGCAGGGGGTTGGACTGGATGGCCCAAAAGGTCTCTTCCAACTCTATGATTCTATGAGTAGACCTGCTGAAAGCAATAGGTTTTCAATTCTTACAGCTACCAGAGCTTTTCCAATGGATCACTCGACATCTAGGGGCAGCCAATGACGAGATCTTCAATCAAAGGACTGTGTTGATACAGAGATTGCCTGGTCTGCCTACTCTGGAACATGCAACATATAACTGTCCTTCTTTAGGGGTCCCTTTCAAATCTATGATACTATATCTGTCCTATACATATATCTGTGTGTTTGTAAATCATATATATCTATAGCTATGGCTGGATGGCTCTTTGTCAGGAGGGCATTGATCATGTTTTCTTGCCCTGGTGAAGGGAATTGGACTGGATGGCCTTAAGGAAGCATTTCTCAACCTGAGGGTCGAGACCCCTGGGGGGGGGAGGTCGCGAGGGGGTCTCAGAAGGTTCGCCAAAGACCACCAGAAAACACAGTATTTTCTGTTGGTCATGGGGGTTTTGTGTGAGAAGTTTGGCCCAATTCTATCGTTGGTGGGGGTCAGAATGCTCTTTGATTGTAGGTGAACTATAAATCGCAGTAATTACAACTTCCAAGTGTCAAGGTCTATTTTCCTCAAATTCCATTTGTGTTCATATTTGGGCATATGGAGTATTAGTGCCAAGTTTGGTGCAGATTCTTCATTGTTTGAGTCCACAGTGTTCTCTGGATGTAGGTGAACTACAACTCCACAACTCAAGGTCAATGCCTACCAAACCCTTCCAGTGATTTTTTTTCTGTCATGGGAGTTCTGTGTGCCAAATTTGGTTCCATTCCATCATTGGTGGAATTCAGAATGCCGCCGTGTACTTAACGTTCCAACTTTAATAATCACCAGTAGTAAATATGATATATATAAATCACTTCCTCACATCATAAACTTGCTTCTTCTCATATTGTTATACATTTATTTAAAACATTTATATTCCGCCCTTCTCACTCTGAAGGGGACTCAGGGTGGAGCACAACATACAAATTGTATGTTCCCACTGAGGGACTGCCTCACCCCATATACTCCCTCGAGATCACTGCGTTCAGAAGAGCAGAACCTCCTTTTAGTCCCTTCAATCCATTCCTGTAGGCTGTCCACTACGACAGGGCTGTCCAACTTCTACCGGACCTGTGGCCGGAATTCCAGTTACTGATGACCTGGGGGGGCCGAAGGGTCTGCCTCCGCCCCCGGCTCCGCCCCCTCCCCGGCTCCACCCCAGCTCCGCCCCTCCCTGGCTCCACCCCTGCCCCGCCCCCTCCCCGGCTCCACCCTCTCCCCGCCTTGGAGGTGTCTGTGGAGGACACCGGGGCTTTGACTTGGAGATAGAGATGAACACCAAAATCCCAGTCTCAAGTCCCAGTCCCTGCTTTGAACTGGATTATATTGCAGTGTGGACTCAGGGCCCTTCACACAGCCATATAACTCAGAATATCCAGGAAGGAAACCCCACAAAACCTGCTTTGAACTGGATTATATTGTAGTGTGGACTCAGGGCCCTTCACACAGCCATATAACGCAGAATATCCAGGCAGGAAACCCCACAAAACCTGCTTTGAACTGGATTATATTGCAATGTGGACTCAGGGCCCTTCACACAGCCATATAACACAGAATATCCAGGCAGGAAACCCCACAAAATCTGCTTTGAACTGGATTATATTGCAGTGTGGACTCAGGGCCCTTCACACAGCCATATAACGCAGAATATCCAGGCAGGAAACCCCACAAAACCTGCTTTGAACTGGATTATATTGCAGTGTGGACTCAGGGCCCTTCACACAGCCATATAACGCAGAATATCCAGGCAGGAAACCCCACAAAACCTGCTTTGAACTGGATTATATTGCAGTGTGGATTCAGGGCCCTTCCACACAGCCATATAACCCAGAATACCTGCTTTGAACTGGATTATCGGAGTCCACACTCATATAATCTGGTTTAAAGCAAATAACATGGGATTTTATTCAGATGTGTGGAAAGGAAGGCAAATAAGAAGCCAGGGCCCTTCCACACAGGCCTATAACCCTGAATGATAAGGCATAATATTCATTCTGCCTCTGCTAATAATAATAATAATAATAATAATAATAATAACAACAACAACAACAGGTTCCTGGAGTAGGAGACCTCCAAGGGCCATCCAGGGCCATCCAGTCCAATCTCCTTCTGCCATAAGGGGAAAACACAATCAAAGCATTCCTCATAGATGGCCATTCAGCCTCTGATGATAATAATAATATAATAATAATAATTACAATGGGTTCCTAGAATAGGAGACCTCCAAGGGCCATCCAGTCCAATCTCCTTCTGCCATAAGGGGAAAACACAATCAAAGCATTCCTCAGCCATGTTGAATCAAACCTAAACTCTCATGAGAGCAACAGAAAGTACTGAACCTTGAGTTTGGGAGTTGTAGTTCTCCTCCATCCAGAGAGCACTGTGGACTCAAATAATGATGGATCAGGACCAAACTTGGCACGAAGCCTCAGGAGAGGAGGAAGCCGGAAAGGGAATGGATGAGCACCCCCTGCTCCGAACTCGGTCCCGCCCCTTTTCGCTCTGGCCACGCCCCTCTCACTCGTGCACTCTCTCTCTCCCTTCCCTCTTTCCTTCAGGTGGTGGAAGGGGGAAGGAATGAAAGGGGGAAAGAGAGAAAGAAGGAGGGAGGGAGAGGGAGAGAGGGGAGGGAGGGAGGGAGGGAGGGAAGGAGGAGGAAGAGAGCCTGCTCCTCCTCCTGCCCCGCCCCTCACCCCCCGCCGCGAAAAAATAAATAAAAAATATTCCGAAAAATATTCCAAAAAAATATTTAAATTTTTTAAAAAAAATCTTAAAAGGCAGATATCTTGCAGGAGGGTAGGGGGGGCCGTGGGGAAAGGGGCTGGGGGGCCGTATACGGCCTGGGGGCCGCCAGTTGGACAGCCCTGCACTACGAGGTCGAGAGCCTTCTTTGTGGCAGCAACATCTTTATGGAACTCTATGACGGTTGAAGTCCGCACCATCAAAGAACTGGACCCGTTCAGGAGAGCTTGTAAAACATCTTTGTTTAGACTTTAGACAAACTTTTAATCTTAGTGTTCCCTAAGCATTGATGTCAAGGCCAGAATTTAAACTGCAGATGCTCTGCAGTTGCTTGCTCTTGTACTGCTGTTGTGTTTTTATGCTTTTATGTTTTTTAAGCTTTAGTATTGTTATATTAAACTGTGCTGTGATTGTTTTATATGCATTGTGTAAACCGCCCCGAGCCTGCTGGAAGGAGCGGTATATAAGAATGAATAATAAATAAATAAATAATGGCAAATGTGCAATGTCAGTGCGTAAATAGATTGTACACATACATAAGCATTAAAAAGTAGCCAAGAGGTAGGACATGGTAGGCCTTCCACAAATTCTCATAAACAGCCAAAGTTGAAAGGGCATCAGAGCAATAAATATAAATGTCTGTACGCAAACGCTAGAAGCCTTCGAACAAAAATAGGGGAGTTGGAATGTTTGGCAAAAGAAAAAAATATTGATATTATTGGCATAACAGAAACCTGGTGGACAGAGGAAAACAATTGGGACACAAAAATTCCAGGTTATAAACTGTACAGGAAAGACAGGAGAGGGAAAAACGGTGGCGGTGTGGCCTTGTACATAAATGAAGAGCTAGAATCTCATGAATTAGAATTTCAAGAAAATTCAAACTCACCTACAGAAACATTGTGGGTAAAAGTCCCAGGACAAAAAACTAATCTAGCATTAGGGATCTGCTATCGCCCTCCCAACCAAACTCCAGAGGCAGACTGCTATCTGGAAAATGAAATTAAACAGGCCTCAAAAAGCAATAAATTAGTCATAATGGGGGACTTCAACTATCCCCGAATAGATTGGCTAAATTCTTGTTCTACGCATGAAAGAGAGACAAGGTTCCTCGACATGCTAGCTGATTATTCCCTTGAGCAGATGGTCATGGAACCAACCAGGGAAAGGGGATCCTGGACTTGGTGCTAACTAATGAACAAGATCTCGTTCAAGATGTCCTTGTAACTGAGCCCATAGGTACCAGTGACCACAACACAATAACCTTCAACTTAAGTTTGGATAGCAAACTGTCAGTGAAAACTAACACAGAGACCTTAAATTTTCACAAAGGGAATTTCACGAAAAAGAGAAAAATAGTAAAGAACAAACTAAAAGGAACAGTAAAAAATCAAATCCCTCCAGAATGCTTGGAAACTGTTTAAAAATACTTTAAAACAAGCCGAACTAAAATGCATTCCTAAAATAAGAAAGAGGCTGGGAAAGTCCAAGAGGACATCGGCATGGCTTACAAATGAAGTAAAAGATGTGATTGGAAAGAAGAAAAACTCATTTAAGAAATGGAAGGCTCTTCCTACTGAGGAGAACAGAAAGGAACACAAGCTCTGGCAAACTAAATGCAAAGCAACCGTCAGGAAAGCCAAGAGAGATTTTGAGGCACATATAGCTAAGAATATTTAAAAAAATAGCAAAAACTTCTTTAAGTACATCAGAAGTAGAAACCCAACTAGAAAAGCAGTTGGGCCACTTGACGAAAAATGGTAAGAAAGGGACAATAAGTGAAGACAAGGAGATTGCTGAGCAGCTAAACGACTTCTTTGCCTCCGTTTTCACACAGGAGGACAGACAACATATGCCTGCAGCTGAGTCAGTTTTTTCAGGGAGGGAATTAAATGAATTAAACCAGATAGAGATAAACAAGGAAGATGTTCTCACATGCCTTACTAAACTAAATGTCAACAAATCACCAGGGCCAGATGGCATCCACCCCAGAGTTCTTAAGAAACTCAAGTGTGAAATTGCTGAAATTCTAGCCAAAATATATAACCTTTCTCTAAGATCAGGCACCGTACCCGAGGACTGGAGGGAGGCAAATGTAACTCCGATCTTCAAGAAAGGATCCAGGGGTGATCCAGGAAATTATAGGCCAGTTAGTCTAACCTCAGTTCCAGGCAAAGTGATGGAAACCATTATTAAAGAAAAATTACTAAACACATAGAAGAACAGGCATTGCTGAAGGAAAATCAACATGGTTTCTGCAAAGGCAAATCATGTCTTACTAACTTGTTAGAATTCTTTGAGGGTGTAAATAAACACATAAAGGGACCCAGTCGATATTGTTTACCTTGACTTTCAAAAGGCTTTTGACAAAGTCCCTCACCAAAGGCTCCTAAGTAAGCTCTTCAGCCATGGAATCAGGGGACAGGTCTTGTCCTGGATTGGAACCTGGCTAAACTGTAGGAAACAAAGGGTGGTAATAAACGGACATTTCTCTGGGTGGAAAGAGGTGAGAAGTGGCGTACCCCAAGGTTCAGTTTTTGGGTCCGTTACTTTTAATTTATTCATTAATGATCTGGATGTAGGAGTGAATTCTGAGGTAGCAAAGTTTGCAGACGACACTAAATTGTTCAGGTAGTTAAAAATGAAACTGATTGTAAAGAGCTCCAGAAAGATCTCTCGAAATTGAGTGAATGGGCAACAAAGTGGCAAATGCATTTTAACCTAAACAAGTGTAAAGTCATGCACATCGGGGCAAAGAACCCCAAATACACTTATCAACTGATGGGATCAAAGCTTTCTGAGACAAACCAGGAAAGGGATCTTGGGGTTTTGGTGGACAGCTCAATGAAGATGTCAACCCAGTGCGCAGCAGCAGTGAAAAAGCAAATTCTATGCTTGGCATGATCAGGAAGGGAATCGAAAATAGGTCGGCAAATGTTGTATTGCCTCTCTACAAATCTATGGTGAGGCCACATCTGGAGTACTGTGTACAATTCTGGTCACCGCACCTCAAGAAGGATATAACGGAACTGGAAAAGGTACAAAGAAGGGCAACAAAAATGATCCAAGGGATGGAGCAGCTCCCTTATGAAATCAGGTTGCAATGCCTTGGTCTTTTCAGCCTTGAAAGACGGCGTTTAAGAGGTGACTTGATCGAAGTGTATAAAATCATGCATGGGATAGAAAAGGTGAATAAAGAAAAAATATTTTCTCTGTCACACAACACTAGGACTAGGGGGCACTCCCTAAAGCTCCAAGGTAGGAAAGTTAGGACTAATAAAGGGAAATATTTCTTCACCCAGAGGGTCATTGGGTTATGGAACTCACTTCCAGTGGAGGTTGTGACAGCGGTCAGCCTGGACAGCTTCAAGGCAGGATTAGACAGATTCATGGATACCAAGGGAATCAGTAGCTACTGAAATGGACATCCAAGTGCCACCTCTGTGTTGATGGAGGCAGGCAGGATTTTCCCCGGGTACTGGTTGTGGGGGGTCGGGAGCAGGTGAGGGTTTTGCCCTCCTTTCTTCTAGAGATCCCTGTGTTCAACTAGTGGGCCACTGTGTGACACAGAATGCTGGACTAGATGGGCTGAGGCCCGATTCAGCATGGCTCTTCTTATGTTCTTATGTTCTTAAAAACATTTATCTTGACATTAAAATCCACTGTTTTACTGTGTCAATCATCTGGATCCAGTCTTGTTGGCATTGTGAGGTTTCCTGTTGCTGCCTTATTGCACTCGTCCCAAAAGCTTAGTCCCACAACCAGGTTTTTATCATTCTTCTAAAGGAGAGGAGGGAGGGGGCTACAATCTCATCAACTACAGTCCCCGGTGGCCCAATGGGTTAAACCCTTGTGCAGGACTGATAACTTAAAGGTTGCGTTGCTGACCTGAAGGTTGGTGGTTCAAATCCGGGGAGATTGCGGATGAGCTCCCTCTGTCATCTCCACCTCCCATGTGGGGACATGACAGAAGCCTACCACAAGGATGGTAAAACATCAAAACATCTGGGTATATCCTGGGCAACATCTTTGCTGACGGCCAATTCTCTCACACCAAAAGCAACTTGCAGTTTCTCAAGTCACTCCTGACATGAAAAATAATCAACTACAGCAATGTGTAGTTGAGGAGATTGTGCAATGATAGCTCAATTCAATCCCAGCTGCAGAGTGCAAATTTCCACAAGAAGGCGAAAAAATCTGATGTTTTACCTGTCACGTATTTTAGACTTTCTCAAATTATGCCATACCAACTATGCAACGTAAGATAAAGACAGACACCTATTTCTATAGGAGGTAAAGAAAGAATTTTAAACTTTCCCACATTTCTGCAAGTGTGTTCTCCTCATTCAGAAACTTTCCTCTTGCATCTTATTTGCAGCATACATCTGAATCACAGCGCTTTTTTAATGTGGCAGTGCTATACAGTCACAAAGCAACTGTCCCAATCTAGAGCCTCCAATCTTCATCATCCACAGCCAGCACAGATAAGAATGAAGAATAACAAGATTGCAGTTCAACATCTGGGAGCCTAGGCTGAGAAAGAATGCTGTGATGGCAATAAAATAATTTCATTTTTAATTACTGAAAAGTATCTACTGACATTTTATTCTGACAAACAGCAGTTCTAAAGGCAGGTTGCCAAAGTTAAAGAATAAAAACACTATGAAATTTAATCCAGCATAATAATAATAAACCAAATTATCCAAGAAGGTATATAAAGACAGCTACAAAATATGATATGCTTTTGGTTCGGGAGAAAACACAGTAGGTGCTGGAGATATTGGGAAGAGCAAAAAGAGGGCCCTACAGCTATCTCTTGTAAGTATTTGTCTACTGTCTTTCAACAGAAACACAATAAGGCAAGCCACTCAAGACTGGTTAGGGCACAGCCACTTAAAAGTGATGGTCTTTGGACCAATGTCAATCCACAAGTCATCAGCTAACACTCTGTAGCATTTTTTAAAAGGAAAAAGAACACGTATAGACAATGGAAACAAATATGAAACTAGTTCTTCGCAACTTGGGGGAAACTACCAGTCCCCAACATCCGACAGGCTGAATAACACATGGCTAGCAGTTTGGGCTGGAATATATAGAAGATACCCTTCCAGGACATCTGGCTCCAAGCCATTTCCAGTGTCAAAGGTCAGATTCAACACTTTAAATCAGGCTTGGGAACATAGGGAGTCAGAGCAACTATTGAAGCACTAGCATCACATGATCATTGAGAAAACATCTCCCTGCACTTCTACACAAAAGAAATATTTCAAAGATGTCCAAAGGTGAAAAATGGGAACTTTGAGACCCTGATTTTCAGCACACACTCCAGCATGTGCCTAACCCTTTATAATTAAGCCAGTTCAGTTCAACACTGTTTTGACTCTAAATCTGGGCATTTTACTTCAGAAGCCTCTGCTTAGCATGTTCAATAACTTAAGATAATCACTATGAATTGCTTGCACTCCAAGTACTACTTCAGGTTTTATAGATATGTTTCTCTTCTTTCCTTGAGATTATGATACGGGAAAGTATACAGTGAACGCTAATAAGATGTTTGCATTTGTTGTAAAAGGCAGAATAGCCTTGAAACAGCATTAGCATTGAGTTTCTGTGTTCATAAAGTACTACTTGTGGGTATTAGGAGAATTTAAAAAAACTATTTATGAGCATCCACACTTCCCTCCCATGGCTTTCCAGAAAAACTTTAACAGCTTGGGCAGTAGTAAGTGTACAGTTGCACTGATTTTCAAAGAATCCAGTATGTCAGTGGGAAAGGTCCCTGGCACCCTATCCAGTTATGCTCATTAGTTTAAGCTTAAGGTTGGATGTTTTGGCAGTGGTAGTTAAAACACTCAAAACACTTTTGGAAGCGAACAGCCATATAAGCTCCTTCTCCAAAGACAAAGGATAGGCCTGTTCATGGACAGTCTGTGGCAGAAAGCTCATGGGCCAAACCCAGACAGCATAAAAACCAACACAATCACTGCTCTGATCTACTTGGTCCCAAATTTCAGAGTGGGATGAGCAACCTTTGGGCCTCAGAATGCCTCTCAAACAATTTCTGAAGGTTCCTTGGTCTTCCAGCACTTTCCAGTTTTCGAATATCACATTTCATAATTTCCTGACATTTTCTGCCAAGAAAGGCCAAAAGCCCAGCAAAATTGCCTAGAGCATATGAAATGAACTGGGAAGAATTTCATTAAACAAATTAAGGGCCATATTCAATTTCAATGGCAACTCAATGAGGCCTGCACCATCCATGCTTGGAAATTGCCCATTTTTGGTTCAGAGGAGCCTGGCTTGCCATTTTGTGTTATTACCATCACTGGCAGATTAATAATTTGTGATCCTTTATGTAATGCTTTCTTTTTTCGTGTCAGGAGTGACTTGAGAAACTGCAAGTCGCTTCTGGTGTGAGAGAACTGGCCATCTGCAAGGATGTTGCCCAAGGCACACCCAGATGTTTGATGTTTTACCATCCTGTGGGAGGCTTATCTCATGTCCCCGCATGGGAAGCTAGAGATCGACAGACAGGAGCTTACCCCTTCCCCAGATTCGAACTGCCAACCTTTGTCGGCTAATTCAGCCGGCCCAAGGGTTTAACCCACTGCGCCACTGGGGACTTTAAAGTGTATAAAATGTAGTTATTCTATCAAGTAAGTCTGCAGAGTTAGTAACAATTATCCAAATTTCAATCATAAAATCATAGAATAATAGAGTTGGAATAGACCACGTGGGCCATGCAGGAAAAGCACAATCTAAGTACCCCAAAGTACAGTTAGAGTCCCTTCCTAACTGTATGCATATGTGTCATCGAAAGCTTTCATGGCCAGAATCACTGTGTTGTTGTGAGTTTTTCAGGCTGTATGGCCATGTTCCATATGGAACATGGCCATATAGCCCGGAAAACTCACAGCAACCCACTGTATGCATATGAATCATAGTCACATGAGATACTGTATGTAGCTTTCATCTCCCTGAAGGGACTTGGGGCAGCTTACATAGAGACAAGCCCGGTCATAGATTAAAATAAACATAAAACATCATATATTAGAACAAAAATGTCCCATGCCATCTCCCAGCAAGCCATGATGCAATGAAGCAGAAGCAGCATGGTCTGGCTGACAGTCAGTTGACCTCACTTGAGAGAAATCAACCTTTCTTCTCTTAGAGGACAATATATTATAATTTCCATAGGGAAAATTAAAATCTAACCACAATCCTAACCCTGAATACACTAGAATAATAACCTGGATAGAGATAATACAATATTTCTAAATCTTGTAACACAGAGGTTAAAGGATGCCAACACTTTACATCAGTAACAACAGTTACATTTAATGGAAGTGTACAGTTTTCCCTCACTTATTGCTGGGGTTAGATTCCAGGACCTCCCGCAATAAGTGAAAAACCGTGATGTAGGGATGCTCTATATATTTTAATATTTATACATTATTTTAGTAGTTATACACTATTTTAAGTCTTTATAAACTTAAAATAAAGTGAAGGAAAGGAAGGAAAGGCCCTTCAGGCTGGAGGGAAGGAGGATTGAGGAGGGAAAGCGCCTTGGAGAGCAGCGGTGGCAAAACCCCACAAAACAGCAAAAATACCATGCTATATATATTAAATTAATTTTTTTGAAATATGCAAAACAGTGAATCCGCAATAAGCGAACCGCGAAGTAGTGAGGGAACACTGTATTCTATATATAGGGATACACTTCCAGGACACACTCCAGAATATTTAGGGATACACTACCATTAATTAGGTATCATGTTTATTTTGGGCATATCTTCATAGGAGATGTATTATTCTAATACTATGAGATAGAGTTTTCTCAGTTTACTATCACCAGACTACTCAGGGATTGTGGTGACTAATATGATCTTGTCATCTAACATATCTGAGAATTTAGTCTAAGATGATTGAGCAATGATCCTTCACAAAGTAATAGCCATGCCAACATAAAGGCAGATCAGATAACGCATCAACTTCTGAAGAATGGGAAACCCAACCTTGCCGCCAAAGTAGGAAGGAAACCAATAGTCAGACAAAAAGATAACGAGAACAACCTTCATGAACCTTTTACATCTACTGAATTGGACATGCCTCTCACTAAATGTACAAATAGCAAAGCAGCTGTCCTGGATAATCTATGTATGGAACAAATTAAGAACTTTGGGCCAAAAGTAAGATGCTGGCTGCTGAAGCTTATGAACAACTGTATTGCATCCTGTTAGATCCCCAAAATCTGGAGGAAAGCAAGAGTCACAGCCAACTTGAAACCAGACAAAGACTGTAATGATCCAAAAAGCCATAGACCAATCCCCTTGTTGTGCCTTCTTTACAAAGTTATGGTGAAACTTATTTTGCATAGAATTATGGAAAAAATAGACCCATGTATGATTCCACAGCAAGCTGTTCTCAGGAAAGGCAAAAGCTGCACATCACAACTGTTGAATCTGACTCAGCACATAGAAGATCGTTTTGAAAGGCAGTAGATTACAGATGTCTTCATAGACATGTCAGCCGGTTATGACACGATAAATCATCGCCTTCTCCTGAGAAAAACTTTTAATATCACAAAGGACTACCACCTCACCCACTTCATAGGAAATCTGCTACAAAACAGGAGCTTTTTTGTTGAACTCCAGGGCCAGAGAAGCAGGTGGATAAAACAGAAGAACAGCCAGCCTCTGGGAAGCGTGCTTGCTCCATCAATGTTTAACATATACACAAATGAAACCGCCACTGCCAGAAGGGACATCTATGCTGACGATCGTGCCATCATCATCCAAGTACGAAGCTTTGAAATGGTTGAACAGAACCTCTCTGAACCTTAAGGTGCTCTTACTGTCTATTACAGGGAAAATCAGCTGATTCCTAATCCATCCAAAATGCAGATGTGTGTTTTTCATCTTAAAAACAGACAAGCATCTCGAAGATTACTTGGGAAGGAGTCCTACTGGAGCATTGCATCACACCCAAATACCTGGGAGTCACTCTGGACCATACTCTGACTTACCAGAAGCACTGCTTGAATATCAAGAAAAAAGTAGGTACTAGAAATAATATACCAAAGCTGAGTGGCACAACCTAGCGATCACAACCAGATAAAATGAAGATATCAACCCTTGTGCTTTGCTACTCTGCTGCTGAATACGCATGCCCAGTGTGGAATAAATCACACCATGTTAAAAGAGTGGATGTGGCTCTTATTGAGACATGCCACATTATCACAGGATGTATACGCCCCACACCACTGGAGAAATTATACAGTTTAGCTGGTATTGTACCACCTGACATCCAGCGGGAAGTAGCAGCCAATAATGAAAAGACCAAGGCAGTGACATCTCCAGCCCATCCTCTGTTTCAGCCAGCACGCCAATGGCTTAAATCAAGAAACACCTTCCTTAGAGAGATAATCACAGGGACACCTCAGCAAGCAAGAATCCAGAAGTGGCATGTAAAAACCAGGCACCTTAATCAGTGGCTGAGACCGGATGAGAAACTCCAGGAGGGCCACACAGAAGACTGGGCAACCTGGAATACGTTGAACAGGCTGTGCTCTGGCATCACAAGATGCAGAGCCAACCTTAAGAAATGGAGCTACAAAGTGGAGTCAACAACATGCGAGTATGGAGAAGAGCAAGCCACAGACCACCTGCTACAATACATCCTGAGCCCTGCCACATGCACGACGGAGCACCTTCTCACAGAGACATCTGAGGCACTCCAAGTGGCCAGCTTCTGGTCAAAGGACATTTAGCATAATGGAATTTTTTTACTTTGTGTTTTTAAATGCATTTTAACTGTACTCTCAACTCACTTCTGACACAATAAATACTTCCTTGCCTTGACTGCTTACATACATTGTTTTTCTAGAGTTGTGCTACAATTCATCAGAATAGATTGTAAGGCAAACCATATTATCTTCTATAGCCTTCTTAATTATTCAGCATCATTTAAAAAAAGAAATTCACTGTCCTTAATATAATAAAAACTGTGCTGGACTTTCTTGGCAATTTACATTCCAATCAAATGTTCAGTACCTTGTGGCTAGTGTATCCAAACACTTTGATAACGTATCTTGCTTGAAAATCCCATTCAGAATTAAATTGTATCACTGCAAATGACAATCTTCACATATCCACTGAATCTCTAGACATTTTGTGTCATAATCCTTTACCATTTTCACTTTGCTATGAATTTCATGAAATCAGTCATTGTTGCCTTTTCTCTGGGCTGACTTTCTGATTTCCCTTCTAAAGCAGCAAGGTTTTGGTAAATTAGCTGCCAAAATACCCAATAGTTTTAGAGGAATATATTGATTTGGATTTTCTATCCACATTAGTTCTAAGTATATTCCCTTTCCAACTCTTTATTTTTCTGACTGTCCTTTAGCATCCAAGCAGTTATAACACACCTATTGTTTCCTTTATAGTTTTTCTGAATTATGATTTCACTGTATACACAATTTCAGTTACTAGTACTACAAATCAGTTACCTTGGCAGAATTAAAATACAGACACTAACATTTTTGCTAACACATTTCTATCTATAATGTTCCTTTTATGCTGCAATCCCAAATACTTTTATGTAGGAGTAAATCCCACTGACTTCTGAGCAGACATGTACAAATAAGGATTTTCTCTAATATTTCAGTCTTGAGTTTAAGTCACAATACATTCATTCCAACTTCAGTTCTGCCATCCATACCCTGAAGAAATTAAGTATCCCTGAAGCATTGGTTCTTGTCCCATGAGGCATGTCTCTCAACTTCGCACAGCTTTTACTCAATGTCAGATAAAAAGTTGCTTTATAAACTTTGCAAAAAAAATTAAACATCAGCAACCTAGGTACTTTACAGATAATCTATAAATGTGATTGTTTCCTAAAAACATTTCTATTCACTTAATACAACACCCTCTTTTTTATACTACCACCTCATTGAAACTTCATCGCATTTCCTACTTCATCAAAGAAGTGCCTCCTTTGGAGCTCTAGATCAGTGATTTTCAACCTTTTTTGAGCCGCGGCACATTTTTTACATTTACAAAATCCTGGGGCACATCACCAACCAAAATGACACTCTAACACAGTAATACATATAGTTAATATGTTTTTAAATGTATGTACACACTCACGTAGTGTGGCCTGTTTTGATGAACACAAAATAGATTTCCTGGTGCAGCTGCAGCACTAACTCTAACTTTGTTTACCTAGCCATGTCTGAGCGAATCCAAGATGGCGCGACCATAGCACTCTCGCTTCACTTCTTAGATGACGCGAGAGTGCTATGGTTCCATTTCTTAAAGGGACAGATACGCCTTATAGTTTATATATGAATGAAGTTCAAAAATAATTTCCCACGGCACACCTGATGATCTCTCACGGCACACTAGTGTTCCGCGGCACACTGGTTGAAAATCACTGCTTTAGATTATAACCTTATACACTTTGCTTCCCAGAGCTCTTGACTAAATTCCAGAGAATTATTACTACCACTTACACACAATCATAACCACTACAACAAAGACATTTCATATTGTTCACAAACTTCACACCACAGGAAAAGTTATGACATTCAAGAAAGCTAATCACAAATCTATTTATTTATTTATTGTTTCAATTTTTATACCGTCCTTCCAAATGGCTCAGGACGGTTTACAGCATATCAACCAATAACAAGTACACAATAACAATTCAAGACAGATTAGTAGCATTAGCTCAACCAAAGTGATTACTGATTAAATGCCTGATGGAAAAGGGTTGTTTTACATGCTTTCCAAAAGGCAAGTAAGTCAGTAATTGCCCGGACTTCAGGTGGCAAGGATTCCACAAACTCGGTGCAGCCACAGAGAATCATGTCCCCAACGTCATTGAAGGGACCACCCATTCTCTACTATGAAGGATGCAGTTATAAATTATTCCAAGAACTCACTTATCATGAGAAAAAAATACGGTCTTAGCGAACCCAACAATCGCCTTCTTTGTCTATTCCAAATAGAACCTCTCCAGCTCAATCAAATAAATGGTCAGATTCTCTTAAGTCTTCCATTACAATGCACTTTCCATCAGTCCAGAATCTTGGTCATGTATTATTCCTATATGCCATATTTAGAATGTATTACATTTGAAATACATTATAATATTTCATATATTTTACAATACTGATAAAATAATCAGTACAATGCTACCCTGAGATCTTCAGGTAAAGGATGGATATAAATATTGTAATAAGGATATTCAAAAAGTGCCAAACAACAGAAGACAGGAATAACAGAATGAAATGGTAGTTTGAAAGAGGAATGCAAGCATCTGAAAACTCTAAGTGATCGTTCAGTACAGGATAGCAAAATGTGACTCTCCTCAAAAAGCAATTAGCTTCAGATTGACAAGAAAAGGTTTTCTTTGAAATGGCACCCAGCCTCTTGACTTTATGATGTTTATAGCCTTCCAGAGTACAATTTAAACATAGCACAGCTTCCTTTTTTTGGTAGACAATATGTATCAGAGGTTTAATGAAGCCTGTACTAGCAAATATCTATCCATTCAATACTGGATCTAGCAGTGCATGCAGACTGTATGTGCATACATCAGTTTTGTAAATACAAGGCAATAACTTGTTACAAAATAAACCAACTTCTCCTATATAAATACACATGCCTTGTAAATAATATAGTCAGATACCCATATTATGCTATATTCCTCTCCCACACATACACACACACTGTATATATGTGCTCCTGTTATTTTTCTCTCTTCCAAGTTTGAGCTAACAACTCTAAATTTAAAGATTACAATATCCCAAACTCATAGGGCATCTTCATAAAGTGTATAAAACAAAATATAATAAATGAAAAAAAGACTTACAATATAAAAACCAACAACAGTAGAAACAACAGATAAAATAACATAAAACAGGCCTCCTATTTCCATAAAAACTAAGAAACCTAGGAGAATTCTTTTTAAAAAGGTTTCAACTGGGACCAGACATATAAAATGGGTATCTAATAAACCAATCATGAAGACGATTTCATCATCAGGCCATCACCACCAAGAAGGTCCTTTCTTAAATGAAGAAACCAAATGCTCACTTCAAAACATTTGACAGTTTAGGGACTGAGCACAAAAGAAACAAGACTATTAATCTTGTTATATTTCCTCTGTCATACAAACACAACAGCCCCTGTTATAATCATATTTATTCACATATGTAAGCCAAACAGGAAATGTGGATACAGAAGCATAATTAAATATTGAGGAGACACCTGATCGCTGAGCAGAATTAGTAGCCGTAGAGGGTGAGCAGAAATCCGTTACAAAACAACCGTATTTAGGCTTCTTTACAATTTGACGTGTGAAAATTTCTCAAAGCGAAACTTTTACAATTCAATGTGCAATTATGCTTCTGAAATTGTACATACATACAGAACTTTAAAACATTAACCTATTGGAAAAAGTATAGCAGATAGGTGGGGTGGCAATAAGCACTACCTCTAATCTCCATGGGTAGATTATACCTTGTGCATCAACTTTACACATGTAGAAATACAAGTACCAGCACACATGATATTAGCTTCTGACATCTGATGTACATGTGAGTTGCAGTATTGCAAGGTATTTCTCCCCCTTTGCTAGTACCTAACCAATACACAGCCCCTATGAATCTATAGCAGACATTGGCTGTTAGGAATTGTGTGAGTTGAAGTCCAAAACACCTGGAGCGCCAAAGTTTGCCCATGCCTGTTCTATAGCATTTGAGCCATGGCAGTTAAAATAGTTTCATATGCACCCCTGGTTTAATTTGCTTTACATCATGAAGCAAGGACCCTTGTATTTTCTGCCAATAACCACTGTCATTATAATTTGTCATGATCAGGACTACTTTATTCTAAAAGTGTTTCCATAATGCGAAAGATCTCAGATCTGAAATTCTTTATCCTGTATGAATCTGTTTTCTTTCCTAAACTTTCCTTTGAGCAAATCAACGGCTTACAAAAACTCGGAATTGGAGATTACTAATATGGTTTCTTCAGGGATACAATCACAATTCGATCCAACAGCATTCCCAGACTCAGGGTGCATCTATACTGTAAAATTAGTACTTTGACATGGAGCAATAGTATGGAATCATGAGAGTTGTAATGTACCAATACCGATATATCAGTCCCAAAGACTTCATGATGACCACTGGGAAGATCAATGACCAATTTTCCTCAACAAAGTGCAACTCCTGGGATTTCATAGCACTGAGCCATAGCAGTTAAAGTAGGTTAAAATGCTTCAATTCCACAGAGTAGATGTCCCCACTATTGAGAGGAAAGGAGGGGTAGTCTTGTCCTTCCAAGGAGGCTGAGGCCAAAGTAAACCGCTGTATTACCTCCTAAGTTGTTTATTCTTTCTCATTCATAACTTTTACCATCTTGACCATACTCCAATATCGCTTGAACAAGTGTCCTAGTTTTATCAGTTCACGTGGTGTTAAAACTTAATTAATTTTACAGTGAAGATGTACCTCAGATCTGCATGCTACAAAACAACACAGTTTGGATCTGTTATATTGGAGATGGTTAGCAACATGCTGTACATAGACATACAAGGAACTTCCTCAGAGACTGGAGAAAGGTGGTTCTTGTGACAGGCAAATTTAGAGACTATAAGGATGCACTGAACACAGTAGAATTGCTACTGTTTGACACCACTTTAATTGCCAGTGTTGTTGTTATTGTTACTAAAACCAGAACAGTTTGGATCTATTATAGTGGAGATTGAGAGCAAGATCTACACTGCAGAAAGGCACATCTCAGAGCAGTCAAATTAAGATTTTAATGGTGCGTACAGCACTGTAGAAGCAATGCTGTTTAATGCCACTTTAACTGCCTTGGCTCCATGCAATGGAGTTACAGTTGCTGTCAAAAATGGGGTATTTTGTGCTATTATGTTTGTATCTGTTGTCGCACTTAACGTTTATCTTTTTTGTTTGTTGGAATCCGCTCTGAGTCCCCTCGGGGAGATAAGGCGGAATATAAATAAAGTTTTATTATATTATTATTATTATAGTTTGGTAAGGCAACAGCACTCATAATTCTACAGCAACTAATAAAGCGTCACCACTGTATTAATTTTGCAGTGCAGATGCATTCATTTCACAGTGTAGATCAAGTATGGGCAAACTTCAGTCCTTCAGGTGTTTTGGACTTCAACTCCCACAACCTACCGGCTGTTAGGAATTGTGGGAGTTGAAGTCCAAAACACCTGGAGGGCCGAAGTTTGCCCACATTTAGTGTAGATCCATACCAAAACTAGCACAGTTGGGATCTGCTATATTAGATACAGCGAGTGAGACATATACACACAGGCAAAGAACTTTCTCAGAGATTGAAGAAAGGCACATTTAAGGTCAGGCAAGAATTAGAATTAATTGTTTGACATCTCTTTAACTGCCATGGCCCGATGCTAGGGAATCCTGGGAGTTGTAGTTTGGCATGGAACCAGCCCACTTTGGCAGAAAAGGCTAAAGATCTTCCCATAATTCCATAGAACTGACCCATGGAAGCTAAAGGAGGTGTCAAACTGGATTAACTTTACAATGTAGCTGTTTTTTCAAGTATTTATTTATTTCAATTATTTATAACCTGCCTTTCTCTACCCCCGAAAGGGGGACTCAGGGCAGGTGACAAAAAGGCAACAATTTGATGCCGCATATACAGTAAATAAAACATCAAACATCATAAATACAATAAAACAGATTAAAACATTTAAATATCAGTAATTAAAATACAAATCCTAGTTCCATATTTAGAGATTGTCCCAGCCAATCCGTAGTCCGTTTCCATAGTCATCTTTTTTTATCACCTGCTGCCAATATCTACCCAAATACCTGGTCCCAAAGCCACGTCTTTACCTTTTTCCTAAAGGAAAGGAGGGAGGATGTTGATCTAATTTCGCTGGGGAGCGAGTTCCACAGGCGATGGGCCACCACCGAGAAGGCCCTGTCCCTCGTACCCACCAAACGTATTTCCAACAAAGGTGGGACCGAGAGCAGGGCCTCCCCGGAGGATCGTAAATTTCGAGGTGGGACATAAGGGGAGATACGTTCGGACAAGTAAGCTTCCCATAATGCTATAGAACTGACCCATGGAAGCTAAAGAAGGTGTCAAACTGGATTAACTTTAAAATGTAGATGGTGTAACGATTTCCCAGGGTAGAATACATACTAAAACCAGCAAAGTTGGGATCTGTTATATTGAAAATGGCTAGCGAGACGTAGACACATCTTCGGAGATGCAAGTCAAGAGCACATGAAGCAGGCATGGGCCAACCTAGACCCTCCATCCAGGTGTTTTGGACTCCAGCTCCCACAATTCCTAGCAGCTTCAGGCCCTTTCCTTTTCCCCCTCAGCCTCTTAAGCCTGAGGCTGTTAGGAACTGTGGGAGCTGGAGTCCAAAACACCTGGAGGGAGGGCCCAGGTTGGCCCATGCCTGGTGTGGATCCAGACCAAAACCAGCACTGTTTGGGTCTGTATCTATTGGAGAGGGCTAGCGAGACATAGACCCACCATAGGAGGTGCAAGTTGAGAGCGCATGAAGCAGGCATGGGCCAACCTGGGCCCTCCCTCCAGATATTTTGGACTCCATCTCCCACAATTCCTAGCAGCCTCAGGCCTTTTCCTTTTCCCCCTCAGCCTCTTAAGCCTGAGGCTGTTAGAGCTGGAGCACCCGGAGATGGGGTCCCAGGTTGGCCCAGGCCTGGTGTAGATCCAGATTAAAACCAGCACAGTTTGGGTCTGTTTCTATTGGAGAGGGCTGGCGAGACATAGACACATCTTAGGAGGTGCAAGTTGAGAGCGCATGAAGCAGGCATGCGCCAACCTGGACTCTCCCTCCAGCTCCCACAATTCCTTTCCCCCCTCAGCCTCTTAAGCCTGAGGCTGTTAGGAATCTACTTTCTTCCAGAAAACCAGGAGGGAAGAGATCAATATTATCTCGGTTGGGAGTGTGTTCCATAGGCAGGGAGCCACTGCCAAGAAGGCCCTGTCCCTCGTCCCCGCCAGGCGCATTTGAGCTGTAGATGGGAGCGAGAGCAGGGCCTCCATGGATGATCTTAAATTTCGAGGTAGGTCGTAGGGGTGGATTCGTTCGGACAAGTGGAGGGCGGTTCGGACAGGCCGCTACCAGCACTTTGAATTGGGCTCGGAGATGGACCGGCAGCCAGTGGAGCTGACGCAGGGGGGTTGTATGCTCCCTGTATGTCGCCCCAGTTAGTACCAGTTGGAGTCTCCGAACAGTCCTCAAAGGCAGCCCCACGTAGAGCGCGTTGCAGTAGTCTATATATCTTAAGCCTGCAGCTTTTAGGAATTGTGGGAGCTGGAGCACCCGGAGGGAGGGCCCAGGTTGGCCCAGGCCTGGTGTAGATCCAGATTAAAACCAGCCCAGTTTGGGTCTGTTTCTATTGGAGAGGGCTGGCAAGACATAGACACATAGAGGTGCAAGAGACACATTGAGAGCGCATGAAGCAGGCATGGGCCAGCCTGGGCCCTCCCTCCAGGTGTTTTGGACTCCATCTCCCACAATTCCTAGCGGCCTCAGGCCCTTTCCTTTCCCCCCTCAGTCTCTGAAGCCTGAGGCTGTGAGGAAATGTGGGAGTTGTAGTCCAAAACACCTGGAGGGCCGAAGTTTGCCCAGGCCTGACCTAGAGGGAAGTCCCAGGTTGGCCCATGCCTGCTGTGGATCCAGACCAAAACCAGCCCAGTTTGGGTCTGTTTCTATTGGAGAGGGCTGGCGAGACATAGACACACCTTAGGAGGTGCAAGTTGAGAGCGCATGAAGCAGGCCTGGGCCAACCTGGACCCTCCCTCCACGTGTATTGGACTCCATCTCCCACAATTCCTAGCGGCCTCAGGCCCTTTCCTTTCCCCCCTCAGCCTCTTAGCTTGAGGCTGTTAGGAGGGAGATGGAGTCCAAAGCATAGTGCAGGCCTGGGCAAACTGCGGCCCTCAGGTGTTTTGGACTCCATCTCCCACAATTCCTAGCGGCCTCAGGCCCTTTCCTTTTCCCCCTCAGCCTCTTAAGCCTGAGGCTGTTAGGAATTGTGGGAGTTGAAGTCCAAAACACCTGGAGGGCCGAAGTTTGCCCAGGCCTGACCTAGAGGGAAGTCCCAGGTTGGCCCATGCCTGCTGTGGATCCAGACCAAAACCAGCACAGTTTGGGTCTGTTTCTATTGGAGAGGGCTGGCGAGACATAGACACACCTTAGAGGTGCAAGTTGAGAGCGCATGAAGGAGGCATGGGCCAACCTGGACCCTCCCTCCACGTGTATTGGACTCCATCTCCCACAATTCCTAGCGGCCTCAGGCCCTTTCCTTTGCCCCCTCAGTCTCTGAAGCCTGAGGCTGTTAGGAATTGTGGGAGATGGAGTCCAAAACACCTAGTGCAGGCCTGGGCAAACTTCGGCCCTCCAGGTGTTTTGGACTCCATCTCCCACAATGAGGCCCTGCCTCAGGCTGTTAGGAATTGTGGGAGTTGGAAGTCCAAAACACCTGGAGGGCCAAAGTTTGCTCAGACATGACCCAGAGGGAAGTCCCAAGTTGGCCCATGCCTGCTGTGGATCCAGACCAAAACCAGCACAGTTTGGGTCTGTTTCTATTGGAGAGGGCTGGCGAGACATAGACACACCTTAGGAGGTGCAAGTTGAGAGCGCATGAAGGTGTTTTGGACTCCAACTCCCACAATTCCTAGCGGCCTCAGGCCCTTTCCTTTCCCCCCTCAGCCTCTTAAGCCTGAGGCTGTTAGGAATTGTGGGAGATGGAGTCCAAAACACCTAGTGCAGGCCTGGGCAAACTTCGGCCCTCCAGGTGTTTTGGACTCCATCTCCCACAATTCCTAGCGGCCTCAGGCCCTTTCCTTTCCCCCCTCAGCCTCTTAAGCCTGAGGCTGTTAGGAATTGTGGGAGATGGAGTCCAAAGCACCTAGTGCAGGCCTGGGCAAACTTCGGCCCTCCAGGTGTTTTGGACTCCAACTCCCACAATTCCTAGCGGTCTCAGGCCCTTTCCTTTCCCCCCTCAGCCTCTGAAGCCTGAGGCTGTTAGAAATTGTGGGAGATGGAGTCCAAAGCACCTAGGTCAAGCCTGGGCAAACTTCGGCCTCTCCAGGTGTTTTGGACTCAACTCCACAATTCCTAACAGCCTCAGGCCCTTTCCTTTCCCCTCTCAGCCTCTTACGCCTGAGGCTGTTAGGAATTGTGGGAGATGGAGTCCAAAACACCTAGGTCAGGCCTGGGCAAACTTCGGCCCTCCAGGTGTTTTGGACTCCAACTCCCACAATTCCTAGCGGCCTCAGGCCCTTTCCTTTCCCCTCTCAGCCTTTGAAGCCTGAGGCTGTTAGGAATTGTGGGAGATGGGCTCCAAAACACCTGGAGGGAGGGAGGGCCCAGGTTGGCCCATGCCTGCTGTGGATCCAGACCAAAACCAGCACAGTTTGGGTCTGTATCTATTGGAGAGGGCTGGCAAGACATAGACACATCTTAGGAGGAGCAAGTTGAGAGCGCATGAAGGTGTTTTGGACTCCAACTCCCACAATTCCTAGCGGCCTCAGGCCCTTTCCTTTTCCCCCTCAGCCTCTGAAGCCTGGGGCTGTTAGGAATTGTGGGAGTTGAAGTCCAAAACACCTGGAGGGCCAAAGTTTGCTCAGACATGACCTAGAGGGAGGTCCCAGGTTGGCCCATGCCTGCTGTGGATCCAGACCAACACACCAGCCCAGTTTGGGCCTGTTTCTATTGGGAGACACAGGCAAGGAACTTCCCCGGAGAATGGCGAGAGTGGGAAGCCTCTG